>OX451735.1:457432121-458632121 GCA_948472305.1 Vicia faba | reverse complement strand
CGGAGTGAATCCATTACCTACAAAATAGGAACAAAGATGAAGATCCAAATCCTTGAAATGGTTAGTGGATGCATATGATGCTTCATGATGTCCATGATGTTATGCACAAGTATATATGTACAAACAAATCACACAAGTTCCTAGTTTCAGGCTTGCATGGGGTTTCATAGGTAAGTACCCTCTTGAAGTTTAGTTGGCTCAACCTGTCCTATAAATAGTAACCGGGTTCTAAGGAGCTCAATATCACTGGATTATTTTCTGTGTTCATTGTTTCAGTTTAGCCACTTTACCGGCGACCGAAATATTCCAAGAAAACAACCCTCAATGAGTGTAGTATCGAGTATCTACCAACTTAGGACTGCACCAAAGCCGGTCATCTCACTACCCCTAAAAAGGCCAAGTTGGTCAAGTAAAGGTTCTAAAAGTCCATTAGTGCTTCATGACATCACTCAGCGGCCCCGTATTCTCTTTGATTAACTCAAAGGCTACCGGTACCCATAAATATGTTGCACTAATATAACTATTGCTTCAACCATGTCGGTGTAACCCACACAATTTCCACAACGTATTGCTATTTACCTATGAATGTTTCCCAAATCCTGGTAGAAGATTCAAACCCAAACAATAGAACTAAATGTAAAGCAATCAAGTCAGACAAGATAAGCATGTAAAGGTGATCTAAAACCCTAAGGTAACCCCACTTTTTAGATTATTCCCCAGCATAGTCTCCAAGTCTGTGATACGATGGGAGAACTGACTAGATGTTTTACGTTTGTGTTTGCAAATGTTTCGGTTTAGCAAGAGTCGCCACCGAATTTTTATTTTATCCAAAGGAAAGGTCAAAAAGCACAGGAAAGACCTTTGAGATGTTTTCTTGGGTTCGGGGGGTAGATTATGAAAAGGGAAGGTGCTATCACTCTTTTCATCCATGGTTTTCCATGGGCTCTTAGTTACTTGTTTAGATCACTTGCTTTTGCTTTTCAATTGTTTGAAATGGTGCTTTTGTGTGTGGTTTTGAAAGTATTTTGAAAAGAGGCCTTTGTTTATGCAACCTTTGTAATGATTCTTGTTTGAATATATACAAAGGTGTTTGTCTTTTGAAAAATGTTTTAATTGTTTGAAAGTTTGTTTTGGGAAATTGTTTTGAAATTGTGTGTGTGCTTTTGAAATTAGCAAGGATGTTTGCAAATTGATCAAGTAACTAGGAGTTGTCTACCCTACTCAAAGATCTTTCCTACACATTTTTAACCCTTTTGATATTGTTGTTTTACCATTGTATTTGGTAAACAAGCTTATCTTTGGATGTTAAACGGGACAGGCTTGGGTCATCGTATGACCACGATAACAATATTGCCAAGTATCTTAGCAAGTTTTTGAGGGACTAAATCAGTTTTGTTTAGGCAACCAAGATAGCGTGATCGAGGGACTATGATCTTTTGTTTTGTTTGGATTTTGCCAAGATACCTAACATGCATACCATGTCCATGTTTTAAGGCAACATAGTGGGTAAAACCCTAGGGGTGCTTGTGTGCATTGTGTTGTCATTTTTCATGCATTTTTGTCTTGTGTTTAGTCATGCTATTTATTTTGATTTTGGTTTTTGCATACAAAACCCTAATTTACTATCATGGCATTTGAAAGCGATAAAATGCGTAAAAGTAAATCTAAGACTATTACAACATTATTATGGAAAGGGGGGTACAAGTTTGAATAGGGGGATATTGCTCAAAATAAAACCCTAAAACTATTATTACAACCAAATTGAAATATTGCACAAATAAATAAATAGACAATTATTTAAATATACAATAAAATATAAATATGCAAAATGTTTTTGTATTTATTTTATGTATGTAAAATAAATTTATTTATGTCCTAAATATAAGAAAATAATAATGATTATTTTTTGGAAAAGGGTGGAAACCCTAATTTTGGTTTAGTAGAAAATATATTCTAATATTATTTATTTATTCATTTTTTGTTTAAGAAAAATAATAATAATATATACAAAATTTTGAAAAATTATATATTGTATGAACATATTAATTTGAGTGTATAAATAATAGAAATAAAAATATATAATATTTTTGTATTATTTACAAGTTTTATTTAAGAAAATAAAAGTATTGTTATTTAATAAACTATTTTTCTGTCCAAAAAAATAATAAAAATAATAAAATAAAAATGCAAAAATTAAGAAAATATTTTTGGTGATTTTTAATATTTAGAATAAATAAATAAAGTCAGAAAATATAAAAGAAATGAAAAATATACAAAAATAAAACAAATGGGCCAAGGGGGTACAGAGAGCAAGCAGGGAGGTGACAAAAGTCAAGCAAGCTAGGCCCAACCCAATATCACTTCATCCCTATCCTTGAGACAGAAATACGTGCACGCCATGTACAAACTTGTATCTCCTGCATACGTGCTTAAAAACAAAATCTTGCAACATGAAAGTTATAGCTCATCATCACACGATTCTAATGATATAAAAAACTTTATCAAACTCTCAAAGACCAGAGATAATTTTATCATCCCCAATTTCTGACCTAAAAATTTCAGCATGTTCATCATCTAAATTCTCCTAGCTCAGTTAATATAAATACAAGCTATGCATATGTACAACTCAAGGACATCGAGGACTACATTTTTTCTTCACAAACCTAAGCCTAATGATGCCTAGATAAGGAGATAGAAGTTTGAAAATTACCTGTTTCAGTCAAGTTCGAATATGGCAATGCAACAACTTTGAATGAGGCCTGAAGGTCTTTTGAGCTTGCTTGATGTTCCTTTGATCTTTCCCAATGCTTAGCTTGCTTTGAAATAATCTGAAACTCCTTGTAGAACTCAACCTGCAAAGCTTCAAAATGAAAATGGTGAAGTGTGAAAACGAGGTTACAATTTCTTTAGCAAGGTCTGGAAAGCTTAGGTGTGATGTATGGAGTGTGTTGGAAGTGATTCAAGACGAAACGCACGAGGCAATTTCAAGATGGCTAAGGTTCTGCAGAGCTTGCCCTGTTTTGGGCAGAAATGGAGTTTTTCGTGTATTTTGGTGTTTGAGAGGCTTGTAACTCGTGTATTCTGGCTTCTTACAATATCCTGAGCTTGTTTCAAATGATAGCCAAGCTTGGTTTTAACAGATGCACAAGATGTGTGGACTTTTGCATAATTGCTTGCTTTTGAAGAAAAGTTGGAATTGACAATGCCAAGGCTGTACTTGCTAGCTCAGAGCCTACACATAGTTGGTGAGCTTTTCCTGATATTTGTGGAGTTGGTTTGCAGCAAAAGCTTTGGTCCATGGCTCAAGATAGACAAAGTTTGTAAAAGCTAACTTTATCAAAGTAGCAATGTTCGCTTTTTGCCATTTTTGGATTAAATCTTTGTGTAATGCTCTAAAGCTCAGAATCAAACCTTTGTCCAATGTATTTGCATTTAATTAAGGAGTGTGGAAAGGATTAATACCTGTAAAACAAGTACAAGCATGCTTTGGACAGATTTGCAAGTTGTAGCAATGTGCAAAATGCCTTGGCCAAAAAGGATAATTTTCCATTTTCAAACTTTCGATTCTCCCTAACCACAAATGATCTTGGAGAGTTATTTGACATTTTGGAAAGCTTGTAACATGATATAAAATCCATATTTGAAATGAATTTTGAGATTCCACTTGGAACTATGTGAAAAGTTTCCATGAAGATAGGTCAAAATCCTGCCTAAACAAGGGCAAAATTTCACTAAGTTAAAAGTTTCATGGACCCTTATTCACAAAATCATAACTTGAGATCCAAGCATCTTTTGGGAAAACTTTGTGATTAAAATTTATATATTGTGTGGAGGACTACAACTTTCATGTTGGAAGTTTTCTTTAAATCGAATTGTATCATGGTGACAAAGTTGGGAAAAAATAAGAAATTTTCATAACTTAGAAAATTTCTAAGTTATGAAAATTTTCCATTTTAAACCCTAATTTCCAAAATTAGGTTTCTTGGTGAACAATTTTCATGTTTTGACACATGTTGATGAAAAATGACCCTTGGCACTTGATTTTGACCAAAAAGTCAAAGTTTGACTTTTTAGTGTACAGTTGATTTTTGATCAGTTGACTGGAAAATTCATCTGTCAATCCAGTGCATTTGAGATCTTTTGAACCTTGTGAGTAGGTCAAGATGATGCCATTGAGTCCTTGAAACTATACTTGAACCCAATTTTCCATTGGCTAGGTGAAAAATCCGAAATTGCCCTTCTACAGTCAAAAACCCTAATTTTGACCATTTTTCCCTTTTGATGATCTGATCAAATTTCTTGAGGAGTTATGGTCCAAACTTGATCAAATGGTTCTTATGAGTCTATAATGTTGTTGTGGATAAACAATTATGAGGTTTGACTATAAATTGGCCACAATTGACTTTTTCTCCAATACAGTTGATTTTTAGGTCAACTGTCCAATTGGCTGGGCAAAAATTTGATTCAAAGCTTGAAACTTGGTATGGGAAATCTTAGAGGTCCAACATGTAGTATGAAAGTCACTTGGGTCATTGGAAGTCCAAAAATCCTTGTGCAAACTCAAACCCTAATTTCAGGTCAACAGTGCAAGGAGATGTCTTGAGCTGAGCAAACCCTAATCTGGTCTTGAGTCCAAAGAGTCTTGTAAGGAAAATATTGATAAAATGAGAGGGCAAATTTTGGGGTACAACACCACTGTCTCAAGCTTTACAACATCTATTGAAGGCATATCTGGTAACACTGAGGAATCCTCCTCAAAACCCCAATACTTCATCTCCAAAATACAACCCAAATATAAAAAGTGCCTATCATTCCAATAACTCCGGGCATAATACCAATGACTGTTGGGTCTTAAAGAGCAAGATCCAAGATTTGATTGATAAAAAATTTATTGAGTTTGACCCTCCACAAACCCCTAATGTCATTACTGCTCCTATGCCCAGTCATGGTAAAGGTGTCAATGCTATTGACGATGCCTCCTTTATCTCCACCATCAATGATTTAACTACTCTCTTATTGACTTATAGAAGAATTTGCTGAGAGCTGGTTTATTTCCTGGATGCCTTTAAAATTGTTACCATTGTGCTTCCCAAACCAATGGTTGTATGTGGCTGAAGAAAGGTATCCAACACCTGATTGATAGCCATCAAATTCTGTTCGAGAAAAATCTGTTCATGAAAAGTTTAGCTCAAGATGTTTCCATAATCACAATATCCAACACCCCTATTAGGATCACCTCTAAAGGACCTATAAGGATTCATGCTGAGCCAAGAGTGGCTCCCCTGATTATCACTACACTGGGGCCAGTCCCCTATTCATTTGACAAAACTGTGCCCTGGAACTATGGGGCAGAAGTTTATTATCATAGTGTCAAGCAAGAGCCATGGATTACTGAAAATGAAGAGCCTGGAATTACAAACATTGCCGGAACTAGTAAGGTCACTAGGACATGAAGAATCTTCTCTCCAGAGATCTCTCCTCCAACAACTACTACAATACCTGTTCGTATTCCTGTTGTCGGGCCAACTACCAATGCCTGAGGTAAAGAGAAAGTAACTGAGTCTGCCCTGAAGGAGGAACGACCAAAAGAAGTGACAATTGAAGA
The DNA here is from genome assembly GCA_948472305.1 of Vicia faba. Taxonomy (NCBI): domain Eukaryota; kingdom Viridiplantae; phylum Streptophyta; class Magnoliopsida; order Fabales; family Fabaceae; genus Vicia; species Vicia faba. The sequence continues at coordinate 458,626,516 of OX451735.1, read as the reverse complement.
TCCATCTAGACAAGAGATGGACGAAATTATAAATATCATCCGAAAAAGTGACTACAAAATAGTGGAACAACTAGGGCAGACACCCTCAAAGATATCCATGTTGTCCTTGTTGTTATGCTCCGAAGCACATGCCCAAGCTTTGTTGAAATTCCTGAAGAATTCTCATGTACCACAAGAGACCACTACAAATCAATTTAAGAACTGTGTTGCAAGCCTAACTGCTGATAATGACTTGGGATTTTCTGATGCAGATTTGACTCTGGCGGGGAAGAATCACAACAAAGCACTCCACATCTCTATTGAATGTAAAGGCACCACCCTGGCGCATGTGTTAGTAGATACTAAGTTTTCTCTCAATGTTTTACCCAAAGGTGCTTTGGATAGGCTGGACTATGAAGGGATGGTGCTGAAACCCAGTGATATCGTGGTAAGAGCGATGGGTCAAAGAGGATGGTCCATGGAGAGGTTGATCTCCCGATCAAGGTGGGATCTCAAGTCTTCATTTCAACCTTTTATGCAATGGATATTCTCCCAGCCTATTCATGCTTTTTCGGACGTCCATGAATTCATGGGGCATGTGCGGTTACCTCTACATTACATCAAATGCTGAAGTACCCAGTAAGAGGGAAGATTGTCTTAGTCTATGGAGAGGAAAAATATATGGTCAGTCATTTGAATTATTTCAAATATGTTGAAATGGATGGAGAATTCATTGAAACTCCTTGTCAAGCATTTGAGGTAATCCCTCGAACGGTTGCTGTTGCTAAAGCTATGCCTGTTATTGCTAAGGACACACCAAGAACGGCTTCTCTGAAGGATGCTCGGGCTGTTGTAGAAGATAGAGGTTTCACTATCTGGGGAAAATTTCCTGATATCCCCTACAAATATGAAAAATTTGGGTTGGGTTTCACTTCAAAGGCTCAGAAAGAGGTTCGTCATGTTCGTGCTGGAGGACCATCTCTCCGTATTAGCAAAAATGAAGTCAATTCTCTGGAAGACAATAATAATGATGGTGACTTTGACGACTGGATATTCCCAACTGTTGACGGTGGACTTGACAACTAGAAGGCTAAAGACTTCATCTCGATCTACTTCAACCATGAGTAATTTCTATTTCCTACTTTTATTGCTTTAAGAAGTTTGTCTGTATAATTTCTGTTAAAATAATGACTTTAAACCATGCGCCTTGCCCAGGGCACAATGGTCCATTTGTTAAGGGTTTGTCATTTCATATATAATATGCTCATTTAATGAAATCATTGGAAGATTTTGCATTCAAATTTTGTGATCCTTGTCTTTCTTTTACTTTACTACATTTTCAAAATAGCCATGTGACCTTACATGCACACACACACACACACACATTTGCATATACACATCCACTTCGGATCTCATTGACAACAACTCTGCTATTGCCATCTATGACTTTGAAAATCCAATCTATCAAGCCGAAGAAGAAGCTGAAGAAGATTGTGAGATACCTTGAGAACTCGCCAGACTCCCGATACAAGAGTAGAATGTTATCCAACCGCACGAAGAACCGGTTGAAGTGATAAACTTGGGTACTGAGGCAGATAAGAAAGAAGTCAAGATCGTTGCCAACTTGGAAGACAGTGTCAAGAGCAGATTGGTTCAAATATTGCATGACTATGTTGAGGTATTCACTTGGTAATATGAAGACATGCCAGGGCTAGATACTGATATCGTGGTTCATCGTCTGCCAATGAAAGAAGGATGTTCTCCGATCAAACAAAAGGTAGACCGCATGCGTCTTGATATGTCTGAGAAGATCAAGGCTGAGGTAATGAAACAATTTAATGTAGGTTTCTTGGAAGTAACGTCATATCCTTAATGAGTTGAAAATGTGGTTCCAGTACCGAAGAAAAATGTTAAGGTCCGTGTGTGTGTAGACTATAGGGATTAAAATAGGGCATGCCCCAAAGACGATTTCCCACTACCACATATTGTTGTCTTGGTTGACAACACTGCTCAACACAAAGTGTTCTCCTTCATGGATGGCTTCTCCGGGTACAACCAAATCAAAATGGCGTCCGAGGACATGGAGAAAACTAATTTTGTCACACAGTGGGGCACCTTTTGTTATAAGGTCATGCCTTTTGGGTTGAAGAACGCAGGCGCAACTTATCAATGGGCTATGGTGGCTTTATTTCATGAGATGATTCATCATGAGATAAAAGTCTATGTTGATGACATGATATCAATATCCCAAAATGAGGAAGAGCACCTTGATCATGCATCTTCGGGGTAAGGTCTGGTAAGCTCATAGGCTTTGTAGTTAGTGGCAAATGTATTAAAGTTGATCCCGCAAAAGTCAAAGCTATCCAAGAAATGCCAGCTCCTCGTACTGAGAAGTAGGTCTGAGTTTTCTTAGGACGACTCAACTACATTTCCCGATTCATCTCTCACCTAACTGCTACTTGTGAACCACTCTTTAAGCTACTGAAGAAAGATCAAATGGTAAGATAGAATGACAACTGTCAAATAGCTTTTGACAAAATCAAGGAGTACTTGCGAGAACCTCCAATCCTGATGCCATCAGTTGAAGGAAGACCTCTGATCATGTACTTAACCGTGTTAGAGAATTCAATGGGGTGTGTGCTGGGGCAGCATGATGAGTCTGGTCGAAAAGAGCATGTAATATACTACCTTAGCAAAAAGTTTACCGACTGTGAAACAAAATATTTACTGCTCGAGAAAACATGCTGCGCTTTGGCATAGGCTGCTCACCAACTAATACAATATATGTTGACTCATACCACTTTACTAATCTCTAAGATGGATCCCATCAAGTACATATTTGAAAAGACAACTCTCTCCGGAAGGATAACCCGATGGCAAATGATCTTAACTGAGTACGACATCCAGTACACTACATAAAAAGCAATCAAAGGAAGTGTGCTAGCATATCATTTGGCACATCAAGCTGTAGATGACTACCAATCTACGAACTTTGAATTCCCAGACGAGAATATCATACTGATTACAAATTGTAAAAATCCTGGACTGTATGAAGGACTTGAGCAAGGATCTGAATGGACTATGGTTTTTGACGTAACTTCCAATGCACTAGGTAACATAAATGGTGCTGTGATCATTTCCTCCGAAGGTTGCCATACGCCTTATACTACCAGACTCTGTTTTGAATGTACCAACAATATGGCCAAATACGAAGCATGTATCTTGGGTCTCAAGGCTGCTATTGACCTAAGAATTAAATTCTTAAGTGTATATGGAGATTCAGCTTTGGTGATCATTCAAGTTAAAGGAGAGTGGGATATGAAACATCCAAGTCTTATCCCTTACAAATAGCTTGTGCTAATCTTGATCCCGTACTTTGAAGAGGTTACCTTTGAACATATTCTGAGGGAAGAAAATCAGTTGGCAGATGCTTTAGCTACCATGTCTTCTATGTTCAAGGTCATATGGGACAACTAAGCTCCCCAAATTACTATCAAAATATTTGACGAAACAACATACAACTATGAGATTGAAACTGATGGTGTAGAAGAGAAGCCTTGGTTTCATGAGGTGAAGAGATATCTAAAAACTCAAGAGTATCCTGAAGGGGCGTCAATCACTGATAAGAAATTCCTACAGAGGCTCTTTGCTAAGTTCTTCATAAGCAATAGGATCTTATACAAGCGCAAGCATAATTTAATTCTGCTCCATTGTATGGGCAAGAAGGAAGCAGAGAAGATCATGGAGGATATGCATGAAGGTATCTTTGGTACTCATTCTAGAGGACATACTATGCCCAAGAAGATTCTGAGAGCTGGTTACTATTGGTCGACTATGGAAACTGATTGTCACCACCACTCGAGGACTTGCCATAAGTGCCAAATTTATGCTGATAAGGTTCACGTGCCTCCAATAACTTTGAATGTCATGACTTCCCCTTGGCCATTTTCAATATGGGGCATTGACATGATCAGAGAAATTAAGCCTACTGCCTCTAATGGACATCGTTTCATTCTTGTCGCCATTGACTACTTTACCAAGTGTGTTAAAGCAACGTCATTTTCCTCAGTTACCAAGAACGTAGTGGCCCAATTCATCAAGCATAACCTCATCTATTGATATGGTATCCCTGAAAGAATCATGACTGACAATGGTACCAACCTCAACAATGCCATGATCACTGAACTCTGCACGCAGTTCAAGATCAAGCATAACAACTCTTCTCCATACAGACCTAAAATGAATGACACAGTGGAAGCCGCCAACAAAAATATAAAGAAGACAATGGAAAATATGGTGGTAACCTACAAATACTGACATGAGATGCTACCGTTTGCTCTTCATGGCTACCTTACTTCGGCGCAAATATCAACTAGGGTGACCCCTTTCTCTTTGGTCTTTGGCATGGAAGTTGTCCTGCCTGTCGAAGTTCAGATTCCTTCTCTAAGGATTATGAAATAAGAAGACTTAGATGAAGACGAATGGATTCAAACAAGGTTGGATCATTTGAATTTGATTGATGAAAACAGGCTTAATGCTATTTGTCATGGTCAGATGTACCAAAAACGTATGATCAAAGCTTTCAACAAAAAGATCAAACATCGGGTATATCAGGCTGGTGATTTGGTAATAAAGCGCATCATTCTTCCACAAGGCTATTGTTGTAACCAAAAAATTTCCCTCTCATTTTCTCAATAATTCTCTCACAATATCTCTATTAATTCAAGACTGCACAAGGTTTGATTAACTCAAAGACACCTCCTCAATACTGATGACTCAAATTAGGGTTGGAGTTTGCACAAATACAAATGGACTTTTAATGCCCCATATGACTTTTGTGGATCATTTTGGACTCTCAATATTGCTTATGTCATGTTTCAAGCTTTGGATCATATTTTTGCCCAGTCAATTGATCAGTTAACCTAAAATCAACTATATGGGGAAAAAAGTCAACTGTGGTCAATTTATAGTCAAATTCCACAAATTTTGATCCATATCAACATTTTGAATTCACATATGTCAATTGGTCAAGTTTGGATCACAATTCCTCAAGAAATTTGATCAAATCACCAAAAGGGCAAAATGGTCAAAATTAGGGTTTTGATTGAGAAAGTTCAATTTTTGACTTTTGACCTAATACATGACTTGTTGGTTTGAGACATAATATCAAGATTTCAAATACATCATTTTGACCTAATGGCATGATTCAAAACACTCCTCAATAGTAATTGATTGATAATTGAATTTTGTCAACTGATGAAAAAGTCAACTGTACACTGAAAAGTCAAACTTTGACTTTTTGTCAAAATCAAGTTTCAAAAATCATATTTCATCAAGACATGTCAAAATATGAATATTGTTCATCAAGAAATCAAAAAGTCAAAATTATCTTTGAAAAGTCAAAATTCTAAGACTTAGAAATTTTTCTAAGTGTTGGAAAGTTAACCTTTTTTCATGACTTTGTGCCAAATTTTCACCATGATGCAAGATTATTCAAAGAAAACTTCCAACATGAAAGTTGTAGATTTTAATGAGATATAAAACATTATAGGACATAACTTTTTCTATAAATACTTGGATTTTAAGTTATAAATACATTAAGACATGTCCATGAAACAAAAATACTTAGTGAAATTTTGCCCTAGTTAGGCAGATTTTTGACCTAACTTCTTGGCCAAGTTTCACATAATTCCAAATTAAATTTTCAAAAATGTCCAACATGAAATTTTTAGAGCATATTACAAGATTTATAGAAAGTTCCAGAACTCCTTGAGGTCATTCTTGAGCAAGGAGAATCGAAGGCAAGAAGTTAGGGTTTCAAACTTGATTTACAAGGCAGATTTTGTGATGAACATGAACCAAATCCATAGCCATGCTGCACAATTTTCACTTTGCAAGCCTTAAATTGTATATCAATCCTTAATTGAATGCTTACACAACTGTTTAAGATATAACCCAAGTGGTACAAGCTTTATCTAAGTTGACTTGCCATTTAAGGAAGAAAGGTCACATTTCCATTTTGGAAAAGCAAGCTTTATGCAAATTGTCAATGCATTGAGCCTTGTGACCTTTATCTCTGGTTGCAAGCAATGTAAAAAGCATGAATCAAGTCTCCTGCATCCAACAAACATTAGGACATGCTTGAACTTGAATCTTGGAACCATGAAAATCCATTCAACTTGATTATTTTCATTTTTAACTAAACCATAACATGTTATCTCAAGATTCTGGTTACTACAAGATGTCAAACCTCTTCCCTATAAGTGGAGACATTATTTGCAACCTAACAGAGGAGATCACAAGCCTTAGAATAATCTCAAACCCTAAAAAACTTACAACCTGCACACAAACACAAAACATGGCACATCCTCCTTCGTGCATTTTTTAGCCTTTTGATTCACTAAGCTTCCATATACCATATAGAAACTATCCCAGCCCTTAAACCACTGCTGTAACTCCTCTTTCCTTATCCATAATTTTAAAAATCCACCATTGCAGCTTAACTTGTCCAGAATAGTTGAGCAAGCTACAAGACATTCTAACAATTAGAATAGGTTTAGGGAGATCCAGGCAAGCTTAATCCATCATCAAACCATTTCTGGAAGTCGTGTGGAAGTCATTCGAGTTTCACTCTAAGAGGTAAGTATTTCAAAATTGGAACTCTTCATTCAAGCATTATTTGTATATACATTATGAAGAAAAGATGTAGATATCATGCCCAGGAAGCTGACCATGTCCATAGTTTTAATTATCATTGCTCATACATTGAGAATTTCATCTCTGATCAGTTAGGTTTTAGTTTTGGTACTATACAAAATTCATGCTAGCCTTTGATCCATAACTTTTGAAAATTATGTGGTTAGATTCATATTCAAATTTTAGGCAGGTTTGATGTTTACATTTTTTGATTTGACTGAGAAATGAAGCTTTTAGAAGCTTAACAATGGAGTTATCATGGCCTGCGCGCGCAAGGAAGAAGAAGCTGAGCATTTCAAACATTCAGAAACGAGTTCACTTTATATTTAATTGAAGTTATCTTAGGAACGGGTGAAACAGACCACCCCAGTGGTACAAACAGCGCGCGCTAAATCCTTGCCATGTAGAAGGTCTTGGGTTCAAGCCCCAGCTAGACCATTTGTCATTTTTTCATATTTTCTTACTTTTTTTTGTTTGCAGGAAGCGCGCCTGGGCCTCCATTGGTAGGGGCTTGACATTTTTATTTTTCTGACCCCCCAATTTACTTCAGCATTGCAGTCCATTTTTATTTTTCTTAGTTTTCTGATTAAATGATTATTGGGCCAGGCCTAGTATAAAAAACTATTTTTGCTACAAAACACTCCAAATTCAAATTTCACCCCTGACTTTATTTTTATAATTCTAATTTTATTTTCCTTTTCTCTATTTTATTATTATTATCTTTACTAACTAAAAATACCAAAAAATATTTTCAGTTATTTATTTACTTAGGTATTTAGCAATTCTTATCTTATTTCTTTTAGACTAAAAAAGACCAAAATATTTTCTTAAACAAATTTAATTATTTTCTTAAATAAATTAGTAAATAGAATTAGGTTTTATTTATTTTCTTTTTCAATTAAAATTAACTTAGAAATTTTAGGTTTCTTTTTAATTAATTCTTTTTTTTACTATTTGATTAATACTAAAACCTTTTCTAAAAGAAACCTAAAAAACATTTCTTTTCTAATTAACTTAGTTAATTTTCTCATTTTCAATTAATTACTTTTTTTAATTAGGGTTCAAAACTTTTCTTTTCCTCAATTTTCAAAACTCATTTTTTTCCCGTTTATATCTTTGTACATTATATTCATTTTATTTCTTGTACATTATTCAAATTCAAGATGGTTGTAATAGATAATTAGGACTTTTATTACTTTTCATTTCCCATTTGTAAATTTGTATACCCCATCCCCTAATGATGTAATAGCGTATGACATTTACCTTCCGCAATTTATCGCTTTCATATAAATGCTAGTAAATTAGGGTTTGTATGGAAAGATAAAATCAATATTAGAAAACCCTAATTCAAGACAAAACTATGCATGAAATCAAAACACTTGCACACTTGCACCTTTAGGGTTAACTCCACTTTGTTGCCTTCAGAAAATGGTCATGTTATGCATGTGAGACATCTTAGCAAAAACAATAAAAAATACAAGATCATAGCCCCTCGATGATGCTACGAATGTTGCCTTACAAATGATCTTAGTCCCTCAAGAGAAATGCTAAGGTATATTATAACATTGCATTTTATGACTATACGATGATCCACACCCGTCCCTTCACATCCAAAGATAGGGTTACTTACCCATCAATAGTAAGATAAAAATATCAAAAGAAGAGAGAAATGAACAAAATACTTTTGAGTAGGTAGAACGTTCTTAGTTGCTTGCTCACAACCATCTTAAAAAACAAATGACTTTTCAAACACACCAAATACTTTCAAATAATATAAAATATTTTCAAAAGTCCAACACTTTGTATCCATTCTTATAGAGACGAGAATCATTACAAAGTTTGCCTAAACAAAGGCTCTTTTCAAAAATACTTTCAAAACCCACCACAAACACATTTCAAACAAAGTAATTTTCAAAAATGATCTAGCAAGCAACTAAGAGCCCATAGATAACTATGGATGAAAAGGGTGCTAACACCTTCCCTTTTCATAACCTACCTGTTATATCCCAAAATTTACCCTCTTTATTTTCATTATTACATACATGCATATCATTGGTTTTATGGTTATGGAATCAAAGTATTTTTAACAAGCTTCGTCAGGTTACAAGTGACGTTTATTTCGCTAATGGATGTTCTCAGAGTATTTTCCATGCTAAAGATCGGTTCGTCATTTCATAATGATTCGGGGTTCAAAGATTCACAAGTCCAACCCGGCGCATCATATTCAGGTGTTCTATCACAAAGATATCCCTGATAACATATTTTCAAATTCAGGTTCGGCTCGAGAGCCAATTCTTTAAAGAAGGTCTCCGAATGTGCGGTTTTTCTCAAAGAAATATGATGAAAAAGTATGGTGAAAGTGGAGTTTTTACGCACTAAAAAATTCATAACTTGAAGGTCGTGCCTCGTTTTAAACCCGTTCCGATGGCTAAAATTTCATCTTGACGTCATCTAAGTTTTTATCTCTCACGACTGGAAGCCAATTTCGATCAGAAGGTCTTCAAAAATGTAGATTTATCAAGTATTTCCATACAGAAAATTTATGACAGAAGTTTATTTGCGTCATGTTCAGAAAATCATAACTTGGTCGATTTTCATCGTATTGAGCTGGTTCTGGCGCCAAAATTTCACAAATTGAGTTGGCTATGTTTTCACAGGAGGTATCTAGTTCGAATGTTATCCAAAAGGCCTTTGTTTTTTGCCCAGAGTGCGAGGGACGCGCGGAAAATCCTGAATGCTGAATATTATTTCATCTGGGTCAAAACTTCAAAAATTCATAACTTGGTCAATTTTTATCGGATCGGGCCCATCTTTTTACACAAGGTCATTGGCTCATAGATCTACAACTTTTCTTCCAAAGTTAAGACCAGGTTCTTCTTCGATCAATACCAATTTTTTATTGAAGAACTTGTAAGAGTTGAATCTAGAGTCCAAAATAAGTTTGTCTGAGGCGAAACTTCAAAAATTCATAACTAATTCACCGTTTATCCTATTGATCCCATTTTCGAACAGGAGTTTTTTCTCGATGTCGGCTACATTTTGTTTTCATATTTCAACTTCAAAAATTGCACTTAAGTCCCTGTGATTTAATCTGGAACGTGACATACTCAAGTGAATAAAAATCTGCACTATTGCTTGTGATTATTGGAGGCCCAATGCACATTCAAAGCCCATATCTTTGCTCTAATTTCCGTTATATAATCTCATCCTTTTCACACAAACAAGACACGAAAAAAACCTTTGCCACAACCTTGTCAAAATATCAAATTCTTTCAAGAACCCTAGAAATATTAAAATCCTTGTTACAAACCCCCATCTCACTACAAACAAGCCATCCTTGTTACAAACCTCCATCTCACTACAAACAAGCCATCCTTATTACAAACCCCATATCTCATTAAAAACAAGCCATCCTTGTTACAAACCCCCTATCTCACTATAAACAAGCCATCTCATTATCCAGTAAGGGTAAGGCTGGTTTGATCTCCATGATCAAAAGGGTGTAGAAGCATCCATAAATGCCATGTCAATTTTAACATTACAAAATTTCATATATCTGTTTTCTTTGTATTTCATGATATAGTAATTTATTTAATGTGTTCATGAGATTCAATGCTGCAGATTTAGACCATCTAATGGTCCCATGCAGGGTTATTACAAAACACTGAGGCCGGATTATAACAACAACCAATGAATGGCAAGACAAACATCCTGAGGAGGTTAAGGGCGTGGGTTCAACACCCACCCCTATTGGTTTTGGTTTTCTTCTATTCTATTTATCCTTTTATCTATTTTCCTTCTTTATGTTTAAAATCTTTTTCATAAAACCTAACATTTTTCACAAACCTTTGATTTTTCATAATAAACTCGAATAATTAATTTTAGGTTTTTTAAATTTAATTTTAGGTTTTAAATTAATTTTTAGTTCAACACCCACCCTTGACATTTGCATTATTTGTATTTTCTAGCCCTATTTTCCATTGATGCTTCTTCCTCTATCTATTTTTTTGGCAAACTTAATTCTTTTTTGTTAATCATTAAAGATAAGCTTTTTTTTAAAACTTTTTTTTTAATTTAATTAAAATTAATTAGGTTTTATGTTTTTTTAATTAACCTTTTTTTTCAAAATTAACCTTTTTTTATTATTAATTAAAATTAATTGGGTTTTAGGTATTTTAATTAACTTTTTTTCAAAATTAACATTTTTTATTAATTAAAATTAATTAGGTTTTTTTAGGTTTATTTAATTAATTATCATAAATCATTTTTTTTCATAAAAAATCACCAAAACATTTTCTTCGCTATTTTCATCTTATTTTTATTTTCCTAGATAAAGTGTATAGGGCACGTTCAACTGTAATAGCGTAGCTTTATTTTTCCCACTTTTTTTGTCATTATCATGTAGTTGCTTCCGGGATGTAATTATTTTAGGATTTCTTTTCTGCACTCTTCACTATTATGTAACTGTCCCAAAGCTCTGTAATAGCCTAGGTTTACATTTCTGCCTTTACCTTCAGCTACTATATTTTATGCAATGCTTAGATTAATAGGATTGTATGGAAAGATAAAAATGAACGATAGAAAACCCTAATTTCAAGATAAATTATCGAACTGGATCATTTGCACACTTGCACCTCTAGGATAACCTCACTTGTTGCCTTCAGAAAAATAATGGTCATGTCCCTCGAACGTAGGAATACCCTTAACAAATACCCTCGGTTAAAGTCATCATAAAGAACATAGTCCCTCAATGTCCCTCGAGTTGCCCACGAGAAATGATTTTGTCCCTCGATGTTGCCTACAAATATATGATGACAGTCCCTTCGAACTGCTAAAGTATCCCTATATGTTTCCTTCTATGACCATAACGATGAACCGCGCTTGTCCCTCATACATCCAACGATAGGGCTGCCTACTCACTAATATTAGGATAACACTGTATAAAGGAAAATAGGAAAAAAATGACTTTTTCGAGTACGAGTAGATAACTGTTAGATGCTTGCTCAAAATAACTTTTTACACCTACACAAAAATATTTCAAAATACTTTAAAAAACATTCGCCTTATCAACACTCTTGAGGACTGATACAAGAGTTATCACAAAGCGAATCGCCGCACTAAGGCATTTTTCAAAACAATTTTAAAACACACAAAGCACAAGCAATTTTCAAAACATGAGATAAGCATCTAAGAGCCCGTAGAAAACTACAGATGGAAAGGGTGCTAACACCTTCCCTTTCCATAATCTACCCTCCTTACTCAGAAAACTGTCGAAAGGTCTTTCCTGTTCTTTTCACCCTTTCCTTTATTGGATAAAATAAAAGTCGATGGCGACTCTTGATTACCGCAACATTTGCGAATACAAACGCAAAACCAGTATAATAGTCAGTTCTCCCATCGTATAACAGAACTGCCGACTCTGCTGGGGAAAACTTATAAAGTGGGGTTACCTTAGAGTTTAGTTTATCACTTTAAAAGTTACTTGATGGCTTTGCTTGATTTATTTTTAAAGGGTTGCTTGGGTTATTGTTAAAGATCCTCCACCTAGATCTGGGACACCTTGTAGGTAAGTAGAAATAGATCATGGAAAGTGTGCAGGGTATACCGACACGGTTGAAGTGATAGCTACGTTGATGTGATACTTTGGTTGGTATGGGTAGCCATTGAGTTAATCAAGGAGAATACGGGGCCACTACGTGGTGTCATGAAGCATCAAATGATCTTAGAACCTTTAATTGACCAAATTGGCCATTAGGAAGTAGTGAGATAGTCGTCTTTAGTGTAGTCCTAAGTCGGTTGATACTCGATACTACACTCATTGAGATTTGACTCCCGAGTTTTGTTTGGTGGCAAGTCAGTTGTCTATCGGAACAAAACTTGTGGGAAAGATCAGTGATATTGAGATCCCTTAGAACCCGGTTACTATTTCTAGGGAAGGTTGAGCCAACTAAATTTCAAGAGGGTATTTACCTACAGACCCCAGGAAAGCCTAAACCTATGGCTGCTTTTGTGATTTGTTTGCTTTCAACTTGAGCTACTTGCAGGGTTTTTATCTAACAACATGATCTCCTTGCAGGATTTGTTTACAATCATTATCCAGTAACCTGGACTTCTTAGACTCACTTGTATTCATCACCTTACATTTTTGCTTGACGCGTAGCATACATATCATAGCATCATACCATAGCATTTCCTTAACCATTTCAAGGATCTCGATGGCATGTGATGCAGGTTATGATGAACCATACGTCTAGCAAAGGGCAAGGGGATTTATTTTCCTCTAGCCAATGCCGTCAAAATATCAAAACACGATAACTTGAGTCAGAGGCTACGACCCACTCGATATGGTGAGCTTGATTCTCGTAGAAGAACATTCAACAATATGAAGTTCTTCAATCAAAGTTGCAGTCAACTCCTAACATTTTCTTGGGTTAACCCCGCGAGATCCTTGAAAAAATTTACACATCATGCATGTCATTACATAACAAGTCTTCCAGTACAGGTTTCTCATGTTCTCGCTATTTATTTCAGCAAAAGAAATGGCTCTCGAACAAACAGTAAGAGATCTCCAAACTCAAAAGGCCCAGTTCATGAAAATGTTCTTCAACCTATCAAAGGGGCAGGAAGAATTGAAAACACTCCTCAACGGGAACTTGACAAAGAAATATCCTGACAACAATAAGGAAGACTAGTTGAAACAACTGCAAGCTGAAATGGAAAGGATGAGAATCCAGATGAGTAATCAAATGGCTCTTATCCAAACGGGTCTCAACTATAATGCGTCTCAACTTCTTCTTTAACCAAGGCACTCCTCCTGATAAGGATAATATATGAGCCGTCTCAAATAAAGAGACTTGCTATTTATGGTCACGGAGGATTGTAAAAGGAAATGACTTTTTTTGGGGGCAAGAGGTATGACTTCCTGGGGAGATTCCATGATGTTCTTGCTAAGGGGATAAAGTCTTCTTGTGCAAAATAAATGCACCAATCAAAGCTTGGAGTTTTTCAGGATTCCAAAGTGAATAACATTGCCAGGGAACCACAAATCTAAACCAGAAATAAACTGGAATGAAACAGTCAACCTGAATTCATCCTTTGAGAAATAAACTCAAGAGGGAAAACCAAATCTGTCCAAACAAGGAACTGTACCGGAAGGCTAAGGCAGAAATCTTCCATGAGGGATAACTCAGTAGGGAAATTGAAAGAATGTACATTTTCTGCTTAAGACCAACGCTCTAATGAAAATAGGGTAACTTATCTCTGCAAAACAGGGTAATATGTCAACAAAAATATTAACAAATGTTAATGAACAATGATTTTCCAATTTTAGCTATGCATGATGTATGCATGAATATATGAGCGTTATCATGCGTATGCTGACATAACAGATATACAACATTGGGAACAACCAGGCAAAACTTCCTTGGGCACTAATAACACTCGTCTAAGCTTCAACCAAGATGATCATTCCAAGAAAGGTAAAGGCCATTTGCGAAAACCAAACCTACTACCTGCTTTTAACTTTACTGAGGAGAAACATAATCCAGAGGTAGCCAAATCAAACAAATACCGGGGTAAAACATCCTTCTTCAGGCTTCATCAAGGAAACAAGTGTTTTTTCAACAGTAACATGCCTACTGGAGATTGCAAGACCAGTCTCAAATAAAGCAGACTGACACCGAAACATCCAAACATTCACTGGGGAATTCAGACCCACTTCACTGGAGAAAAATGCGGATTCACATTATGAAAACTAAGAAAGAGGAGAAATGAATCCAAACTTGACCGAGGATACCATAATCATAAACCTTGTGCAGAGAAACATCCCAAGTAGACATTCCCAAGGGGAACAAAATATTATCAAAACAACTGGAGTTTGTACATTCTTGGGATCACCATTTTTGTTGTCATTGTTTCATCACAAATCTCAAAGTAAAAGTAAATTGTAAAAATCTTTTTTTTTGAAAAATCAATTTTGTTATTTAATCTCTTTGCTTTGAAAGTTATTATCAGTAATAAATGGAGTCTTTGCAAGCTAAATAACATAGGAAATACAAAGAATTAGGTAAAAGCTTCAACTTTCATTAATAGAATGGTAGTCTGCGAATGGCGAGACTCCATAGATGATTAAAAAGTTTGGGAAATGGTAATACATAATGGAAAAGATACATTGAGATACAATGACCACTATCCCCACTAACAACTTTTGAAATCCTGAGCAGCAGCTTTTGTTGAAGTATGGTGAGGATCTGAGAAGATTGTTGCTTCAACGATCAAGTCTTGTCTGACGTAGTTACTTGCCAAGAAAATCCCTAACTTTTGCCTGAGCTGCCCTTGCCGGTTTTCAACTTAGCAGGAAATTTATTCTGTTTAGGTCTCTAATTCTTTCCTAGACCTCCCTTTCGGGTGATCGTCCTACCGAGACGCTCCTTTTTGCCTAAGCCGCCCTTTCGGGTTTTCAACTTAGCGAGTTGTTTCTTTTATTTCTTTAGGCAAAGTATTTCTTGACTGCGTCAGCATTCATGGGACGTGGGAACTCCTCGCCATCCATAGTTTCAAGAATTAATGGACCGCCAGAGAAGGCTTTCTTGAAAACATATGAGCCTTCAAAATTGGGAGTCCACTTGCCCCTAGAATCAGTGTTGAAAGACATGATCTTCCTGAGCACGAGGTCGCCTTCTCTGAATTCACGAGTTTTGACCTTTTTATCAAAAGCTTTCTTCATTCTTTTTTGATATAACTGGCCATGACACAAGGATGTCATTCTCTTCTCCTCAATCAAATTCAATTGGTCAAACCCGTTCTGGACCCATTCAGCCTTCGTCAGCTTGGTTTCCATTATCACATGCAACGAGGGAATCTCTACCTCGACTGGGAGTACAACTTCCATTCCATACACTAGGGAGAACGGGGTTGCTCCTGTTGAAATGCGAACATATGTTCGATATCCATGCAGAGCAAAAGGGAGCATTTCATGCCAATCCTTATAAGTAATTACCTTCTTCTGGATAATTCTCTCGATATTCTTATTAGCGGCTTCAACAGCCCCATTCATCTTTGGCCTGTATGGAGATGAATTGTGATGGACAATCTTAAATTCTTCACACAGTTCTGTCATCATCTTGTTGTTCAAATTTGAGCCATTGTCAGTGATGATTCTGCTTGGCACACCATACCGACATATAAGGTTATTCTTAATGAAGCGCATAACCACCTGCTTGGTAACATTGGCATATGAAGCAGCCTCCACCCATTTGGTGAAGTAATCAATTGCCACCAAGATAAAACGGTACCCATTCAAAGCTTTGGGTTCTATCATCCCAATCATATCAATACCCCACATAGAGAAAGGCCATGGGGAGGAAATCACATTAAGAAGCGTCAAAGGCACATGGACATTGTCTGCATAAATCTGGAATTCATGGCACTTCTTTGCAAATTTGTAACAGTCAGATTCCATTGTCAGCCAATAATAACCTGCCCTTAGCATCTTTTTAGCCATTGAATGTCCATTGGCATGAGTGCCAAATGAACCTTCATAAATCTCATGCATCAACATGTCTGCTTCGTGTCTATCCACGCATCTGAGCAAGACCATGTCATAATTTCTCTTGTATAACACCTTTTCATTGAGGAAGAAACTTGCTAGCCAATCTTCTCAGTGTCTTTCTATCTTTAATTGATGCACCGATCGGGTATTCTTGAGTCTGAAGAAAATTCTTGATATCATAATACCAAAGTTTTTCATCTGCTACCTCCTCTATTGTAAACACATGAGCGGGCCTATCCAGCCGTCGAACCATAATTCGGGGTATATCATTCCAAGTATTCACTTAGTACATAGAAGCCAGAGTTGCCAGAGCATCCGCCATTTGATTTTCATCTCTAGGGATGTGATGGAATTCAACTTTATTGAAGAAGGGTAATAATATTCTAGCATAATCTTTGTAAGGGATCGGGCCAGGGTGATGAGTGTCCCATTCTCCTTTAATCTGATTTATCACCAAAGCTGAATCACCATACACATCTAGAATTTTGATTCTGAGATTAATAGCTTCCTCGAGACCCATGATGCAAGCCTCATATTCTGCCATATTATTAGTGCAATCAAATGTTATCCTTGTAGTAAAAGGAATGTGCGATCCATGAGGAGTGATAATCACAACACCAATTCCTTTACCATAAGCATTCACAGCTCCATCAAATATCATACTCTAACGAGATTCAGGGTCAGGACCTTCCTCAGGTAATGGTTCATCACAAGAAAAAGCAGGAAATAAAAACATAATCCGGAAGCAAAGACAACTTTTATTAATGATCTTAAAAGTCATAGCAAACAGATAAGCCCTACTACATTAATACTTCCACCTTGGGCAAAGTGAAAGCTTTTCAAGAAAAAAATATTAACAAATCAAATTACTTTGAAACATGTATGTAAGAGGGAACATCAATGGTGACCCAGTTATGAACCCTGACTCCATGCGTCACATAATTTGGCATTTCTTGCTCTGCTTCATCTTCCATAAAGGCATTAATCCCAGAAACAGTTGGATGAAGATAACCCCCGCTACGAAAGATCTCTTGATACTTGCCTGCGGCAGACTTCGGCTTCATGCCCTTACCTTTGTCATTCTTCGAAGAGAAACCCAAGCTAGTTCTGTTCTTGTTCACGGGTGGATCCACAATTCGTCCCCAACCTGCATTACGACCATTGCGCACAACCTGATGCGCTTCCTTCGGCGAGACCATGGAATTCTCATTTCCGCTTATGTTGTCAGTGGATAGGGCTTGGAACTGGGTTCCAACAACAGCTTCATCTGCTTCTACAATACTGAAGGAGGACAAATGAGATATCAACAATGCCTGCTCCCCATTTATGATCACTACCTTCTCTTCACGCACAAACTTTAGCTTTTGATGTAAAGTTGAAGTGACAACCCCTGCTTCATGTATCCATGGCCGTCCTAGCAAACAACTATATGCGAGAATAATGTCTATGACCTGGAAGGTTATCTGGAACAAATATGATCCTATATGGATATGTAAGTCCACTTCATCGATGACAGATTTCCTCGACCCATCAAATGTTTTCACAATGATGCCACTCAGGCGCATAGGTGTTCCTTGATATTTCAACTTCATGAGAGTACTCCTCGGTATAACATTCAATGCGGATCCATTATCAATTAGCACATTGGATAGCGAATCATTCTTGCAGTTCATAGATATGTGGAGGGCCAGGTTATGATTCCTCCCTTCATTTGGTAATTCATCATCGCAGAAACTCAAGTTATTACATGACGTAATGTTTCCAATTACACTGCTGAATTGATCTATTGACATGTCACTCTCCATAAAAGCTTGGTCCAGTACCCTCATCAAGGATTCTCTATGAGCAGAGGAGTTCATTAATAAAGCTAAGATAGATATCTTTGAAGGAGTCTGCAGTAGCTGATCTACAATTTTGTAGTCGCTCATCTTAATTATCTTCAAAATTTCATCCACTTCTTTCTCTAGCGTAGCTCCACTAGTCTCTCCTGTAGTCTTCTTAGGTTCATCAGTCTCAGCAATTTTCTTTCCAGCAACAACATCCCTCTGAACAATCGGCGCAAACACACGACCGCTACGGGTCACCCTGCTATTTTTAGCTATATTTCCAACATCGGGCATTGGCTGGATGGGAACTTCCACCCCATCTTCTAAGATTGTAGCGTTGTATTTGTAAGGCACAACCTTATCTGATTTGTAAGGGATAGGACCTGGCAAACTAATTACCAATGGGGTAACAACTGGCTTGCTAAGATACTCCACTTCAAAATGGGCGGTGCACCAAAACAAGGCACAATGACGTTTACCCCTTCTTCAACACAACCAGTCATTTATGGAAAAAAAATCTTTGTCTGAAGAGAAAAACTCATTCGCTGAGGCATACTCTTCCTCTGACTCTTCTTCCATTAAACAAACCTCAACCATATCAACTTCATGGTAATCATCCCTCTGACCTGCGATCTTGATAGTTCCATTATCTAAAAGCAACTAAACACCCTTCTTCACGATTGAACATCCTCGGAGATCTCGATAACAAACTAGGCAAGATCCATATTGGTGTTCCACCTGACCAGCTGTATGGCAGAAGGTAGCATGCAACTGCACGAGGTCCTCATTCATATACTCCACATCAAAAATTCTGAACTCACCAGGACATCCAGAAACCATGTTCACTTCCTCTTCATACTTTGCCCTAGGCCTGATTATGTGGATGAGGCCCTCATCCATCATCTCCTGTAAATCAGCCTTTATCTTATCGCAACCCTCTACAAAATAATATTACATTTTAATATATTCAAAAGGGTTTAAAAATAATGTTTTTAAAAAGAAAATAAAGAGAAAAATGTCAACTATGTTCAAATTAATCAAGAAATAAAAAGTAAGACCATAGAAAAATCAGAAAAAGGCTCAAATAATTTTACAAATTTTTTGGTAATTTTTTAAAGTCAGAAACTATTTTTAAAATTAAAAGAAATGGGTAAAATAAACCAAAAATGATAAAAAATAGTAAAGTCAGAAACAAAAATAAAATAAGGTCACCAATATTTGTCACAATATCATTGGATCACTCCATAATTTTTTCAGAATTTAAAAATGTCAGAAAGTATTTTTTAAGTAATTAAAAGAAAGCAAATAATTCAAAAAATACAATATCAAAATAAAAATGTGAAAAAATAGTCATGAGGGCAAAAATAATTCAAAGTATTTTTGTGAATTTTTTCATAATTTTTGGATAAAAAATAAAAGAGTTATGAATTTTAGAAAATTTAATCAATAAAAATATAAAACCAGAAAATAAAATAAAACCAAAAAGATATGGACCATCAGATCATAGTCAAAACGCGTTAGTAAGCTGATCCAGTGGACCAGACGCACTGTGCTTGATATGGACCTTAGTGAGATACGTATAGGATCAGAAAAAGGGCAACCAATAAAATTAAAACGTTTGGCACGCTATCATTGGCTGAGACGAGACATGTCATCATCTTCAACCTCCAGACACCATGCAATGGGGATTTTGTGAGATCCTTTAAATGGAAAAATTAGGATCCCAGGCTAGTATCATTGAACTCGTCTCTTCAAGACGATTCTAACACCACCATCGCGCCAAATTTATATAAGGTATGGAGAGAGATATGAATCAAAAACCCAAAAAATAGCGAGCACCTTCAATTTGAGATTTCACTCTCAATTCTCAATGGATTTAAAAATTGTGAGCAGCATTGGAATCAGGAGAAGGAGTAGAATAAATTAGTGCTTGATTTGGATCCAAATGGTGGAGAATTCTACCTTTTCGAAGTTCAAGGAAGAAGCTCTGAAACTGGACTTTTGTAGCTTGAATTATGGCTCGTTTTGATTGGTTTAAGTGCTGGAGAGTTTATAAGATGCTTAAGGATGATGAATGCACAAAGAATTTTGGAAAAGGGAGCTTAAATCTCAAAAACTGAATTCAAAAAAGATGGGTTCGTGTGAAGTTTTGGCAGGGTGTTTTTGGCTCTCAAAGCTTGAAGAAATGAATGGGGGATGACCCTCTATTTATAGGGAAGTGAATGGGAATGAAAATTGGAAGAAACAAGGAAGTTTGGAGGGAAATTGAGTGAAGGTCAAGCACGAGTGAAGTGTGACTTCATTTCCATCAAAACTCAACCAAATCCTGTGTTTTTGGGTGCTAATCACTTCTGGCAAGTTTGCTAATCAAGTTTAAATAAAAAATGCCCATAAATCTTGTGTTTAGAAGTCGCATTATGGATTTCAAAATTCTGACATTGTGGAAAATTCAGTTTCAAGTTACCAAATTCAAATCCATGGCATTTCCAACTCAAGGGGTCTTAGGGTATGATTCTTGATGCTTTAGAAAGATGAGATTACAAGCTTTGCAATGGAAAGTTTCATTGAGTCAAAGTTGAAGAAAAACGGTTGACTTTCCATACTTAGAAAATTTTCAAATTCTTCTTCAAAAATGACCTATAATCATTTGCATCCAAACATGGCCTTCCACTTGGAATTTGCTCTTGACCAAAAAAGATGTAATGAAGTAGATCTCTTGAATGACATTTTGAAACTAGAACCACTCAAAATATCCAAAAGTTGAGCAAGTTATGACTTGTTGAAGTTGGCCAAAAATCATGAAATGACCTATAATCTTTTGCATATTTAAGGCAACCTCCATCCATTTTACCACTTTGCACATAAAAGAAGGCATAAAGTTCACATATTCAAGATCATTATGGAAAAATAATGGACTCAAGGTGATGAAAATTGACCAAGTTATGATCAATTGAAGTTACTTATGTAAAATTATGGACTCATCTAGATGACTTGTAATCTTTCTTCTTCACCAAGTTTATTCCACATGAAAACACCTTGGAACTTTTAAAGTGATTTGTTTATAACCCTTTGAAGATAAGGATGTCTTTGGAATCACTCAAAAATACCAAAAGTTGAGAAAGATATACTCCTTTGAAGTTCAAAACCCTAGCTTCTAGATCAAGAGAATGCCTTGAGGAACTTTGACAAGTTCAGACAAACTTCTTGTACCAATATTCTTGCTTTGTGAATATAAGTTGTTGAGGATGATAATGAGGAATCATAGCCACCAAAACCACTTCCATATCTTGAAATTTGAGAGAAATATGCTCTTGTGACCAATAGGAACAAGGTCTTGTCCAAACATGACAACTTCTCCAATCAACCCCTTGTACTTTTGAGTCAAATCTAATAACCTTGAAATGTGATTAACCAAAGAAACCTTGCCATGCCAATTATCCCAAAACTAATCCAATGGTGAGGATTGAAATTCTCAAGCTATATTGACTAGGGCATGGAAATAAACTCATGAACCCATGGAGTAACTTGTTAAATCTAACTGCCCTTCACCTACATGGGTAACAAGCAAGACAAGCCAACATTGTATTTTATTAGTTAAATGAAGAAATCAAAACAATATTCATGATCACAAAAGGAACATAAGTCAAGGTGCTTGGTAATCCCTCAAAAGGAGAAAAACTCAAAGTAGGAAGGGGAAACAAGAATCCTAGTGTGATCTTGTTGTGAGTGAATCAACATGGTATGATGAAGGGATCTTAGGGGCAAAAATTGGGGTACAACAACTGCCCTTATTTAAGTTTCTTCTATCCAAAGATCCCTTATTTTTCCCCCTAAGATGCCATGCAAATTCTTATGCATATGAACAAGACCAAAGAGACGCAAAGTATCACTGGAGATGCAACAATAATAAAGAAACAAAGAAGCAACCCCACCAGGAAAACTAATCACTGGTAGACCAAAAGACCTGAATCAAAGAGGGTGGTAGGATGGTTAAAGGACACACCAACTTCTTCTGAAGGCGAAGCTACCAACGTTTACTGAAGGCAGAGAGAAAGATAACAAACATCGACGTTCACTGCCGATGGTCTAACAACTTTCACTGAAGGTAGAAAGAGAAATATATCATATCACCGCCGTTCACTAACGATGAACTACCTACGTTCACTGAGGGTGGCAAATAGATAATAAACATCGACGTTCACTGCCGATGGTCCACCAACTTTCAATGAAGGTAGATAAAGAATATATCATATCACCTCCGTTCACTGACGATAAACTACCAACGTTCACTGAGGGTAGCAAAAAGATAATAAACATCGATGTTCACTGCCGATGGTCTACCAACTTTCACCGAAGGTAGAAAGAGAATATATCATATCACCGCCGTTCACTGACGATGAACTACCAACATTCACCGAGGGTAGCAAAAAGATAATAAACATCAACGTTCACTGCCGATGGTCCACCAACTTTAACTAAAGGTAGAAAAAGAATATATCATATCACCACCATTCACTGACGATGAACTATCAATGTTCACTAAAGATAGCAAAAAGATAACAAACACCGACGTTCACTGCCGATGGTCTACCAACTTTCACTGAAGGTAGAAAGAGAATAATCATATCAATGCCGTTCACTGATGATGAACTACCAACATTCACTGAGGGTAGAAAAAAGATAATAAACATCGACGTTCACTGCCGATGGTCCACCAACTTTGACTGAAGGTAGAAAAATAATATATCATATCATCGCCGTTCACTGACGATGAACTATCAATGTTCACTGAAGATAGCAAAAAGATAACAAACACCGACGCTCAATGATGATGTCCTACCAACTTTCACTGAAGGTAGAAAGAGAATACAAGTTTCCCCAAGATCCTGGTGTTTCACCTAGAACGGGTCTCAACTTCTTCTCTAACCAAGGAACTCCGCCTGAAAAGGATAATATATGAGCTGTCTCAAATAAAGAGACTTGCTATTTGTGGTCACGGAGGATTGTAAAAGGAAATGCATTTTTTTGGGGGCAAGAGGTATGACTTCCTGGGGAGATGCCATGATGTTCTTGCTAAGGGGATAAAGTCTTCTTGTGCAAAATAAATTCACTAATCAAAGCTTAGAGTTTTTCAGGATTCCAAAGTGAATAGCATTGCAAGGGAACCACATATCCAAACCAGAAATAAACTGGAATGAAACAGTCAACCTGAATTCATCCTTTGAGAAATAAACTCAAGAGGGAAAACCAAATCCGTCCAAACAAGGAACTGTACCGGAAGGCTAAGGCAAAAATCTTCTATGAGGGATAACTCAGTAGGGAAATTGAAAGAATGTACATTTTCTGCTTAAGACCAACTCTCTAATGAAAATAGGGTAACTTATCTCTGCAAAACAGGGTAATATGTCAACAAAAATATTAACAAATGTCAATGAACAATGATTTGCCAATTTTAGCTATGCATGATGTATGCATGAATGAATGAGCGTTATCGTGCGTATGTTGACATAACAGATATACAACATTGGGAACAACCAGGCGAAACTTCCGCAGGCATTAACAACACTCGGCTAAGCTTCAACCAAGATGATCATTCCAAGAAAGGTAAAGGCCATTTGCAGAAACCAAACCTAATGTCTGCTTTTAACTTTACTGAGGAGAAACATAATCCGGAGGTAGCCAAATCAAACAGATACCGGGGTAGAACATCCTTCTACAGGCTTCATCGAGGAAACCAATGTTTTTTCAAAAGTAACATGCCTACTGGAGATTGCAAGATCAGTCTCAAATAAAGCAGTTTGACACCGAAACATCCAAACATTCACTGGGGAATTCAAACCCACTTCATTGGAGAAAAATGCAGATTCACATCATGAAAACTCAGAAAGAGGAGAAATGAATCCAAACTTGACCGAGGACACCGGAATCATAAACCTTATGCAGTGAAACATCCCAAGTAGACATTCCCAAGGGGAACAAAAGCTTCTCAAAACAACCGGAGTTTGTCTATTCCTGGAATCACCATTTTTGTTGTCATTGTTTCATCACAAATCTCAAAGTAAAAGTAAATTGTAAATTTTTTTTTTGAAAAATTAATTTTGTTATTTAATCTCTTTTCTTTGAAAGTTATTATCAGTAATAAATGGAGTCTTTGCAAGCTAAATAACATAGGAAATAGAAAGAATTGGGTAAAAGCTTCAATTTTCATTAATAGAATGGTAGTCCGCGAATGGAGAGACTCCATAGATGATTACAAAGTTTGGGAAATGGTAATACATAATGGAAAAGATACATTAAGATACAATGACCACTATCCCCACTAACAACTTTTAAAATCCTGAGCAGCAGCTTTTTGTGAAGTATGGTGAGGATCCGAGAACATTGTTGCTTCAACGATCAAGTCTTGTTTGACATAGTTACTTGCCAAGAAAATCCCTAACTTTTGCCTAAGCTGCCCTTGCGGGTTTTCAACTTAGCAGGAAATTTATTCTGCTTAGGTCTCTAATTCTTGCCTAGACCGCCCTTTCGAGTGATCGGCCTACCGAGACGTTCCTTTTTGCCTAAGCCTCCCTTTCAGGTTTTCAACTTAGCGAGCTGTTCTTTTATTTCTTTAGGCGAAGTATTTCTTGACTGCGTCAGCATTCATGGGACGTGGGAACTCCTCGCCATCCATAGTTTCAAGAATTAATGCACCGCCAGAAAAGGCTTTCTTGACAAAATATGAGCCTTCAAAATTGGGAGTCCACTTGCCCCTAGAATCAATGTTGAAAGACATGATCTTCCTGAGCACGAGGTCGCCTTCTCTGAATTCACGGGGTTTGAACTTTTTATCAAAAGCTTTCTTCATTCTTTTTTGATATAACTGGCCATGACACAAGGCTGTCATTCTCTTCTCCTCAATCAAATTCAATTGGTCAAACCTGTTCTGGACCCATTCAGCCTTCGTCAGCTTGGTTTCCATTATCACATGCAACAAGGGAATCTCTAACTCGACTGGGAGTACAACTTACATTCCATACACTAGGGAGAACGGGGTTGCTCCTGTTGAAATGCGAACATATGTTAGATATCCATGCAGAGCAAAAGGGAGCATTTCATGCCAATCCTTATAAGTAATTACCATCTTCTGGATAATTCTCTTGATATTATTGTTAGCGGCTTCAACAGCCCTGTGATACGGTGGGAGAACTGACTTGAGGTTTTGCGTTTGTGTTCGCAAATGTTTCGGTT
The DNA here is from genome assembly GCA_948472305.1 of Vicia faba. Lineage (NCBI taxonomy): Eukaryota > Viridiplantae > Streptophyta > Magnoliopsida > Fabales > Fabaceae > Vicia > Vicia faba. The sequence continues at coordinate 458,601,235 of OX451735.1, read as the reverse complement.
TAGCAAGAGTCGCCACCGACTTTTTATTTTATCCAAAGGAAAGGTCAAAAAGCACAGGAAAGACCTTTGAGATGTTTTCTTGGGTTCGGGGGGTAGATTATGAAAAGGGAAGGTGCTAGCACCCTTTTCATCCATGGTTTTCCATGGGCTCTTAGTTACTTGTTTAGATCACTTGCTTTTGCTTTTCAATTGTTTGAAATGGTGCTTTTGTGTGTGGTTTTGAAAATATTTTGAAAAGAGGCCTTTGTCAAGGCAACCTTTGTAATAATTCTTATTTGAATGTATACAAAGGTGTTTGTCTTTTGAAAAATGTATCAATTGTTTGAAAGTTTGTTTTGGGAAATGTTTTAGAATTGTGTGATAGTTTGAAAATAGCAAGGATGTTTGCAAGTTTTGATCAAGTAACTAGGAGTTGTCTACCCTACCTACTCAAAAAGTCTTTCCTACACATTTTTAACCCTTTGACATTGTTGTCTTACCATTGTATTTGGTAAACAACCTTGTGTTTGGATGTTAAACGGGACGGGCGTTGGTCATCGTATGGCCATGATAGCAATTGTGCCAAGTATCTTAGCAAGTTTTTGCGGGTCTAGATCATTTTTTGTATAGGCAACCAAGATAGCATCATCGAGGGACTATGATCTTTTTGTTTTTTTTTTATTGATTTTGCCAAGATACCTAGCATGCATACCATGGCCATGTTTTTAAGGCAACAAGTGGATGAAACCCTAGGGGTGCTTGTGTGCATTGTGTTGTCATTTTTCATGCATTTTTGTCTTGTGTTTAGTTATGCTATTTGTTTGATTTTGGTTATCATACAAACCCTAATCTTTCTATCATGGCATATTTGAAAGCAATAAAGTGCGTAAAAGTAAATCTAATACTATTACAACATTATTATGGGGAGGGGTACAAGTTTGAATAGGGGGATATTTGCACAAAAAATAAAACCCTAAATCAACTATTGCAACCATATTGAATTCATTGTACAAATAACAAATTGACAATATTTAAATATGCAATTAAATATGAATATGCAAAAATATTTTTGTATTTATTTTATGTATGTAAAATAAATTATTTAATGTCCTAAAAATATTAAAAATATTAACGGTTATTATTTTTTTTGAAAGGGTGGAAACCTTAGTTTTGTTTTAAGAAAATATTTATTCTAAATATTTATTTATTCATTTTTTATGTACAATAAAATAAAATATATACAAAAAATGTTAAAAAATAAAATATGTATGACAATATTATTTTATATGTATAAATAAATAAAAATAAAAATAAAAAATATTTTTGTATTAATTATAAGTTTTTATTTAAGAAAATAAATATATTAAACCTATTAAACTAAATATTATGCCAAAAATAAAATAAAAAATAAAATAAAATGTGAAAATTTAAGAAAATATTTTTGGTAATTTTTAATGTTTAGAAAAATAAATAAAAGTCAGAAAAATGTAAAATAAATGAGAAAATATAAAAAATAAGAGAAATGGGCCAGGGGATGCAGAAAGCAGGCTAAGGGGTGCAAATAGTCAGAATAATCCAAGCCCATCCCAAGTTGTCTTCATCCCTGTCCTTGAGACAGAAGCAAACACGCGCCATGTTCAAATCTGGAACTCCTACATACTTGCTCGAAAACAAAAACTTGCAACATAAAAGTTATAGCTCTAGATCACACGATTCTAACCATGTAAAAAACTTAATCTAACTCTCAAAGACCAGAAAGAATTTCATTGGCCCTAAATCTTGACCTAGTTTTTTCAGAAAGTTCAACTATCAAATACTCCTAGCTCATTTAACATAAATGAATTCTATGCATATGTACAACTCAAGGACAACGAGGACTACATTTTTGCTTCACAAACCTAAGCCTAATGATTCCTGAATAAGGAGATAGAAGTTTGAGAAATACCTGTTTCAGTCAAGTTCAAATATGGTAATGCAGCAACTTTCAGTGAGGCCTGCGGTTCTTTTGAGCTTGCTTGATGTTCCCTTGACCTTTCTCAATGTTTGGCTTGCTTTGAAATGGTCTGAAACTTCTTGTAGAACCCAACCTGTAAACTCAGAATTTGAAAATGGTGAAGTGTGTAAATGGAGTTACAGTGGCTTGGGAATGGTTGGGATAGTTTAAGTATGTTGTATGGAGTGTGTTGGGACTGGTTGCAAGCAAAACACACGAGTGGGTTTTGTTTTGGAAGTCAATCTGCAGAACCTGCCCTGTTTTAACAAGAACTTGGTGTTTTAATGTTAGAGGGTGTTTGAGAGGCTTAGGGCTCGTGCTTCTGACCTTAGGAAATGTGTAAAACTTGTTTTAAATATGCACAAGACTTGGTTATATCAGATTACAAAGTTGTGCTGATTTTGCAAGTTGACTTGTCTTTGAAGAAAAGGTGGGAAGTGACAAAGGCAAGGCCTGTACAGGCTAGCTCCACGCCTGCAAATAGTTGGTAAACCTTTTATGATCTTTGTGAACTTTGTTTGCTGTAAGAACTTTGGTCCATGGCTCAAGGAATACAATTTGACATAAAGCATGCTTTATGTAAATGGCATTGTTAACTTTTTGCCAAAAATGGATTAATTCTTTGTACAATGCTCTAAAGCTCAGAATAAAGCCTTAATCTAATGTGTTTGCATTTAATTTATGAGTTTGGAAAGTTTTAAGGCCTGTAAAACAAGTACAAGCATGTTTGGACAGAATTTGTAACTTGTATCATTGTGCAAAATGCCTTGGCCAAAAGTGATAAATTGCCATTTTCAAACTTTCGATTCTCCCTAACCATGAATGATCTTGGATAGTTCTTGGAGATTTTGGAAATCTTGTAACATGCTCTACAATCCATCTTTGAAACGAATTTTGAGATTCCAATTGGAACTATGTGAAACATTTCCATGAAGATAGGTCAAAATCCTGCCTAAACTAGGGCAAAATTTCACTAAGTTAAAAGTTTCATGGATCCTTATTCACAAAATCATAACTTGAGATCCAAGCATATTTTGGGAAAACTTTGTGTATAAAAGTTGTAGGTTTTGTGAAGGACTTCAACTTTCATGTTGGAAGTTTTCTTTGAATCCAATTGCATCATGGTGAAAAAGTTGGGAAAAGTTGGGAAAATAAAGAAATTTTCATAACTTGGAAAAATTCTAAGTTATAAAATTTTTCCATTTTAAACCCTAATTTTCAAAATTAGGTTTCTTGGTGAACAAGTTTCATGTTTTGACACATGTTGATGAAAAATTACCCTTGGCACTTGATTTTGACTAAAAAGTCAAAGTTTGACTTTTCAGTGTACAGTTGATTTTTGATCAGTTGACTGGAAAATTCATCTGTCAATCCAGTGCATTTGAGATCTTTTGAACCTTGTGATTAGGTCAAGATGGTGCCATTGAGTCCTTGAATCCATGCTTGAACCCAATTTGCCATTGGCTAGGTGAAAAATCAGAAATTTCCCTTCTGCAGTCAAAACCCTAAAAATGACCATTTTGCCCTTTTGGTGATCTGATCAAATTTCTTGAGGAGTTGTGGTCCAAACTTGATCAAATGGTTCATATGAGTCTATAATGTTGATGTGGATAAAAAATTATGAGGTTTGATTGTAAATTGGCCACAATTGACTTTTTCCCCAATATAATTGATTTCTAGGTCAACTGTCCAATTGACTGGGCAAAAATTTGATTCAAGGCTTGAAACTTGGTATGGGCAATATTATAAGTCAAACATGAAGTATGAAAGTCATATTAAGCATTGGAAGTCCAAAGATCCCTGTGCAAACTCAAACCCTAATTTCAGGTCAATAGTGCAAGGAGATGTCTTGAGCAAAGCAAACCCTAATCCTGTCTGGAGTCCAAAGAGTCTTGTGAGGGAAAATATTGATAAAATGAGAGTGAAATTTTTGGGGTACAATAACTGCCCCTGTTCAATCTTCTTGAACCTGAAGAGTTAGATTAGCGAGTTTGCCTTTCATGACTCGAAGGTAAAAGAGGATTGGACACTAGAGTGCCCGTAAATTTGCACTCGTCAAAATGCTGAGGGAATGGGCTTAAAGATGCCATTTGGAGATGATAGAATCTTGCTGGAGATGGGATTAAAGATACCATCCAAGGCTGTTTGTTGAAAATCAGGAGAATGAACATCAGAATGGTATCCGTATCGGGAATGTATCTGAGTTGTATCTGGAGATTGGATCTGTATGAGCAAGGGAATGGTGTCCGTGTCTGGAGCGTATCTGAGCTGTAACTGTATTTGAATTTGAATGAATAACAAAATGACTTCCGCGTCTGGAGTGTATATGTATTGTATCTGAATCTAAAATCTGAATAAGCGATAGAATAACATCCGTGTCTAGAGCAACTTTGGGCTGGGGGAAAAGGTTGAATGAGTGACATAATGGATACCGTGTCTGGAGCGTATCTGGACTATATCTGAAGTTGAGATCTGTATGAGTAGCAAAATGACTTCCGTGTCTGGAGTGTATCTGAACTGTAACTGGGATCCGAATAAGTGACAGAATAACTTCAGTGTCTGGAGTGTATCTGAACTTTGAAATTGATAGTTGAATCTGAATGAGAAATAGAATGGCTTCCGTGTCTGGAGCGTATCTAATCTGTATCTGATTGTTGAATTCTGAATGAGTAATAGAATGACCTGCGTGTCTGGGATGTATCCATACTATATCTTAATAAGAGATCTGAATGAGTAGTAGAATGACTTCCGTGTCTTGGAGTGTATCCGTACCGTATCTGAAATCTTTGAATATTTGTTAAAGATAACTTTTAATCTTACCCTGAAAAGGGTAAAATGTTAGCTGAAACACAAAGTTATGTCGCATGAAATGTATGATGTAATAAAATGTGTCTTATCAATGTTTATGATATATGAATGTAATGTATCTGCATGTAAGCGGATTCACTGTCTTGCTGAGGAAAATAAATCCTTGATAGCTGGAGATAATAAAATCATTAACCGCTGTCGGGGATAGAAGATCCTTGGAAACTCGCGGGGATTATCAAAAACTTTGACAACTTCTGTGGGGATGTGAGAATCCTTCATGACTTTCCTGAGGATATAGGGATCCTTCAAGTCTGCTTGAGAAACCTGCTTGGGGAATCCAGAGATTTTTGATGACTATGGTTGGAGATTACACCATGGGAATACTTGCTCGGCTGGGGAATAAGGAAACTCTGATGGTCTCTACCGGGGATCAAACAAAGGAAAACCTTGATCTGCTGAAGAATAAGGAAGACTTTGATGGCTTATGCGGAGAATTAAGAATAAGAAACTTCGATCTCCTAGAGAAAATGAAACCTTGGGGGCTTCACTGGAGAAGTGAGAATAAGAATCTTCGATCTGGCAACTTCACTAGGGAATCAAGAATGAGAATCTTTAATCTGCTAGGGGAATTTAAATCCTTGGGGACTTCAAACTGGGGAGTTAAGAATGAGAATCTTCATTCTGTTGGGGAGTAAAAACTCTGTGGGAAATAGCTATACTGCTGGGGGGTAGCTATCCTACTGGAAAGTAAGTTCAAGACTCTCTGGGGAAAAAGCTTATTCCTGTTTGGAAAAAGTTCAGGAGTTTGGGTTGTATACCAATCTACTGGGGAATTATCCGGAGGTTGGGGATAAAAGTTAACTGTTATCTGGTTGATTCTCAGACTTTAAGATAACTTGTTGGGGAATCTGGGGAAAACTGAATGGTTTCCACTGTGGATTGGTAGTTGGAAATTTGACTCCGTTGGAGAAGAAGGTTTCATCTTTGCTGAGGGTATGTAGTTCAAAGTTTTTGCTCCGCTGGGGATTGGGAGTTTGAAGTTTTGACTCTGGCGGGGACTCTGAAATTTAGCTCCACTAGGGATCTAGATGATGTATTGCAGGGGATTGCTCTTGGAATAGCCTAAAGATGTTTTCCTATCCTTTCAACCTATCAGTAATTATTCTTTCCCATTTCGTTCATTTCTAAACATGTGATTATATTCAAATGCATATGCTCATTTAATAGATCATTGGACGTTTTCAAATAAAACATAAGTGTAAAAAAGAAAGAAAAGGAAAATAGTTTTCTGCACTTTGAAGTATCTTTGTATTAACTTTGTGTAAGTATTTTGTACAAAGGAGACAAACATCATAGTAAGAGAACGTTGTCATAAAAGTGAGAAAAATTTATACAAAGAAAGATTGCTATGTGTAAAAATTCCATGGGGTTCCCATTCTGCTATAGCCTTCGTAACTCTGAATATCTTGTCCATTCGTTGCTTCGTCCAAAGATGATTGGATTGATCAGAAGCCCGAAGTTTGTCTGTGAAGAGATTATCCTTAAAGTGATCCGCCGAGACATAGTCATACGCTTTAACTCCCTAACTTTTTCCTGGACCACCCTTTCGGGTTTTCGATCCACCGAGAAACCCTTTTTTGCCCAAGTCGCCCTTTCGGGTTTTCAACTTGCCGGGTGTACAAATTTTTTTGTTTATCCCTAATTTTTTCCTGAACCGCCCTTTCGGGTTTTCGATTCACCGGGATGCCCATTTTCGCCCAAGTCGCCCTTTTGGGTTTTCAACTTGCTGGGTCTTTTATGAGTAGTATCTTTTGACTATGTCTGCATTCGCAGGGTGCGGCAGGTCGTCGCCGTCCATGGTGGTTAAAATCATTGCCCCACCAAAAAAGATGTTCTTGATTACAAATGGTCCTTCGTAATTAGGAGTCCATTTGCCCATGGGATCAGTTTGCGGAAAGATGATCTGCTTGATTACAAGATCCCCGACTTGATATGTCTGGCGTCTGACTTTCTTGTTGAATGCCTTGATTATCCGTTTCTGATATGCTTGACCATGGCAAACAGCAGTAAGTCGTTTTTCATCAATCAAGTTAAGTTGATCAAGCCGGGTCTGAATCCAATCGTCTTCACTCAAACCAGCGTCCTTCATGATTCTTAAGGAGGGAATCTGAACCTCGATAGGTAAAACAACTTCCATGCCATATACCAAAGAATAGGGTGTTGCCCCAGTTGATGTTCGCGCCGTGGTACGTTACCCGTGCAGAGCAAATAGTAACATCTCATGCCAGTCCTTGTAGGTCACTGTCATCTTTTGAATGATCTTCTTGATATTTTTGTTCGCAGCTTCGACAACACCGTTCATCTTTGGCCGGTAGGGAGATGAATTATGATGTTGAATCTTGAACTGCTCGCACAAGGTAGTGATCATAGTATTGTTCAGGTTTGTACCGTTGTCAGTGATGATCCTATCGGGAATTCCGTACCGACAAATAAGGTTCTGCTTGATGAAGCGGGCAACCACATTCTTTGTGACGGATGCGAAGGAAGATGCTTCGACCCACTTGGTAAAGTAGTCGATGGCCACCAGGATAAATCGGTGTCCATTAGATCCTGTAGGCTTGATCTCTCCAATCATGTCGATTCTCCACATAGCGAATGACCAAGGAGCTGTTAGGACATTGAGAGGAACTGGAGGCATATGTACCTTGTCCGCATAGATTTGGCATTTATGACATGTATGGGAATGTTGATGGCAGTCAGCTTCCATGGTAGACCAGTAATAGCCTGCCCGCAGAATCTTCTTAGCCATCATATGTCCGCTTGAGTGAGTGCCAAAGGTACCATTGTGCAGTTCAGCCATGATCTTCTCAGCTTCAACCTTGTCCACATAACGGAGTAGAATGCAATCATAATTGCGCTTGTATAGGATATTGTTGCTCAGGAAGAACTTGGAAGAGAATCTCCTCAAGAACTTTTTGTCATTGACCGAAGCTCCTTCACGGTATTCTTGAGTCTCGAGATACCTTTTGACTTCGTGAAACCAGGGTCGGTCCACTACTTCTTTGGTATTAACATCGTGACAATGTGCAGGTTCGTCCATCCGTTCAATAGTGATTTGGGGAGCCTCATTATCCTAGTTAAGTGTAAACATGGATGGCATTGTAGGTAGAGCATCCGCTAGCTGATTCTCTTCTCGCGGGAAGTGCTCGATGGTGATCTGCTCGAAATGTGGTAACAATGTCAGGACATGTTCTTTGTAAGGGATGAGGTTTGGATGCTTAGTATCCCACTCTCCTTTGATCTGACTGATGACCAAACCTGAGTCCCCAAACATAATCGAAGATTTGATTCCCAAGTCTATGGCAGCCTTGAGACCAAAGATACAAGCTTTATACTCAGCCATGTTGTTGGTGCAGCTGAAGCAGAGTCTGGTGGTGAAAGGTGTATGGCAACCTTTAGGAGAGATAAGTACAGCACCAATACCGTTACCAAGTGCATTGGAGGCACCATCAAAGTACATGGTCCATTGGGATCCTTGTTCAGGTCCGTCATATTGTCTGAAATCTCCAATGTTGTCAAAAGTTATAATGTCCTCGTCGGGGAAGTCGAATTTCATGGATTGGTAATCTTCGACAGCTTGATGGGCCAGATGATCGGCTAGCACACTCCCCTTTATGGATTTTTGGGTAGTGTATTGTATATCATACTCGGTGAGGATCATCTGCCACCTTGCTATTCTTCCAGATAAAGCAGGCTTCTCAAAGATGTACTTGATCGGATCCATCTTAGATATCAGCAGAGTGGTATGAGTCAACATATACTGCCTTAGCCGGTGAGCAACCCATACCAAAGCGCAACAAGTTTTCTCGAGCAGTGAGTATCGAGTCTCACAGTCGCTAAACTTTTTGCTAAGGTAATAAATGACATGCTCTTTTCGGCCAGACTCGTCATGTTGGCCCAACACGCACCTCATTGAATTCTCTTGGACGGTCAGATACATGATTAGCGGTCTTCCTTCGATGGGAGGCATCAAGATAGGAGGCTCTAGCAAATACTCCTTGATCTTATCGAAAGCAACTTGACAGTCATCATTCCATTCAACCACCTGATCATTCTTCAACAACTTGAAGATTGGCTCACAGGTAGATTTTAGGTGAGAAATGAACCTCGCAATGTAGTTTAGGCGTCCCAAGAAACCTCTGACCTCCTTCTCAGTGCGAGGGGAAGGCATTTCTTGTATAGCTTTGACTTTGGCAGGATCAACCTCTATGCCTTTGTTGCTGACTATGAAACCCAAGATTTTACCAGACCTGACTCCGAAAGTACACTTGTTAGGGTTCAATCTGAGCTTGTACTCTTTCAACCTGACAAACAGCTTTTGCAGATGGTAGAGGTGTTCTTATTCCGTTTGTGAGCGGGCTATCATGTCGTCTACGTAGACCTCTATCTCATGATGTATCATGTGATGAAACAAAGCTACCATGGCGCGTTGATAGGTTTCCCCGACATTCTTCAGTCCGAATGGCATCACTTTATAGCAAAACCTACCCCACTGTGTAACAAAAGTAGTTTTCTCCATGTCTTCAGGTGCCATTTTGATCTGGTTGTAACCTGAAAATCCGTCCATGAAAGAAAATACCTTATGCTGAGCTGTATTGTCAACCAAGATGTCAATGTGCGGTAGTGGAAAGTCATCTTTAGGGATGGCCCTATTTAAGTCTCTATAACCCATGCACATTCTGACTTTTCCGTTCTTCTTAGGCACGAGCACAATGTTAGCAACCCATTATGGATAGGAAGTAATTGCAAGAAATCTAACATTGAATTGCTTCTTAACTTCAACTTTGATCTTTTCCGACATGTCGGGCCTCATTCGGCGAATTTCTGTTTGATTGGTGGACAATCTTCTCTTGTAGGGAGACGGTGAACCACAATATCTGTATCAAGTCCCGGCATCTCTTCATAGGACCAGGCGAAGATCTCAACATATTCATTCAACAGATGAACTAAACGCTCCTTGACACTTGGCTCTAGGTTGGCACCCACTCTAACTTATTTTCTGTCTTCCTCTGTTCCCAAGTTGATTGTCTCTAACAACTCTTCGTGAGGTAGAATAATCCTTTCTTCCTGTTGTAGCAGTCTAGCCAATTCTCCCGGCACTTCACAGTCTTCATCACCTTCGTATTCGGCATGGTAGACCAGATCTTCAGAGTCACTGAAGGTCATAGCCGAATTGTTACCCATGAAATCCGGAATGGATGGGTACCTGCATTGGTGAGTGTGGGTGTGTGTAAGGGATAACCACCTTTAAACAAATAAAAATGTAAAAATAAAGAAAATGAACACAAAAGTTTATATATGAAAACATCCATGATTCATTAAAATGGCATATGAAGATGAAAAATCAAACCCTTACAAATGGACCTATATGCCTCGGGTAAGGCACAAGGTAAAAAGTGTACGAATTGTTTAAGAATTATTACAAACCAATAGAAATGTTTGAAAGATAAATTACTGATTGATGAAAGTAATGGGAATAAAATCCTTTGCCTCCCAATTGCACAATCCCTCTTCAACGGTAGGGAAAATCCAGTCTGCCAGATTGCTCTCCTCTTCACCATCCTCCAAAGCATTGACTCCATGATGGGTGATCTTCACTGGTGGCCCTCCAGCCCGGGAGCGATGCACAGCCCTTTGAGCAGAAGCAGTGAAATCCAAGCCGAATTTATCAGACTTGAAAGGAAAATCGAGAAGCTGCCCCCAGATTGTGCTTCCTCCTTCTTCAATCACAGCCTTGGCATCTTTGAGCGACGACATCCGAGGCGGAGGTCGGGTAATCATGGGTACAGAAGGCACTGTCTGGGTTGCTACAATCTCCTGAGCTACCTCCTCAAAATGCTGAAAGTGGGTTTCGATGAATTCACCATCCAAATCTACATAGCGGAAAGAATTTAGATGGCTTATCATGTATTCCTCTTCGCCGTGAACAATTATAATTTTCCCCTTGACAGGATACTTGAGCTTTTGATGCAGAGTTGAAGTGACGGCTCCAGCATGGTAAATCCAGGGTCTTCCCAACAAGCAAGAATAGGAAGGACGAATGTCCATCACGTAAAATGTGGAGTTGAAGACTTCAATTCCCACTTTAATCGGGATGTCCACCTCCTCTTATTCTTCCTCAGACTCAGAGGGAACTGCAGTCTCTTTACCCTTTCTCACCCATTCATCAGATGTTGAGGGGAAATCCAGGACCCTTCTAGCTTGACCTTCAAATCTTCTACCCAGGGTAGCCACACCAACTCTTTTCTTTTTCTTTTTCTCCTTTTCCTTTTCCAGCAAGGTTTTGAGCTCCTCCGGACCCTTAGCCAAGGTCATGAGTAGCTGCTGGAACTGTGAATTCTTCGCTTGTAAGTCTTTAACCGCCTGCTCTATATCCATCTTGCTGAAATAAACAACAGAGAGATAAGGAAACCTGGTGTAAAGACCTTCTTATGCATATGATGAATGAGATGTATTCATGTAATGCATTCAAGGATTCAGAAATTCAAATTCATTGTAAACAAAAAAGAACACACGTCATATTAATAAGATAGAATTTGTTAGTACATAAATTCCCCATGGGAAAAATAATACAAAATTCTAATGTAAAAAGACGTTGCGCATCCTCTTTGGTGCAATGTAGGTGTTGAGAGTCTGCTCTTCGTGAAGTTGACGAGTAAGTTCCAAAACCTTCTTCTCACTGGCGTAGAATTGGGCTTCAAAAGTATCGCGTTCTCCCTTGAGCTGTATCCAACTCCTTTGTAAATCTTCTAGTGATGTTGGCATGTCAGGATGTAGGAGGGTGTATGGAACCTCTCCTTCCATAACAGGCTCTTTGATCACAGGAAGAATGTAGGGGTAAGGCATCATAAGACTTTGGGCGCGGGTTCGTACCCACTTGAGGTAAGGCTCAAGGGGGATGGAATTCTTGTGTCCCAAGGTCTTACTGTCCACCTTGTTGGGCATCCTCCAAGCTCGGATGAACCTTTGTCGAAGTCCTTGATCGTCGTTGTCGAAGTCAAAAACCAAGTCTGGAATCAACATGTCATGTGGGCCATCCCTTTGGGCATACCCAAATTGTCTCAGAGCCAAGCAAGGGTTGTAGGTGATGCCTCCCCTAATGCCAAGTAGAGGGAAATTAGGGAATTCCCCACAACGGTCAATGATGATAACATTTTCTCTGGATCGAGAACACCAATGAACATCTGAATGTGTAAGAGTCATCAACCGTTGCGACCACCTCAGACCTTGCTCATTCTTCAAAACTGATTGAGGAAGATGAGAAATAAACCATCTTGCCAGTAGAGGAGTACAACACATGAGAACACCTCTTTTCCTCATTGTTCGAGTGTGAAATGAGTGGAGGATATCCCTAAGCAATGTAGGCATCAGATTGCAGGCCATGAAGATTTTGACAGCATTGACATCTATAAGCTGGTCAGGGTTAGGGAAAAGACCAACCCATAGATGAGAAGAGCCACAATCTCCTCAAAGGCTTGTAAGTCCAAAGAATTCCAGCATTCTTGAGCTTTCTCAAACAGGAACTTTACCAAGAAACCCTTGACACCACTTATGGTTTCCCAATGACCTTTGACATCAGATGGTTGCAAGTGTAGGGCTTGAGCAACATTTTTAGGCTTTGGATCTCTTTCCGTACCGTTGTAGGGTAGTTGATGGAGAATAGGAATCCTCAGGAGTTGAGAAAATTCCTCCAAAGTAGGCACTAGCTGGTAATTAGGAAATGTGAAGCAGTGGTGTAGGGGGTCAAAGAACTGGAAGAGAACTTTCACCATGTCTTCCTATATGTTGGAGTTGACCAAGTTGAGAAGACGACCATGCCTCTCGGTGAATGGAGAATACTTTGGAATCTTGGAAGCAAGCTCCTTGAGTTGAGGAGGAATTCTCACAAGGTTGACCTGAATAGTTTTCCGGCGGAGTGATTCCATTACCTACAAAACAGGAACAAAGATGAAGATCCAAACCCTTGAAATGGTTAGGGTATGCATATGATGCTTCATGATGTTTATGATGTATGCACAAGTATATGTATAAACAAATCACACAAGTTCCTAGTTTCAGGCTTGCATGGGGTTTCATAGGTAAGTACCCTCTTGAAGTTTAGTTGGGTCAACCTGTCCTATAAATAGTAAGCGGGTTCTAAGGAGCTCAATATCACTGGATTGTTTTCTGTGTTCATTGTTTTAGTTTAGCCACTTTACTGGCGACCGAAATATTCCAAGAAAACAACCCTCAATGAGTGTAGTATCGAGTATCTACCAACTTCGGACTACACCAAAGCCGGTCATCTCACTACCCCTAAAAAGGACAAGTTGGTCTAGTAAAGGTTCTAAAAGTCCATTAGTGCTTCATGACATCACTCAGCGGCCCTGTATTCTCTTTGATTAACTCAAAGGCTACCGATACCCACAAATATGTCGCACTAATATAACTATTACTTCAACCATGTCGGTATACCCCGCACAGTTTCCACAATGTATTACTATTTACCTATGAATGCTTCCCAAATCCGAGTAGAGGATTTCAAACCCAAACAATAGAACCAAATGTAAAGCAATCAAGGCAAATAAGATGAGCATGTAAAGGTGATCTAAACCCTAAGGTAACCCAACTTTTTCATCTAGATCCCCAACAGAGTCGCCAGTTTTGTGATACAGTGGGAGAACTGACTTGAGGTTTTGCATCTGTGTTCGCAAATTTTTCAGTTTAGCAAGAGTCGCCACCGACTTTTTATTTTATCCAAAGGAAAGGTCAAAAAGCATAGGAAAGACCTTTGAGATGTTTTCTTGGATTCGGGGGGTAGATTATGAAAAGGGAAGGTGCTAGCACCCTTTTCATCCATGGTTTTCCATGGGCTCTTAGTTACTTGTTTAGATCACTTGCTTTTGTTTTTCAATTGTTTGAAATGGTGTTTTTGTGTGGGGTTTTGAAAATATTATGAAAAGAGGCCTTTGTATAGGCAACCTTTGTAATGATTCTTGTTTGAATGTATACAAAGGTGTTTGTCTTTTGAAAAATGTTTCAATTGTTTGAAAGTTTGTTTTGCGAAATGTTTTGAAATTGTGTGATAGTTTGAAAATCGCAAGGATGTTTGAGAGTTTTGATCAAGTAACTAGGAGTTGTCTACCCTACCTACTCAAAAAGTATTTCCTACACATTTTTAACCCTTTGACGTTGTTGTTTTACCATTGTATTTGGTAAACAACCTTGTGTTTGGATGTTAAATGAGACGGGAGTGGGTCATCGTATGACCATGATAGCAATTGTGCCAAGTATCTTAGCAAGTTTTTGTGGGTCTAGATCATTTTTTGTATAGGCAACCAAGATAGCGTCATCGAGGGACTATGATCTTTTTGTTTTTTTTTGTTGATTTTGCCAAGATACCTAGCATGCATACCATGGACATGTTTTTAAGGCAACAAGTGGATGAAACCCTAGGGGTGCTTGTGTGCATTGTGTTGTCATTTTTCATGCATTTTTGTCTTGTGTTTAGTTATGCTATTTGTTTGATTTTGGTTATCATACAAACCCTAATCTTTCTATCATGGCATATTTGAAAGCAATAAAGTGCGTAAAAGTAAATCTAATACTATTACAACATTATTATGGGGAGGGGTACAAGTTTGAATAGGGGGATATTTGCACAAAAAATAAAACCCTGAATCAACTATTACAACCATATTGAATTCATTGTACAAATAACAAATTGACAATATTTAAATATGCAATTAAATATGAATATGCAAAAATGTTTTTGTATTTATTTTATGTATGTAAAATAAATTATTTAATGTCCTAAAAATATTAAAAATATTAATGGTTATTATTTTTTTTGAAAGGGTGGAAACCCTAGTTTTGTTTTAAGAAGATATTTGTTCTAAATATTTATTTATTCATTTTTTATGTACAATAAAATAAAATATATAAAAAAAATGTTAAAAAATAAAATATGTATGACAATATTATTTTATATGTATAAATAAATAAAAATAAAAATAAATAATATTTTTGTATTAATTATAAGTTTTTATTTAAGAAAATAAATATATTAAACCTAATAAACTAAATATTATGCCAAAAATAAAATAAAAAATAAAATAAAATGTGAAAATTTAAGAAAATATTTTTGGTAATTTTTAATGTTTAGAAAAATAAATAAAAGTCAGAAAAATGTAAAATAAATGAGAAAATATAAAAAATAAGAGAAATGGGCCAGAGGGTGCAGAAAGCAAGCTAAGGGGTGCAAATAGTCAGAATAATCCAAGCCCAGCCCAAGTTGTCTTCATCCCTGTCCTTGAGACAGAAGCAAACACGCGCCATGTTCAAATCTGGAACTCCTACATACGTGCTCGAAAACAAAAACTTACAACATGAAAGTTATAGCTCTTGATCACACGATTCTAACCATGTAAAAAACTTAATCTAACTCTCAAAGACCAGAGAGAATTTCATTGGCCCTAAATCTTGACCTAGTTTTTTCAGAAAGTTCAACTATCAAATACTCCTAGCTCAGTTAACATAAATGAATTCTATGCATATGTACAGCTCAAGGACAATGAGGACTACATTTTTGCTTCACAAACCTAAGCCTAATGATTCCTAAATAAGGAGATAGAAGTTTGAGAAATACCTGTTTCAGTCAAGTTCGAATATGGCAATGCAGCAACTCTCAGTGAGGCCTGAGGTTCTTTTGAGCTTGCTTAATATTCCCTTGACCTTTCCCAATGCTTGGCTTGCTTTGAAATGGTCTGAAACTTCTTGTAGAACTCAACCTGCAAACTCAGAATTTGAAAATGGTGAAGTGTATAAATGGAGTTACAGTGGCTTGGGAATGGTTGGGATAGTTTAGGTATGTTGTATGGAGTGTGTTGGGACTGGTTGCAAGCAAAACGTACAAGTGGATTTTGTTTTGGAAGTCAATCTACAGAACCTGCCCTGTTTTGACAAGAACTTGGTGTTTTGATGTTAGAGTGTGTTTGAGAGGCTTAGGGCTCGTGCTTCTTACCTTATGCAATGTGTAAAACTTGTTTGAAATGTGCACAAGACTTGGTTATATCAAATTACAAAGTTGTGGTGATTTTGCAAGTTGACTTGTATTTGAAGAAAAGGTGGGAAGTGACAAAGGCAAGGCCTGTACAGGCTAGCTCCAGGCCTGCACATAGTTGGTAAACCTTTTCTGATCTTTGTGAACTTTTTTTGCTGCAAGAACTTTGGCCCATGGCTCAAGGAATACAATTTGACATAAAGCATGCTTTATGTAAATGCCATTGTTAACTTTTTGCCAAAAATGGATTAATTCTTTGTACAATGCTCTAAAGCTCAGAATAAAGCCTTAATCCAATGTGTTTGAATTTAATTTATGAGTGTGGAAAGGTTTAAGGCCTGTAAAACAAGTACAAGCATGTTTGGACAGAATTTGCAACTTGTATCATTGTGCAAAATGCCTTGGCCAAAAGTGATAAATTTCCATTTTCAAACTTTCGATTCTCCCTAACCATGAATGATCTTGGAGAGTTCTTGGACATTTTGGAAATCTTGTAACATGCTATACAATCCATATTTGAAATGAATTTTTAGATTCCAATTGGAACTATTTGAAAAATTGTCATGAAGATAGGTCAAAATCCTGCCTAAACTAGGGCAAAATTTCACTAAGTTAAAAGTTTCATGGACCCTTATTCACAAAATCATAACTTGAGATCCAAGCATCTTTTGGGGAATCTTTGTGAATCAAAGTTGTATATTTTGTAGAGGACTACAACTTTCATCTTGGAAGTTTTCTTTGAATCCAATTGCATCATGGTGAAAAAGTTGGGAAAAGTTGGGAAAAAAAAGAAATTTTCATAACTTAGAAAAATTCTAAGTTATGAAAATTTTCCATTTTAAACCCTAATTTTCAAAATTAGGTTTCTTGGTGAACAAGTTTCATGTTTTGACACATCTTGATGAAAAATGACCCTTGACACTTGATTTTGACCAAAAAGTCAAAGTTTGACTTTTTAGTGTATAATTGATTTTTGATCAGTTGACTGGAAAATTCATCTGTCAATCCAATGCATTCGAGATCTTTTGAACCTTGTGATTAGGTCAAGATGGTTCCATTTTTCCTTGAATCCATGCTTGAACCCAATTTGCCATTGGCTAGGTGAAAAATCAGAAATTGCCCTTCTCCAGTCAAAACCCTAAAAATGACCATTTTGCCCTTTTGGTGATCTGATCAAATTTCTTGAGGAGTTGTGGTCCAAAATTGATCAAATGTTTCATATGAGTCTATAATGTTGATGTGGATAAAAATTATGAGGTTTGACTGTAAATTGGCCACTGTTGACTTTTTCCCCAATACAACTGATTTCTAGGTCAATTATCCAATTGACTGGGCAAAAATTTGATTCAAGGCTTAAAACTTGGTATGGGCAATCTTATAAGTCCAACATGAAGTATGAAAGTAATATTAAGCATTGGAAGTCCAAATATCCATGTGCAAACTCAAACCCTAATTTCAGGTTAACAGTGCAAGGAGATGTCTTGAGCAAAGCAAACCCTAATCCTGTCTGGAGTCCAAAGAGTCTTGTGAGGGGAAATATTGATAAAATGAGAGGGAAAATTTTGGGGTACAACAAGCCCCATTCATCTTTGGCCTGTATGGAGATGAATTGTGATGGACAATCTTAAATTCTTCACACAGTTCTGTCATCATCTTGTTGTTCAAATTTGAGCCATTGTTAGTGATGATTCTGCTCGGCGCACCATACCGACATATAAGGTTATTCTTAATGAAGCACACAACCACCTGCTTGGTAACAATGACATATGAAGCATCCTCCACCCATTTGGTGAAGTAATCAATTGCCACCAAGATAAAACGGTGCCCATTCAAAGCCTTGGGTTCTATCATCCCAATCATGTCAATACCCCACATAGAGAAAGGCCATGGGGAGGAAATCAAATTGAGAAGCGTCGGAGGCACATGGACCTTGTCTGCATAAATCTGGCATTTATGGCACTTCTTTGCAAATTTGTAACAGTCAGATTCCATTGTCAGCCAATAATAACCTGCCCTTAGCATCTTTTTATCCATTGAATGTCCATTGGCATGAGTTCCAAATGAACCTTCATGAATCTCATGCATCAACATGTCTGCTTCGTGTCTATCCATGCATCTGAGCAAGACCATGTCATAATTTCTCTTGTATAACACCTTTTCATTGAGGAAGAAATTGCTAGCCAATATTCTCAGTGTCTTTCTATCTTTCTTTGATGCACCAATCGGGTATTCTTGAGTCTGAAGAAAATGCTTGATATCATAATACCAAGGTTTTTCATCTTCTACCTCCTCTGTTGTAAACACATGAGCGGGCCTATCCAGCCGTCGAACCGTAATTTGGGGTATATCATTCCAAGTATTTACTTGGTACATAGAAGCTAGAGTTTCCAGAGCATCCGCCATTTGATTTTCATCTCTAGGGATGTGATGTAATTCAACTTTATTGAAGAAGGGTAATAATATTCTAGCATAATCTTTGTAAAGGATCAAGCCAGGGTGACGAGTGTCCCATTCTCCTTTAATATGATTTATCACCAAAGCTGAATCACCATACACATCTAGAATTTTGATTCTGAGATCAATAGCTTCCTCGAGACCCATGATGCAAGCCTCATATTCTGCCATATTATTAGTGCAATCAAATTTTATCCTTGCAGTAAAAGGAATGTGCGGTCCATGAGGAGTGACAATCACAACACCAATTCCTTTACCATAAGTATTCACAGCTCCATCAAATATCATACTCTAACGAGATTCAGGGTCAGGACCTTCCTCAAGTAATGGTTCATCGCTATCTTTCACTTTCACGAACATCACATCCTCATCGAGGAATTCATACTCTACAGACTGATGATCTTCCACTGGTTGGTGAGTAAGATAATCTGCCAACACACTACTTTTAATAGCCTTTTGAGTGCGGTATTCGATATTGTATTCAGATAACAACATCTGCCAGCGAGCAATTCTCCCAGTAAGAGCAGTTTTTTCAAAAATGTACTTGATTGGATCCATTTTGGAGATCAACCAAGTGGTGTGATTCAACATATATTGCCGCAAACGCTTTTTCGCCCAGGCCAAAACACAACATGTTTTTTCCAGCATGGAATACCGCGACTCACAATCAATGTACTTTTTACTGAGATAATAGATGGCGAACTCCTTCTTCCCTGTTTCATCCTGTTGTCCCAGAATACAACCCATGGATTTATCTAACACTGTCAGATACATAATCAACGGTCTTCCTTCTACGGGAGGGAGCAAGATAGGAGGTTTAAGCAGATATTCTTTAATACTCTCAAATGCCCTTTGGCAGTCATCCGTCCACACATAACCATGATCTTTCTTTAACAACTTAAAGATTGGTTCGCATGTTGCAGTCATGTGGGAAATGAATCTGGAAATATAATTCAAACGCCCGAGGAAACCTCTGACTTGCTTTTCGGTTCTTGGTGTTGGCATTTCTTGAATTGCTTTGACTTTATCAGGGTCAACTTCAACTCCTTTCTGGCTAACAATGAATCAATAATTTCCCTGATCGAACACCGAAGGTGCATTTATTTGGATTCAAGCGGAGACGATACTTCCTTAAACGCTGAAACAACTTCAACAAATCTTCTATATGCCCTTCTTCAGTATGGGATTTTGCAATCATATCATCAATATATACTTCAATTTCCTTGTGCATCAGATCATGGAATAGGGTTGTCATAGCCCTCTGGTACGTTGCACCGGCGTTCTTCAACCCGAAGGGCATCACTCTGTAACAGAATGTTCCCCAGGGTGTGATAAAAGTTGTTTTTTCCATGTCCTCTAGAGCCATTCTTATTTGATTATACTCGGAAAATCCGTCCATGAACGAGAATACTTTGAATTTTGTTGTGCTACCCACTAACGTGTCGATGTGTGGCAATGGAAAATCATCTTTTGGACTAGCTTTATTTAGATCTCTGTAATCTACACACATGCAGACTTTTCCGTCTTTTTTCAGTACTGGGACAATATTTGCAATCCATTGAGGATACACTGACGTCACAAGAAAACTAGCATTAATCTGCTTTAGAACCTCCTCTTTGATCTTTACTGCTATATCTGGGTGATTTCTTCTCAACTTTTGTTTAATTGGCGGACACTCTGGCTTCAACGGTAAATGGTGCTCGACAATATCTGTATCTAGACCAGGCATATCTTGGTAAGACCAAGCAAAAATATCCACATACTCTTTCAACAACTCAATCAACCTTCTCTTCACATCGGGATGCAACGATGCTCCAATCTTGACTTCCTTTGGATCTTATTATGAACCCAAATTGATCACTTCCAAAGGCTCTTTATATGGATGAATGGTATTTTCCTCATGCTCAAGCAACCGTGAGACCTCTTTTGGAATCTCGTCATAATATTCTTCTTCAGCCCCAAACACAGGACATTTAAAGTTGGGAGAGGGTGCAGGGTCATTGTATTCAACAGGTTTTTTAATTAATCTGCACATATGATTTGTGATTGCATTTAGAAACTAACACATATAATATGTGATCATGCAGATTGAATTTCAGTTATTATTTATTTTGAAAGGTTTTTTTATTACCATTTCCCAAGAAAAAGCAGGAAATAAAAACATAATTCGGGAAGCAAAGACAACTTTTTATTAATGATCTTAAAAGTCACAGCCAACAGATAAGCCCTACAACATTAATACTTCCACCTTGGGCACAGTGAAAGCTTTTCAAGAAAAAAAAGATTAACAAATCAAATTACTTTGAAACATGTATGAAAGAGGGAACATCAGTGGTGACCCAGTTCTGAACCCTGACTCCATGCGTCACATAATTCGACATTTCCTGCTCTGCTTCATCTTCCATAATGGCATTAATCCCGAAAATAGTTGGATGAAGATAACCCCCGCTACGAAAGATCTCTTGATACTTTCCTGCGGCAGAATTCGGCTTCATGCCCTTACCTTTTTCATTCTTCAAAGAGAAACCCAAGCCAGTTCTGTTCTTGTTCACGGGTGGATCCACAATTCGTCCCCAACCTGCATTAGGACCATTGCGCACAACCTGCTGCGCGTCCTTCAGCGAGACCATGGAATTCTCATATCCCCTTATGTTATCAATGGATAGGGCTTGGAACTGGGTTCCAACAACAACTTCATCTGCTTCTACAATACTGAAAGAGGATAAATGAGATATCAACAATGCCTGCTCCCCATTTATGATCACTACCTTTTCTTCACGCACAAACTTTAGCTTTTGATGTAAAGTTGAAGTGACAGCCCCTGCTTCATGTATCCATGGTCGTCCTAGCAAACAACTATATGCGGGAATAATGTCCATGACCTGGAAGGTTATCTAGAACAAATGTGGTCCTATATGGATAGGTAAGTCCACTTCATCGATGACAGATTTCCTCGACCCATCAAATGTTTTCACAATGATGCCACTCGGGCGCATAGGTGTTCCTTGATATTTCAACTTCATGAGAGTACTCTTCGGTATAACATTCAACGCGGATCCATTATCAATTAGCACATTGGATAGCGAATCATTCTTGCAGTTCATAGATATGTGGAGGGCCAGGTTATGATTCCTCCCTTCATTTGGTAATTCATCATCGCAGAAACTCAAGTTATTACATGACGTAATGTTTCCAATTACGATGCTGAATTAATCTATTGGCATGTCACTCTCCACAAAAGCTTGGTCCAGTACCCTCATCAAGGATTCTCTATGAGCAGAGGAGTTCATTAATAAAGCTAAGATATATATCTTTGAAGGAGTCTGCAGTAGCTGATCTACAATTTTGTAGTCGCTCATCTTAATTATCTTCAAAATATCATCCACTTCTTTCTCTAGCGTAGCTCCACTAATCTCTCTTGTAGTCTTCTTAGGTTCATCATTCTCATCAATTTTCTTTCCAGCAGCAACATCCCTCCGAACAACCGGCACAAACACACGACCGCTACGGGTCACCCTGCTATTTTTAGCTATATTTCCAACATCGGGCATTGGCTGGATGGGAACTTCCACCCCATCTTCTAAGATTGTAGCGTTGTATTTGTAAGGCACAACCTTATCTGATTTGTAAGGGATAGGACCTGGAAAACTAATTACCAATGGGGTAACAACTAGCTTGCTATCATACTCCACTTCAAAATGGACGGGTGCACCAAAACAAGGAATAATGACGTTTACCCCTTCTTCAATACAACCAGTCATCAATGAGTCATTTCTGGAAAACAAATCTTTGTCTGAAGAGAAAAACTCATCCACTGAGGCATACTCTTCCTATGACTCTTCTTCCATTAAACAAACCTCAACCATATCAACTTCATGGTAATCATCCCTCTGACCTGCGATCTTGATAGTTCCATTATCTAACAGCAACTGAACACCCTTCTTCACGATTGAACATCCTCGGAGATCTCGATAACAAACTAGGCAAGATCCATATTGGTGTTCCACCTGACCAGCCGTATGGAAGAAGGTAGCATGCAACTGCACGAGATCCTCATTCATATACTCCACATCAAAAATTCTGAACTCACCAGGACATCCAGAAACCATGTTCACTTCCTCTTCATACTCTGCCCTAGGCCTGATTATGTTGATGAGGCCCTCATCCATCATCTCTTGTAAATCAGCCTTTATCTTATCGCAACCCTATACAAAATAATATTACATTTTAATATATACAAAAGGGTTTAAAAATAATGTTTTAAAAAAAGAAAATAAAGAGAAAAATGTCAACTATGTTCAAATTAATCAAGAAATAAAAATTAAGACCATAGAAAAATCAGAAAAAGGCTCAAATAATTTTACAAATTTTTTGGTAATTTTTTAAAGTCAGAAACTATTTTTAAAATTAAAATAAATGGGTAAAATAAACCAAAAATGATAAAAAATAGTAAAGTCAGAAACATAAATAAAATAAGGTCACCAATATTTGTCACAATATCATTGGATCACTCCATAATTTTTTCAGAATTTAAAAATGTCAGAAAGTATTTTTTAAGTAATTAAAAGAAAGAAAATAATTCAAAAAATACAAAAAATATCAAATTTCAAAATAAAAATGTGAAAAAATAGTCATGAGGTCAGAAATAATTCAAAGTATTTTTGTGAATTTTTTCATTATTTTTGGATAAAAAATAAAAGAGTTATGAATTTTAGAAAATTTAATCAATAAAAATATAAAATCAGAAAATAAAATAAAACCAAAAAGATGTGGACCATCAGATCATAGTCAAAACACATTAGTAAGTTGATCCAGTGGACGAGACGCGCTGTGCTTGATATGGACCTTAGTGAGATACGCATAGGATCAGAAAAAGGGCAACCAATGAAATTAAAACTTTTGGCACGCTATCATTGGCTGAGACGAGACATGTCGTCGTCTTCAACCTCCAGACACCCTGCAATAGGGATTTTGTGAGATCCTTCAAATGGAAAAATTAGGATCCCAGGCTAGTATCATTGAACTCGTCTCTTCAAGACGATTCTAACACCACCATCGCGCCAAATTTATATAAGGTATGGAGAGAGATATGAATCAAAAACCCAGAAAATAGCGAGCACCTTCAATTTGAGATTTCACTCTCAATTCTCAATGGATTTAAAAATTGTAAGCAACATTGGAATCAGGAGAAGGAGTAGAATAGATTAGTGCTTGATTTGGATCCAAATGGTGGAGAATTCTACCTTTTCGAAGTTCAAGGAAGAAGCTCTGAAACTGGACTTCTGTAGCTTGAATTATGGCTCGTTTTAATTGGTTTAAGTGCTGGATAGTTTTTATGATGCTTAAGGATGATGAATGCGCAAATAATTTTGGAAAAGGGAGCTTAAATCTCAGAAACTGAATTCAAAAAAGATGGGTTCGTGTGAAGTTTTGGCAGGGTGTTTTTGGCTCTCAAAGCTTGAAGAAATGAATGGGGTATGACCCTCTATTTATAGGGAAGTGAATGGGAATGAAACTTGGAAGAAACAAGGAAGTTTGGAGGGAAATTGAGAGAAGGTCGAGCACGAGTGAAGTGTGACTTCATTTCCATCAAAACTCAACCAAATCTTGCGTTTTAGGGTGCTAATCACTTATGGCAAGTTTGCTAATCAAGCTTAAATAAAAAATGCGCAGAAATCTTGTGTTTAGAAGCCATATTAGGGATTTCAAAATTCTGACTTTGTGGAAAATTCAGTTTCAAGTTACGAAATTCAAATCCATGGCATTTCCAACTCAATGGGTCTTAGGGCATGATTCTTGATGCTTTAGAAAGATGAGGTTACAAGCTTTGCAATGGAAAAAGAATGGAGTTAAATGGATACTTGAGATGAAAGTTTCATTGAGTCAAAGTTGAAGAAAAAGGGTTGACTTTCCATACTTAGAAATATTTCAAATTCTTCTTCAAAAATGACCTATAATCTTTTGCATTCAAACATGGCCTTCCACTTGGAATTTGATCTTGACCAAAAAATATGGAATGAGGTAGATCACTTGAATGAAATTTTGAAACTTGAACCACTCAAAATCTCCAAAAATTGAGCAAGTTATGACTTGTTGAAGTTGGGCAAAAATCATGAAATGACCTATAATCTTTTGCATATTTAAGGCAACCTCCATCCACTTTACCACTTTGCACATAAAAGAAGGAATAAAGTTCACATCTTCAAGATCATTATGGAAAAATAATGGACTGAAGGTGATGAAAATTTACCAAGTTATGATCAATTGAAGTTACTTATGTAAAATTGTGGATTCATCTGGATGACTTGTAATCTTTCTTCTTCACCAAGTTTCTTCCACATGAAAACTCCTTGGAACTTTTGAATTGATTTGTTGATAACCCTTTGAAGAGAAGAATGTCTTTGGAATCACTCAAAAATACCAAAAGGTGAGCAAGATATACTCCTTTGAAGTTCAAAAGCCTAGCTTCTAGATCAAGAGAATGCCTTGAGGAACTTTGACAAGTTTGAACAAACTTCTTGTACCAATATTCTTGATTTGTGAATAGAAGTTGTTGAGGATGATAACGAGAACTCATAGCCACAAAAACCACTTCCATATCTTGAAATTTGAGAGAAATATGCTCTTGTGACTAATAGGAACAAGGCCTTGTCCAAACATGACAACTTCTCCAATCAACCCCTTGTACTTTTGAGTCAAATCTAATAACCTTGAAATGTGATGAACCAAAGAAACCTTGCCATGACAATTCTCCCAAAATTAATCCAATGGTGAGGTTTGAACTTCTCAAGCTATATTGACTAGGGAATGGAAATAAACTCATGAACCCATGGAGTAACTTGTTAAATGTCATTGCCCTTCACCTACATGGATAACAAGCAAGACAAGACAACATTGTATTTTATTAGTTAAATGAAGAAATAAAAACAATATTCATGATCACAAAAGGAACATAAGTCAAGATGCTTGGTAATCCCTCAAAAGGAGCAAAACTCAAAGTAGGGAGGGGAACCAAGAATCCTAGTGTGATCTTATTGTGAGTGAATCAATATGGTATGATGAAGGGATCTCAGGGGAAAGAATTGGGGTACAACAAAAATGCTTACTATTTTTGGGATACCCTGGATTTACAAGCTTTCGAAGAGGTATTGGCACTCCTCATCTATGGGATGTTACTTTTCCCTAATGCAGACCAATTCGTAGATGTGAATACTATTAAGGTGTTTCTGTCTCATAATCCAGTGCCTACATTACTTAGGGATATTATACACTCTTTGTATGCCCGCACTCTAAAGAGAAGGGGGACCCTCATGTATTGCACTCCTCTATTGGCTAGGTGGTTTATTTCGCACCCACCCAGGTCTATTTTGAAGAATGAGCAGGGTATGAAATGGTCTCATAGGCTGATGTCCCTTACACATTCAGACATTCATTGGTGTTCACGGTCCTTAGAAGATGTTATCATCATCGATCGCTGTGGTGAATTCCCTAATGTCCCTCTCTTAGGCATTAGGTGAGGAATCACTTATAACCCTTGTTTAGCACTGCGGAAGTTTGGTTATGCGAGAAGGGATGGTCCTCATAATACTCTTATCCAAGGTTACCGCAACTATGAGAATGACGCTCAGGGTTACCGCAAACGGTTCATAAGAGCTTAGGGCATGGTACATAAAATTGTTAGTAAGACATTGGGGCATAAGAATCCCATCCCTCTTAAGCCTTATCTCCGATGGGTACGAGCCCGTGCCCAAAGTCTTATGATGCCTTACCCTGCTATCCTACCAATGATTATGGAACCAGTTGCTAAAGGAGACACTCCTTATCTTGTTCATCATCCTGGGTTCAACTTAAAGAGGAGCGGGATACGTTTGAAGCTCAATTCTATTCCAGCGAGAAAAAGGTCCTAGAGCACACTAGGCTACTTCATGAAGAAAAGAACATAAACTCCTACATTGAACCAAAGAGGATGCACTCCTGGGAGACCTAGTTTTCTTTTGCTTTAAGTTTTGTTTAATTGTAAGCCTAAAGGGAACTCTTTCTAACAAACCGAACTTATTAATACAATTAACGTGTGTTTCTTTTGGTTAAACAAATTTGAGTCTTTAAGAATCCTTGAAATCATTGCATACACATACCGTCCATGAAATTGCATAAACAGGTACCATTACAGGGTTCTCATCTCCTTCGCTGTTTATTTCAGCAAAAATGTATTCTGAACAAAGCATCAAAGATATTCAGGCACAAAATGCCCAATTTCAACAGATGTTCGTAACTTTGGCAAAAGGGCAGGAAGATCTGAAGGCCATCATCATGAAGGAAAAGAAGAAGAAGAAGAAGGTCTCTAGTGTTCTGAATCTTGGCAGAAGGTTCAGGGGGCCGTTAAAGCAACCAGTCGATCTGACCTCCTCGTCCAAAGAAAGGGAGAATCAAGAGAGAGAGAGAGAGAGAGAGAGAGAGAGAGAGAGAGAGAGAGAGAGAGAGAGAGAGAGAGAGAGAGAGAGAGAGAGAGAGAAGGGAGAAGGACCATCACCCTGAAGTTTCTGACAATGATACAGACTACAATGATGATCAGTATCCTCCTACTGAGGATAGATACAAGCAGTAGAGGATCAGTTGATCGATATGGAAATTCAGAGGATACCTGGGTTGGACTTTGAAGAACTGGGATTGGTGTCGGGAATGGTCATCCCACTGAAATTTAAGGCTCCGGTTTTCGCAAAGTATGATGGGGGTATCTTGCCCAAAGCTCCATCTCCGTTCCTATGTAAGGAAGATCCAGCCCCACACTGCTGATAGGAACTTGTGGGTTCACTTCTTTCAAGACAGTCTGCCAGAGACTCAACTTGAATGGTTCTACCAACTGGAGGGAACCAATGTCCGAAACTGGGAGGATTTGGCTGCTGCTTTTTATAAGCAGTATCAATATAACGTCGACCTTGCCCCTACTCGTACTCAACTTTAGAGTATGTCTATGGGTGCAGGTGAAGGCTTTAAGGATTATGCACAGAAGTGGAGAGATCTGGATGGGAGAGTCCAACCCCCTTTGTCAGATAGGGAGTTGGTTGACATGTTTCTTGGAACGCTGTCTGGTCCATTTTTCAATCATCTGATTGGTATCTCCTCAGTTGGTTTTGCTGAGCTGATATTAATAGGAGAGAGGGTAGAAGCTAGGATCCGGAGTGGAAAAATACAGAAAGACACCTCTTCGAGCTCAATAAAGAAGCCTTTCACATGCAAGAAGGAATTCAGTGCTATCTATATCCCAAGAAGTTAGAGCAGAGCTGAACACCGTCCAACGGTAAGTGCTGTGATGATACCTAGGCCTGCGGCTACCCCACAATGCAATAATCAGCAAAGGGTAGAAAGACCACAAAGGAGGTTTACCCAGATTAAGATGACATTGACTGAGGTTCTACCCCATCTACTAAGATCCAACTTGGCAACCTTGAAAGAGGCTCCCAAGAATCCTAATACCACATCTCCTCGGTAAAATCCAAACGATCGGTGTGCCTACCATTCTGAGAGTCCTGGCCACAATCCAAAGCCCAATGTCATAACTACTCCCATGCCTAAGCACAACCGTGGAGTTAATGCCATTGATAATGATTTATTCGTTACCTCTATTGATGAAGTTTCTACTCCTCTTATGACTGTTAAGAAGAATTTGTTGTTGTCCGGTTTATTTCCGGGTTGTAGTGAAGGTTGCCACATGTGTTCTTCTCTGCCCACTAGTTGCTATTTGCTGAAAGCAGGTGTTCAACGCCTGATGGACAACAGAGAAATTTTGTTCGAAAAGACTTTGATTCCAACTGTTCCGTTTGAAGATGTTGCCATTATAAACATTTCTTCCAATCCTTCCAAGGTCTCCTCTAAAAGACCTGTTAGGATTACACCCGCTCCGAGTATCGCTCCGTTAATAATCACTTTTCCTGGTCCTGTCCCATATGCCTCGGACAAAGCTGTCCCGTGGAATTATGGCACCGATGTTTACTATCATGGCGTTAAACAAGATTTGAAGGTGGAAGAGGCTTATCCCGATGTTAGTAACATTGCCAGGGCCAAGAATATTACCAGAAGTGGAAGGGTTTTCTCTCCCGAGATCTCCCCGAAGACTGTCAATAAGCCTGTTGTTATTCCATATGCTGTTCCTGCTAGTACTTCAGCTACTACTCCCATTCTTACTCCAATTGTTACTCCTACCGTTGAGTCATCTGGGACTCGAGGCAAAGAAGTTGTAGGTGAGCCTGCCCGGACGGAGGCACCTAGAAAGATTTTTATAGAATCCTCTAAGCAAGAGATAGAGGAAATATTAAAAATAATCAAGAAGAGCAACTACAATGTGGTCGAGCAGCTGGGGAAGACCCCCTCTAAGATATCGATGTTGTCTCTGTTATTATGTTCTGAGGCCCATGCAAAGGCTTTGATTGCATTCCTCAAGATTGTGCATGTGCCGCAAGAAACCTTGGCCGATCAATTCAAAGACTGTGTGGCCAGCTTGACTATTGACACTGGGCTGGGTTTTTCAGATACCGACTTGACACCGAAAGGGAGGAAGCATAATGATGATCTGCATGTATCGATCGAATGCAGGGGAACCACTATGGCTCATGTGCTGGTGGATACTGGGTCTTCACTGAATGTTCTGCCTAAGAAGGCTCTTGATCAGCTGGATTGTGAAGGCTTGACCTTAAAGCCTAGTAACATTAAGGTAAGGGCTTTGGACGAGTCGAAGAGAATGGTGCATGGGGAGGTGGACATCCCTATCAAAGTAGTCTCTCAGACCTTTGGGTCCACCTTCTACATGATGAACATCAGGCCATCATACTCTTGTTTGTTGGGTTGTCCTTGGATCCATGAAGCTGGGGCCGTTACTTCTACACTACACCAAATGCTGAAATATCCGGTGAAGGGGAAGATTGTCACTATGCATGGAGAAGAGGAGTATATGGTGAGCCACCTGAACTCCTTAAGGTATATGGAGATGGACGGGGAATTCATAGAGACTCCTTGTCAAAACTTTGAAGAGGTTCCCCAGATTTTGGCATCAACCGAGACTACTACCAGCACCAAACCTCCTCTGAAGATGGCTTCTCTCAAGGACGCCAGAGCAGCAATTGAATAAGGTGTGTGTACCAATTGGGGACAGCTCCCCGATTTTACTCACAAAACTGACAAATTTGGCTTGGGCTTTACTTCAGGAGCTCAAAGAGTTGTTCGACATGCTCGGGATGGAGGACCTCCTCTATGCATCAGCAATCGTGGGGTCAACGCTATTGAAGATAGTGAGGAAGATTCCGATATTGACAACTAGATCTACCCGACTACCAACGGTGGTCCGAGTAATTGGATGGCCAGAGATTTTATACCAGTTTCTTTTATTCCGCAGTAATTGTCTTACTTATTTTCCAAGTTTGTAATAAAAAATTTAAACTTTATGGCCTTGTGTCTTACCCGAGGCACAATGGTCTTATCTGTGAGGGTTATTATATGTCATTTCATATATCATCAATAAAACATTGGACGTTCCTTGCATACAAATTATGCGCTCTCTGTTTTTCTTTTCTGTTTTTACTTTATCAAAATAGCTATGCTCTTACACACACTCACGTATCAAACTGCAGATCCATATCCACTGTGGATCCTATTGATAACAATTCTTCTATTGCCAGTTATGACTTCAAAAATCTGATCAACCAAGCCGAGGACGAAGGTGAGGACGATTGTGAGGTGCCTGGAGAACTTGCTAGATTGTTACAGCAGGAAGAGAGGGCTAGACAGCCTCATGAAGAGCCAGTTGAGACGATAAACTTGGGCACAGAGGTAGACAAAAAAGAAGTCAAGATCGACACAAATCTGGAGACTAAGATCAAATAGTGATTGATACAGATGTTGCACGACTATGTTGAGATCTTCGCCTGGTCATATGAAGACATGCCTGGTTTAGATAATGATATCGTGGTACATCATCTTCCGACTAAAGAATATTATTCTCCAGTTAAACAGAAGGTTCACCGTATGCGCCTTGAAATGTCAGAGAAGATCAAGGCAGAGGTCATAAGGCAGTTCGACGCAGGGTTCTTAGCTGTCACCTCCTATCCGCAATGGGTTGCTAATGTCATTTCGGTGCCAAAGAAGGACGGTAAGGTACAAATGTGTGTGGACTACAGAGAACTGAACAGGGCAAGCCCCAAGGATGACTTCCCGCTTCCCCATATTGACATTCTGGTTGACAACACCGCACAACACAAAATCTTCTCCTTCATGGATGGTTTCTCTGGCTACAACCAGATCAAAATGGCTCCTTAAGACATGGAGAAGACAACCTTCGTCACACAGTGGGGAACCTTCTGCTACAAGGTGATGCCTTTTGGGTTGAAGAATGTTGGGGAAAATTATCAGCGAGCCATGGTCGCCTTATTCCAAGATATGATTCACCATGAGATCGAGGTTTATGTTGATGACATGATAGCCAGGTCTCAAACTAAAGAGGAACACCTTGATCATCTACAAAAGTTGTTTGACAGGTTGAAGACATACAAGTTGAGGTTGAATCCAAACAAGTGCATCTTCGGGGTAAGGTCTGGTAAGCTTATGGGTTTCATTGTCAGTAACAAAGGTATTCAGGTAGACCCCGCAAAGGTAAAGGCCATACAAGAGATGCCGGCTCCCCGTACTGAGAAGGAAGTTAGAGGCTTCTTGGGATGCTTGAATTATATCACCAAGTTAATTTCACATCTGACTGCTACTTATGAGCCCATCTTCAAGCTTCTAAAGAAAGATCAAGTGGTAAAGTGGAATGACGAATGCCAAACTGCTTTCGAAAGGATCAAATAATATCTTCAAGAACCACCAATTCTGATGCCTCCAGTTTAAGGTAGACCTTTGATATTGTACTTAACAGTGCTAGACAATTCAATGGGGTGTGTGTTAGGGAAGCATGACGAGTCTGGTTGAAAAGAGCACGCAATATACTACCATAGAAAAAGTTTACCGACTGTGAGACAAGATACTCACTGCTCGAGAAAACTTAATGCGCTTTGGCATGGGATGCTCGTCGACTGAGACAATATATGTTGACTCACACTACTTTGTTGATATCTAAGATGGACCTAATCAAATAAATCTTCGAGAAGCCCGCACTCTCAAGAAGAATAGCGAGATGGCAGATGATCTTAACTGAATATGATATACAATATAAAATCCAGAAAGCAATCAACGGAAGTGTATTGGCTGATCATTTGGCTCATCAGGCTGTGGATGACTACCAGTCCATGAATTTTGAGTTCCCAGACGAGAATATTATGCTAGTTACTGACTATGAAGAACCTGGACCGGATGAAGGACCCGAGGAAGGATCCCGATGGACTATGGTTTTTGATGGAGCTTCTAACGCACTCGATAATGGCATTGGCACCATAATCATATCTCATGAGGGCTGTCATACTCATTTCACTGCCCGATTATGTTTCAACTGCACTAACAACATGGCAGAGTATGAAGCCTGCATCATGGGTCTCAAAGCCGCTATCGACCTCAGGATCAAGTTCTTAAATGTCTTCGGGGATTCAGCCTTGGTGATAAGTCAGATCAAACGCGAATGGGATACGAAGCATCTGAATCTCATCCCGTACAAAGAGCACATATTGACATTGCTCCCACACTTTAAGGAGGTAACCTTTGAACATTTACCACGAGAAGAGAATCAGTTAGCGGACGCGCTAGCCACCATGTCTTCTATGTTCAAAGTCAGGTGGGATAACGAAACTCCCCAAATCACCATTGAAAGGTTGGATGAACCAGCACACTACTGTGAGATTGATACTGAAGAGGTAGCAGACAAACCCTGGTTTCATGAAGTGAAGAAGTAACTCGAGACTCAAGAATATCCCGAAGGTGCATCTGTCAATGATAAGAAGTTTCTGAGGAGGTTCGATGCGAAATTCTTCCTCAGTAATGGAATCCTCTACAAGCGTAATCATGACTCTACCTTACTGCAGTGTGTAGACAAGAGCGAAGCAGAGAGGATTATGACAGATCTACATGAAGCTACCTTCGGAACCCATTCAAGTGGACATACCTTGGCTAAGAAGATCCTACGGGTAGGATACTATTGGTCCACTATGGAAGCAGATTGTTATCAACACTCTCGAACTTGTCATAAGTGCCAAATCTATGCTGATAAGGTGCATGTGCCTCCGGTTCCCTTAAACGTCTTGACAGCTCCGTGACCCTTTGCAATGTGGGACATTGACATGATTGGAGAAATCAGGCCTACCGCTTCCAATGGGCATCGCTTCATCCTGGTGGCCATTGATTACTTCACAATATGGGTTAAGGCGGCCTCTTTTATTACTCTGACCAAGAATGTCGTGGCGTGGTTTATCAGGCATAACCTGATCTGTCGGTATTGTGTGCCAGAGAGAATCATTACAGACAATGGTACAAATCTCAATAACACGATGATCACCGAGCTCTGTAAGCAATTCAAGATACAACACCATAACTCTTCTCCCTACCGCCCGAAGATGAATGGCGTTGTTGAAGCCGCTAACAAGAACATCAATAAGATTATACAGAAGATGACGGTGACATACAAAGACTGGTATGAGATGTTACCATTCTCTCTTCATGGGTACCGTACCTCATCATGGACATCGACAGGGGAAACACCCTACACTCTGGTATATGGCATGGAGGCAGTCCTACCCATTGAGGTCCAGGTTCCTTCTTTAAGGATTATGAAGGATGAGGGTTTGAACGAAGATGACTGGATCCAGAATCAACTTGATCAACTAAATCTGATCGATGAGAAGAGACTCATTGCTGTCTGTCATGGTCAAATGTATCAAAAACGGATGATCAAGGCTTTCAATAAAAAGTCAGACGTCAAGAATATCAAGTCAGGGATCTAATGATCAAACACATCATATTTCCGCAAGGTGATCCCAGGGGAAAATGGACTCCCACATACGAAGGGCCATTTGTGATTAAGAACACCTTCTCGGGTGGAGCCATGATTCTAACCACCATGGACAGTGACGACCTTCCTCACCCTATAAATGTGGACATAGTGAAAAGATACTACGCATGATAAAAGACCCACTAGGTTGACTGGCCTAGGCAAAAATAAGGGCTTCCCGGCGAACTAAAAGGGTTCGGGCAAAAATAAGGGATGAAAATGAAAAAATCTGTACACCCGGCAAGTCGAAAACCTGAAAAGGCGGCTTGGGTAAAAAAGGGTATCCCGGTGGACTGAAAACCCGAAAAGGCAGTCCAGGTAAAAGTTAGGGATGTAAAGCGTATCACTATGTCCCATTGGATCACCTTGCAACCAGACCTCAGTATCAACTGTCAAGTTCGAACAACACCAATCAATCTAATCAGCTTCGGACAAGCAGCAAAGTGATGAGATGCTCGAAGACAGAGCGGCAATAGCAGAATTAGAACTCAATGGGATTGTTGTACATAACTGTTTTCTTTTTACAAAATATTGTATAAATTTCCATTTTCCGGCGACGTTCTCTTACTAGAGCGTCAACTTCCTTGTACAAAAACGCCTGTTATATGCCAACTTCGAAAATCAATACAAATCATTTTACAAAAACTATGTGTTTCTTTTTCTTTTCTGTTTTGTTTTGCAAGAACGTCCAATGATTTATTCTTGACATATGCATTTGAATATGATTGTTGCTCACAAATGTTTGCATAAGAAACAAAAAGGAAGTTGCTCGTAACTTAAGAAACAGAGGTAAAAACAAGAAATATCAAACCCGACAGTTACTCTGTTCAGCAGGTACTAGGGCAGAGACATCTTTGAAACACAATCGTCAGTGCATACGACCTCGTGACATCTGTACTCACCACAAAGTAAAAGAAATCAAAGCATTGATATCAGCTTTCCCAAAACAGGAAGTAATCTCCCTAGCCAGGGTCTTTCAAAAATATG
Organism: Vicia faba; assembly: GCA_948472305.1. Classification (NCBI taxonomy): domain Eukaryota; kingdom Viridiplantae; phylum Streptophyta; class Magnoliopsida; order Fabales; family Fabaceae; genus Vicia; species Vicia faba. The sequence goes on along the minus strand of OX451735.1, from coordinate 458,566,954 downwards.
ACATCTATATCCCCCAGTCGAATTTCATAATCGCAAGTGGGTCATAAAATTTGTCTCCCAAGCAGAGTTGATTTCTCTGAATATAGAAGTTCAATCCCTAACAAAGCTTATTACTTTAGCTACGGAAGTTCATCTTCCAACAGAATTATTTCCCCATAGAGTTATTCCCAAATAGAGTCTCTCCCTGGCAGAATATTCACAAATAACAAGGAGTAAATCTCCAGCATAGTCATTTCCATTCACCATCCCCAGCAGAAGTAGAAGAACCACATTCCTCTACAACAGTCAAGAATGCTATACTCTCCAGCAGCAGTCGAGGATTTATTTTCCCAGACTCGGACATGTCATAATAGCATTTCATGTTCATGCATCATGGCATGCGCATACATATCACATACAACATAGTCTCATTTATTTTGAGAACATCATCTCACAATGCATTTCATGCATCACATATAATCAAACCTGTTATCTTTTCAGGAAAGAAAATTATCACCAACAATTCCAGCAGTTATACAGGTCATATCTGCAGACGGCTAATGAAAAATCAGTTCCTGAAACCGAACGGGTCAACTAAGCTATACGACTAAGTGAAGAAACCCTACGACCCAGGTTCCTTCCCATAAGCCCTACTATCCAGGCTTTCATTCTGAGGTAACCCTACTATCCAGGTTCCTTCCCATAAGCCCTACTATCCAGGCTTCCACTTTGAAGTAACCCTACTATCCAGGTTCCTTCCCGTAAGCCCTACTATCCAGGATTTCATTCTGAGGTAACCCTGCTATCCAGGTTCCTTCCCATAAGCCCTACTATCCAAGCTTCCACCTTGAAGTAACCCTACGAACCAGGTTCCTTCTCATAGACCTACTATCCAGGCTTTCATTTTGAAGTAACCCTACTATCCAAGTTCCTTCTCATAGCCCTACTATCCAGGCTTTCATTTCGAAGTAAACCTACTATCCAGGTTCCTTCTCATAGCCATACTATCCAGGCTTTCATTTCGAAGTAACCCTACTATCCAGGTTCCTTCTCATAGCCCTACTATCTGGGCTTTCATTTCGAGGTAACCCTACTATCCAGGCTCCTTCTCATAGCCCTATTATCCAGGCTTTCATTTCGAAGTAACCCTACTATCCAGGTTCCTTCTCATAGCCCTACTATCCAGGATTTTATTTCGAAGTAACCCCATTATCCAGGTTCCTTCTCATAGCTCTGCTATCCAGGCTTTCATTTCAAAGTAACCCTACTATCCAGGTTCCTTCTCATAGCCCTACTATCCAGGCTTTTATTTCGAAGTAACCCCACTATCTAGGTTCCTTCTCATAGCCCTGCTATCCAGGCTTTCATTTCTAAGCAACCCTAATATCCAGGTTCCTTCTCTCTTATCTCAATTTTGGATCACAACTCCTCAAGAAATTTGATCAGATCATCAAAAGGGCAAAATGGTCAAAATTAGGGTTTTGACTGAGAAAGGGCAATTTTTGATTTTTAACCTAGCCAATGACAAATTGGGTTCAAGAATGATTTTAAGGACTCATAGCATCATCTTGACCTAATCAAATAGTTCAAAAGATCTCAAATGCATAGGATTGACAGATGAATTTTGCAGTCAACTGATCAAAAGTCAACTGTACCCTAGAAAGTCAAACTTTGACTTTTTGGTCAAAATCAAGTGCCAAGGGTCATAATTCATCAAGATATGTCAAAATGTGAAACTTGTTGACCAAGAAACCTAAAATTTCAAATTAGGGTTTTAATTTGAAATTTTTTTCATAACTTAGAATTTTTCTAAGTATGGAAAATTTCTTATTTTTTCCCAACTTTCCACAACTTTTTCACCATGATGCAATTGGATTCAAAGAAAACTTCCGACATGAAAGTTGTAGTCCTCCATGAAATATATAACTTTTATTCACAAAGTTTTCCCAAAATATGCTTGGATCTCAAGTTATGATTTTGTGAATAGGGGTCCATGAACTAAAAGACTTAGTGAAAATTTGCCCTAATTTAGGCAGGTTTTTGACCTAACTTCATGGGCATTTTTCACCTAGTTCCAAGAGGTATCTCAAAATGAATTTCAAAGATGGATTGTATATCATGTTACAAGCTTTCCAAAATGTCCAATAACTCCCCAAGATCATTTGTGGTTAGGGAGAATCGAAGAAGAGAAAATGGTAATTTGTCACTTTTATTCAAGCCATGTTTACAATGCTTCAAGTTGCAAATCAGTTCCTAGCATGCTTGTACCTTGCATTACAGGTCCTAATCCCTTCTACACTCCATAATTAAATGCAAACTCATTGGATAATGGCTTTATTTTGACCTTTAGAGCATTGCACAAGAGTTTAATCCATAAATGGCATAAAGTGTACATTGCCATTTTCATAAAGCTAGCTTTTACAACTTTGCAATTCTTGAGCCATGGACCTGATCTTTTGTTGGAAGCAATATCCACAAATATCAGGTAACTTGTACCAACTCTATGCAGCTAGAAAGCAAGCCTGTACAGGCCTTTGGCATTGTCACTTTCAACTTTCTTCAAAAGCAAGCAAATTGGCAAAAGTCAAGATAACTTGTCCATCTGATAAAGAGAAGACTGGTATCATTCTAAACAACTCTAGAAACTTGTCACAAGCCAATACACGAATCCATAGCATTTGAAACACTCCCAAACACAAAAAACCACATTTCTGCCCAAAACAGGGCAGCCTCTGCAAAATCAAAGCCATTTCAATATTGGCTCGTGCGTTTTGCTTTGTAACACTTCAAACACATTCCATACATCACATCTAAACTATCCAGGCCCTTGTCTTGCAACTGTAACCCCTATTTCAAACATCACCATTTTCATTTTGGAAGGTTGCAGGTTGACTTCTACAAGGAGTTTCAAGCATCTACAAGGCTAGCTAAGCATTGGAAAAGCTTGAGGGAACTTCAAGGAAGCTCACACGATCTTCAGGCCTCACTCAAAGTCCCCACATTGCCATATCCAAACTCAGCTGAACAAGGTATTTTTCAAAGTTATACCTCTCTATTTAGAAATCCTTAAGCTTTGATTTGTGAAGCAAAAATGTAGTCCTTAACTTGCTTAAGCTGTACATATGCATAGTTGTTATTTATATTAACTGAGTAGTGAGAATTTGAAGCTTGAAGTTCATGAAAAATTTAGGTCAGAAATTAGGGATACATAAATTCTCCATGATCCTTGAGAGTTAGATTATGTTTTTTATATCACTGGAATCGTGAGATCATAAGCTACATTTTTTGTGTTATGAGTTTTTGATTTTATGCAAGCTAGAGCAAGATACATGTTTGAAGGCAAAACGCGCGTTTGATGCTGGCTGGAGGTCAGGGACGAAGACTGGCTTGGGCCTGGCGCCTTGGGCCTGTTGTTTTTCACACCCCCCATATTCCTATATGCACCCTTTTTGCTTATTTTATTTATTTTTCATATTTTCTTTTTATTTTTATACTTATTGTTTTATTTATTTTTTCTGAACCATAAAAAATCATGAAAAATATTTTCTTTATTTTTTGCATTTTATTTTATTATTTTATTATTTTTTGACATAAAAAATAGTTTATTAGTAATAATATACTTTATTTTCTTAAATAAAACTTGTAAATAATTTAAAAAATACTATGCATTTTTATTTTTATTATTCATACACATAAAATATTATTTCCACATATATTTTAATTTTTTTAATATTTATTAATAATATTATTTATTATTTCTTGTACATAAATAAATAAAATAAATAATAGAAAACATATATTTCTTTTAATCAAAAACTAGGGTTTTTCACCCTTTCAAAAAATAATGATATTATTTTTTCTTATTTCTAGGACTTAAATAATTTATTTTTTCTCATATATAAAATAAATACAAAAAAACTTTTGCATCCATACATTTTATTGCATATTTAAATAATTGTTTATTTATTTATTGTACAATAATTCAATTGGGTTGTAATAATTTTTAGGGTTTTATTTTGAGCAATATCCCCCATTCAAAACTTGTATCCCCCCTCCCATAATATTATTGTAATAGCTTAGATTTACTTTATGCAATTTATCGCATTATATACATGTTTAGTAAAAACTAGGGTTTTGTATGATAAGACAAAAAAATCAAACAAATAGCATGACCTAATGCAAGACAAAAATGCATGTAAAATGACACCCACTTTGTTGCCTAAAAAATGGTCATGGTATGCATGCTAATTATCTTGGCAAAATCAATCAAAACAAAAAGATCATAGTCCCTCGATGACGCTAGACAAGGTTGCCTAAAAACAAATGATCTTAGTCCCTCAAAATGCTAAAGATACTTGGCAACATTGCTATCATGATCATACGATGACCCACGCCCATCTCGTTTAACATCCAAAGATAGTGTTATTTACCAAAGCAATGGTAAATCAACAATGTCAAAGGAATAAAAATGTACAAGAAAGACTTTTGAGTAGGTAGATAAGCTTATAGTTACTTGATCAACTTGCAAACAATCCTTACTATTTTCAAACAAACACACACACATTTCAAAACAATTTCCAAACAACTTTCAAACATTGAAACATTTTTCAAAAGACAAACATCGTTGTATACATTCTTACGAACGAGAATCATTACAAAGATTGCCTAAACGATGGCCTCTTTTCAAAATACTTTCAAAACCACACAAAGTACCATTTCAAACAATTTCAAAAGCAAAGCAAGTGATCTAAACAAGTAACTAAGAGCCCATGGAAAACCATGGATGAAAAGGGTGCTAATACCTTCCTTTTTCATAATCTATCCCCCGAACTCAAGAAAACATCTCAAAGGTCTTTCCTGTGCTTTTTTACCTTTCCTTTTGGATAAAAGAAAAGTCGGTGGTGACTCTTGCTAAACCGCAACATTTGTGAACACAAACGCAAAACCTCAAGTCAGTTCTCCCACCGCATCACACCATGTGAGTGAAAATTTCTGGGCACTCTAGTGTTCAATCATCTTCCACCTTCAGATCACGAAAGGCAGACCAACCAATCTACATCCTTAGGTTTGAGAAGATTGAACAGGGGAAGCTGTTTTACCCCCAAAATTTTCCCTCTCATTTTACTTAACACATGCTCATTGAGATCCTTAACTTGCTCAAGGATGCCTAAGAGTTGACCAGACAAACTCTCTCCTAAAGCAATGAACCTCCAACTAGGGTTTCCATTTTCATCAATATGGGTGATCTCAAAAGGCCTCATATGCTCTCCATAGTCCTAATATGTTCTCAAGACCATCCATGTCAAGTTTCATGCCTTGCACAAGAAGTTTGCTCAGTCAACTGCTCAAATGTCTGAAAATCAACTATATTAGGTCAAAAGTCAACTGTCGCCCACATATAGTCAAACTTCAAGATTTTTGGTCAACATCAACACTTTGAAGTGATATACATTATTTGATCAAGGGTTGATCATGATTTCCCAAGGAATGCTCCTAATTCATCAAAACTCAAAAGTTGCTAAATTAGGGTTTCTTAGGAAAAGTCAACCAAACTTTGACCAAGCATAACTTTCTCATACTTTATCATAAATTTCCCATCAAAGGCTCATTTTGAAGAGAATTGAATTCCCTACAACTCATCTTTGGCACTCAAGTCCAAGAAATGCACTCATGAAAAGATATAAATTCATAAATTATAGGTCCTTTTCAAAAGTCAACAAAAACACCTTTTGGTTCAAAGCTTCTTACATGAACATGGAGGATCCAATTGAGATGAAACTAAAAGGGTTGTTTAAGGAACATCCTAAGATTTCTAAAAAGTCCACGAACACCCTCTTAGAGCCAAAATTGAAGGAGATATGCATTGTCAAAGTTGGTCATTTTTTGAAAATTGTCAAAAGTCAACAATGCCCAAAATTGCATTTTTTGTCAAATGGGCCTAACTTTTTATGCTTGCATCTTACTTATAGCATGGTCCATGACCCAAACCCATTTTCCATGTATTATTGACTTCATTTATTTAATTTATTTTGATTTTAATCACTTAAAAATCAAATTAAGTCAAATAAATAATCAAAATAATAAAAGATTTATTGCAAATCTTTTTCTCATCAAATAGCAATCAACAAAAGCGGGCAAATCAAAGCAAATTCATGGAGAGAGAGAGAGAGAGTAAGATTGGATTTGTTCCAAAAATAAAAAAATAAAAAAATTGAAGGAAGAATATTTTTTCATCAAAGCATTGGATTTTTTCCACTTATGTTGACCTAATGTGCTACAATACATAACCACAACAATCCCAGACAAAAAACACATGAGAAGGCTGCCTCAAAACCAAGAAAAAAGTTTCAAAAATATTAAAGCATAGTGCAATTTGAGATCTCACGATCCAACCATTCTCCATTGATTCTAAGCCTCTAATCGTACTCCTACAGCATCAAGGGACTCAACCCAACTTGTGAGCAGTCCTATAGCATCAAAAATCAGCTAGTTCATACCTCACTTTTGGGTAAGATTTCTTTGATCTTAAACTTGCACAAAGCCTAATTTAAATCCATGTTTACTGCATACATATGTCTCTATTAATGATTGGGAATGTTTAAACTTATAACATGTGAAGCTAACACCCAGAATCACCCTTTGCCATTAATGAACGTGGTTTCACGATTTTTCTCATAGTGATGTTTGCAAGCCGTTTCAGAGCAGGAGGAGGTCACCATTGGATCTGCAACCCTCAAATTAAGGGGTAAGGTCCAATTAATTGTTGTTTTTGCAGGTTGCGTGAGTTAGATGAAGGAGATGGCTGGAGAAGACAATCGGAGCTAGGGCTCCGGCGCTTCTCTGGCGAGTCAAAGGTTGAAGGCAGTTTGACTGCTGGCGTGGAAATTTCTTATAACATGATTGGCTCTTGAAATGCTGACGCATTTATTTTTTGCTGACTGGGATTTATTGGTTTGCTTAATATATTATATTTTTGAATGATTATTTTCATGAGTTAACATCCATCGCAATTGGAAAGGGAAGTGGACGTGTGAAAGGGAGGACCTAGGTTCAATCCCAGGTCCAGACCTTTTATATTTTGAGTTTCTTATTTCAGATCCAGTGCGCCTCACTATCCAGTGTCCATCATACGCCCCAGATGCAAAACCATCAGATCTATCTCCAGCCAGATCCAACGCTCCCAGATTGCAGCCACATGATGGACCCTCAGAAGGAAGTCTCATTGAATCACGTGCTAGACAAACTGGGCCATCATCTTGGGCCTTTGCAAATTCTGGCAGTACACCCCCAAATTCCTTCCAGCATCAGGCCCAATTTTAATTCTCTTTTAATTTCTTTTATTTCTTTATTTGTTTTAATTATTTTACAAAATCATTGTTTTAATTATTTTACAAAAAATAATTGTTTTTTAATTAAATCATAAAATCAAAAAATTACAAAAAATATTAGGTTTAGTTTTTTTCATAAAATATTTAATTGAATTAATTAATTAGTTTAATTAGGTTAACTTAAATTCCTTTTTTCCATAATTAAAATTAAATAGAAATTAGGTTAATTTGCAAAGTTAATTATTATTTTTCACAAAAATCCAAAAAAATATCTTTTCTTTGTTCGCAAATTAATTGTTTCTAAACTTGACGTTAATTCCCCCTTTGATTTACTCGCGCGCGTCTTGTTTCCATTATTTGATTAATTATTGTAACTGCTCCGAGTTTGTAATAAATAATTAGGTTTACTATTTTGCATTTATTATTTTTCCCCGGTTTTTGATTATGTAATCCCCCTCCCCAAGGTCTTGTAATAGCTAGGGTTTTAATTTCTCGCACTTTACTTTCCGCAATTATAAACTGCCTAGATGTATGGATAATAGGATTGAATGACAAGATAAATCAATTTAAAACAGTAGAAAACCCTAAATACGCAAGATAAATGAAACTGAAACCAAACACTTGCACATGCTCACTCCTAGAGTTTTGCCTCACTTGGTTGCCTCGGAAATAATGGTTGTGTCCCTCGAACGTAGGGATATCTTAGTAATGACCTGTAATTCAAAGTCGTCATAAAGATCATAGTCCCTCCTTGTCCCTCGAGTTGCCTACGAGAAATGATCTTATGATGATAGTATCTTCGAAATGCTAATGTATCCTTACTTGTTGCCTTCAGTGACCATTTTGTCCCTTTCAAATGTCCCTTAAAACTCCAACGACAGGGCTACCTACTCCGTAATAGTAGGATAACACTGTCTAAAGGAAACGAGAACGAACAATATTTTTTCGAGTAGGTAGAAAACTCTTAAGTACTTGCTCAAAACAAAAAAAAACTCTTTCATATAAACACTTTTCAAAACAGTTTTCAAAACAACTTCATCACACTCTTGAGGACAGATACAAGGGTTATCACGAAGTAAGCAAAACTTTTCAAAACAAACACACACAAGAAATTTCAAAATGAGCATGTACCTAAGAGCCCATAGAAAACCATGGCTGGAAAGGGTGCTAACACCTTCCCTTTCCATAATCTACACCCCGTACTCAGAAAACTCTCGAAAAAAGGTTTTTTCTATTCTTTTTCCTTTTCCTTTGTTGGATGAAATAAAAGTCGGTGGAGACTCTTGCTTACCGCAACATTTGAGAATACAAAATGGAAACCAGTATAACAGTCGGTTCTCCCACCGTATCACAAAATGATATCCAAAAGGCCTTCGTTTTTTTCCCAGAGTCTGCGTGACGCGCCAAAAATCCTGAATGCTAAATATTATTTCATCTGGGTCGAAACTTTGAAAATTCATAACTCGGTCAATTTTTATCAGATCGGGCCCATCTTTTTACACAAGATCACTGGCTCAGAGATCTACAAATTTGCTTCCAAAGTCAAGATCAGGTTCTGCTCCGATCAATACCAGTTTTTTATTGAAGAACGTGTCAGAGTTGACACTGGAGTCCAAAATAAGTTTGTCTGAGGAGAAAATTTAAAAATTCATAAATAATTCACCGTTTATCTGATTGAGCCCATTTTTGGAAAGTAGTTTATTCTCGATGTCAGATACATTTTGTTTTCACATTTCAACTTCAGATGCCCGTTTATCTGATTGAGCCCATTTGTGATTATTGGAGGTCTAATTGCACATTCAAAGCCCATATATTTGCTCTAATTTCAATTATATAATCTCATTCTTTTCACACAAACAAGACACGAAAAAACCTTTGCCACAATCTTTTCAAAATATCAAATTCTTTCAAGAACCCTATAAATATTGAAATTCTTGTTACAAACCCCCATCTCACTATAAATAAGCCATCCTTGTTACAAACCCCCATATCACTAAAAACAAGCCATCCTTATTACAAATCCCCTATCGCACTACAAACAAGCCATCTCATTCTCCAGTAAGGGTAAGGCTGGTTTGATCTACATGATCAAAAGGGTGTAGAAGCATTCATACATGCCATACTGGTTTTAAAATTATAAAATTTCATATATTTGCTTTCTTTGTATTTTATGATATAGTAATTTATTTAATGTGTTTATGAGATTCAATGCTGCAGATTTAGACCATCTAATGGTCCCATGCAGGGTTATTATAAAACACTGAGGCCGGATCATAACAACAACCAATGCATGGCAAGGCAGACATCTCGAGGAGGTTAAGGGCGTGGGCTCAACACCAACCCCTATTGGTTTTGATTTTCTTCTATTCTATTTATCCTTTTACCTATTTTCCTTCTTTTTGTTTAAAACCTTATTCATAAAACCTAACATTTTTCACAAACCTTTTATTTTTCATAATAAACTCGAATAATTAATTTTAGGTTTTTTTTAATTTAATTTTAGGTTTTAAATTAATTTTTGGTTCAACACCCACCCCTTACATTTGCATTATTTGTATTTTCTAACCCTATTTTCCATTGATACTTCTTCCCCTATCTATTTTTTTGGCAAACTTAATTCTTTTTTGTTAATCATTAAACATAAGTTTTTTTTTAAAACCTTTTTTTTAATTTAATTAAAATTAATTAGGTTTTAGGTTTATTTTAATTAACTTTTTTTTCTTTCAAAATTAACCTTTTTTATTATTTATTAAAATTAATTAGGTTTTAGGTATTTTAATTAACTCTTTTCAAAATTAACATTTTTGTTAATTAAAATTAATTAGGTTTTTTAGGTTTATTTAATTAATTATTGTGATCGGTGGAAATAGAACTGACTGTTTTTTTAGATGGTTTCGCGAAATGTCGCGGTAAGCAAGAGTCGCCACCGTCTTTTATGTTCTCCAACATGGAAAGGACAAAAGCACAACAAAATTCCTTCTTTGAGAATGTTTCTCAGTTCGGGAGGTAGATTTATAGAAAGGGAAGGTGTTAGCACCCTTTCTATCCATGGTTATCCATGGGATCTTAAGTACTTGCTCTTATGTTTTCAAAATTTTGTTTGCTTTTCAAGTGTTTGTGGGTTTTCAAAAAGTTTCGTTTGAAAAATTTCTAGGTAACTCTTGTATCTGTCCTCAAGAGTGTATGAAAAATTTGTTTGAAAACTTTTAGAAAGTGTGAGGTGTGAAAAGTATTTTTGTTTGTTTTGAGAAAGAGCAAGTACCCATGAGAAATCTACCTACTCTAAGGAATTAGGCTGTGTAAGAGTCCTTTAGATAGTGCTATCCTACCATTGAGAGGTAGGTAGCAACATCGTTGGAGTTATTCGGGTCAATTCGATTATCGGGACAATGTGGTCACCGAAGCAATGGTAGGACACCTTAGAAGTAACCCTAATGTCCTAGATCCTTTTATCCGAGGCAACCGTTTCGAGGCGACTGGATCTTTAGACAAAGGGCGACCTCTAAGACACCCTATACTTGATGACCATGCTCGAGGCAACCAGTGAGGCGTACCCTAGAAGTGGCATGTGCTTTGTGTGTTGTTTTTCATTTAATGTTTGTCTTTGCATGTTATTTGTGAGCTACAGATTGATTTTATTTTTCATACATTCTTTCATGCATTTTTTAACAGTTAGGAGTGCGGAAAATAAATTGTGGAAAGATAAATTCTAACTATTACAAGGCGCGGGTCTATACATCGCCAAAAACAAAAACCTGTTTTGGTAAATAAGTGCGAGAAATTAAATAAAGCGGTAAAACCTAATTAACTATTACATACTCTGTACAGATACAAAATAATAATGAATTAAAATAAATTGCGCGCGAAAGGAGGAATCGGGACGTCCTAAGGGTTTTGACCCTTTTTTAAGAAAGAATTGAATTTTTGTCCTTTTTTGTAATTAATGAAATTAAAACTAATAACTAATTAATTAATTAATTAAGAAAATGATATTTTTGTATTTTTGTGTTTTTAATGAAAATAAAGAGAAAATAAATAGAAATTAAAAGTTAGCAAAAACCTAATTCTAAATTGTTTTTATTTATTGTAAAAAAAAAGCATTAAAGTTAATTAATTAAGCTAATTTAATTTAATTTACATTTATTTACAAAATAAGTTAATAAATAATAAAATGTTTTTTTTTGGTTTTTCTGAATTTTATGGAAAAAAAATGTTAATTTGTTAATTGATTAAATAATAATAAATTAAAATAATTGAAAGGAAAAAAAAAGAAAATAAAAAGAATAGTAAAACCAGGGGGCTATTGGACCATTGGGAGGTTTAGTGAAGCAATTTTGGCCCAACAAGCTTAAGCCTGCATTGACTTTGGGATTGTCTGCATGTGCATTGACTCCTGTACACCATGGTCTTCACTCTTTGGCCATTGGATTGAGGGTTGTGGACACTTGGCAAGCTGATGCCTGGAGCGCATGATGGGGCACCTTGAGAATGCCTGCATATGATTATATTGGGAAAAATATGAACAAGGAATTTGGGGGACCTGGGAATCGAACCCAGGTCCCAATGATGCATAGCCACGTCCCTCTCCACTGAGCCAAGCGCTGTATCTTGTTATTATAGTGGGTAAAGAAAATAATATGGAAAAATAAAACGCATATGCTAAAAAGGAAAAACGCGCGTATTATATTTGAATCAACCAGCCATAGATAAACACGTAATCATCTTCTTCTTCGTGCCTACAAAAAAAAACAAATGGTTAGCGGGGGTTTTAAACCCCCACAAAATGAAACTGTCAAAAATAGCGAATAGGAATGGGTGCAAGATAAATTGAGCGCGAGGGTAGTATTGAGTTCGTCTTGTCCTTCTGAGTTCAACCATAGGTCTTTCCAAGCCTAATTTTTCCTATATGAGAAACCCCTAATTCAAAAGCTTGAAAACCCTAAATCTTATCCATGGTGATTTGAGATTCAGGGCTCCATAATGCAATTGCCTTATACCATTAGCTTCAGAAGAGTGTTAGCAATGTAAATCACACAAAAAATTTCATCAATGATGCAGGAATAATGAACTATGATTGTGAGACAAATATGCAAACCGTATGACTGTGTAGCGCGTTTTCTTGAGCTTTGAGGCTTGCTTTTAATTGAAATGTGTTCCTGGTAATGCTGGCAATGTGTTAGAGTCCTTAAATCGCTTTGAAAAGGCCTGGAGTATCAAGACCAGTTTTGACTTTTTTGCTTGATTTTTTGAATATGGTTAGGGTGTCTCTGCAGCAGCTTGTGCGTGTAATGTATTAGGTCTTGGTTTTTCATATGTATGGGAAGGAATTTAAGTGATATGATGAGCCAATGATCCATTGTATTCAAGTTTTTGGGTTCTTGTTTAACCACCATTAAAGACTTTCCAAGCTTGGTTCAAAATTTGAATTATATGCATAAATGAGCCTTACACGAATTTGGTAGGTTGTTCATGACACATAAAAGTCATTCAAATCAAAAGATGTTATTTAATTAATTTTTTTTGATTTTATTTGAATTTTATGGATTTAAAATGAATTAAATCAAATAAAATTAAATAAAAATAAAAACATTAATGTTTAATCTTGAAATTGATCATGGGACACGTGGGTGGCATGACAAGGCTGAATCAAGTGGAAAAAAGTGGGCCCTTTTGTCAAAAATTGAAGTTTTAAGGATAGTTGACTTTTGCCATTTCATGAAAATTTCCCAACTTCTCCAATGCATATCTTGCTCAATTTTGATCATATGAACATGTTCTTGGTCATTTTGGAAAGGTCTTGAAGTCCTCTAACCAATGCCTTTGGTCCCATGTCATTTTGACTTACCAATCTCAAGTTATGGTCTTTGACTTAAAGTGCATTTTTGTTGACTTTTGAAAATGACCTATAATGTTGAAATTGATAACTTTTTGTGAGAGCATTTCTTGGATTTGTAATGTGAAGATGAGTTGTAGGAAATTTCATCCCCTTCAAAATGAGCATTAGATGGGATTTTTCTGATGAACCATGAAAAAGTTATGCCTTGGTCAAGTTACAGTTGACTTTTCAACTGTCCAAAAATGGAAACTTTTGCATCTTGATGATTTTTGAGCCATTCTTGTGGAATCATGATCAAGACTTGATCAAATGATGATTGTGGCTTCAAAATAAGATGTTGACCAAAATTTTTGACTTTTGACTGCCAAATGACCATTTTACCCCTACAGTTGATTGTGAAGCAAATGAGGCTTTTGACTGTGCAACTTGACCTTGTGAGCCTTGAAACTTGGCATGTAGATGCTTGACAATGTGTATAGGCCTATTGGACTTGATTGAGCCCTTGAAAACCTCAACTTCCTTGCAAGAACCAAAACCCTAATTTGATTGGCTTAGGAGGGTGTTTGAACTGTGCAACCCTTGAGTAGACTTGAGCAAATTGAGATGATGCTTGTCAAAACTTTGAAGAATATGGGAGGGCAAATTTTGGGGTACAACAATTATCATAAATCATTTTTTCATAAAAAATCACCAAAACATTTTCTTTGCTATTTTCATCTTATTTTTATTTTTCTAGTGTAATGGCGTAACTTTATTTTTCCCGCTTTTTTTTAATTATCATTATCATGTAATTACTTCCGGGATGTAATAGTTTTAGGATTTCTTTTCCGCACTCTTCACTATTATGTAACTACCCCAAAGCTCTGTAATTGCCTAGGTTTACATTTCTCTCTTTACCTTCAGCTACTATATTTTATGCAATGCTTAGATTAATAGGATTATATGGAAAGATAAAAATGAATGATAGAAAACCTTAATTTCAAGATAAATAACCAAACTGAATCATTTGCACACTCGCACCTCTAGGGTAACCTTACTTGTTGCCTTCGGAAAAACGATGGTCATGTCCCTCGAACATAGGGATACCCTTAGCAAAGACCCTCGATTAAAGTCATCATAAAGAATATAGTCCCTCAATGTCCCTCAAGTTGCCTACGAGAAATGATCTCGTCCCTTGATGTTGCCTACGAATATATGATGACAGTCCCTTTGAACTGCTAAGGTATCCCTATTTGTTGCCTTCTATGACTATAACGATGACCCGCGCTTGTCCCTCATACATCAAACGATAGGGCTACCTACTCACTAATAGTAGGATAGCACTGTCTAAAGGAAAATAGGAAAAGAAAGACTTTTTCGAGTACAAGTAGATAATTGTTAGATGCTTGCTCAAAACAACTTTTTGCACCTACACAAAAACATTTCAAAATACTTTCAAAAACATTCGCCTTGTCAACATTCTTGAGGACTAATACAAGAGTTATCACAAAGCGAATCGCCACACTAAGGCATTTTTCAAAATAATTTTCAAAACACACAAAGCATAAGCAATTTTCAAAACATGAGCCAAGCATCTAAGAGCCCATAGAAAACTACGGATGGAAAGGGTGCTAACACCTTCCCTTACTCAGAAAAATCTCAAAAGGTCTTTCCTGTTCTTCTCACCCTTACCTTTATTGGATAAAATAAAAGTCGGTGGTGACTCTTGCTTACCGCAACATTTGCGAATACAAACGCAAAACCAGTATTAAACATTCAGTTTTGCCACCGTATCACACTACCCCCCCGAACTCAAGAAAATATCTCAAAGGTCTTTCCTGTTCTTTTCACCCTTTCCTTATTGGATAAAAGAAAATTCGGTGGCGACTCTTGCTATCCTCAACAATTGCGATAAAATGCCAAACAACCAAGTTAGTTCTCCCACCATATTACATAACTGGAGACTCTGCTGGGGACACTTTAAAAGTGGGGTTACCTTAGAGCTAGATCATATTTAATTTCTTTCATTGTTTGTCTTGCTTGCTTTATATTTATGGGTCCTTGTTTAGGTTTGTATTGATCCTCTACCCGGATCGGGGAACACCATTAGGTAAGTAGAAATAGATTATGGAAACTGTGTGGGGTATATCGACATGGTTGAAGCGATGGCTACATTAGTGTGACACATTTGTTGGTACTGGTAGCCCTTGAGTTTAGTCAAGGAGAATACAGGGCTGTTGTGTGGTTTCATGAAGCACTAACTGACCTTAGAACCTTTAATTGAACAACTTGGCCATTAGGAAGTAGTGAGATAGCCGGCTTTGGTGCAGTCTGAAGTTGGTTGATACTCGATACTACGCTTATTGAGATCGGAATTTTAGGATATTTTAGTCACCAATAAAGAGGCTTGTGCTGAAACAATGCCCGATAAAGAAAGATCAGTGATATTGATATTCCCTAGAACTTGGTTACTTTCTAGGACAGGTTGAACCAACTAAACTTCAAGAGGGTACTTACCTATGAACCTCATGCAAGCCTAAACGTAAGGACTTATTTACTTTATGTGTATATGTTTGTTTGTACATAACATCATGATATCATAACATGGCATTTAGCACTAACCATTTCAAGGATCTAGAGATTTATCTTTGTCTTGTTTTGTAGGACATGGCTCCCAATCGCAGGAATACTATCCAAATCAACCTCGTCAAAACGCCTCCTCAACTTAAGGAATTGGCATCAAGGGTCCCAAATTATTCTCCCTTCACCAAGAAATACGGTCGTCTCGTCAACTTGGTTACAACAAGCTTTGAAGAGGATATGGTGAAAGTGCTATTCCAATTCTTTGACCCTAAACATAATTGCTTTACCTTTCCTGATTACCAACTTGTGCCTACTATGGAAGAATTCTCTCAACTCTTGGGAATCCCTATTCTTGATCAACTACCCTTCAATGGTATTGAAAGAGACCCAAGACCTGAGGAGATTGCTCGAGCTCTACATTTGCAACAATATGACGTTGTGGACAATTTGGAAACGAGAAGTGGTGTCAAAGGGTTCCTAGCCATGTTTTTGTTGGAGAAGGCTCAAGATTCTTGGGATGCTCTGGATCCACAAGCCTTTGAGGAAGTGTTGGCTCTTCTCATCTATTGAATGATTCTATTTCCTAATCCTGACCAACTCATAGATGTGAACGCAATTAAAATTTTTCTATCTCGCAATCCGATGCCTACTTTACTTGGGGATATCTTGCATTCATTTCACTCTCGCACCATGATAAGAAGAGTATTTATCATGTGTTACACTCCTCTGTTGGCTAGGTGGTTTATTTTGCACCTACCCCGTTCTGTTGTGAAGAACGAGCAGGGCTTAAGATGGTCTAGTAGGTTGATGTCACTCACACATTCTAATATTTATTGGTGTTCTCAATCTATGGAGGACATAACTATTATTGACCATTGTTGGAAATTCACTAATGTCCCTCTACTTGGCATTAGGGGAGGTATTACCTACAATCCTTGTTTGGCCTTGCGACAATTTGGGTATGCTAGAAGGGATGGCCCTCATGATGCACTTGTCCAATGAATTGCATTCGACTACGAGAACGATGTCCAAGGTTATTGTCAGAGATTCATACGAGCTTGGGGAATGGTTAACAAGGTTGATAGAAAGACATTGTGGCATAAGAACTCCATTCCTTTGGAGCCTTATCTCAAGTGGGTGCAATCTCGCACCCAAAACCTCATGATGTCTTATGAAGCCATCCTACCTATCATCATGGAGCCTGTCGCCAAAGGAGATGTTCCATATATTGTCCTTTATCCTGATATGCCTACTTCTCTTGAAGATTTGCAAAGAGATTTGATTCAGCTAAAGGGGGAGCGAGACACCTTTGAAGCCCAGTTTTATGCAAGCGAGAAGAAGACATTGGAGCTCACGAGACAACTTCATGAGGAGAGGAGTATGAATTCCTATATTGCTCCAAAGAGGAAGCATCTATAAGAGACTTGAGCCATTTTTATTGTATTTTAGTTCATTTTGCTTCTTTTTTGCAATGTGAGCCCAAGAGACATGTTGTAATCAATTTGAATTTATTAATACAATAAATGTTTGTGCCTTTTGTCTAAAAAAATTTAAATCTTCTAAGTCCTTGAAATCATTCGCATGCGCATTTTCATGCATCATAACATAAACAGGTTTTCCACAACATGTTTCCTTATATTTATACTGTTTATTTCAGTAAGATGGATATTGAACAAACAGTGAAGGACTTGCAAGCGCAGAATTCCTAGTTCCAAGAGACCTTGCTGACCCTGGCTAAGGGGAAACAAGAGCTGATGACTATGATAGTAGCCAAGAAGAAAACCAAAAAGAAGGCCTTAATCAACATGGGTAAGAGTATCAAAGGTCTGGTTCGTCAGGTACAAATAGTCTAAGAGTCGTCTGAGGAGGACGAAAATCAAGACGAAGAGGCAAGGAGAACCCATGTCGGGGGTGCCAATAATCAAGCTTCCGAAGACGAAGATTACTTTGATGAGCAATATCCTCCAGCGGAGGATAAATATAAGCAGTTGGAGGATAGACTAAAGGCTGTTGAAATTCAAGTCGTGCCTAGTTTGGATTTTGGTGATTTGGGCTTAGTACCTAGGGTCGTCATCTCCCATAAGTTCAAAATACCGGTCTTCGCCAAGTATGACAAGGTTTCTTGCCCGGAACTTCATCTAAAGTCTTACGTGCGCAAGATGCAGCCATACACTACCGACAAAAAGCTCTGTATTGTACCCCAAAATTTGCCCTCTCATTTCTCGAGAAGATCACCCTGGATTATCACGTTTTCTCTTATATAAATCCAAGCTTTGAATTATCATTTCTTTCCAAGCAAGCCATTCATAAGGGAAAAGTGGTCATTTATACGCTGGGAGCTCAAACTTTGACTTTTGGATCAAAATCAAATCTCAAAAAATCATATTTCAGCAAGACATATTGGAATATGAAGTTTGTTTCGTCAAGAAGTTCAAAAATCAAATTTTACCTTGGAAAAGTCAAATTCTAAATACTTAGAATTTTTCTAAAGTATTTAAGAAAAATGACACTTCAGAACTTCTGAGACAGCCTCCAGGCAGGAGCAGTCAGAAGTTATAAACGTGGTTCAACACATAACCTTCAGTCAGAACATGGCTTTTTCAGCATCTACGCAAGTTCAGTCAGAGTTTGCTAGAGTAATGCAAAGAAAGCAACGAAGCTTGAAAGCTCCTTCAGAACATGCTGGAGTTAGAAGGTAAGAGGATCAGAAGATTGGAAGCTACACTGAAGTAGAACCTCTAATTCAGAGTTTTCAGAGGCAAATCAAAGAAGTTTACTGGAAAACTGGTGAATCCTTCAGAACATGCTGAGGCAACAAAGAACAAGGATCAGAAGTTGGATGTTTGTCCTAAATGGAACTTCTGACCCAAAGTTAAGCAATGATGCAAAAATCTCACATTACGGGATTTTAGATTTTGACAAATCTCATCATCATTTAATGCTCATTAATGCTCACAACCACTTTTAAGTCTTTGTCCAAAGGATCTCTCCACATGTAGGGTAGAAATACTTTTGCGCAGGATTAGGTAAGGGCCCATGAGCTACATTTTTCTTTTAGGCTCACTTTTTCTTAATCCTTGCTCGCTACTCCAGCCTAAGCTAAAACCTGTCAGCCATCATACCTTTTTTTTGGAATTTGCTTCAAGAGCAAGTCAGGATCTAGTGTGTGATGTTGGCGCTACTTGACATTTCAAACAACACAAAAACTTTTCCTATAAATAGAACACCATTGGTCACTGAGAAAGGGCCGAAGAAAATTTGTGAAAGAGATTTAAATTTTGAGAAAGAAAAGCCTTGAACCCCTGCCAAAAGTTCCAAGAGTTCTAAGAACTATAAACACAACACATAAAACCTTGTTAGCTTTTGATTCCCTGCATTCAAAAATCCATTTATTCCCAATCGTTTCTTGACTGAAAAACATTCACACCGTTTCTGATCCTCACGTTGGAAACTGCCTAACCTATTGGGTTCATATTGCTATACATTTTCCATCCCCAGAAGTTAGAGGCTGTCAGCTTACTGAGTACACAAAGAAGCTGTTCAGAACATCATCAGATTTGAGGCTAACTCCGGTTCACAGAACTTCTTCCAGCTGCAAGGTAAGCATCTGTTGACTCTCTCCACATTGCTTAAGCATCACCAGATTTGCATGCTCAAGAACACAATGTAGATATCATGTTTCTGATGTTGACCATATTCTGAGATTTTCATGCACCTGTATGCTTAAATGGAGAATGAATCAATTCAGAACATTCTTGAAGAAACTAAAACTCAGAATTAGGATTAGCAAAGGCATACTTGCCTCTGATTTTTGGTTCTGATATTCCTTATTTCTGAAACACTATGACACCTGCTGAAACTGTCCTAGGCATGTTTTCTGTTTTGTGGAGAAATAACCAAATTGCAGATGTTCTGACTAGCATAAAGAGAGAGAGAGAGAGAGAGAGAGAGAGAGAAACCAAGTTGTGACATTGGCACCAGCGCTTCTGGAGCCTGTTTTGTTGTCAGTAATATCAGAACTTCTGAAAATTACTGTGTTCCCAGCAGGGTCAGAACCTCTGACCTCATACATTTTCACTAACAGGTTTCTGTTTTGCAGCGTGCCAGGGTCAGAACCTCTGACCTATACATTTTTACTAATAGGTTTATGTTCTGAAGTGCCAGGGTCAGAACCTCTGACTTCCTTTTAGCAACACGCTGATCCCTTTTTTTTTTTCTTCCCCTAGTTATTTTCTTTTTCTTTATTTATCTCACTGTCACTCTCCATTTCATTAATCAGCAAACCTCAAAATATTTTGTTCACACTTTATTTTTATTTCTTAAAACAAAAGACAGGAAATATTTTCTTTAAAAAAAAGTAAAACAAGTTCATTTAATATTTTCTTGTATGTATTTCAATATGGTTGTAATAAGTAATTTAGGGCTTTATTTTCATTTGCAATCCCCATTCATAAAATTGTACCCCCACCCCCTAAATATTGTAATAGCGTAGAACCTTACATTTCATCAATTTATCGCTTTCAAATGTAAATGCTAGTAAATAGGCGTGTATGGCAAGATAAAACCAATAAATATACCACCAAAAAATCAAAGACAAATGCATGCAATCAAACAAACTTGCACACATGCACCCTTAGGGTAATCTCACTTGTTTCCTAAAAAAATGATCATGTTATGCATGTGGGATGTCTTAGCACAAACAAATAAAAAATACAAGATCATAGTCCCTCGATGACGCTATCACAGTTGCCTTTCAAAATGATCTTAGTCCCTGAAGAAAAAGTGCTAAATCACCTCACAACATTGCTATCATGGTCATACGTTGATCCAACACTTGTCCCTTCACATCCAATAATGGGGCTTCTTACTAGAACAATGGTAAGTTAGCCACATCTAAAGGAGGAAGAATACATCTAAGACCTTTTTGAGTAGGTAGATTACTTTCAGTTACTTGCTCACTCTCAATAGCCAATATCCTTGCTATTTTCAAAATAAACACACACACATCTTACAAACATTGGAAACATTTTCAAAAAGAGAAACATCTTCGTATACATTCTTACGAACGAGAATTATTACAAAGATTTCCTAAAAACGAATGGCCTCTTTTACAAAATACTTTCAAAACCACACAAAGCACAATTTCAAAACAAAAAGCAAGTGATCTAGCAATTAACTAAGAGCCCATGGAAAACCATGGATGAAAAGGGTGCTAATACCTTCCCTTTTCATAATCTACCCCCCAAACTCAAAAACATCTCTAAAGGTCTTTCCTCTGCTTTTTCACCTTTCCTTTTGGATAAAAGAAAAGTCGGTGGCGACTCTTGCTAAACCGCAATATTTGCAAACACAAACGCAAAACCTCAAGTCAGTTCTCCCACCGTATCACAGAACTGGTGACTCTGCTGGGGAGTTATCGAAAAAGTGGGGTTACCTTCGGGCTAGATCGCATTTATGTGTTTACACTGTTTGACTTGTTTGCTTTACATTACGGTTATTTATTTGGGTTTGAATCCTCCACCCGGATTTTGGAAACATTATAGGTAAATATCAATACGTTGTGGAAACTGTGCGGGGCATACCGACATGGTCTAAGCAATAACTATGTTAGTGTGACATATTTGTGGGTACCGGTAGCCTTTGAGTCAATCAAAGAGAATACGGGGCCGCTGAGTGATGTCATGAAACACTAATGAACTTCTAGAACCCTTTACTTGACCAACTTGGCCTTTAGGATGTAGTGAGATGACCAGCTTTGGTGCAGTCCGAAGTTGGTAGATACTCGATACGACACTCATTGAAGGTTGGTTTCTTGGGATATTCCGGTCGCCATTAAAGAGGCTTGAGCTGAAACAATGACCTAGGAAACAATCCAGTGATATTGAGCTCTTTAGAACCCGGTTACTATTACTAGGACAGGTTGAGCCAACTAAACTTCAAGAGGGTACTTACCTATAAAACCCCATGCAAGCCTAAACTAAGAACTTGTTTATTTTGCTTGTATATACATACTTGTGCATAACATCATGGACATCATGGACATCATATGCATTCACTAACCATTTCAAGGACTTTGGAGATTCATCTTTGTTCTTGTTTTGTAGGATATGGATTCACTCCCTAGGAAAACTATCCAAGTCAACCTTGTAAGAATCCCTCCACAACTCAAGGAGCTAGCCTCAAAGATCCCTGAGAACTCTCCATTCACCGAGAGGCATGGTCGTATACTCAACTTGGTCACCTCCAACACAGAGAAGGATATGATAAAGGTGCTCTTCCAGTTCTTTGATCCTTTGCACCATTGCTTCACATTTTCCGACTATCAGCTTGTGCCTACTTTGGAAGAATTCTCTCAACTCTTGAGGATTCCCATTCTCAATCAACTACCTTTCAATGGTACAGAAAGAGACCCAAAGCCATAAGAGATTGCTCAAGCTCTGCACTTGCACTCATCTGATGTCACAACTCATTGGGAAACTAGAAGTGGTGTCAAAGGCTTCTTAGCAAAATTTCTGTTTGAAAAATCCCAAAGCTTTTGGAATTCCCTATACTTGCAAGCCTTTGAGGAAATTGTGGCTCTTCTTATCTATGGGATGGTCTTGTTCCCCAATCCTGACCAACTTATAGATGTGAGTGCTATCAAAATCTTCATGTCACGTAATCCGGTGCCTACATTGCTAGGGGATATCCTACACTCTTTTCACACCCGCACAATGAGAAAAAGAGGTATCCTTATGTGTTGCACTCCTCTCCTGGCAATATGGTTTATTTCTCATCTTCCCCAATCAGTCTTAAAGAATGAGCAAGGGCTAAGGTGGTCACAAAGGTTAATGACTCTCAAACATTCAAATATTCATTGGTGCTCTCGATCTAAAGAGAATGTTATCATTATTAACCGTTGTGGAGAATTCCCTAATGTGCCTCTACTTGGAATTAAGGGAGGCATCACCTACAACCCATGCTTAGCTCTAAGACAATTTGGTTATTCCCGAAGGGATGGCCCGCATGAGATGCTGATTCAAGGCTTAGTATTCGACTACGACAACGACAATCAAGGTCTTCTCCGGAGATTCATCCGAGCATGGAGGATGCTAAACAAGGTGGATAACAAGACTTTGGGACACAAGAATTCCATCCCTCTTGAGCCTTACCTCAAGTGGGTACAAACCCATGTTCAAAGTCTTATGATGCCTTATCCTTCCATTCTCCCGGTAATCATTGAGCCTGTTAAGGAAGGAGAAGTTCCATACACTATCCTACATCCTGACATGCCCACATCTCTTGAAGACCTACAAAGGGATTAGATACATCTCAAAGGGGAGCGAGATACTTTCTAAGCCCAATTATACGCAAGAGAGAAGAAGGTTTTGGAACTCACTATGCTACTTCATGAGGAGCAGACTCTAAATGCCTACATAGCACCAAAAAGGATGCGCACTGCCTTTTTATCTTAGAGTTTTGTATTATTTTGCCCAAGGGGCATTGATGTACTCAAACTCTACCTTATTAATATAACGTGTGTTCCTTTTTGTCTAAAACGAACTTGAATCTTTAAAAATCCTTGAAAATATTACATATGCACATATCATTCATCATAACATAAACATGTCTTTTGCAACAAGTTTCCTCATCTCTCTACTGTTTATTTCAGTAAGATGGATCTCGAACAGACAATCAAAGATCTTCAAGTTCAAAACACGCAATTTCAACAGTTACTCACAACCTTGGCCAAAGGACAAGAGGAGTTGAAGACTCTGTTGGCCAAAGAAAAGAAGAAGAAAGAGAAGAAACCAACCGGTGTTGTAATCATGGGGAGAAGGTTTCAGGGACATACTAGAAGAACCTTGAAATTCGCAACAACCTTTGATGAAGGAAAAGGAAAGGAAATAGCGGTTCCGTCAGAATCTGAAGAAGAGGAAGAAGAGGAAGACTACTCCGAAGAACAGTATCCTCCAGTAGATGATAAGTACATACATCTTGAAGAACGCTTGAACGCTATGGAAATACAAAGGGTACCCGGTCTAGACTTTGAATAATTGGGACTAGTGTCGGGAATTGTGATCCCATCGAAGTTCAAATTGCCGTTGTTTTCAAAGTATGATAGGGTGTCATGTCCTAAGATGCACCTCCTATCATATGTAAGAAAGATCCAGCCGCACTCTGCCGATAAAGACTTGTGGGTGCATTTTTTCCAAGATAGCCTATCGGAAACACAACTTGATTGGTTTTACCAACTGGAAAGGGCCAACATCCACAATTGGGAAGATCTTGTCGCATCTTTCTATAAGCAATACCAGTATAATGCAGATTTGGCGCCTACCCGTACTCAACTTTAGAGTATGGCTATGATTTCAAATGAGGGTTTCAAGGATTACGCACAGAAATGGAGAGATCTAGCTGGGAGAGTTCAATCCCCTCTATCTGAAAGGGAGTTGGTGGATATGTTCTTAGGCACTCTATTGGGTCCTTTCTTCAACCATCTGATTGGAAGCTCATCCGCAGGATTTACTGAGTTAATACTAACCGGAGAAAGGGTGGAAGCTGGCATAAAAAGTGGAAAGATTCAGAAGGATTCATTTGCCTCTACAGCTATGAGAAAGCCTTTCACTGGGAAAAAGGAGGTATCTGCTGTTTACCCACAAAGGAATCAAAGGAGAGCTGAACGCCGACCAATGGTAGGAGTTGTTATGATCCTAAAACCTACATCTGATCAACCAAGAAGTCATCAACCGAGGGTGGAAAGGCCAGTCCGACAATTCACCAGAATCAATATGACTCTAGCCCAGGTTTTACCGCACCTTCTGAAATCCAATTTGGTAACTTTAAAAGAAGCTCCAAAGAACCCCAACATTGCGTCCCCTCATTATCACCCAAATGCCAGATGCGCATATCATTCTGAAAGTCCAGGTCACGACACTAACAACTGCTGGGCCCTGAAAAACAAAATTCAAGATCTTATAGAGGCAAAAGAGATTGAGTTTGATGCACCCGAGAAACCAAACGTCATTTCTGCTCCTATGCATAGGCATGGCCATAACACCAATGCAATAGAAGAAGATTTGTTTGTTACCACAGTTGACGAACTCTTGACTCCACTCCCAATCATTAAGATAAACTTGGTGAAAGCCGGTGTTTTCCCGGGTTGTAATAAAGACTTCCATTTTTTCTTATCCTCACCAACTGTTTGCCCTTTGCTGAAAGTAGGCATTCAATGCTTGATAGACAACCAAGAGATTCTGTTTGAAAGTGCTCATGCTTCACTTGTTCCTGTTAAAGACTTTTCAATCATAACCATCTCCGCCCATCCTTCCAGGGTCCCCAAAAGACCCGTTAGGATTACATCGGTTCCAAAAACTACTCCTCTTATAATCACAATGCCCGGGCCGGTCCCGTATGAATCAGACAAAATAGTACTGTGGAATTACGGTGGAGAAATCTACTACCATGGTATCAAACAAGATGGGTTGTCCGCCGAGGAGATAAGCTCCGAAGAAGAAGACTCTGACATTAGCAATATTACTAGAACCAGTAAGATTACCCGTAGTGGTAGAATCTTGTCTCCAGAAATTGCCCCTCCAAAGGCAGTTTTTGGACCCGTAGCTGCTCCAAAGATTACTTCCGTACCAATAATCATATCTGCAAGTGCCCCTATCGACAAAGACGACACAACCCCTGCTGTTATCCCTACCAACACTCCTAATGTTGCAATTCGAGGAAAAATTATTCAAGAAGAGCCTATCCGGACGAAGGCTCAACCACTGACCATCCCCGAAACCTCCAAAAAGGAAATGGAGGAGATCTTGAGAATAATAAAGAAAAGCGACTACGACGTAGTTGAACAGTTGGGGCAAACTCCCTACAAAATATCCATGTTGGCATTGTTGCTGTGTTCTGAGGCACATGCGAAAGCTCTGGTAAAGTTTCTAAAGACAACCCATGTGCCTCAAGAGACGTCTGTTGACCAATTTCAAGATTGTGTGGCCAGCTTGACAGTTGATAACGGCCTAGGCTTCTCGGATGCTGATCTAACACCAAAGGGAAGAAAGCACAACGAGGCATTGCATGTCTTTGTGGAATGTAGAGGAACAACTCTGGCCCATGTCTTGGTGGACACTGGCTCATCTTTGAATGTTTTACCGAAGAAAGCTCTTGACAGACTAGATTGCGAAGGATTAACATTGAAACCCAATAACATAGTTGTAAGGGCATTTGATGGTTCAAAGAGGATGTCCACGGGGAGGTGGACATCCCCATAAAGGTTGGGACTCAAACTTTGAACTCAACCTTCTATGTAATGGACATCCGCCCCTCTTACTCCTGTCTATTAGGACGGTCATGGATCTATAATGCCGATGCTGTCACCTCCAAACTACATCAGATGCTGAAATATACGGTCCATGGAAAGATTATCACTGTCCACGGAGAGTAAGAGTATATGATTAACCACCTTAATTCTTTCCGGTATGTGGAGTTGGACGGCGAATTAATTGAAACTCCTTTTCAACATTTCGAAGAAGTCTCTCAAGAGGTAGCAGTAACTAAGACGGTATCCCAGATCCCAAAGATCACAAGACCTACGCTCCCGATGTCATCTCTGAAGGACGCCAAGGCAGTAGTAGAGGAGGGTGGATGCACCATCTGGGGGAAACTTTCGGACATTCCGTATAAATCTGACAAGTTTGGCTTAGGGTTTACTTTAAGTGCTAAGAAGGATGTGCGTCATGCCCGTGCTGGAGAGCCACCTTTGGAGATTAACAACCGAGAGGTCAATGCAGTGGAAGATGGTGAAGAGGATTGCAGCTCGGAGGATTGGATATTTCCTACTGTCAACAGAGGACTTTGCAATTGGGAAGATAGAGACTTTGTCTCAATAACTTTCATCCCTCAGTAATTTATCTTCTATATTTCTGTTGGACTTGTAATATTCACAAACAATTTGCACATTTAAAACCTTGTGTCTTTCCCGAGGCACAATGGTCCATTTGTAAGGGTTTTTATTTCATCTTCATATGACATTCAATGAATGATGGACGTTTTTCACATACAAACTTTTTGTGCTCATTGTTTTTCTTTTACATTTTATTTTTAAAGATGGCTATACCCTTACACACACCCACACTCACAAAACGCAGGTACCCCTCCATTCCAGATCCCATGGATAACGATACTGCTATGGCCTTTTGTGACTCCGAGGATCTAATCTACCAAGCCAAAGACGAAGGTGAGGAAGATTGTGAAGTACCAGGGGAATTGGCCAGACTACTACAACAAGAGAAAAGAGCTATTCAGCCTCATGAGGAACCAGTGGATACAATCAATGTTGGTACCAAGGAGGATAGAAAAGAAATCAAGGTAGGTGCCAATCTAGAGCCGAGTGTCAAGGAACGTCTGATTCAGCTGTTGCAGGATTATGTTGAGATCTTCGCCTGGTCATATGAAGACATGTCGGGACTCGATACAGACATCATGGTACATCGTCTGCCAACAAGAGAAGACTGTCCACCAATAAAACAAAAATTCCGCCGCATGAGACCTGATATGTCAGAGAAGATCAAAGCGGAAGTCATGAAACAATTTAATGCTGGATTCTTGGCTGTCACTTCATATCCCCAATGGGTTTCCAATATTGTTCACGTGCCTAAAAAGGACGACAAAGTACGGATGTGCGTGGACTATAGGGATTTGAATAGGGCCAGCCCTAAAGATGATTTTCCACTTCCCCACATTGATATCCTGGTTGACAATACGGCCCAGCACAAAGTTTTTTCCTTCATGGACGGATTCTCAGGTTACAACCAGATCAAAATGGCACCTGAGGACATGGAGAAAACAACATTTATCACACAGTGGGGCACATTCTGCTACAAAGTGATGCCATTCAGACTGAAGAATGCTGGGGCAACCTATCAGCGTGCCATGGTAGCCTTATTTCACGACATGATACATCATGAAATAGAGGTCTACGTAGACTATATGATAGCCCGATCACAAATGGAAGAAGAGCACCTGGATCACTTGCAAAAGTTGTTTGAAAGGTTGAAGAAGTAGAAACTAAGGTTGAACCCAAACAAGTGCACATTCGGAGTACGGTCTGGTAGACTCTTAGGTTTTATCATCAGTAACAAAGGTATTGAGGTCGACCATGCCAAGGTTAAAGCGATACAAGAAATGCCTGCTCCTCGTACTGAGAAGGAAGTCAAAGGATTCTTGGGACGCCTGAACTATATTTCCAGATTCATTTCTCACCCCATAGCTACTTGTGAGCCAATCTTCAAACTATTGAAGAAAGATCAAGTAGTCAGATGGAATGATGAGTGCCAGATTGATTTTGACAAGATCAAAGAGTACTTACAAGAACCTCCTATTTTGATGCCACCAGTCGAGGGAAGACCACCAATCATGTATCTAACTGTTTTAGAGAACTCAATGGGGTGTGTATTGGGGCAGCATGACGAGTCTAGCCGAAAAGAGCACGCTATTTACTACATGAGCAAAAAGTTTACCGACTGTAAAACCAGATATTCACTGCTCGAGAAAACTTGTTGCGCTCTGGCATGGGCTGCTCGCCGGCTAAGACAATATATGCTGACTCATACTACCTTGTTGATATCTAAGATGGATCCGATAAAGTACATCTTCAAAAGGACTGCTTTGTCTGGGAGGATATCTAGATGGCAGATGATCCTAACAGAATATGACATACAGTATACTACCAAAAAAGCTATAAAAGGCAGTGTGCTAGCTGATCATCTTGCTCACCAAGCTGTAGAAGATTATCAGTCCATGAAGTTTGAATTCCCAGATGAAGACATCATGACCTTAGACAACTGCGGAGGAATCAGACCATATGACGAACCTGAACAAGGATCCCGATGGACCCTATTCTTTGATGGGGCATCCAATACACTTGGTAATGGTATCAGCACTATACTCATATCTCCGGAAGGGTGTCATACTCCCTTTACTGCCAGACTTTGCTTCAACTGTACGAACAACATGGCAGAATACGAAGCATGCATCTTTGGTCTCAAGGCTGCCATAGATTTGGGAATCAAGTCTTTAGATGTGTTTGGAGATTTAGCTTTGATCATCAGTCAGATCAAAGGAGAATGGGACATTAAACATCCAAATATTATCCCTTACAAAGAACATGTTTTGACATTGCTACGACATTTTGAGAAGATTACCTTTGAGCATTTCCCGCGAGAAGAAAATCAGCTAGCAGACGCTCTAGCCACAATGTCATCTATGTTTAAACTTAATTGGGATAACGAGGCTCCCCAGATCACCATCGAACGAATGGATGAACCCGCACACTGTCACGAGATTAATACTGAAGAGGTAGTGGACCAACCTTGGTTTCATGAAGTCAAGAGGTATCTCGAGGCTCAAGAATACCCATAAGGAGCATCAATCAACGATAAGAAATTATTAAGGAGACTCTCTGCTAAGTTCTTCCTTAGTAATGGCATCCTGTACAAACGCAATCATGACTCCATTCTGCTTCGGTGTATGGATAAGGTTGAAGCGGAAAAGATCATGGCTGAATTACATGAAGGGACTTTTGGCGCTCACTCCAGTGGGCATGCGATGGCCAAGAAAATCCTACGGGCAGGCTATTATTGGTCCACCATGGAAGCAAATTGCTATCAACACTCTCGGACCTGTCATAAGTGTCAAATTTATGCTGACAAGGTGCACGTACCTCCAGTTCCTCTAAATGTCTTGACGACTCCTTGGCCCTTCGCTATGTGGGGGATTGATATGATTGGAGAGATCAAGCCAACAGCCTTCAATGGACACCGCTTCATCCTACTGCCATTGACTATTTTACCAAATGGGTCGAGGCAGCTTCCTTCACATCCATTACCAAGAATGTTGTTGCCCACTTCATCAAACAAAATCTCATTTGCCGGTACGGTATCCCAGAAAGGATCATCACTGATAATGGTACAAACCTTAACAACACTATGATCATTGCCTTGTGTGAGCAATTCAAGATTCAGCATCACAATTCTTCCCCTTATCGGCCTAAGATTAATGGTGTTGTTGAAGCTGCAAATAAAAACATTAAAAAGATCATGCAAAAGATAACACTCACATACCAAGACTGGCATGGGATGATACCATTCGCTCTCCACGGGTACCGTACCACGGCTCGCACATCGACTGGGGCAACACCCTATTCTTTGGTATATGGCATGGAAGCTGTTTTGCCTATTGAGGTTCAGATCCCCTCTCTAAGGATTATGAAGGATGTAGGTTTGAGTGAAGACGATTAGATCCAAACTCGACTTGATCAACTGAACTTAATTGATGAAAAGAGACTTACTACTGTTTGCCATGGTCAAATGTATCAAAAAAGGATGGTCAAGGCCTTCAACAAGAAATTCAGACGCCAAGTATATGAAGTTGGAGATCTAGTGATCAAACGTATCATCTGGCTGCAAAGTGATCCCAGGGGAAAATGGACTCCTACCTATGAAGGACCATTTGTAATCAAGGACATATTCTCTGGTGGGGCGATGATCTTGACCACCATGGATGGTGATAACCTGCCACACCCTGCGAATGCGGACATAGTCAAAAGACACTACGCATAAGAGACCCACTAGGTTGACACGCCTAGGAAAAACAAGGGCATCCCGACGAACAAAAGAGGTTCGAACAAAAATTAGGGATAAAATAATAAAAAATTTGTACACCTGGCAAGTTGAAAACCTGAAAGGGCGACTTGGGCAAAAAAGGGTTTCCCGGTGGACTGAAAACCCGAAAGGGCGTTCCAGGCAAACGTTAGGGAATTAAAGCGTATGACTATATCCCGTTGGATCACTTAATAGACAACATTTGACTTCCACTGACAAACTCGGAGTTTCTGATCAATTCAATCATCTTCGGACGAAGCAACAAATATACAAGACGCTCACAGATACAAAGGCTATAGCAGAATGGGAACCCCATGGGATTATTACACATATCTATCTTTCTTTGCATAAATTTTTCTTGCTTTATGGCACCATTCTCTTACTAGAATGTTTGTCTCCTTTGTACAAAATGTTTATTCAAAGTCAATACAAAGATACCTCTTTGAAAGTACAAAAACTATTTGTATTTTCTTTACAATTATGTTTTGTTTGCAAAAACATCCAATGATTCATTGATGAACATATGCATTTGAACATAATCACTGTTTATAAATAAACAAAATGAGAAAGACAATTACTGATAGGTTGAAATGACAGGAAAACGTCTCTAGACCACTCCATATTCCCCACAGAGTTTTCAATAACTCCCCAGCGGAACAAGACTCCCAGCTAATCCCCAGCAGGAACAAAAGTTCAGGTTTTAATCCCCAGTAGAAATCATCAAATTTCTCAGGATTCCCCAAGCAGATCTTACAAGCAATACACGACATTGTCCTCACAACAAAATTTACTCCTCTCAACAAGAGTTCATCAATACTTCAACTTCAAGACATGAAAATTCACATATTCCCAACAAACTACAAATTCCTTAGTTTGAGTTTACCTCTCCGACTACTACAAATCAAAGGACCACAACTCCTCTTCCCAAGTAGACTACTCTACATCAAGTTACTACGAAGCCTGGAATCCGACCAGATAACAGTAAACTTCCTTATCCCCAGCAAGTCATTGTGAAACTTGGAATCCGACCAGATAACAACTAACTTTTAATTTTCTCCAGCCAAAGATAATCCCCTAGTAGAGCAACGGGAAACCGAGACTCGTGAACTCTTTTCCCCAAGCAAGAATCAACACTCTCCACAGAGTTTCAATATCCCCCAGCGGAACAAAATTTCAAGTTTTAATCCCTAGTAGAAATCATCAAATTTCTTAGGATTCCTCAAACAAATTTTACAAGCAGTACATGGCATTGCCCTTACAACGAAATTTACTCCTCTCAACAAGAGTTCGTCAGTACTTCAACTTCAATACATGGAAATTCAACATATCCTTAGCAGCATTCAGGGATTTATTTTCCTTAATCAAACAGCAATACAGCAAATCAGCTCACATACGCATCCATCACATACATTTATCAAACAAATACATTGCATCATACATTTCATGCAACATAACTTTGTGTTTCATCTAACATTTTATCCTTTTCAGGATAAGATTAACAGCTACCATTAACAATATGCAATCTTGATACAGTTCAGATATGCTCCAGACCCGGAAGCCATTCTGATACTCATTCAGATTCTACTTTTGATACGGTTCAAATACGCTCCAGACCCAGAAGCCATTATGATACTCATTCAGATTTCAACTTTTGATACAGTTTAGATACGCTCCAGACACGGAAGCCATTCTGATACTTATTCAAATAAACCTCCTGATAAAGTTCAGATATGCTCCAGACTCGGAAGCCATTCTGATACTCATTCAGGTTCTACTTTTGATACGGTTCAGATACGCTCCAGACATGGAAGCCATTATGATACTCATTCAGATTTCAACTTTTGATACAGTTCAGATACGCTCTAGACACGGAAGCCATTCTGATACTCATTCAAAGACACCTCTTGATGCAGTCCAGATATGCTCTAAGACACGGAAGCCATTCTGATACTCATTCAAAGACACCTCCTGATACAGTCCAGATATGCTCCGAGACACGGAAGTCATTCTGATACTCATTCAAAGACACCTCCTGATACAGTTCAGATACGCTCCAAACCCGGAAGCCATTCTGATACTCATTCAGATTCTACTTTTGATACGGTTAAGATACGCTCCAGACCCAGAAGCCATTCTGATACTCATTCAGATTTCAACTTTTGATACAGTTTAGATATGCTCCAGACACGGACGTCATTCTGATGTTCAACTTGCGGATTACATCTCAACAAGGATTCTTGGATGACATCTACAAGCCCATCTCCAACAAGATTTTATCACCTCTCCAAATGGCATCTTTAAGCCCATTCCTCCTATCGCCACCGAGTGCAAATTTCTGGGCACTCTAGTGTCCAATCACCTTCCACCTTCGAGTCACGACTGGCACATTTCACCAATCTAACTCTTCAGGTTAAATAAGAATTAACAGGGGCAGCTGTTGTACTCCAAAATTTGCCCTCTCAATTCTCGAGAAGATCACCCTGGATTCTCAAGTTTTCTCTTATACAAGTCCAAGCTTTGAATTATCATTTCTTTCCAAGCAAGCCATTCATAAGGGAAAAGTGGTCATTTATACGCTGGGAGATCAAACTTTGACTTTTAGGTCAAAATCAAATCTCAAAAAATCATATTTCATCAAGACATATTAGAATATGAAGTTTGTTTCGTCAAGAAGTCCAAAAGTCAAATTTTACCTTGGAAAAGTCAAATTCTAAATACTTAGAATTTTTCTAAAGTATTTAAGAAAAATGACACTTCAGAACTTCTGAGACAGCCTCCAGGCAGGAGCAGTCAGAAGTTGTAAACGTGGTTCAGCATATAACCTTCAGTCAGAACATGGCTTTTTCAGCATCTACGCAAGTTCAGTCAGTGTTTGCTAGAGTAATGCAAAGAAAGAAACGAAGCCTGAAAGCTCCTTCAGGACATGCTGGAGTCAGAAGGTAAGAGGATCAGAAGATTGGATGCTACACTGAAGCAAAACCTCTAATTCAGATTTTTCAGAGGAAAATCAAAGAAGTTTACTGGAAAACTGGTGAATCCTTCAGAACATGCTGAGGCAACAAAGAACAAGGATCAGAAGTTGGATGTTTATCCTAAATGGAACTTCTGACCCAGAGTTAAGCAATGATGCAAAAATCTCACATTACGGGATTTTTGATTTTGACAAATCTTATCATCATTTAATTCTCATTAATGCTCACAACTAATTTTGAGTCTTTTTCCAAAGGATCTCTCCACGTGTAGGGTAGAAATACTTTTGTGCAAGATTAGGTAAGGGCCCATGCGCAATATTTTGCTTATAGGCTCACTTTTCCTTAATCCTTGCTCGCTACTCCAGCCTAAGCTAAAAACTGTCAGCCATCATACCCTTTTTTGGAATTTGCTTCAAGAGTAAGTCAGCATCTAGTGTGTGATGTTGGTGCTACTTGACATTTCAAACAACACAAAAACTTTGCCTATAAATAGAACACCATTGGTCACTGAGAAAGGGCCGGAGAAAATTTATGAAAGAGATTTAAATTTTGAGAAAGAAAAGCCTTGAACCCCTACCAAAAGTTCCAAGAGTTCTAAGAACTGTAAACACAACACATAAAACCTTGTTAGCTTTTGATTCCCTGCATTCAAAACTCCATTTATTCCTAATCGTTTCTTGACTGAAAAACTTTCACACAGTTTCTGATCCACACGTTGGAAACTGCATAACCTACTGGGTTCATATTGCTATACATTTTCCATCCCCAGAAGTTGGAGGCTGTCAGCTTACTGAGTACACAAAGAAGTTGTTCAGAACATCATCAGAGTTAAGGCTAACTCCGGTTGACAAAACTTCTTCCAGCTGCAAGGTAAGCATCTGCTGACTCTCACCATATTGCTTAAGCATCACCAGATTTGCATGCTCAAGAACACAATGTATATATCATGTTTATGATGTTGCCCATATTCTGAGATTTTCATGCACTTGTATGCCTAAATAGAGAATGAATTAATTCAGAACTTTCTTGAAGAAACTAAAACTCAGAATTAGGATTAGCAAAGGCATACTTGCCTCTGATTTTTGGTTCTTATATTCCTTATTTCTGAAACACTATGACACCTGCTGAAACTGTCCTAGGCATGTCTTCTGTTTTGTGGAGAAATAACCAAATTGCAGATGTTCTGACTAGCATAAAGAGAGAGAGAAAGAGATAGAGATAGAGAGAGAGAGAGAGAGAGAGAGAGAGAGAGAGAGAGAGAGATAGAGAGAGAGAGAGAGAGAGAGAGAGAGAGAGAGAGAGAGAGAGAGAGACCAAGTTCTGACATTGGCACCAGCGCTTCTGGAACCTGTTTTGTTATTAGTAATATTAGAACTTCTGAAAATTACTATGTTTCCAGCAGGGTCAGAACCTCTGACCTTATACATTTTCACTAACAGGTTTCTGTTTTGCAGCGTGCCAGGCTTAGAACCTCTGACCTATACATTTTCACTAACAAGTTTCTGTTCTGCAGTGCCAGGGTCAGAACCTCTGACTTCCTTTTAGCAACACGCTGATCCCTTTTTTTTCTTCCCCTTGTTATTTTCTTTTTCTTTATTTTTCTCGCTGTCACTCTCCATTTCATTAATCAGCAAACCTCAAAATATTTCGTTCACACTTTATTTTTATTTCTTAAAACAAAAGACAAAAAATATTTTCTTAAAAAAAAAGTAAAACAAGTTCATTTAATATTTTCTTGTATGTATTTCAATATGATTGTAATAAGTAATTTGGGGCTTTATTTTCATTTGCAATCCCCATTCATAAATTTGTACCCCCATTCCCTTAATATTGTAATAGCGTAGGACCTTACATTTCTGCAATTTATCGCTTTCAAATGTAAATGCTAGTAAATAGGCGTGTATGGCAAGATAAAACCAATAAATAGACCACCAAAAAATCAAAGACAAATGCATACAATCAAACAAACTTGCACACATGCACCCTTAGGGTAATCTCACTTGTTTCCTAAAAAAATGATCATGTTATGCATGTGGGATGTCTTAGCATAAACAAATAAAAAATACAAGATCATAGTCCCTCGATGACGCTATCATAGTTGCCTTTCAAAATGATCTTAGTCCCTGAAGAAAAAGTGCTAAGTCACCTCACAACATTGCTATCATGGTCATCGATGGTCCAACACTTGTCCCTTCACATCCAACGACGGGGCTTCTTACAAGAACAATGGTAAGTTAGCCACATCTAAAGGAGGAAGAACACATCTAAGACCTTTTTAGTAGGTAGATTACTTTCAGTTACTTGCTCACTCTCAATAGCCAACATCCTTGCTATTTTCAAAACAAACACACACATCTTACAAACATTGGAAACATTTTCAAAAAGACAAACATATTCGTATACATTCTTACGAACGAGAATTACTACAAAGATTGCCTAAAATAAATGGCCTCTTTTACAAAATACTTTCAAAACCACAGAAAGCACAATTTCAAAACAAAAAGCAAGTGATCTAGCAAGTAACTAAGAGCCCATAGAAAACCATAGATGAAAAGGGTGCTAATACCTTCCCTTTTCATAATCTACCCCCCGAACTCAAAAACATCTCTAAAGGTCTTTCCTGTGCTTTTTCACCTTTCCTTTTGGATAAAAGAAAAGTCGGTGGCGACTCTTGCTAAACCGCAATATTTGCAAACACAAACGCAAAACCTCAAGTCAGTTCTCCCACCGTATCATACTCTGGATCCATTTCTTCCAAGGGAGTCTGGCTGGGACTCAACTAGAATGGTTCTATCCATTGGAGGGTTCCCGCATCCACACATGGGAATATCTAGCCACTGATTTTTTATCATCAGTATCAATACAATGCCGATCTGGCACCAACTAGAGTCTAACTTAAAGGTATGACAATGGGTACTAATGAGGGCTTTAAAGAGTACACACAAAAATGGAGGGATTTTGCTGGTAGGGTCTAACTACCACTAACTGACAGAGAACTAGTTGACATGTTCATGGGTACATTAACTGGCCCATTTTTAACCTGTTAATTGGAAGTTCTTAGTCTGGTTTCACTGAGTTGATCCTAACTGGTGATAGGGTCGAAAGTGGCATTAAGAGTGAAAAAATTACCATGACATCTGCTTCTGCATCCAATGCTGTAAATAAGCCTTTCACTGGAAAGAAGGAAACAAATGTTGTGTATGGGGAAAGGGCCCATACCAAGAAGGATCATCGACCTTCTGTTAATGCCATGTTAATCTCCAACCCTCCATCTTCTCAAAGGCAATCGCCCAACAATCAACAATCCAAAGTTCCTCAGAGGCAATTCATGAGGATAAGCATGTCATTATCCCAAGCCTTACAACATCTGTTAAAGGCCAACTTAGTGACATTGTGCAATCCAACATCCAATCTAAACATTTCATCACCTAAGTACAATCCAAATTCCAAGTGCGCATATCATTCCAATAACCCTGGGCATGAAACTGATAAATGATGGGCTCTGTAGAATAAGATTCAAGATCTGATAGACAATAAAACATTGAATTTGATCCACCTGTTACTCCAAATGTGATAACTACACCAATGTTGAATCATGGCAAAGGTTTTAATGCAATTGATGATACTACTTTTGTCTCCTCCATTGAAGATTTAACAACCCCATTAACTACTGTGAAGATTAATTTTCTGAGAGCCGGGGTGTTCCCTGGTTGTTCTAAAGATTGTGTTTGCTGTGATCAACAAATAAATGGGTACAAGCGGCTGAAGAAAGGTGTGCAACACCTGATATATTGCCGTGTGATTCTGTTTGAGAAGATTCCTACCATCAAGAGTTTAACCAACAAAGCTAAAGAACTTTCCATATTAACAATTTTCAACAAGCCTTCTAGGATCCCCTCGAAGGGTCCTAAATTTCAAATGAACCAACCATTCCTCCTTTAATAATAGTTACCGATGGGCCTATTCCCTACTCCTTTAATAAAGCAGTTCCATGGAACTATGGTGCCGAGGTTTATTATCATGGGATAAAATAAGATTCTTGGATCAACAAAGACGAAGCTGATGTCACTAATATTGCAGGTTCCAGTAAAGTAACAAGAATAGGGAGAATATTTCCCCCTGATATTTCACCACCCACTACTACCACAACTCCCGCCCGCATAACCAATGACAAGTCTAGTGCCAAAACTAGAGGAAAAGAGAAAGAATGTGAGCCTGCTAGGATAGAGGCACCCACCAAAGTTACTGACGCTGAAGAACCTTCCACTCGAGAGATGGAGTAAATCCTGAAAATCATAAAGACAAGTGACTTCAAAATAGTTGAGCAGTTGGGGCAAACCCCCTCCAAAATTTCCATGCTATCATTATTACTTTATTCAGACGTTCATGCCCAGGCTCTAATCAAGCTCTTGAAGAAAGACCATGTGCCCTAAGAAACCACAACGGACTAGTTCAAGAATTGTGTAGCAAGTTTAACGGCTGACAATGGGTTGGGGTTCTCCGATGCTGATTTGACTCCTATGGGGAGAAACCACAACAAAGCCTTCCATGTCTCTATTAAATGCAAGGGGACCACCCTGGCTCTTTCCTAATTGATACTGGCTCATCTTTAAATGTGTTACCCAAAGGTGCTTTGGACCGGCTAGATTGTGAAGGATTGGTATTAAAACCAAGCGATATTGTCGTAAGGGCTTTCAATGGGTCTAAAAGGATGGTTCATGGAGAGGTGGATCACCCAATTAAAGTTGGCTCACGGATTTTCAACTAAACTTTTTATATAATGGACATACGTCCTGCCTATTCATGTTTACTTTGTCGCCCTTGGATCCATGGGGAAGGGGCAGTAACATCCACCCTTCATCAAAAATTAAAATATCCAGTCAAAGGGAAGATCGTTACTGTTTGCAGTGAAGAAGAATTTATGGTAATCTGCCTTAATTCCTTCAAATATATGGAAATGGATGGTGAATTCATAGAAACTACGTGCCAAGATTTCAAAATTGTTCCTCCTATGGTTGCCTCCATCAACATCTCCTCCGACATATCAAAAGTTCACGAAGTTATACCAAGAATGGTTTCACTTAAGGATGCCCGTCTGTGGTCGAAGATGGAAACTGTACTATCTGGGGACAACTTCCTGATATTCTGTTTAAAGCATAAAAATTCGGGTTGGGTTTCACCATCAAAGTTCAGAAAGAAGCCAAGCGCGCTCGCATGGGAAAGCCACCTCTCCGCATCGTGAATCATGAAGCGAACATTGTGGAAGACTTTGATGATGAAAATACTTTTAAAGATTGGATCTACCCTACCATCAAAGGAAATCGCAACAACTGGCATGCAAAGGATTTCACTCTCATCCCTTCATTGAGGAGTAATTACTGTTTATTGTTTCTGTCAATTCAAGAGCTTTTGTCTGTAATCTTAAATTCCAAACAATGACTTTTAAGCCATTGCCTTGCCCGGGGAACTATGGTCCATTTGTTAAGGGTTTTGTTCATGTTCATTTATCATATGATCATTTAATATAAACCATTGAACCTTTTGCATTCAAATTTTTGTGTTCACTGTCTTTGTTTTCCTTTATTACATTTTCAATAGCCATGTATATTACATGCACACACACACACACACTTGTCGATTCTAATCCACTCCATATCTCATTACCAACGACTCTACTATTGTCATTTATAACTTTGAACATCCAATTAACCAAGCCAAAGACGAAGGCGAGAAAGATTGGGAAATACCAGGAGAACTAGTCAGGATGCTGATGTAAGAGGACAAAGCTATTCAACCTCATGAAGAGCCCATCGAAGTTATCAACCTAGGTACCGAGACAAACAAGAAATAAGTCAAGATCGGCACCAACCTAGAAGATGGTATCAAGAGAAAATTGGTTAAGATGTTACATGACTATGTTGAGGTGTTTGCTTGGTCATATGAAGATATGCCAGGTTTGGATACCGACATTATGGTTCATCGTCTACCAACAAACGAAGATTACCCTCCTGTTAAGCAAAAGGTTTGTCGTATGCGGTCAGACATGTCTGAAAAGATAAAGGTTGAGGTAATGAAGCAATTTGATGCAAGTTTTCTGGCTGTCACATCTTATCCTCAATGGGTTGCGAACGTGGTCCCCGTGCCAAAGAAAGATGGAAAGGTTCGTATTTGTGTATATTATAGGGATATGAATAGGGCAAGCCCCAAAGTTGATTTCCCTCTACCACATATTGACGTCTTGGTTGACAACACCGCTCAACATAAAGTCTTCTCCTTCATGGATGGATTTTCTGGCTACAACCAAATCAAGATGGCTCCCGAAGACATGGAAAAGACCACCTTTGTTACACAGTGGGGCACCTTTTTCTACAAAGTCATGTCGTTCGGATTAAAGAATGCAGGGGCAACATATCAAAGAGGCATGGTAGCTTTACTTTATGATATGATCCACCATAAAATAGAGGTCTATGTGGATGATATGATTGCAAGGTCGCAAACTGAAGAAGAGCATCTCGATCACCTATACAAGCTATTTGAGAGGCTGAAGAAGTACAAGTTGAGGTTGAACCCTAATAAGTTCACATTCAGAGTAAGTTCAGGAAAGCTTCTAGGTTTTGTCGTCAGTAGTAAAGGCATCAAAGTGGATCCTGCAAAGGTAAAAGCCATTCAAGAAATGCCGGTTCCCCGTTCTGAAAAAGAGGTTAGAGGATTCTTGGGTCGTCTTAACTACATTGCTCGCTTCATATCTCACTTAACTTCTACTTGTGAACCAATCTTCAAACTTTTAAAGAAAAATCAAGTAGTCAGATGGAACAATGACTGCCAAGATGCTTTCGAAAAAATCAAAGAATATTTACAGGAACCTCCTATCCTTATGCCTCAATTAGAAGGAAGACCATTGATTATGTACTTGACTGTGCTAGAGAATTCTATGGGGTGTGTGTTGGGCCAACATGACGAGTCTGGCCGAAAAGAGCATGCAATATACTACCTAAGAAAAAGGTTTACCGACTGTGAAACCCGATATTCACTGCTCGAGAAAACTTGCTGCGCTCTGGCATGGGCTGCTCGCCGGCTAAGAAAGTATATGTTTACACACACCACTTTATTGATTTCTAAGATGGACCCTATCAAATACATCTTCGAGAAGCCCGATCTTTTCGGACGAATAGCTAGATGGAAAATGATTCTGACTGAATACGATATTTAATATACAACACAAAAGGCCATCAAAGGAAGTTTATTGGCAGATCATTTGGCCCATCAACTTTGACTTCCCAGATGAGAATATCATGTTAGTGATTGACTGTGCAAAATTCGGAATGTATGATGGACCTGAACAAGGATCCTGATGGACTATGGTGTTTGATGGAGCTTCCAACACTCTGGGTAATGGAAATGGTGAGGTGATAATTTCTCCTGAAGGTTATCACACTCCTTTCACTACTACACTGTGCTTCGATTGTACGAATAACATGGCTGAGTACGAGGCACGCATCTTGGGTTTGAAGGCTGCCATTGACTTAAGGATCAAACATTTGGATGTATTCAGAGACTCTTCTCTAGTTATTATCCATGTGAAGGGAGAATGGGACACTAAGCATCCTAACCTGATTCCTTACAAGGAGCTTGTGTTAACTCTGATTCCATGCTTCAAAGAGATCACCTTTAAACATTTCCCTAGGGAGGAAAATCAGTTAGCCGACGCTTTGGCCACAATGTCTTCCATGTTCAAAGTCAAATGGGACAACGAAGCTCCCATGATCACAATTGAGAGATTTGACGAACCTGCGCATTGCTATGAGCTTGACACCGACGAAGAGAAACCATAGTACCACGAAGTGAGGAGATATCTTACGCACAAGAATATCCTGAAGGGGCTTCCATCAATGATAGGAAATTCTTGCGTAGATTTTCGGCCAAATTCTTTCTAAGAAATGAAATCCTTTACAAGTGCAACCATGATTCTACTCTACTCCGATTCATGGGAAAGAAGGAGGCAGAGAAAATTATGGAAAACATGCATGATGGCCTTTTTGGGACCCACTCTAGTGGACACACTATGTCCAAGAAAATCATGAGGGCTGGTTACTATTGGTCCATAATGGAAACTGATTGTCATCATCACTCAAGGACTTGCCACAAGTGTCAAATCTATGCTGACAAGGTCTATGTACCTCCTATTCCTCTAAATGTCATGACTGCTCTGTGGCTATTTGTAATGTGGGGCATTGACATGATTGGAGAGATCAAATCTACTGCTTCCAATGGACATCTCTTCATTCTGGTCTCTATTAATTACTTCACCAAATGGGTCAAAGCTGCCTCATTTGCCTCTGTCACGAAGAGCATTGTAGCCAAATTCATCAAGCATAACCTCATTTGTCGTTATGGTATCCCCGAAAGGATCATCACTGAAAATGGAACTAACCTTAACAATGCCATGATTATGTAACTTTGTACTCATTTTAAAATCAA
This sequence comes from Vicia faba, assembly GCA_948472305.1. NCBI lineage: Eukaryota > Viridiplantae > Streptophyta > Magnoliopsida > Fabales > Fabaceae > Vicia > Vicia faba. The sequence continues at coordinate 458,525,154 of OX451735.1, read as the reverse complement.
GCATCACAATTCTTCTCCGTACAGACCCAAGATGAATGGCGCAGTGGAAGCTGCCAATAAAAATATCAAGAAGATTATGCAAAAGAAGGTGGTAACGTATAAATACTGGCATGAGATGTTACCATTTTCTCTACATGGCTACCGTACTTCAGCTCGAACATCAACTGGGGCAACCCCGTGCTCCTTGGTCTATGGCATGGAAGTTGTCCTACCTATCGAAGTTCAGATTCCCTCTCTAAGGATAATGAAGGAAGTAGATTTAGGTGAAGACGAATGGTTTTAGACTAGGTTGGATCAGTTGAACTTGATTAACGAGAAACGACTGGCTGCTGTTTGTCATGGTCAGATGTATAAAAAACGTACGATCAAGGCTTTCAACAAAAAGATCAAGCCTCGAGTATATCAGACTGGCGACTTGGTAATAAAGCGCATCATTCTTCCATAAGGCAACTCCAGGGGCAAATGGACTCCCACTTACGAAGGACCATTTGTTGTAAAGAAAGTTTTCTCTGGTGGTGCCATGATGCTGACTACTATGGATGGTGAAGACTTCCCACATCCTGTGAATGCGGACATAGTTAAAAAATACTACGCATAAAATAACCAGCTAAATTGACATACCTAGGCAAAAATAAGGGCGTCCCGGCGAACCAAAGAGGTTCGGGAAAAAGTTAGGGATATATGCAAAATATTATACACCCGGCAAGTCGAAAACCCGAACGGACGATTTGGGCAAAAATGGGTATCCTGGTGGGCTGAAAACCCGAAAGGGCGGTCCAAGAAAAAGTTAAAGATTAAAGCGTATGACTATGTCCCGCGGGATCTTTACAGCCAGCCTTATTACCAAAGTCTAAAGTTCAAATGGTCCAATATAAATCCAATCAACTTCTTTCAACAGCAAGGGATGATGTTCGAAGACGTAGGGGCAATAGTAGGATTGGAACACAATGAGATCACTTTCATATGGCTATTATTTTTGTTTTCACTTTGTATTCTTTCCATTCTTTCAACGATTTCCTCTTACTAGGATCTCGGTCTCTTTGTACAAAAATGCCTAGTTCATGGGGAAAACATCAATACAAATATACTTTGAAGTGCAAACTTTCTGTTTTTCTTTTTCGAGTGCAAAAGTGTCCAATGACTAAAATTGAGTGAACATATGCATATGAACATGATAAAACTTTTAACAAATGTATGATTAAAAACAGTGACAAGCATCTCCTTAAATGCATTTGAGATATCTCCAAAGAGTTATTTCAATAACATTATCCCCACAAATTTGGATTCATAAAATCCCCAGCAAGAGTTTCAATCTCTGGAAGATCCTCTCCCCAGTTGAGTTGGTATTAAAAGGGAGCCTTATGGAATTATTCCTACTAAAATATATCCTCCCCAGCAGTTTGTCAAATATCCTCTTCAAGAGGGTTTTATTTCCCCAACTAACTACATATTCCCCAGCTTGAGTTTGCCTCTCAGACTATTACAAATCAAGGGACCGTAACCCCTAATCGCCAGTGAAGTCACCAACAAAGTCATGGCTATCTCCGAAAGTTACTGTAAAGCCTGGAACCCGACCAAATAACAGTCAACTTCAAGCAAGTTACTACGAATCCTGGACCCGACCAGATACTAGTTTAATTTCATCCTACTCTTAACTTACTGTGAAGACTAGACCCGACCAGATAACAGTAAATCTCAAATTTAGTTGCTAAAGCCTATACCCGACCAGATATTAGTTTAACTTCTTAAACTGCGGAGCCGAGACCCCACCAATTAACCGTTTGATTTACTGAAACCTGGACCCGACCAGATAACAGTTGATATCGAGTTCAAATTGCTGAAGACTGGACCCGACCGGATAACAGTAAACCTCAATTTGCAGTGGCTAGAGTCGGGACCCGATCAGATAGTAATTTAACTTCTCCATCTACTGCAAATCCTGGACCCGGCCATTTAACAGTTTGATTTGCTGAAACCTAGACCCGACCAGATAAGAGTTTAATTCTTACAAATCACTAATGAAACTCCTCTTCCTCAGTAGAGTTTACCATTATCCTGACGAGTTGCTACAAAGCATGGAATCCAACCAGATAGCAGTTAACTTCTTTATCCCCAACAAGTTATTGTGAATCTTGGAATTCGACCAGATAACAACTAACTTTCAAGAGATAATTCCCCACCAGAGCAATGGACAACTAAAACTCCTAAATTCTGGTTCCCAAGCAGAAATCAACACTCTCCACAGATTCTTCTCAAGTAAAGTCAATATTCCTTAGCGTAGTTCTTCTCGACAAAGCTAGAATCTCGAGCAGAAGCATCTGTTAACAAAATCTAAAGATACACAATATGAGACTTAACTTCTCAAAACTCCTCAGTATCTGTCAAGGATGTGCTTCGACAACATGTCACATTCATACATCATATAACATACATAATATACATATACAACATAATATCATTTATTTTGAGAACATCATTACACCATGCATACATTAGCATACTGCTAACCCCTTTGTTCCTTGTAAAAAAATCATTGATCAAAAGACCTCTTCTGGACCAGAATTATTTCCCCCAGTTTAAAGACAGGCAATACACCTAGTTTTTCAACACGAATCAACCAAAGATTTATGTTGATATCTCTCCCAGTTTCTATCATCATCTCTCCAAATGGCATCTATAAGCCCATTCCCGAATCAATACATCATCGAGTGCAAATTTTTGGGCACTTTAGTGTTCAATCATCTTTCACCTTCAAGCCACGAATGACGGATCCTCCAATCTAACTCTTCGGGTTTAAGAAGATTGAACAGGGGAAGCTGTTGTACCCCAAAATTTCCCCTCTCATTTTCTCAAGAATCCTCTTATAAGATCTCTATTAATTCAAGATTGCACAAGGTTTGATCAGCTCAAAGACACCTCCTCAATATTGATGACTAAAATTAGGGTTTGAGTTTGCACAAGGAAAAATGGACTTTTAATGCCCTATATGACTTTCATTGATCATTTTGGACTCTCAATATTGCTTATGTCAAGTTTCAAGCTTTGGATCATATTTTTGCTCAGTCAATTGATCAGTTGACCTAAAATCAACTATATTGGGCAAAAAGTCAACTATGGTCAATTTACAGTCAAATTCCCCAAATTTTTGACCCATATGAACATTTTGAATTCAAATATGTCAATTGGTCAAGTTTGGATCATAATTCCTCAAGAAATTTGATCAAATCACCAAAAGGACAAAATGGTCAAAATTAGGGTTTTGACTGAGAAGGTTTAATTTTTTACTTTTGACCTAATACATGACTTGTTGGTTTGAGACATAATATCAAGATTTCAAATACATCATTTTGAGCTAATGTCATAATTCAAAACACTCCTCAAAAGCAATTGATTGATAATTGAAATTTGGTCAACTGGTGAAAAAGTCAACTGCACACTGAAAAGTCAAACTTTAACTTTTTGATCAAAATCAAGTTTCAAAAATCATATTTCATCAAGACATGTCAAAATATGAAGATTGTTCATCAAGAAATCAAAAAGTCAAAATTATCTTTGAAAAGTTAAAATTCTAAGACTTAGAAATTTTTCTAAGTGTTGGAAAGTTAACCTTTTTTCATGACTTTGTGCAAAATTTTCACCATGATGCAAGATGATTCAAGGAAAACTTCAAACATGAAAGTTGTAGATCTTAATGAGATCTAAAACATTGTAGGACATAATTTTTTCTAGAAATTCTTGTATTTTAAGTTATAAATTCATAAAGACATGTTCATGAAACAAAAACACTTAGTGAAATTTTGCCCTAGTTAGGCAAATTTTTGACCTAACTTCTGGGCCAAGTTTCACATAGTTCCAAATCTAATTTTCAAAAATGTCCAACGTGAAAGTTTTAGAGCATGTTACAAGATTTATAAAAATTCCAAGAACTCCTTGATATCATTCTTGAGCAAGGATAATCGAAGGCAAGAAGTTAGGGTTTCAAACTTGATTTACAAGGCAGATTTTATGATAAACATGAACCAAATCCATAGCCATGCTGCACAATTTTCACTTTGAAGGCCTTAAACTTGTATATCACCCCTTAATTGAATGCTTACACAACTGTTTAAGATATAACCCAAGTGGTACAAGCTTTATCCAAGTTGACTTGCCATTTAAGGAAGAAAGGCCACATTTCCATTTTGGAAAAGCAAGCTTTATGCAAAATGTCAATGCATTGAGCCTTGTGACCTTTATCTCTAATTACAAGCAATGTTAAAAGCATGAATCAAGTCTCATGCACCCAACAAACATCAGGCCATGCTTGTACTTGAATCTTGGAACCATGAAAATCCATTCAACTTGATTTTTTCATTTTTAACTAAACCATAACATGTTATCTCAAGATTCTGGTTACTACAAGATGTCAAACCTCTTCCCTATAAGTAGAGACATTATTTGTAACCTAAAAGAGGAGATCAAAAGCCTTAGAATAATCCCAAACCCTCAAAAACTTAGAACCTGCACACAAACACAAAACTTGGCACATCCTGACTTTACATACAAAATTTCAAATCCCTTCGTGCGTTTTTTGACCTTTTGATTCACTAACCTTCCATATACCATATAGAAACTATCCCAACCCTCAAACCACTTTTGTAACTCCTCTTTCCGCATCCACCATTTTCAAAATCCACCATTGCAGCTTGACTTGTCCAGAACAGTTGGGAAAGCTACAAGACATTCTAACAATTAGAATAGCTTTAGGGAGGTCCAGGCCAGCTTAATCCATCATCAAACCATTTTTGGAAGTCGTGTAGAAGTCATTCGAGTTTCACTCCAAGAGGTATGTTTTTAAAACATGGAACTCTTCATTCAAGCATTATTTGTATATACATTATAAAGAAAAGATGTAGATATCATGCCCAAAAGGTGTCCATGTCCATAGTTTTGATTATCATGGCTTATACATTGAGAATTTCATCTCTGATCAGTTTGGTTTTAGTTTTGGTACTATACAAAATTCATGCTATCCTTTGATCCATAACTTTTGAAAATTATGTGGTTAGATTCGTATTCAAATTTTAGGCAAGTTTGATGTTTACATTTTTTGATTTGGCTGAGAAATGAAGCTTTTAGAAGCTTAAGAATGGAGTTGTCATGGCCTGCGCGCAAGGAAGAAGAAGCTGGGCATTTCAAACATTCAGAAACGAATTCACTTTATATTTAATTGAAGTTATCTTACGAACGGATGAAACAGACCACGCCACCACCCCAGTGGTACAAACAGTGCGCGCTAAAGCCTTGTCATGTAGAAGGTCCTGGGTTCGAGCCCCATCGAGACCTTTTGTCATTTTTTCATATTTTCTCACTTTTTTTTGTTTGCAGGAAGCACGCCTGGGCCTCAAATGGTTGAGCCTTGACATTTTTATTTTTCCGCCCCCTAGTTTACTTCAGCATTGCAGTCCATTTTTATTTTTCTTAGTTTTCTGATTAAATGATTATTGGGCCAGGCCTAGTATAAAAAACTGCTTTTGCTACAAAATACTCCAAATTCAAATTTCACCCGTTGACTTTATTTTTATAATTCTAATTTTATTTTCCTTTTCTCTATTTTATTATTATTAATACTATTATTATTATTATTATTATTATTATTATTATCTTTACTAACTAAAAATACCAAAAAATATTTTCATTTATTTATTTATTTAGGTATTTAGCAATTCTTATCTTATTTCTTTTAGACTAAAAAGGACCAAAATATTTTCTTAAACAAATTTAATTCTTTTCTTAAATAAATTAGTAACTAGAATTAGGTTTTATTTATTTTCTTTTTCAATTAAAATTAACTTAGAAATTTTAGGTTTATTTTTAATTAATTCTTTTTTTTACTATTTGATTAATACTAAAACCCTTTCTAAAAAAAACCTAAAAAACATTTCTTTTCTACTTAACTTAGTTAATTTTCTCATTTTTAATTAATTACTTTTTTTAATTAGGGTTCAAAACTTTTCTTTTCCTCAAAATCCAAAATTCATTTCTTTTCCATTTATATCTTTGTACATTATATTCATTTCATTTCTTGTACAATTCAAATTCAATATGGTTGTAATAGATAATTAAGATTTTTATTACTTTCCATTCCCCATTTATAAATTTTTATACCCCATCCTCTAATGATGTAATATCATAGGACATTTACCTTTCACAATTTATCGCTTTCATATAAATGCTAGTAAATTAGGGTTTGTATGAAAAGATAAAATAAATATTAGAAAATCCTAATTCAAGACAAAACCATGCATGAAATCAAAACACTTGCACACTTGCACCTCTAGGGTTAACTCCACTTTGTTGCCTTGAGAAAATGGTCATGTTATGCATGTGAGATATCTTAGAAAAAACAATCAAAATTACAAGATTATAGCCCCTCGATGACGCTACAAATGTTGCCTTACAAATGATCTTAGTCCCTCAAGAGAAATGCTAAGGTATCTCACAACATTGCATTTTATGGCTATACGATGACCCACACCCGTCCCTTCATATCCAAAGATAGGGTTACTTACCCATCAATGGTAAGATAATAATATCAAAGGAAGAGAGAAATGAACAAAAGACTTTTGAGTAGGTAGAACATTCTTAGTTGCTTGCTTACAATCCATCTTCAAAAACAAACGTCTTTTCAAACACGCCCAACACTTTCAAAAAACATGAAATATTTTCAAAAGTCCAACACTTTGTATGCATTCTTATAGAGACGAGAATCATTACAAAGTTTGCCTAAACGAAGCCGATTTTCAAAAATACTTTTAAAACCCACCACAAACACATTTCAAACAAAGCAATTTTCAAAAGTGATCTAGCAAGCAACTAAGAGCCCATAGATAACTATGGATGAAAAGGGTGCTAACACCTTCCATTTTCATAACCTACCCCCCGAACTCAAGAAAATATCTCAAAGGTCTTTCCTGTTCTTATCACCCTTTCCTTATTGGATAAAAGAAAAGTCGGTGGCGACTCTTTCTATCCGCAACAATTGCGATAAAACGCAAAACAACCAAGTCAGTTCTCCCACCGTATTACAACGATCCTAGGAGAAAATGGACTCCAACTTAAGAAGGGGTATTTGTTGTTAAGAAAATATTCTCGGGCGGTGCTATGATGCTAATCACTATGGACAGTGAATATTTCCCACACCCTGTGAACGCGAACATAGTCAAAAAATACTATGCATAAGAATGACCCGCTAGGTTGACATACCTAGGAAAAATAGGGGCATCCCAGCGAACCAAAAGGGTTCGGAAAAAAATAAGGGATATATACAAAAGATTGTACACCCGGCTAGTCGAAAACCTAAAAGGGTATCCTAGGGGACTGAAAACCCGAGAGGGCGGTCCTTGAAAAAATTAGGGATTAAAGCATACGACTATGTCCCTTTGGATCACTTACCAACTTTATTACCAAAGGTCAAAATTTCAAATGGTTCAGTCAACTTCTTGCGATGGCAAAAGATGAGATGTTCGAAGAGATATGGGAAATAGTAGAGTTGGAACCCAATGAGATCATTTTTCACATGGCTATATATATATATATATATATATATATATATATATATATATATATATATATATATATATATATATATATATATATATATATATATATATATATATATATATATATATATATATATATATATATATATATATATATATATATATATATATATATATATGTGTGTGTGTGTGTGTGTGTGTGTGTGTGTGTGTGTGTGTGTGTGTGTGTGTGTGTGTGTGTGTGTGTGTTCTCACTTTGTACTCTTTCATTTCATGACGATTTCCTCTTACAAGGATTTCCATCTCTTTGTACAAACTCTCCTGTTTATAGGCAAATTATCAATACAAATATACTTTAAAGTCCAGACCTTTTGTTTTTCTGTTTTGTTTACAAAAATGTCCAATGACTAAAATTGAATGAACATATGCATATGAACATGATTAACTGTTACAAATATATACATAAGAACAAGAATGAACATTTACTCAAAACTCTAGGAGCTGGGATGACACTCAAGCTATCCATGAATCCCCACAGAATCCCTTTTATAAGGTTATCCCCCGTGAAGTCGTCAGAGCCACTTCTATGAAATTATTCCCCATAGAGTAGTATTCATAAATAAATAATACATTCCCCAAAATCTCCTCATGGAGTCCTAATCAGTACAATTCATGGAAATTCTCTTCCCCAACTGAGTTTGTTCCTCCAAAACTGAAGAAAGAGACCCTACAAAGTTTATTCTCTTTAGAAAATTCAATTTCCCCAAGAGAGTTAGTTTCCTCAATAGAGAACTTCTCCATAAACGAGGGTTTATTTCCCCAATAGGGTTTATTTCCCCATCAGACTACAAATTCCCCAGCTCGAGTCTATTCTTTAGATCACTACAAATCACTGAAAAAATTCTTCTCCCCAGTAAAATCACCACTATCCCCAGAAAGTTGCTGCAAAGTTTGGAATCCGACCAGATACCAGTTGTTGTACCCCAAAATTTTCCCTCTCATTTTTCAATATATTTCCTACAAAGATCTTCAATGACTCAAGTTTGCGCAAGCACCGACTAGGTCAAATAAGGGTTTAAGTTTGTACAAAGGCAGTTGGATTTCTAATGTTTCGAATGACTTTCATGGATCATTATGGACCCTCATAATTATTTTTATCAAGTTTCAAGTATGGGATCACAATTTTCCAAGAAAGTCATTCAAATTACCAAAAGGGCAAAATGGGAAAAATTATGGTTTTGACTGTAAATGACCGAACTTTGATTTTTGACCTAATACATGGCTTATTGGTTGGAAGCATGATCTCAAGGATCCAAGCGCATCATTTAAACCTAATCGCATATTTCAATTCATCTCCTGAGATCAGTGGATTGATAGATAGAATTCGGTCAACTGGCAGGAAAAGTCAATTGTACACTAAAAAGTCAAACTTTGACTTTTTGACCAAAGTTGAGTCCCAAAAATCATATTTCATCAAGACATCCAAAATATGAAATTTGATCATCAAAAATATAGAAAGTCAAAAATCCAACTTTTGCAAGACTTGGAAATTTTTCTAAGTTAAGTTCATTGCTTCATGACATCTTGTCACTACAATTCAAAATAGTTCAAGATGTTACAAATAATTAAAGTTATTACGAATTGGCATTTTTGAAAGTTTACAAATTCTAAACATTGTATTGTTTGGACTTTTTTGACTCAAAACCTTGCCACAATGCTTTGTCTTTGATACAAATTGCATAAGTTGCTCCACAAACCAAACTTGTTTCATGCTGCAAACTATGCTGTCCAAGTTATTGCTGAACAAAGTATGATATGCTACTTCTATACATTGCCACAACACTCCAAAACCCTGCTTCATTACTGTCCTACAAAAAACCTTGTACTATGCTGCACCGCAAACCTGTCACAAAAACCCGCATATATTGTTCTATACAATCCAAAATCTGTCCAAAAAACCAGTCCAAAACTGCTCTATGCAGTCTGCTCCAACCTGCATCATAACAACCACAAAATTGCACCAAAATGGCAAAAGAAAATTGTTTGGAAAAAGTATCAAAGAAGTAGGCAAATACAATTTAAAATAACTTATTTTGTTTCCCTCCTAAACCTCACTCATGGATCTATAAAAGGGACTGTTTCATAAGACATGGGGGGATTATTATTTTTTGAGAGGAAAAGAGAGAAGATAAAATATAACTTTTGTTAAACTCTGCGCCTTCATAAAACTCAACTCATTCATAAAACTCTGCTCATCTTCAACTCTTTTTTCACTCACAAAATAGAATAATCCTCAACCCATTATTGTACAAACTTGCAAACTTTCCCCTAAACCAACTACCCAAACACCTCATATATATCACATAGAGATTGTTCTAACATAAGAACAGTCTTTGTAACACCTTTATCATCACCTTCCAAGCATAAACAAAAAAAACAGTACTTTACACCTTTGACTGGGTTGGAGCGATTCTGGAACATTGTTGCACAGAGCAAGGATTGGAGTAGCTCCAAAGAGGAGCTCGGTCATTCATCGTTTCACATCCGAAGATCTCCGTACGTATTCTAAAGTTTCACTTCAAGAGGTATACTTTTTTTCCAAACTGTAATATCTTTTTCCATACATCAATTTCTGTTTGTGTTTAAAATATATGTAAAAGATAAATAAAAAAAGAAAACTCAGTAAAAAAGAGCCAAGACAGGGGCTGACACGGGTGCCCGTGTCACATGACACGGTCATGTCAGCTCATCTGTTTGAAAAAATCTAACAAAAATGCAGGTCAGGGGCTAACACGGGTTCCTGTGTCATAGGACACGGCCCGTGTTAGACATACTGGAACTATATGCTAACAAAAATGTAGGTCAGGGGTTGACACAGGTGCCCGTGTCACATCACACAGCCCGTGTCAGCTTAGCTAGTAAAAAAGGGAAAAAATGCGCATGGACCATTACAGGGAGCTGACACGGGTGCCCGTGTCATAGGACACGGCCCGTGTCAGACCAGACAATATAAATTTTGATTTTCTTTTGACCTTTTTCTTTTATTTTCATTCAATTTGGTTGTAATAAGTAAAATTAGGTTTTATTTGCTTTTATCTCCCCATTTGTGAACTTATACCTCATCCCTTAAAGTGATGTAATAGCGTAGGATTTATTTTCCGCATTTTAATTGCTTTCATAAATGCTAGTAATTAGGTTGTGTATGATAAGATAAAATCAACAAGTAGACAACCCTAAATTCAAGACTAAATGCATGCAATCAAACACAATATTCACACATGCACCTCTAGGATAATCACGCTTTGTTGCCTCCGAAAATAGTCATGTCCCTCAAATATGGGAGTTTTAGCAAAGACCCTCGATAAAAGATCGTAGTCCCTCGATGTCCCTCAATGTTGCCTTCGATAAACGATCTAGTCCCAATACGAAAATTGCTAAAATGTCCTATAGGTTGCCTTCTATGACTATACAAATTACCCACGCCCTTCCCTTCACATCCAACGATGGGGATTCTTACCAATCAATGGTAAGATAGCAACATCTAAAGGAGGAGGAAAACAACATATACCTTTTGAGTAGATAGGACACTCGTAGTTGCTTGCTTGCTCACAACTAAAAAACCATTTTCACACCAACACTTTCAATTGAAATATTTTCAAAAGTCAAAACACTTTGTACGCATTTTTATAGAGACGAGAATCATTAAAAAGACGTTTTCAAAATACTTTCAAACTTACACCCATCACAAAAAAGAACATTTTCAAATAAAGCAAGTGATCTAGAAAGAAACTAAGAGCCCGTAGATAACTACAGATGAACAGGGTGCTAACACCTTCCCTTTTCATAACCTACCCCCCGAACTCAAGAAAACATATCTAAAGGTCTTTCCTGTTCTTTTCAACCTTTCCTTTGTTGGATAAAAGAAAAGTCGGTGGCGACTCTTGCTATCCGCAACAATTGCAATCAAACAAAAACCACCCAAGTAAGCTCTCCCATCGTATTACACCAGTTAACTTTATCCTCCCCAGACAAGTCAGAAGATTGTCCATTTCTTTTATCCCCAATCAGGGAATATAAGAATTATCTTCCTCAAACGAGTCAGAAGTTTAACCATCTCTTTTATCCTCAATCAGGGTATATAAGAAATAAATTCCCCAGTAGAGCAACAAACGACTAAGGTTATTAAACTCTACTCCCTAAACAAAAATCAATACATCCCCTGCAGATTTTCCTCAAACAAGTAATCAGGAATCCCCAGCAGAAGCATTCTAGACAAGATTGAAGATACACATACTCTTCATCCTCGACAATAGTCAGGGATTTATTTTTCCAAAAACAAATACACTTCAACAACATTGCACATTAATTCATCAAAACATATGTGTTGTACCCCAAAATTTTCCCTCCCATATTTTTCAAAACATTTCAAGAAAGATCCTCAAGTTGCTCAAGGAAGTCCAAGGGTTGACCAGACAAGCTCTCTCCTAAGGCAGTCTACCTCAAATTAGGGTTTCATGTTACATCAAGATACTTAAGTCCAAGGGATCCCAGGTGCTCACCATTGTCCTAAATGTGTTCTCAAGATCATCCATGTGAAGTTTCAAGCCTTGCAGAGGAAGTTTGCTCAGTCAATTGCTCAAAGGCCTGAAAATCGACTATGCTAGGGCAAAAACTAACTGTGGCCTACATACAGTCAAACTTCAATATTTTTGGTAAACATCCTCATTTTTAAGTATATTTCATCATTTTATCAAGGTTTGATCATGATTCATCAAGGATTGCTCATAATTCATCAAGACTCAAAAGTTGCTAAATTAGGGTTTTGTAGGAAAAGTCAACTCAACTTTGACCAAGCATAACTTTCTCATACTTTATGAGAAATGACCCATAAATAGATCATTTTGAAGAGGATTCCATGCTCTACAATCCATCTTCAGCTCCCAAGATCAAAATATGCACTCACAAGAAATTATGAATTTGGACATTATAGGTCATTTTGAAAAATCAACAAAAACACCTTTTTTTGTCAAAGCTGCATACATGAGCATGGAATATCAAATTGAGACGAGACAAAAAGTTTTGCTTAGATTACATCTAAAGCTTTCTAAAAAGTCCAAGAACACCTTCAAAGAATCAAAATTGAGGAAGTTATGCATTGGTGAAGTTGGCCCTTTTTGCAAAATTGTCAAAAGTTAACTATGCCTAAAATTGCAAATTTTGCTTAATGGGCCCAATCCTTTGCACTTGTTTTGAGTTGGCAACATGGTCCACGAACCCTAGCATTTGCCACTTGTCATTATCTTGTTTTTATTATTTATTTTGATTTTGATTTGAATTAAATCAATTTAAATAAAAAACAAATCATAAAAAATTCAAAATATTGAAATCTCAAGATTTGGTACATGTTTCTAGTCTTAAATTCCAGCTAGCATAAGATTGAATTCGTGTAAAGACTTGGAGTGCACAAATAGATTTGTTTTAGGCTATTTTTGGAATGATTTTCAAGTGTATCAAATCAAAATCAAAAGCATTGACGGAGGAAGATTGTGATCATATTGGCAACCCTAATTCATTCCTCAGTACATAAGGATCATTTGCAGACCTAAAGCAAGGCTAGAGAGAGGCGTGAGAACCAGAACCAAACTTGAAAAAAACAAGAAAAAGTGTTGAATCGAATTCCTAGTTGCAAGCAATTACAGGCTTTCCTGACCATCCCAATCACTTCCTGGGAGTGTAGGCAAGCGAAACCAACCAAGAACAAGCATTTCCAGACCCTGAAACTCATTGTAAGTCATCCACGATATTTATATATTTTTGAAATCGAATTGCATCATTCTGTTATTTATAGCACGAAACAATCATAAATTATTGATCCTTAGAACATTTGCAAGCTTTCTGTAATGTTTAATTGCATTTATATGGACTGTATGAGATTTCACCATTGTTAGGGTTTGTAGCTTCGATTTGGAAATTTTGTGTGCAGGAAAAATTAGGCCATGAAAGGGGCACCATTGTGCTCAGCAGGTCCAGACGAACATATCCATGGCATTAGTTTTTATTTATCACGTTTGTGTGAGATTTTGAGGATTGCAGGACTTGTAGCAACGGACATGGTGTCGTAGGTAAAAGTCTGCATCTTTTAGCCATGGAACAAGGAAGGAGAAGATATCATGGCAAGAAACCATTGGCCTATTCAAAAAAAACGCGCGCTGAATTAATATATCATGCCCTTTTAATATTTAATTATTGTTTTGTATTATATAACAACTAACGCATGTAGCGCAGTTGGTATCTAGGCGAGTGTACAATGCTTCAGGACTTGGGTTCGAATCCCAGGTCCCCCATTCCTTTCATATTATTTTTTCTTCATTAATCAGGTGCGTACACGAGCCAAAGGACCATCATGAATCCTCACAATCCAACCAGCCAAGTGTCAGGAGACTAGATCTGATGGCCATCAGGCGAGGATCCACCAAGAGGCGTTGGTCAAGGCGAGGAAGGAGATCATGGAGGTCAACGTGGACCTTTGGTTTTGGGCCCAGAAATCTGATCTTCACACCCCCCTTCAGATTGCTTCCCAAGCCCATTTTCTCTATATCTTTTCTTTTTCATATTTTGTTTAATTTACTTATTTATTTTTACTAACAAAATTATTTTTTCTTTTATAAAAAAATCACATAAAAATATATTTTTTTTATCAATAAATTAATTAATTTAATTAGATTTTAATTTTAGGTAAACTTTAATTTCTTTTTTGTAAATAAATTAAAATTAATTAGAATAATTAGGGTTTTATTTATAACTTAATTATATTTTCTTTTTTCTTAAAATATCCAAAAACCCAAAAATAGGACATTTATTTATTTCTCATTAATTAATTTAATTACTAATTATTTTTGTATTTAATTTAAAAACTTAATTCTTTTTCTTAAAAATAATTAAAAACAACAAAAACAATTTTTTCCTTTAATTAGGTTAGAGGGGTCAAAACCCTAATTTCTTCTCGATCTTAATTTCATCGCGCGCTTTATTATTATTTTTACCATATTGATGTAACTGCCCACAAGTTGTAATAGTTTAATTAGGTCTTTTATCTTTCATTTATCGCTTTATTTTTAAGGGTTTGTTTTTGGCTATGTAAATACCCGAAGCCTTGTAATAGTGTAGTTTAATTTCCGCACTTTAAATTTCGCAAAATATTTAACTGTTAGATGTATGAATATTAGGGATGCATGACAAGAATGTATGTAAAACTTTAAAACAGTTAGAAAACCCTAAATGTGCATAGATAAAAAATCTTAAATTAAATCACTCGCACATGCGCACTCCTAGGGTACACTCCCACTTGGTTGCCTTCGGTAAACGATCATTAAGTATAGGATATTTTAGTGGTCGCTCTCTTATCTAAACAAAGATCAAAGTCCCGTTCATAAAATTTGCCTCGAAATTATTGCCTCGAATAAATTGATCTAAGACATTAGGGTTACTACTAGGATGTCCTAACATTGCTTTAGTTATCGTACGTCCCTTTCGAATTGACCCTCAAAACTCCAACGAAGGTGCTACCTACTCACTAATAGTGGGATAACACTGTCTAAAGGAAACAAACATAGAACAATTCTTTTTTCGAGTAGGTAGATTAGTTCTTAAGTACTTGCTCAATCCAAACAAAATTTTTCACACTTACACTCCTTTTCAAACAAAGTTTTCAAAAACACTTCGTAACACTCTTGAAGACAGAGGAAAGAGTTAAATCGAAGTCAAAACAAAAACTTTTCAAATCACACAAACACAAAAAGAAGCAATTTTTAAAAATGATGAGCAAGTACCTAAGAGCCCGTGGAAAACCACTGATGGAAAGGATGCTAATACCTTCCCTTTCTATAATCTACCCCCCGTACTCAAAATCTCGAAAAAAGGAATTTTTCTGTGTTTTTTTCCTTTCCTTGTTGTATAAAATAAAAGTCGGTGGTGACTCTTGCTTACCGCGACATTTTGCGAACACGAACGCAAAACGCAAACCAGTAATTCCTAAAAAACAGTCCCGGCTCTAGCCACCGTATCACAGAACTGGCGACTCTGCTGGGGAGTTTATAAGTGGGGTATACCTTAGGATTAGTTCATCATATTGTTTTCTATTGTTTGATTTGAGTGCTTTATCTTTGTGGGCTTTGTATCGGAGTTACTATAGATCCTAACCCGGATCTGGGGGATACCTTTTAGGTAAGTAGAAATAGACTATGAGGGAACTGTACTGCGTAGACTGATACGGTTGAAGCAGTAGCTACATTGATGTGGCACATTAGTTGGTACCGATATCCCTTGTGGAGCAACAAGGAGAGTATGGGGCTGCTATATGGGTCGTTAAGCATCAACTGACCTTAGAACCTATAATTGACCAACTTGGCCATATGAAATAGTGAGATAGCCGGCCTCGGCATAGAGCTGGGAACTGGTTGATACTCGATACTACACTCATTAAGGCCATACTCTCGAGATGGTTCCGGCCGCAAGAAAAGATTACGTGAGCTGAAACTATGACCGATGGAGGATGATCAGTGATATTGAGAACCTCTAGAACCCGGTTACTATTATTAGGACAGGTTGAACCAACTGAACTTCAAGAGGGTAGTACCTAGACTCCATGCAATCTTGAAACATAAGGGCTACTGTGTGACTTGTTTGCCTTTACTATGTGTGATACGGTGGGAGAACTGACTTGAAGGTTTTTGCGTTTTATCACAAATGTTGTGGTTAGCAAGAGTATCCATAGACTTTTCTTTTATCCAAAAAGGAAATGTGAAAAAGCACAGGAAAGACCTTTAGAGATGTTTTTTTTTAATTCGGGGGGTAGATTATGAAAAGGGAAGGTATTAGCACCCTTTTCATCCATGGTTTTCCATGGGCTCTTAGTTACTTTCTAAATCACTTGCTTTTGTTTGAATGTGTGCTTGTGGTGGTGATTTTTGAAAGTATTTTAAAAATGGAACTTCGTAATGGTTCTCATTTCTATGAGAACGCCTACAAAGTGTTTGTTTCGAAAATAGTTCAAAAGTGTGTTTGTGAGATATGTTTTTGAAATTATTTTGAAAATGGAACTTCGTAATGGTTCTTGTTTCTATAAGAACGCCTACAAAGTGTTTGTTTCGAAAATAGTTCAAAGGTGAGAGTGTGGGTGTATAAAATGTTTTTGTCGTGAGCAAGCGAGTAACTGAGAGCGAACCTACCTACTCGAAAGGTCTTAAATGTGCTTTTCCTCCTCCTTTAGATGTTGCTATCTTACCATTGATTTGATAAGAAGCCCCATCATTGAATGTAAAGGGACGGGCGTTGGGAAGTTTATATAGTCATAGAAGGAAACATATGGGATGTTTTAGCAATGTCGTTTTAGGGACTAGATCGTTTACCAAAGACAACATTGAGGGTCATCGAGGGACTACGATCTTTTTATCGAGGGTCTTTGCTAAAACGCCCATGCTCGAGGGACATGACTATTTTCCGATAGGCAACAAGTGAGATTACCCTAGAGGTGCATGTGTGAATAATGTGTTTGATTTGCATGCATTTAGTCTTTGATTAGGGTGGCCTATTTTGTTGTTTTTATCTTGCCATACACACTTATTTACTAGCAATATATGAAAACCAAGTAAAAGGAGAAAAGTAAAATCTAAGCTATTACATCACTTTAGGGGGACGGGGGTACAATTTAGCAATGGGGTGAAGTAGGGACTAAAATATTACAACCATATCGAATGATAATGAAAAGAATGTGAAAACAGTGTAGAATAAAGGAAAAATGCATTTTTGAACTGCTATGTGTCGACCCATGCTGCTATGCATCGACACATAGCTTCCTCCTGCTCCTGTAAAACAAAATCAGTTCAGTATGGGTCGACACATAATGGGATGTGTCGACTCATACACCTTTTTGTATCGATGCAAAATGCGTATGTATCGACTCATAGGCTTTTCCAGCTTCTATTAAGCAAAATCTACTCAGTATGAGTCGACACATAATGGGATGTATCGACTCATGCACCTTCTTGCATCGACGCGAAACGCGTATGTGTCGACCCATGGTATTTTCCCACTTCTGTTTTGTAACCTTAAATCAGTATGAGTTGATGCATGGGGGTTATGTGTTGACTCATACCCTGTTTTTCGCTAGGATGAGTCAACACATAAGGATATGTGTCGATACATGCTGCATTTTCCTGCCTCAAACATTATTTTACTGAATGTACAGGTTAGCTTATGGCATATGATGGATAAACATGAACAACAAATGATTGAATAAGCCTAAATAAAGTGCATATGACTAGTTCAAAAAGATATTAAAATACTACATCTTGTTTTCAAAGAACAAAAGCTTGTTAATGATGTAATGACAAGATATCAAGTCAAGAGGACTTACCTTTAGGCTGCACTGGTTGTTTTAGATCTGAATGTTTTTCCAAATGATGTGATAACCTTGTAAGTCTTCAGGAAGCTGCTCTGGACTTCTAGAACTGAGTTGGATTGTACTGTAATATTTTTGGTGTTTTAAAGATGGAGATGAATAACAATACAAGAACTATTTTTGTGATGTTTTGGACCACCTTTGTATGTGATGAGTTGTTTGGTTTAAAGGAGTGTTTGTATGGTGGAGTAATGGATTGGGTTTTTCTGTTTTGAATAAGAATAGGCTTGGTTTTGAAAATGAATCAAGGTTGTACAAAATATTGTTTTTCTGCTCAACAAAACTCTCTATCTTTTCTCTAGAAAATATTTTTTTTAAAATCCAACCTCTTTGTCTTTTAAGACAGTTCTCTTTTGTAGACCCCTTGACTGTGGTTTAGGGGGGAAAACAAATAAGTTATTTGATTTTTTTGGCATACTGCTTTGATACTTTCTGCACCCAATTTTCTTTTTCCATTTTGGTGTAATTTGGGGGCTGTCATGGTGTAGGCTTGAGCTGACTGCATAGAGCAGTTTTGGATTGTATTGACAGTATGTATCCTTGGGGTGCAGCATAGCACAAGGTTTCTTGCCAGACAGTATGGGATGTTGTGGCATATCACATTTTATTCAACTTTGGACAACATAGTTTGTAGCATGTCACAAATTTAGTCTTGTGCACATCATGTCAAAGGCAAAAATATTGTGACAAGGTTTTAATCAAGACATAGTTTTAGAATATGTAATTTTGAAAAAATGTCACTTTTTAATAACTTGAATTACTTGAATCATCTTGAATTATTTGGAGTTGTAGTAAAATTCCATGAATCAAATGAATTTAACCAAGTATAAAAAATACTTAGAAAAATCTCAAATTCTTGCAAAGTTGGATTTTTGATTCTCTTGACTTCTTAATGATCAAGCTTGATATTTTTGAATGTATTGATGAAATTTGATCTTTGGGTTGTAATGTTGACCAAAAAGTCAAAGTTTGACTTTCCAGTATACAATTGACCATTTTGCCCCTTGTGCCAATTTCAAGCCTAAATTGATGTATCAGTGCTGCAAACTTGACGTCTTAGAATATCTTGTGAGCAAATACTTGAAAAAACAAGAGGGAAATTTTTGGGGTGCAACAGCTGCCCCTGTTCAATCTTCTTAGACCTAAAGAGTTAGGTTGGTAATTCTGCCATTCGTGACTCGAAGGTGGAAGATGATTGGATACTAGAGTGCCCAGAAATTTGCACTCGGTGATGTGATAGTTGGGGGAATGGGCTTAAAGATGCCATTTGGAGAGATGATAGAAAGTTGTTGGAGATGGGCTTAAAGATGCCATCTGAAGGTGATTGTATCTGGACTCAGCAGGATGACAAAGGAATCTTGGACAATTACAACCTCAGCAGGATGATGAAGGAATCTTGGATGACTACAACCTCAGCAGGATGATGAAGGAATCTTGGATGACTACAACCTCAGCAGGGTGATGAAGGAATCTCGGATGACTACAACCTCAGCAGGATGATGAAGGAATCTTGGACGATTACAACCTCAGCAGGGTGATGAAGGAATCTAGGATGACTACAACCTCAGTAGGATAATGAAGGAATCTTGGATGACTAAAACCTCAGTAGGGTGATGAAGGAATCTTGGATGACTACAACCTCAGCAGGATGATGAAGGAATCTTAGATGACTACAACCTCAGCAGGGTGATGAAGAAATCTTGGATGACTACAACCTCAGCAGGATGATGAAGGAATCTTGGATGACTACAACCTCAGCAGGATGATGAAGGAATCTTGGATGACTACAACCTCAACAGGGTGATGAAGGAATCTTGGATGACTACAACCTCAGCAGGATGATGAAGGAATCTTGGATGACTACAACCTTAGCAGGGTGATGAAGGAATCTTGGATGACTACAACCTCAGCAGGATGATGAAGGAATCTTGGGTGACTACAACTTCAAAAGGATGATAACCTTTATCTGTCGATCGATCTTTCCTGAAAAAGTAAAGAGTTAGTTGTATGAAATGTCATGATGTATGCGTTGTTTAATGACGTTCTCAAAATAAATGAGATTTATGTTATATGTATTTTGTATGCATATGTTATGAATGTTATTGAGATGTAAATGTGTCTTCAAACTTTGCTCAAAATATTTCAACCGAGGATCCATGTTTTATTGAGGAGAAATCCTTTGGGGACTGTTGAAAACTCTGTGGGGAGAATGTTTATTCCTGCTTGGGAAAAGAGTTCAGGAGTCTTAGTCGTCCGTTGCTCTACTGGGGAGTCGAAGTTGAACTGATATCTGGTCGAGTCCAGGTTTCACAGTAACTTGCTGGGGATTGTAGAGTAGTCTACTGGGGAAGAGGAGTTATGGTCCTTTGATTTGTAGTAGTCGGAGAGGCCACCTCAAGCTGGGAAATCTGTAGTTTGTTGAGGAAATAAACCTTGTTGTCGGTCTGCTAGAGAGGCGGCGACTTTACTGGAGAAGAATCCTCGAGGATTCTTGAGGTCGACTTAGCTGGGAAGAGGTTATCAGAGATTGAAACTCTGACTGGGAGTCATCCTATGAGAAGGATTTTGCGGAGATTTGTCACTCCCCCTAGAAGCAAGTTTTTGTGGCACTGCTAGGAAATGTTTGACTGTACGTAACCCTTTGTCGGGATTAACGTTCAATGACCCAAGTGACGGAGATAAAGACTTTCCCCTGGTTACTCTGCAATTCTCGAGAGATTTCTTGGAATCTTGACTGGACTTCCCCAAGTGTGCTGGATAGTGACATGTCATGCCCCTTGTTGATAGGATATTTGTCAATGGAAATGTCATCCCACTTGAATTGATTTTGTTCACTGAGAGAGATTTCGTTCATCGGATATTCGTTGTGTGAATTTCTCCGCTGTCAAACAAATAGCCATATACAAACAGTGGTATTCAAGTAATGCAAAGTTTATGTTTGTCTTGAAATTTTGAAAAATGCGTTTTTAGAAAGTAAAGAAGTTTTGTAAGAAGAATTCAACTCAAGATTTTGAGTAAGGCCTTACAGGAGTCGGGATGCCTTTTGTAACAGTATGCTTTCGAACTAACCCATGCTTCAATTAGGACTTTTGAAGGGTTGTAACGTGGCTTGGTTCACGGTTTAAGAAACAAAGGATAAAGGCTCAAATGTATTTGTACCCACTCGTTCTTCATGATGTTCTTCAATCCTAAGCTCAATTAATTGTGTGTTTGAACTCTAATTGAGTCTGGGATGACGTTTTGGTGATGGTTCAGACAGGTCGAGTTTGTCGGAAGGTAGTCATTTTTTGCAACATTTTTCATGTTGGTGAGGATTTGTAGGGACCTCTTTCTTTTGTTTTGTTATCCCTAATTTTTTCCTGACTGTTCTTGTTTTGAGATTACAGTCAGCAGGATACCACAGTTTTATTAAGTCTCCTTTGTAGGTTTTAACTTAGTGGGTTTTTATTTTTGAGAGATAATGTCTGCCTATGTGATAGGGAACCATCACCGTCTTTTGATTCCATAGGAATGTTTTTGATGTCATTCGTTGTATTACAAGATGAGAGTTTGCGGCTTAATGCGCGTTTGAATTAACTGAGAGACTACCCTGCCCCAGGTTTTGATTAAAGGTTTCAATTTGTGTTAAAACAGAAAACTTCTACTTCTTTGGCTCGTAGGGGCTGACTAGGGATTATCTTCCTTATAACTCCAGTGTTTAGGATTTGAAAAAAAACGCATGTACATCGTCAGCAAGGTCTGTTCAAAAGCATACTGTATGAGATTACGGCATTGTTTTCGTCATCCTCCCTCTAAAGGCTTGTAACTTTTAAGCAAGAGTTAAATGACATAAAGAGAGTAAAAATCACAGTTTATATATAATGAAAATGAGTGGATCAAATCAAGACAAACATATGCAATAATTTAATGAAACAAAGTTTGAAATTAATAGATAATTGTTTGAATAACAAAGGGAATTACAACTTGAAAATTCAAATGAAACAAAGACGCTCTCAATGATTTGGCATAGGAGCAATGATCACGTTTGGAGTCTCCTGAGGGTCAAACTCGATATCCTTGGCATCAATCAAGTCTTGAATCTTGTTCTTCAAAGTCCAACAGTCGTCGATGTCATATCCAGGACTGTCAGAATGATAGGCACATCTTACGCTCGGATTGTACTTAGAAGAGGAGGTATCAGGATTTTGAGGAGGATCTTTTAGTGTGATCAATTTCACCTTCAGCAATTGTTGTAATTCTTGAGACAAAGGCATGTTGATGTCAGTGCACTGCCTTTCTTGATATCTTACCCTACGCCTATTGCCCTATCTTTGTTGAACAAATGTAGGATTAGAGATCAGGATTGCCCCTACATGTTGATCATGACGACTCTTTTGACCATACACAACATTGGACTCTTTCTTCCCACTGTGTGGCTTTTTCTGAGCATCAGAGGGTGTAGCTCCTTGGATCTTTCCACTTCTGATGCCAGCTTCGACCCTTTCTCCGGTCAGTATTAGCTCGGTGAACCCGGTTGAGGAGATTCCGATCAAGTGATTGAAGAAAGGTCCTGTCAGAGTTCCCATGAAGATGTCAATCAGCTCCCTGTCAGTTAAAGGGGGTTCCACCCTACCAGCCAGATCTCTCCACTTTTGGGCATACCCTTTAAAGCTCTCATTGGAACCCATGGTTATGTTCTGCAATTGCACACGAGTTGGTGCAAGATTAGCATTATACTGATACTGCGTATAGAAAGCAGCAGCTAAATCCTCCCAGGTGTGGATGTGTGAACTCTCCAATTGATAGAACCACTCAAGTTGAGTCCCTACCAGGCTTTCTTGGAAGAAATGGATCCAAAGCTTTGGATCAGTCGTGTATGGTTGAATCTTGCAGACATAATACTTTAAGTGCATCTTAGGGAAAAAGACTCCATCGTACAGGGCAAAGGTAGGGATTTTGAACTTTGGCGGGATGACCACTCCAGAAACCAAACCCATGTCTCCTAAATCCAAGCCAGGTATCTATTGAATCTCCATAGCACTGAGGCGCTCCTTCAACTGTTTGTACTTGTCATCAGTGGGAGGATATTGTTCCTCGGAGTAGTCAGCTTCAACTTCATCAATCTCCAAATTGTGGTCTTCTTCAAGACTATCCCCTATGTTGGATGGAGTTGAAAGATTTAGGGCTTTAGGTCTTCTTCTCAAGTTCAAGACGCCTACTGACTTCTTGGACTTTTTCTTCTTTTCTTTGAGAAGGAGAGCTTTCAGGTCCTCTTTCCCCTTAGCCATAGCCAGCAACATTTATTGGAATTGAGCATTTTGAGCTTGGAGATCTTTCACTGTTTGTTTCATATCCATCTTACTGAAATAAACAGCAGGAAGATAAGGAGACCTGTATGGGAGAAACTTGTCATGATATGATGCATGATATGTGCATGTTTTCAAGGATCTCGCGGGGTAAACACAAGAAACAGTTAGAAGTTGAACTTTGATCAATCGTCTTTGATTGGAGAACTTTGTATCGGTGGATGTCCTTCCACGAGAATTAAGCTCACCATGTCAAGTGGGTCATAACCCTTGACTCAAATTGTTGTACTTGATCTTTGAAGGCGTTTGGTTAGAGGAAAATAAATCCCCTTGCCCCTTGATAGACATCTGGTTCATTGTGAACCTGCATCAAAGACCCTTGAGATCCTTGAAATGGTTATTGAAAACTCTATGGTATGATGTTATGATGTTATGCACAAGTATGCGAAGTAAACAAGCTTATACAAATAATCATGTACACACAAAGCAGACAAATCCTTAGGTTTAGGCTTGCATGGGGTTTTATAGGTAAATACCCTCTTGAAGTTTAGTTGGCTCAACCTGTCCTAGTTAATAGTAACCAGGTTCTAAGGGACTCAATATCACTGGATTGTTTCCTTGTTCATTGTTTCAGCTCAAGCCTCTTCAATGGCGACCGAAATATCCCAAGAAACCAAACCTCAATGAGTGTAGTATCGAGTATCTACCAACTTCGGACTGCACCCAAGCCGGTCATCTCACTACATCCTAATGGTCAAGTTGGTCAAGTAAGGTTCTAAGGTCAGTTGATGCTTTATGACACCACACAGCGGCCCCGTACTCTCCTTGACTGACTCAAGGGTTACCGGTACCAACCAAAGTGCCACATAAACGTAGCTACTACTTCAACCATGTCGGTATACCCCACACAGTTCCCTCACAGTTTATTGCTACTTACCTAAAAAGGTGTCCCCAAATCCGGGTGTAGGATTTAAAAAAACCCAAACAAGGAACCAAAATGTAAAGCAAGCAAATCAAACAATGTAAGCAAGTAAATGTGATCTAACCCTAAGGTAACCCAACTTTAAGTAATAGTCCCCAGCAGAGTCGCCAGTTCTGTGATACGGTGGGAGAACTGACTTGAAGGTTTTTGTGTTTTATCTCAAATGTTGCGGTTAGCAAGAGTCGCCACCGACTTTTCTTTAATCCAAAAAGGAAAGGTGAAAAAGCACAGGAAAGACCTTTAGAGATGTTATTTTTGAGTTCGGGGGGTAGATTATGAAAAGGGAAGGTATTAGCACCCTTTTCATCCATGGTTTTCCATGGGCTCTTAGTTACTTGCTAAATCACTTGCTTTTGTTTGAATGTGTGCTTGTGGTGGTGATTTTTGAAAGTATTTTGAAAATGGAACTTCGTAATGGTTCTCGTTTCTATGAGAACGCCTACAAAGTGTTTGTTTCGAAAATAGTTCAAAAGTGTGTTTGTGAGATGTGTTTTTTAAAGTATTTTGAAAATGGAACTTCGTAATGGTTCTTATTTCTGTAAGAACGCCTACAAAGTGTTTGTTTCGAAAATAGTTCAAAGGTGAGAGTCTGGGTGTATAAATTTTTTTTTTCGTGAGCAAGCGAGTAACTGAGAGCGAACCTACCTACTCTAAAGGTATTAAATGTTCTTTTCCTCCTCCTTTAGATGTTGCTATCTTACCATTTATTTGATAAGAAGCCCCATCGTTGGATGTAAAAGGACGGGCGTTGGGACGTTTGTATAGTCATAGAAGGCAACATATGGGACATTTTAGCAATGTCGTTTTAGGTACTAGATCGTTTACCGAAGGCAACATCGAGGGTCATCGAGGGACTACGATCTTTTTATCGAGGGTCTTTGCTAAAACACCCATGCTCTAGGGACATGACTATTTTCTGATATGCAACAAGTGAGATTACCCTAGAGGTGCATGTGTGAATAATGTGTTTGATTTGCATGCATTTAGTCTTTGATTAGGGTGGTTTATTTTGTTGTTTTTATCTTGCCATACACACTTATTTACTAGCAATATATGAAAAGCAAGTAAAAGGCGGAAAGTAAAATCTAAGCTATTACATCACTTTAGGGGGATGGGGGTACAATTTAGCAATAGGGTGAAGTAGGGACTAAAATATTACAACCATATCAAATGATAATCAAAAGAATGTGAAAACAATGTAGAATAAAGGAAAAATGCATTTTTGAATTGCTATGTGTCGACCCATGCTGCTATGCATCGACACATAGCTTCCTCCTGCTCCTGTAAAACAAAATCAGTTCAGTATGGATCGACACATAATGGGATGTGTTGACTCATGCACCTTCTTGTACCGACACGAAATGCGTATGTATCGACTCATAGGCTTTTCCAGCTTCTGTAATGCAAAATTTACTCAGTATGAGTCGACATATAATGGGATGTGTCGACTCATGCACCTTATTGCATCAATGTGAAACGCGTATGTGTCGACCCATGGTCTTTTCCCACTTCTCTTTTGTAACCTGAAATCAGTTTGAGTCGATGCATGGGGGTTATGTGTCGACTCATACCCTGTTTTTCGCTAGGATGAGTCGACACATGAGGATATGTGTCGATACATGCTGCATTTTCCTGCCTCAAACATTATTTTACTGAATGTACAGGTTAGCTTATGGCATATGACGGATAAACATGAACAATAAATGATTGAATAAGCCTAAACAAAGTGCATATGACTAGTTCAAAAAGATATTAAAATACTACATCTTGTTTTCAAAGAACAAAAGCTTGTTAATGATGTAATGACAAGATATCAAGTCAAGAGGACTTACCTTTGGGTTGCACTGGTTGTTTTAGATCTGAATGTTTTTCCAAATGATGTGATAACCTTGTAAGTCTTTAGGAAGCTGCTCTGGACTGCTAGAACTGAGTTGGATTGTACTGTAATGTTTTTGGTGTTTTAAAGATGGAGATGAATAGCAATACAGGAACTGTTTTTGTGATGTTTTGGACCACCTTTGTATGTGATGAGTTGTTTGGTTTAAAGGAGAGTTTGTATGGTGGAGTAATGGATTGGGTTTTTCTGTTTTGAATAAGAATAGGCTTGGTTTTGAAAATGAATCAAGGTTGTACAGAATACTGTTTTTCTGCTCAATAAAACTCTCTATCTTTTCTCTAGAAAATCTTTTTTTTTTTAAAATTCAACCTCTTTGTCTTATAAGACAGTTCTCTTTTGTAGACCCCTTGACTGTGGTTTAGGGGGGGGGGGGGGGAACAAATAAGTTATTTGAATTGTTTTGTCATACTGCTTTGATACTTTCTGCACCCAATTTTCTTTTGCCATTTTGGTGTAATTTGGGGGCTGTCATGGTGCAGGCTTGAGCTGACTGCATAGAGCAGTTTTGGACTGTATTGACAGCATGTATCCTTGGGGTGTAGCATAGAACAAGGTTTCTTGCCAGGCAGTATGGGATGTTGTGGCATATCACATTTTATTCAACTTTGGACAGCATAGTTTGTAGCATGTCACAAATTTAG
Source organism: Vicia faba (assembly GCA_948472305.1). Taxonomy (NCBI): domain Eukaryota; kingdom Viridiplantae; phylum Streptophyta; class Magnoliopsida; order Fabales; family Fabaceae; genus Vicia; species Vicia faba. The sequence continues at coordinate 458,498,349 of OX451735.1, read as the reverse complement.
TCTTGTGCACATCATGTCAAAGGCAAAAATATTGTGACAAGGTTTTAATCAAGACATAGTTTTAGAATATGTAATTTTGCAAAAATGTCACTTTGTAATAACTTGAATTACTTGCATCATCTTGAATTATTTGGAGTTGTAGTAAAATGCCATGAAGCAAATGAATTTAACCAAGTATAAAAAATACTTAGAAAAATCTCAAAGTCTTGCAAAGTTGGATTTTTTATTCTCTTGACTTCTTAATTATCAAGCTTGATATTTTTGAATGTCTTGATGAAATTTGATCTTTGGGTTGTAATGTTGACCAAAAAGTCAAAGTTTGACTTTCTAGTATACAATTGACCATTTTGCCCCTTGTGCCAATTTCAAGCCTAAATTGATGTATCAGTGCTGCAAACTTGACGTCTTAGAATATCTTGTGAGCAAATACTTGAAAAAATGAGAGGGCAAATTTTGGGGTGCAACACCATGTTTGCTATCTGTGATACCTGTTGTGTGTTTTTATCATGACATCATGCATCATGACATAGCATGCATATTTCATTAGACTAACCATTTCAAAGACCGAGGGGATTCATCTTTGTTCTGTTTTGCAGATCATGACTTCTATGCGCAGAAATACCATTCGAGTCAACTTCGTGCGGATCCCTTCTCAGCTCAGAGAGTTAGTCTGAAAGGTTCTTGATACTTCTTCATTTGTTAGAAGACATGGTCACCTCCTTAACTTGGTCACTTCAAAGTTGGATGAGCAAATGATGAGTGTGTTATTCCAGTTCTTTGATCCATTACATCATTGTTTTACCTTCCCGGATTATCAACTAGTCCCTACTTTGGAGGAGTTTTCTGATTTGTTGGGTATATCCATTCTCGAGCAGACACCCTTCACCGGTTTAGAGGAGGTTCCTAGACCTGAGGACATTGTCTTAGCTTTACACTTGACAAAGTTTGATGTAGTGTCTAACTGGAAGACACGGAGTGGGGTTAAAGGTTTCTTGGCTAAGTTTCTAATGGATCAAGCTCAACAGTTCTGGGAAAACTTAGACTTTCAAGCTTTTGAAGACACCTTGGCTCTCCTCATCTACGACTTGATTCTTTTCCCGAATCCAGATTCCTTCATAGACGTGAATGCGGTCAAGATCTTCATGTCTCGTAATCCAGTGCCTACTCTTCTAGGTGATATTCTACATGCTCTCTACACCCGTACCATACGAAGAAGGTGAACCCTCATGTGTTGCACGCCGCTGTTGGTGAGGTGGTTTATTTCGCACCTCCCCAAGTCTGTTTTAAAGAATGAGGAAGGTGTAGGTTGGGCCTATAGAATCATGTCCCTTGCTCATACGGATATCCTTTGGAGTTCTAAGGATATGGAGAGGGTAGCTATCCTTGATTGATGTGGGGAATACCCTAATGTTTCGTTGCTTGGAATTAGAGGGGGAATAACCTATAACCCTTGCTTGGCTTTGAGACAGTTTCGTCGCGCTCGGAGAGACGTTCCCCATGAGTTGCTTTTTCCAGACATTATCTTTGACTACAAGGGGGATGCCAATGAGCATCGCCGAAGGTTTATACGAGCCTGGGGCATGGTGAACAAGTCTGACCCACATGAGCTAGGACTGAAGACTTCTCTCCCAATTCAACCATATCTCCAGTGGGTTCGAGCCCGTGCTAAAAAGCTGGGGATGCCTTATGAAGCAGTTTTGCCTGTGATTGTGGAGCATACTAATGAAGAAGGTGTTCTTTATACGGTCCTTCATCCATACATGCCTACTGATCTTGGGGCATTGAAGAGATCTTGGATCCAGTTAAAGGAAGAAAGGGATACCTACAGGGAGAAGTATCATGAGCAAGAGAGGAAGATTTTGAGGCTTACAAGTCAGCTTGAGAATGAAAGGACAATCAACGATTATGTCAGCACGAAGGGAAAGAGACCATGGGATTTCTGATGTCTTTTATTGTTTCTAGTTTAGATTTTCTTTTCAGTATTTCTTTTGTAACGCCTTGAAGGCATTGTTAAACATCGTTACAAGTTTTAATCTAATAAAGTGTGTTTTTTTTGTTTTACAAATTTGAATCTCCCAAAGTCTTTGAAATCATTTCATACGCATTCCATTATCATGCACCTCATTACAGGTACCATTACAGGTTTCTCATCTTCTTCGCTGTTTATTTCAGCAATCATGTCTTCTGAAACACCTACTGATCAAGCCATCAAGGCTCTTCAGGCTCAGAATGCTCAATTTCAGGAGATGTTCTTGAATTTGGCCAAAGGGAAGCAATATTTGAAGGCTCTCATCTTGATGGATAAGAAGAAGAAGAAGAAGAAGAAGAAGAAAGTGGTCCTCCTGAATATGGGTCACAGATTCGGGAACAATTTGCGACAGGAAACTGATTTGTCCCATTCATCTGGAGGGGGAGAGAATCAAGAGGAAAGGAAGGGGCCTAGTCCTGTGGTTTCTGATAATGACACGGATTTTGATGAAGAACAGTATCCTCCTGCCGAGGATAGGTATAAGCAACTTGAAGACCGGCTGAGCGCAATGGAGATCCAGAAGATACCTTGGTTGGACTTTAGAGATTTGGGTTTGGCATCTGGGGTGGTGATCCCACACAAGTTTAAAGCTCCTGTCTTTGCTAAGTACGATGGGGTATCCTGCCCGAAACTACACCTCCGCTCGTATGTCAGAAAGATTCAACCATACACTGCTGATAGGAACTTGTGGGTTCATTTCTTTCAAGATAGTCTGTCAGGGAGTCAACTTGAATGGTTCTATCAATTATAAGAAGCTAACATCCACAACTGGGAGGACCTCGCTGCTGCTTTTTACAAGCAATACCAGTATAATTCCGACCTTGCTCCCACGCGTACTCAACTTAAGGGTATGTCTATGGGTGCAGGAGAAGGTTTTAACTATGCTCAGAAATAGAGAGATCTTGCTGGAAGAGTCCAACCCCCTCTGTCTGATAGGGAGTTGGTGGATATGTTTCTTGGGACATTGTCTGGACCATATTTCAATCATTTGATCGGAAGTTCAACATCTAGGTTTACTGAACGGATTTTGACTGGGGAGAGAGTTGAAGCTGCTATTAAAAGTGGCAAGATACAGAAAGGTGCTTCATCAAGTACAGAAAAGAAGCCTTTCAGAAAAGAAGCTAGTGCAGTTTACAGCTCGAGGAGCCAAAACCAACCCGAACGCCACCAAGCAGTTAATGCGGTAGTAATATCAAGACCAACTGTTTCCCCATAATGCAATAATTAGCAAAGAGTAGAGAGACCACAAAGGCAGTATACTCGGCTCAGTGTGACCCTATCTCAAATTTTACCGCAGTTGTTGAAGACCAACTTGATAACTCCGAGGGAAGCTCCGAAGAACCCCCGTGCTACATCACCGCTGTATAATCTGAACGCCCGCTGCGCCTATCACTCTGATAGCCCAGGGCATGATACAAATAACAGCCGGGCCTTGAGGAATAAGGTACAAGATTTGATTAAAGCTAAAGAAATCGAGTTTGACGCATCGGAAAAGCCTAACGTCATAACAGCACCTATGCCCAAACATGATCAGGGAGTGAATGCAATTGAGGATGATGAAGAAGAGTCTGATATTGACAGCTGGATTTACCCGACTACCAACGGTGGCTTGAACAATTGGACATCAAAGGACTTCGTGCCTATTTCTTTTATTACACAGTAATAAGACTTTTGTTTTTGTAACAGACAATTTGAAACTTTACGGCCCGGTGCCTTGCCCGAGACACCGTGGCTTTGTTTGTGAGGGCTTAATGTTTGTCATTTCCATATATCATCAATAAAGCATTGGATGTTTTTCTTGCATTACAAATTTTGCGCTCCTTGTTTTTCTTTTCTATCTTGCAAAATAGCTATTGTCTTACACACACTCACATATCATAATACAGGTCTACATCCACTCTGGATCCCACTGATAATGACTCTGCTACTGCCAGTTATGACTTCGAAAGTCCGATCAACCAAGCCGAGGATGAAGGTGAGGATGATTGTGAAGTGCCTGGGGAACTTGCTAGACTGTTACTACAGGAAGAGAGGGCCAAACAACCCCATGAAGAGCCAGTGGAATCAGAGAATCTGGGTACAGAAGAAGACAAGAAAGAGGTCAAAATCAGTGCAAATCTGGAGTCTAGCATCAAGCAACAGTTGATACAAATGATGCGTGACTATGTTGAGATCTTCGCTTGGTTTTATGAAGATATGCCTGGGTTGGACACCGATATTGTGGTTCACCGCTTGCCAACTAAAGAAGATTGTCCTCCAGGGAAGCAGAAAGTTCGCTGAATGCGCCCTGAGATGTCTGAGAAAATCAGAGCTGAGGTTATGAAACAGTTTGATGCCGGTTTTCTAGAAGTTACTTCTTACCCGTAGTGGGTTGCCAGCGTGGTTCCGGTTCTGAAGAAAGATGGTAAAGTTCGAATGTGTGTTGACTATAGGGATCTGAATAGGGCAAGCCCCAAGGATGATTTCTCTCTGCCTCATATTGATGTTCTGGTTGACATCATCGCACAACATAAGGTCTTCTCCTTCATGGATGGTTTCTCTGGTTACAATCAGATTAAGATGGCTCCCGAGGACATGGAGAAGACAACGTTCGTTACACAGTGGGGTACCTTTTGCTACAAAGTCATGCCTTTCAGGTTGAAGAATGCTGGGGCAACGTATCAGCGTGCCATAGTCGTTTTGTTCCACGACATGATTCATCATGAGATTGAGGTATACATTGATGACATGATTGCAAGGTCCCAAACTGAAGAAGAACACCTCGACCATCTCCAGAAGCTATTTGACAGGTTAAAGATGTACAAGCTGAGGTTAAACCCGAACAAGTGCACCTTCGGGGTAAGGTCTGGTAAGCTACTGGGTTTCGTCATTAGTGATAAAGGTATTCAAGTGGACCCTGCAAAGGTGAAGGCTATACAGGAAATTCCAGCTCCCCGAACAGAAAAAGAAGTCAGAGGCTTTTTGGGACGTCTGAACTACATTACCCGATTCATTTCACACCTGACTGCTACTTGTGAACCAATCTTCAAGCTGCTGAAGAAAGATCAAGTGGTAAGATGGAATGATGAATGTCAAGCCTCTTTCGAAAGGATCAAGGAATACCTGCAAGATCCACCCATTCTGATGCCTCCAGTAGAAGGGAGGCCTTTGATCTTATACTTGACCATACTCGAAAATTCAATGGGGTGCGTGCTGGGGAAGCATGACGAGTCTGTCCAAAAAGAGCATGCTATTTACTACCTTAGCAAAATGTTTACCGACTGTGAGACCCGATACTCACTGCTTGAGAAAACTTGCTGCACTTTGGCATGGGCTGCTCGCAGGCTGAGACAATATATGCTGACTCACACTACTCTATTGATATCAAAGATGGACCCAATCAAGTATATCTTCGAAAAGCTTGCCTTGTCCGGAAGAATAGCAAGATGGCATATGATCTTGACTAAGTATGACATCCAATACACAACCAAAAAAGCAATCAAGGGGAGTGTGTTGGCGGATCATTTGGCGCATCAGGCCGTGGATGATTACCAGTCTATGAACTTCGAGTTCCCGGATGAGAACATCATGTTGGTAACTGACGGTGAAACACCTGGACCAGATGAAGGACCTGAGGAAGGATCCCGATGGTCTATGTATTTTGATGGAGCTTCAAATGCTTTGGGTAATGGCATTGGCGCCGTGATCATATCTCCTGAAGGATGTCATACTCCGTTCACCTCCCGATTATGTTTTAACTGCACCAACAACATGGCGGAGTATGAAGCGTGCATCATGGGTCTTTGAGCAGCTATTGACCTAAGGATTAAGTTCTTAAGTGTATTCGGAGATTCAGCTCTCGTGATCAGTCAGATCAAAGGCAAGTGGGATACGAAACACCCAAATCTTATTCCTTATAAAGAGTATGTGTTGACATTGCTTCCGCACTTCGAGGAGATAACCTTTGAACACTTCCCCAGAGAGGAGAATCAGTTAGCGGACGCGCTAGCTACTATGTCTTCTATGTTCAAGGTCAGGTGGGACAATGAGGCTCCCCAGATTACCATTGAGAGGTTGGACGAACCTGCACATTGTTGTGACATTGAGACTGCAGAAGTAGCAGATAAGCCCCGGTTTCATGAGGTAAAGAGGTATCTTGAGACTTAAGAGTACCCCGAGGGTGCATCTGTTAATGATAAGAAGTTTCTGAGGAGATTCGCGGAAAAGTTCTTCATCAGCAATAGTATCCTTTACAAGTGTAACCATGACTCAACCTTACTGTGATGCATGGATAAGAACGAGGCAGAAAGGATCCTGATAGAGTTACATGAAGGTACTTTCAGAACTCATTCCAGTGGACACACCATGGAAAAGAAGATCCTACGAGCAGGATACTATTGGTCCACCATGGAAGCTGACTGTTATCAGCATTCTCGGACCTGTCATAAGTGTCAAGTCTATGCTGATAAGGTGCATATACCTCCAGTTCCTCTGAACATTTTGACGGCACCTTGGCCTTTTGCAATATGGGGCATCGATATGTTCGGCGATATCAGACCTACTGCGTCCAATGGGCATCGTTTCATTCTGGTAGCGATTGATTACTTTAAAAAGTGGGTTGAAGCAGCTTCATTTGCTACAGTGACCAAGAATGTCGTGGCACGATTTATTTGGCACAATTTGATCTGTCGATACGGTGTACTCGAAAGGATCATTACGGACAATGGTACAAATCTTAACAATACGATGATCACCGAGCTCTGCAAGCAGTTCAAGATACAACATCACAACTATTCTCCTTACCGGACGAAGATGAATGGGGTTGTTGAAGCGACTAATAAGAACATCAAGAAGATTGTGCAGAAGATGACGGTGACATACAGAGATTGGCACGAGATGTTACCATTTGCTCTTCGTGGGTACCGAACCTCAGCACGGACTTCAACAGGGGTAACACCCCACTCTTTGGTATACGACATGGAAGTAGTCTTACCTATCGAGGTTCAGATACCCTCTCTTCGGATTATGAAGGATGCATGTTTGAGAGAGGACGATTGGATCCAAACTTGGCTTGATCAGCTGAACTTAATCGACGAAAAGAGTCTTACTGCTATTTGTCATGGTCAGACATATCAAAAACGGATGATCAAGGCATTTAACAAGAAAGTTAGACGACAAGAGTATCAAGTTTAGGATCTAGTGATCAAGCGCATCATCCTGCCACAAGGTGATCCCAGGGGAAAATGGACCCCTTCGTATGAAGGGCCATTTATGGTTAAGAACATTTTCTCAGGAGGAGCTATGATTCTAACCACCATGGACGGTGACAACCTTCCTCACCCCGTAAATGCAGACATAGTGAAAAAATACTATGCATAATCAAAGAACCGCTAGGTTGATTGACCTAGGCAAAAATAAGGGCTTCCCGGCGAACCAAAAAGGGTTCGGGCAAAAATAAAGGATGAAAATGAAAAATCTGTACACCCGGCAAATCGAAAACCTGAAAAGGCGGCTTGGGCAAAAAAGGGTATCCCGGTGGAATGAAAACCCGAAAGGGCGGTCCAGGTAAAAAATAGGGATTAAAGAGTAACACTATGTCTCATTGGATCATCTTGCAACCAGACTTCAGTATCGACTATCAAACTCGGACGACACTAATCAGTCTGATCTACCTTCAACCAAGTAGCAAAGTGATGAGATGCTCGAGGATATAAAGGCAATATCAGAGTTGGAACCCAGTGGGATTATTCATATAGCTGTTTTTATTTGTTTTACACAAATTTTATAAACTCTATTGTTCGGCGGTGTTCTCTTACTAGGACGTCAGCCTCTTGTACAAAAACGCCTATTTACAGGCCAATTTCAAAATCACTACAATTCATTTTCACAAAGAAATTTCAAATTGTTTTCTTTTTTTGTTTTGTTTTGCAAGAACGTCCAATGTTTCATTTTGATATATGCATTTGACAATAATTGTTGTTCATAAATATTTACATGCGAAACAAAAGACGATTACTCGTAATATCAGGAACAGGGGAAAACAAGAAATGTCCAAACTATAAAGTTGCTCTGTCCACCAGGTATATGGATAGACCTAGTTGGAGAGAACGATTGAAGGTACATTCACTCCCTGCAGAGTAAGAAAAGATAGTGATATTATCGGTCCCGAACAGGACACTACTCTCCCCAGCCGAGGCTCGCAACCGCGAGTGAGTCGGCAAGATTCTCCCCAAGCAGAGTTTATCTATCATCAGCACTAAAAGATTATCCCCAATGGAGTCTGGAGGATTGTCCCCAGTAGAGTCTAAAAGACTATCCCCAGTGAAGTCTTCACTGGAAAATCATCCCCAGTGGAGTTCATTCCTTTCACAAACAGGAACTCCATCCCCAACAGGGTCCATTATCGCCAGCAACGGTAATTCATCCCCAGCCGAGGTTATTTCTCCCAAATCAACAGAGCTCCTAACAGAGCGTCTATCTCCCACAGAATCATTCTCTCGCCGGTTTATTCTCCAGCAGGATTATTCTCACAATCATCTTCATTCGCTATTGTTGTACCCCAAAATTTTCCCTCTCATTTATCAAGATTTTCCTCACAAGACTTCTTGGACTCAAGACAAGATTAGGGTTTGCTCAGCTCAAGACATCTTCTTGCACTGATAACCTGAAATTAGGGTTTGAGTTTGCACAAGGATTTTTGGACCATCAATGCTTAATATGACTTTCATACATCATCTTGGACCCCTAAGATTGCTCATGTTAAGTTTCAAGCCTTGAATCACATTTTGACCAGTCAATTGGACAGTTGACCTAAAAACCAGCTGTATTGGGGAAAAAGTCAACTATGGCCAATTTGCAGTCAAACTTCATAATTTTTGATCCACAACAAAATTTTAGGCTCCTATGTACCATTTGATCAAGTTTGGATCACAACTCAAGAAATTTGATCAAATCATCAAAAGGGCAAAATGGTCAAAATAAGGGTTTTTGATTGAGAAAGGACAATTTCTGATTTTTAACCTAGCCAATGGCTAATTGGGTTCAAGAATGATTTCAAGGACTCAATAGCATCATCTTGACCTAATCACATAGTTAAAAAGATCTCAAATGCATTGGATTGACAGATGAATTTTGCAGTCGACTGATCAAAAATCAATTGTACACTGAAAAGTCAAACTTTGACTTTTTGGTCAAAATCAAGTGCCAAGGGTCATATTTCATCAAGATGTGTCAAAACATTAAACTTGTTCACCAAGAAACTTAATTTTAGAAATTAAGGTTTAAATTGAAAATTTTTCATAACTTAGAATTTTTCTAAGTGTTGAAAAATTCTTATTTTTTCCCAACTTTTCCCAACTTTTTCACCATGATGCAATTGGATTCAAAGAAAACTTCCAACATGAAAGTTTTAGTCCTCAATGAAATCTACAACTTTTATTCACAAAGTTTTTCGAAAAGATGCTTGGATATCAAGTTATGAATTTGTGAATAGGGGTCCATAAACTTTTTAACTTAGTGAAAATTTGCCCTAATTTAGGCAGGTTTTTGACCCAACTTCATGGGAAATTTTCACCTAGTTCCAAGAGGTATCTCAAAATGAATTTCAAATATTGATTGTAGAGCATGTTGCAAGCTTTCCAAAATATCCAAGAACTCTCCAAGATCATTTGTGGTTAGGGAGAATCGAAGAAGAGAAAATGGCATTTTGTCACTTTTGTTCAAGCCATTTTTACAATGCTTCAAGTTGCAAATCAGATCCTAGCATGCTTATACCTTGCATTACAGGTCCTAAATCCATTCTACACTCCATAATTAAATGATAACTCAATGAATAATGACTTGGTTTTGGCTTTTGAAGCATTGCACAAAGAATAAATCCATAAATGGCATAAAGGGCACATTGCCATTTTGATAAAGCAAGCTTTTTGCAACTTTGCTATCCTTGAGCCTTGGACCTGTCCTTTTGTCACAAGAAATGTCCACAAATATCAAGCAAATCATACCAACCCTCTGCAGATAGCAAGCAAGCAAGTACAATATTTTGGCTTAAGTCACTTCAACTTTCTTCAAACGCAAGAAAAGTTGCAAAAGTCAAGATAACTTGTACATATGATAAAGGGAGGGCTTGGCCTCATTCAAAAGGACTTCAAAAACTTGTTGCAAGCAGAAACACGAGTGCATAAATTCCCAAACACCCTCAAACCCAAAAAACACATTTTTCTGCCAAGACATAGCAGTTTCTGCAAAACACTTGCCAACTTCATTTTGGCTCGTGCGTTTTGCCTTTCAACATTTGAAACACTTCATCCACATCATATCCAAACTATCCAAGCCCTTGTCCTGGTTCTGTGAGCTCTGTTTTAGACATCATCATTTTCACTTTTAAAGGTTGCAGGTTGACTTCTACAAGGAGTTTCAAGCATCCTCAAGGCAAGCTAAGCATTGGAATAGCTTGAGGGAACTTCAAGGAAGCTCACACGATCCTCAGGCCTCACTCAAAGTCCTCACATTGCCATATCCAAACTCAGCTGAGCAAGGTATTTTTCAAATCTCTATCACTTTATTTAGGCATCCTTAAGTCACGATTTGTGAAGCAAAAATATAGTCCTTAACTTGCTGAAGTTGTACATATGCATAGTTGTCATTTATATTAACGGAGTAGTGAGAATTTGAAGCTTGAAGTTCATGAAAAAATTAGGTCAGGAATTAGGGCCACTGAAATTCTCCCTGGTCTTTTAGAGTTAGGTCACAAACTTTATATCACTTGAATCGTGAGATCATAAGCTACATTTTTTTTGTGTTATAGATTTTTGTTTTTGTGCGAAGAATAGAGAGTTACAGGTTTGAACTCAGAACGCACGCAAGGAAGAAGAAACCAAGGACAGGGACGAAGCTGAGCTGTCTTGGGATTTTTGTTTGTTTCTGGCCTTTTTGTTTTTATTTTCCACACCCCCTGTATTGCTTTTACACCCCCTGACTTATTTCTTATATTTTCATTTTTTTTGCATATTTTTATTTTATTGCTTGCATTTATTTTTTCCAATGATAAAAAATCCCCAAAAATAATTTATTTATTTTCAAATTTTATTCTATTTATTTATTTATTTTTTTGCATAAAATAGTTTATTTTGACAAGTGGTTTCTATTTTCTTAAATAAAATTTGTAAAAAACATTTAAAAATATCATACATTTTTATTTTTTATTATTCATACACATAAAATATTATTTCCACATATATTTTAATTTTTAATATTTGTAAATAATTTTATTTATTTTTTCTTGTACATAAATAAATAATAATATAATACATATATTTCTTTTAAATCAAAATTAGGGTTTCCCCTTTTAAAAATAACAATATTATTTTTAGGACTTAAATGATTTTATTTTTTTCATACATAAATCAAATACAAAACATTTTTTTTGCATATTTACATTTTTATTGCATTTTTAATATTTGTTTATTTATTTAATTTGCAAATATTTAATTGGGTTGTAATAGTATGTTAGGGTTTTATTTTGTGCAAATATCCTCATTCAAAAACTTATATCCCCCCTCCCATAATAATTGTTGTAATAGCTTAGATTTATTTTACGCAATTTATCGCATTATATCATGTTTAGTAAAACTAGGGTTTGTATGATAAGACAAAAATCAAACAAATAGCAAAGACCTAATACAAGACAAACCAAAGCATGTAAAATGACAACACATTACACACAAACACCCCTAGGGTTTCACCCACTTGGTTTCCTAACAAAATGGCCATGGTATGCATGCAAAGTGTCTTGGCAAAACAAAACAAAACAAAAGATCATAGTCCCTCGATGACGCTATCAAAAGGTTGCCTAAACAAATGATCTTGGTCCCTCAAACAATCTAAGATACTTGGCACCATTACTATCATGGTCATACGATGACCCACGCCCGTCCCGTTTAACATCCAAAGATAGGGTTGTTTACCAAACCAATGGTAAATCAACAATATCAAAGGAATAAAAATGTACAAGAAAGACTTTTGAGTAGGTAGAATGCTTCTAGTTACTTGATCAATTTGCAAACAATCCTTGCTATTTTCAAACACACACACCTTTTCAAAACATTTTCCAAACAACTTTCAAAACATTAAAACATTTTTCAAAAGACAAACATCTTTGTATACATTCTTACGAACGAGAATCATTACAAAGATTGCCTAAACAAAGGCCTCTTTTCAAAATACTTTCAAAACCACACAAAATACCATTTCAAACAATTGCAAAAGCAAAGCAAGTGATCTAAACAAGTAACTAAGAGCCCATGGAAAACCATGGATGAAAAGGGTGCTAGTACCTTCCCTTTTCATAATCTACCCCTTGAACTCAAGAAAACATCTCAAAGGTCTTTCCTGTGATTTTTTACCTTTCCTTTTGGATAAAAGAAAAGTCGGGGGCGACTTTTACTAACCGCAACATTTGCGAACACAGACGCAAAACCTCAAGTCAGTTCTCCCACCGCATCACAGAACTGGTGACTCTGCTTGGGAAAATCTAAAAGCGGGGTTACCTTAGGGTTTAGATCACCTTTACATGCTTATCCTGTTTGACTGGTATTCTTTACATTTTGGTTCTATTGTTTGGGTTTGAATCCTCTACCCAGATTTAGGAAACATTCATAGGTAAATAGCAATACGTTGTGGAAACTGTGTGGGGTATACCGACATGGTCTAAGCAATATCTATGTTAGTGCGACATATTTGTCGGTACCGGTAGCCTTTGAGTCAATCAAAGATAATACGGGTCCGCTGAGTGATGTCATGAAGCACTAATGGACTTTTAGAACCTTTACTTGACCAACTTGGCCTTTTAGGATGTAGTGAGATGTCCGGCTTTGGTGCAGTCCGAAGTTGGTAGATACTCGATACCACACTCATTGAGGGTTGGTACCTTGGAATATTTCGGTCGCCAGTGAAGAGGCTAAATTGAAACAATGAACAAGGAAATAATCCGGTGATATTGAGATCCTTAGAACCCGTTTACTATTTTTAGGACAGGTTGAGCCAACTAAACTTCAAGAGGGTACTTACCTATGAAACCCCATGCATGCCTAAACTAGGAACTTGTGTGATTTGTTTGTACATATATACTTGTGAATAACATCATGGACATCATGAAGTATCATATGCATCCACTAACCATTTCAAGGATTTTGGAGATTCATCTTTGTTCCTGTTTTGTAGGTTATGGATTCACTTCCCAGGAAAACTATCCAAGTCAACCTTGTAAGAATTCCTCCGTAACTCAAGGAGCTAGCTTCAAGGATTCCTGAGAATTCTCCATTTACCGAGAGGCATGGTCGTCTTCTCAACTTGGTCACTTCCAACACAGAGGAGGATATGGTGAAAGTTCTCTTCCAGTTCTTTGACCCTTTGCATCATTGCTTCAAATTTCCTGACTACCAACTTGTGCCTACTTTGGAGGAATTTTCTCAACTCTTGAGGATTCCTATTCTCAATCAACTACCCTTCAATGGTACGGAAAGAGATCCAAAGCCAGAAGAGATTGCTCAAGCCTTACACTTGCACTCATCTGATGTCACAACACATTGGGAAACTAGAAGTGGTGTCAAAGGCTTCTTGTCAAAGTTTCTGTTTGAGAAGGCCCAAAGCTGTTGGAATTCTCTCGACTTGCAAGCTTTTGAGGAGATTGTAGCTCTTCTTATCTATGGGATGGTCTTGTTCCCTAACCCTGACCAACTCATAGATGTAAGCGCTGTCAAAATCTTCATGACTCGCAACCCGGTGCCTACATTGCTTGGAGATATCCTCCACTCTTTTCACACTCGTACAATGAGGAAAAGAGGTGTTCTCATGTGTTGCACTCCTCTCCTGGAAAGATGGTTTATTTCTCATCTTCCCCAATCAGTCTTGTAGAATGAGCAAGGTTTGAGGTGGTCACAAAGGTTAACGACACTTAACCATTCAGATATCCATTGGTGTTCTTGATCTAAAGAGAATGTTATCATCATTGACCGTTGTATGGAATTCCTTAATGTCCATCTACTTGGAATTAGGGGAGGCATCACCTACAACCCTTGCTTGGCTCTGAGACAGTTTGGTTACGCCTGAAGGGATGGCCCACATGACATACTGATTCAAGGATGTGTTTTCGACTTCGACAACGACGACCAAGGACTCCGTCAGAGATTCATCCGAGCTTGGAGAATGCCCAACAAGGTGGATAGTAAGACCTTGGGACACAAGAATTCCATCCCCCTTGTGCCTTACCTTAGGTGGGTATGAACCCGCGTCCAAAGTCTTATGATGCCTTATCCCTACATTCTCCCAGTGATTATAGAGCCTGTTATGGAAGGAGAGGTTCCATACACCCTCCTACATCCTGACATGCCAACATCACTCGAAGACTTACAAAGGAGTTGGATACAGCTCAAGGGAGAGCGCGATACTTTCGAAGCCCAATTCTATGCAAGCGAGAAGAAGGTTTTGGAACTCACTCGGCTACTTCACGAAGAGCAGACTCTCAACACCTACATTGCACCAAAGAGGATGCACAATGTCTTTTTACCTTAGAATTTTGTATTATTTTGCCCAAGGGGCAGTGATGTACTAACAAATTCTATCTTATTTAATATGACGTGTGTTTCTATTTTTTGTTTAAAACAAATTTGAATTTCCGAATCCTTGAAAGCATTACATGAATACATATCATTCATCATATGCATAAACAGGTCTTCACACCAAGTTTCCTCATCTCTCTGCTGTTTATTTCAGCAAGATGGATATTGAACAAACGGTCAAAGGTTTGCAAGCTCAGAATTCACAATTCCAACAGTTGCTCATGACCCTAGCCAAAGGGCAGGAGGAACTAAAGACTCTGCTAGAGAAAGAGAAAGAGAAAAAGAAGAAGAAGCGAGCCGGTGTGGCTATCATGGGCAGAAGGTTTGAAGGACAAGCCAGACGGGCTTTGGAATTCCCATCAACATCTGAAGAGGGGGAAGGAAAAGGAAAAGGAACGACAGTGCCATCAGATTTTGCAGCAGAGGAAGAGGAAGAAGAGGACTACTCTGAACAGCAATACCCTCCGGCCGATGACAAATACAAAAACTTGGAAGAACGTCTAGTTGCTATGGAGATTCAAAGAGTACCGGGGCTAGACTTTGAGGAGTTGGGGCTGGTATCTGGAATATTAATCCCTCCTAATTTTAAAGTGCCGCTGTTTTCTAAGTATGATGGGGTGTCTTGTCCCAAGATGCACCTACGATCTTATGTCAGGAAAATTCAGCCGCATTCTTCTGACAAAGACCTGTGGGTCCATTTTTTCCAGGACAGTCTATCAGGAACGCAACTTGATTGGTTCTACCAGTTGGAGATAGAAGATGTGCATAATTGGGAAGACTTGGCGGTAGCCTTCTATAAACAGTATCAATACAACACTGATTTGGAACTAACTCGTACTGAACTCCAGAGTATGGCGATGGTATCCAATGAGGGTTTCAAAGACTACGCCCAAAAATGGAGGGATTTAGCCGGAAGGGTGCAACCACCTTTATCTGAAAGAGAGCTAGTGGACATGTTCTTGGGGACTCTGTCAGGTCCTTTCTTTAATCACCTGATTGGAAGCTCCTCTACAGGTTTCACTGAGTTGATTCTAACTGGCGAGAGGGTGGAAGCCAGTATCAGAAGCGGGAAAATTCAGAAGGATACGTCTACCTCTGCTGCTGTAAAAAAGCCCTTCACAGGAAAGAAGGAAGTGTCTGCTGTCTATGCCCAGAGGAATCAGGGAAGAACCGAACGACGACCAATAGTGGGGGCCATTATGATCCAAAAGTCTACATCAGACCAGCCGAGAAACAACCAGCCGAGAAATGATTAGCCGAGAAATAACCAGCAAAGGGTGGAAAGGCCTGTAAAGCAATTCACCAAGATAAACATGACTCCTGCTCAAGTCTTACCACATCTCTTGAAGTTGAACCTGGCCATGCTAAAAGAGGCCCCTAAAAATCCTAATACTACTTCTCCACACTACCATCCCAACGCCAGATGTGCGTACCATTCAAAAAGTCCAGGGCACGACACCAACAACTGTTGGATCTTGAAGAACAAGATTCATGATCTGATTGACGCAAAGGAATTTGAATTTGAAGCTCCTGAAAAACCGAATGTTATCTCCGCTCCAATGCCGAGGTATGGACACAATGCCAACGCTGTGGAAGAAGATCTGTTTGTTTCTACTGTGGATGAATTGTTAACTCCTCTCCTAACCATCAAGCTGAATTTGTTGAAAGCTGGGGTGTTCCCAGGTTGTGACCAAGATTGCCATGCTTGCCTATCCTCCCCATTTGACTGCCCTCTATTGAAGAAAGGAATCCAACAATTGATTGATAACCAAGAAATTTTGTTCGAGAAAGCTCCTGTCTCACCCATTCCAGTTCTAGAAGTTTCTATAATAACCATATACGCCAATCCTTCCAGGGTTCCTAAAAAACCCGTTAGGATTACATATGCTCCAGTGACTACTCCATTGAAGATAACAATGCCCGGGCCAACCCCATACAAAACCGATAAAATGTTACCATGGAACTATGGTGGAGAAATCTACTACCATGGTGTCAAACAGATTGAACAGACCATTGAAGAAGAAAGCTCTGAGGAGGATAATCCCGACATCGGTAACATTGCCGAAACAAGCAAAGTTACCTATAGTGGAAGAATCTTTTCTCCAGAGATTTCTCCTCCAACAACAGTCTTTGGACCCGCAGCCATTCGGAGGATTACACCTATACCAGTAACTGTACCTGCAAGTGTACCCGCCAACAATGACAATGCAATTCCCATCCCTATTTCCGCTGCTGAGAAAAAAGGAAAGAATGTTCAAGAGGAGCCTGTCTTGACGAAGGCTCAATCACTAGTCATTCCTGAAACATCCCAGAAAGAGATGGGAGAAATTCTGAGGATCATTAAGAAAAGTGATTATGATGTGGTGGAACAACTAGGGCATACCCCCTCAAAAATCTCTATGTTAGCCCTGTTGCTGTGCTCTGAGGCACATGCTAATGCTTTGGTCAAGTTTTTGAAGACGACCCACGTGCCGCAAGAAACCTCCGCTGATCAGTTCCAGGAATATGTGGCTAGTTTAACAGCTGACAATGGTCTAGGATTCTCCGATGCAGATTTAACTTTGAAAGGGAGAAAACATAATGATGCTTTGCATGTCTCGGTGGAATACAAAGGGACAACCCTAGCACACGTACTGGTAGACACTGGTTCGTCTTTAAACGTCTTGCCGAAGAAAGCCTTGGATAGGCTGGATTGTGAAGGCTTAACCCTGAAACCAAACAATATAATTGTCAGAGCCTTTGATGGTTCTAAGAGGATGGTCCATGGAGAGGTGGACATCCCGATCAAGGTGGGTACCCAAATGTTCAATTCAACATTCTACGTGATGGTCATTCGTCCTTCCTATTCTTGCCTGTTGGGAAGACCTTGGACCCACCATGCTGGAGCTGTCACTTCTACTCTGCATCAAATGCTCAAGTACCCTGTCAAGGGGAAAATCATAATTGTTCATGGCGAAGAGGAATACATGATCAGTCATCTGAATTCTTTCCGTTATGTAGAATTGGATGGCGAATTCATCGAAACTCCTTTCCAGCATTTTGAAGAGGTAGCTCAGGAGATAGCAGCGACCAAGACAGTGTCCTCTGTACCCACGATTACCAGACCTCCGCCTCAGATGTCATATCTCAAGGATGCTAGGGCAGTGGTGGAAGAAGGCGGAAGCACAATCTGGGGGCAGCTTCCAGACTTTCCTTTCAAATCAGACAAATTCGGCTTGGGATTTACTTCGAATGGTCAGAAGGCCGTGCGCCGCTTCCGTGTCGGAGGGCCACCTGTGAAGATCAGCCACCGAGGGGTTAATGCACTAGAGGACAATGAAGAAGAGGGCAGCTTGGAAGACTGGATTTTTCCTACTGTTGGCGGAGGACTGTGCAACTGGGAAGCAAAAGACTTTGTTCTGATTACTTTCATACCGCAGTAATTTATCTTTTCCATTTCTGTTGGATCTGTAATAATTCATAAACAATTCGTACTTTTTCAACCTTGTGTCTTACCCGAGGCACATAGGTCCATTTGTAAGGATTCTTATTTCATTTTCATATGTCATTTTAATGAATCATGGATGCTTTTCATATTTAAATCTTTTGTGCTCATTGTCTTTCTTTTACATTTTGTTGTTTTAAGATGGCTATCCCTTACACACACACACACTCACAAATGCAGGTACCCTTCCATTCCGGAACCCATGGGTAACGATACTGCTATAGCCTTCAGTGACTCTGAAGATCTGGTCTACCAAGCCGAATACGAAGGTGAGGAAGATTGTGAGGTGCTAGGGGAATTGGCCAGATTATTACAGCAAGAGGAAAGAGCAATTCAGCCTCATGAATAGCAGTTGGATACAATCAACTAGAGTCGAGTGTCAAAGAGCGCCTAATTCAGCTACTACATGATTATGTTGAGATCTTCGCCTAGTCATACGAAGACATGTCGGGACTTGATACAGACATTGTGGTACACCGTCTACCCACAAGAGAAGACTGTCCACCCGTGAAACAAAAGGTCCGCCGCATGAGACCTGACATGTCCGAGAAGATCAAAGCAGAAGTTATGAAGCAGTTCAATGCTGGATTTCTGGATGTTACTTCCTATCCACAATGGGTTGCTAACATTGTGCCCGTGCCTAAAAAGGACGACAAAGTGAGAATGTGCGTGGATTATAGAGATTTAAACAGGGCCAACCCTAAAGATGATTTTCCACTTCCGCACATTAACATCCTGGTTGACAACACAGCTCAACACAAAGTATTTTCTTTCATGAACGGATTCTCAGACTATAACCAGATCAAAATGGCACCTGAGGACATGGATAAAACTACTTTTGTCACACAACGGGGTACGTTCTGTTACAAAGTGATGCCATTCGGACTGAAGAACGTTGGGGAACCTATCAACGCGCCATGGTAGCTTTGTTTCATGATATGATACATCATGAGATAGAGGTCTACGTAGATGACATGATAGCCCGATCACAAACTGAAGAAGAACACCTTGATCACTTGCAAAAGTTGTTTGTCAGGTTGAAGGAGTACAAGCTCAGACTGAATCCAAACAAGTGTACATTCGGAGTTCGGTCTGGTAAACTCTTAGGTTTTATTGTCAGCAACAAAGGCATCGAGGTTGATCCTGCCAAAGTCAAAGTTATACAAGAAATGCCTGCTCCTCGCACTGAGAAAGAGGTCAGAGGTTTCTTGGGACGCATAAACTACATTTCTAGGTTCATCTCTCACCTAACATCTACTTGTGAACCAATCTTCAAGCTGTTGAAGAAAGATCAAGTAGTTCGATGGAATGATGACTGTCAAATTGCTTTCGATAAAATCAAGGAGTATTTGCTATAACCTCCTATCTTGATGCCACCCGTCGAGGGAAGACCTCTAATCATGTATCTGACCGTCTTAGATAATTCAATGGGGTGCATACTGGGGAAACATGATAAGTCTTGCCGAAAAGAGCATGCCATTTATTACCTTAGCAAAAAGTTTACCGACTGTGAAACCAGATATTCATTGCTCGAGAAAACTTGCTACGCTTTGGTATGGGCTGCTCGCCGGCTAAGGCAGTATATGTTGACTCATACCACTTTGCTGATATCTAAGATGGATCCGATCAAGTACATCTTTGAGAGGCCTACTATGTCTGGAAGAATAGCTAGATGGCAGATGATCCTAACGGAATACGACATACAGTACACGACCCAAAAAGCTATAAAGGGGAGTGTGCTAGCCGATCATCTGGCTCATCAAGCTGTAGAAGATTACCAATCCATGAAGTTCGACTTCCCTGACGAAGACATCATTACATTGGACAACTTTGAAGAATTCAGACCATATGAAGGACCGGAACAAGGATCCCGATGGACCCTGTACTTTGATGGGGCTTCCAATGCACTTGGTAACGGTATCGGTGTTGTGCTTATATCTCCATAAGGATGCCATACTCCTTTCACCGCCAGACTTTGCTTCAACTGTACGAATAACATGGCAGAGTATAAAGCATGCATCTTTGGACTCAAGGCTTCCATAGACTTGGGAATCAAATCCTTAGATGTGTTTGGGGACTCAGCTTTGGTCATCAGTCAGATCAAAGGAGAGTGGGATACTAAACATCCAAACCTCATCCCTTATAAAGAACATGTTTTGACATTATTACCACATTTCGAGCAGATTACCTTCGAGCACTTCCCGCGAGAAGAAAACCAGCTAGCAGATGCTCTAGCTACGATGTCATCCATGTTTAAAATTGATTGGGACAATGAGGCTCCCCAAATCTCCATTCAACGGATGGACGAACCGGCACACTATCACGAAATTAATACCGAAGAAGTAGTGGACCAGTCGTGGTTTCAAGAAGTCAAAAGGTATCTCGAGGCTCAGGAATATCCTAAAGGAGCTTCAGTCAACGACAAAAAGTTCTTAAGGATATTCTTAGCTAAGTTCTTCCTAAGTAATGGCATCTTGTACAAGCGCAATCATGATTCTATTCTGCTCCATTGTGTGGACAAGATTGAAGCTGAAAAGATCATGGCTGAATTGCATGAGGGAACCTTTGGCACTCACTCTAGCGGGCATACGATGGCTAAGAAGATCCTACGGGCAGGCTATTACTGGTCTACCATGGAAGCTGACTACTATTAACATTCCCAGACTTGCCACAAATGTCAAATCTATGCAGACAAGGTGCACGTGCCTCCAGTTCCTCTAAATGTCTTAATAGCTCCTTGGCCTTTCGCTATGTGGGGAATCAACATGATTGGAGAGATCAAGCCTACATCATCCAATGGACATCATTTCATTCTGGTGGCCATTGACTACTTCACCAAGTGGGTCGAAGCAGCTTCCTTCGCATCCGTTACTAAGAATGTTGTTGCCCGCTTCATCAAGCAGAACCTTATTTGTCGGTACGGTATCCCCGAAAGGATCATCACTGATAACGGTACAAACCTTAACAATACTATGATCACTGCCTTGTGCGAGCAGTTCAAAATTCAACATCATAATTCATCTCCCTACCGGCCAAAGATGAATGGTGAAGTCGAAGTTGCTAACAAAAAGATCAAAAAGATCATACAAAATATGACCGTCACCTACAAGGACTGGCATGAGATGCTACCGTTTGCTCTTCACGGATACCGTACCACGACACGAACATCAACTGGGGAAACACCCTATTCTTTGGTATATGGCTTGGAGGCTGTTTTACCTATCGAGGTTCAGATTCCCTCTTTGAGAATCATGAAGGATGCTGGTTTGAGTGAAGACGATTGGATTCAGACCTGGCTTGATCAGCTAAACTTAATTGACGAAAAGCGACTTACTACTATTTGCCACGGTCAGACGTATCAAAAACAGATGATCAAGGCTTTCAACAAGAAAGTCAGAAGTCAAGTGTATCAAGTTGGAGATCTAGTGATCAAGCGCATTATATTACCACAAAGTGATCCCAGGGGAAAATGCACTCCTACCTACGAAGGACCATTTTTAATCAAGAACATCTTTTCTGGTGGGGCAATGATTTTAACCACCATGGACGGTAACGACCTGCCGCACCCTGCGAACGCAGACATAGTCAAAAGATACTACGCATAAGAGACCCGCTTGGTTGACACACCTAGGAAAAACAAGGGCATCCCAGTGAATCGAAAACCCGAAAGGGCGGTTCAGGCAACAATTAGGGATAAAATAACAAACAAATCTGTATACCCGGCAAGTTGAAAACCCGAAAGGGCGACTTGGGCAAAAAGGGGTTTCCCGGTGGACTAAAAACCCGAAAGGGAGGTCCAGGCAAAAGTTAGGGAATTAAAGTGCATGACTATGTCTCGTCGGATCACTTTAAGGACAATCTCTTCACGGACAAACCTGAAGCTTCTGATCAATCTAATCATCTTCGGACGAAGCAACAAATGGACAAGATATTCGGAGATACGAAGGCTATAGAGGAATGAGAACCCCATGGGATTTTTACACACATAGTTATCTTTCTTTGTATAAATTTTTCTTACTTTTATGACACCATCCTCTTACTAGGATGACTGTCTCATTTGTACAAAACACTTATTCGAAGTAAATACAAAGATATCTCTTTCAAAGTACATAAAACTATTTGCCTTTTTCTTTTACACTTGTGTTTTTATTTGTAAAAACGTCCAATGATTCATTGATGAACATATGCATTTGAACATAATTACTGTTTACAAATAAACAGAATGGAAGAGAACAATTACTGACAGTTTGAAAGGATAGGAAAATGTCTTTAGACTATTCCAGGAGCAATCCCTACAGTACATCATCTAGATCCCCAGCGGAGCCAAAACCTTGAAATACATATCCCCAGCGGAGCTTTAATTTCCAACTACAGATCCCCAGTGGAGCCAAAACCTTGAAGTATGGATCCCCAGCGGAACTAATTTTCAAACCCTTAATCTCCATCAGAGTTAAAACTTCAAACTCCCAGATCCCCAGCGGAGCCAAAATTCCTAACTATCAATCCCCAGCGGAAACCATCCAGTTTATCTAATTTCCCCAGCAAGTTATCTTGAAACCTGGAAATAAACCAAGATAACAGTTAAATTTTGTCTCTCCCCAACCTAGGATAAATCCCCAGTAGAGTGGCAGACGACCGAAAACTCCTGAACTTACTCCCCAGCAGTAAGCCTTCTTCCCACAGAGTTTTTATTTTTCAACAGAATGAAGATTCTCATTCTTAATTCCCCAGTGAAGTCACCAAAGTTTTCATTGCTCCCCAACAGAATGAAGATTCTCATTCTTAATTCCCCGCAGAAGTCATCAGAGTCTTCCTTATTCTCCAGCAGATTAAGGATTCCCATTGAGTAACCCCTAGTAGAAGTCATCAAAGTTCTCTAGATTTCCCAAGAAAATTTCTCAAGCAGTATGGCATTGCTCGCAACAAATTTTTTGTCAATACTCCAACTTCCAGACATGAAGGATCCTCGTATCCCCATAGAAGTTATCAAGGATTTTTAATCCCCAACAGTCGCCCAGGATTTCTTATCCTCAGCAGTCAAGGATTTATTTTCCCCGGCAACAGTCAAGGGTTTTATTATCCCCAACTGTCAAAGATTTATTTTCCTTAGCAAAGCAGCTTACATGCGCATACATTACATCCATATATCATAAACATTGATAAAACACATATATTGCATCATGTGATCGGTGGATCTGGAACTGACTGTTTAAAGCTGGTTCGCGAAATGTCGCGGAAGCAAGAGTCGCCACCGTCTTTTATTTTCTCCAAATGGAAAGGACAAAAGCACAGAAAAATTCCTTAAAGAGATTGCTCTCGGTTCGGGAGGTAGGTTATAGAAAGGGAAGGTGTTAGCACCCTTTCTATCCATGGTTATCCATGGGCTCTTAGATACTTGCTCATATGTGTTTTCAAAATTGTTTGTTTGCTTTTCAATGTGGGTTTAAAAAAGTTTCTTTGAAAAATTTCAGTTCGACTCGTACGTCAGAGTGTTTGAAAAGTTTGCTTTGAAAGCTTTTGAAAATGTGTTGGTGTGAAAAGTCTTTTTTTGAGTTTGTTTTGAGATTAGAGCAAGTATCCTTGAGAACCTACCTACCCTAAGGAATTCGTCTGTGTAAGAGTCCTTTAAAGCAGTGCCATCCCACCATTGAGAGGTAGGTAGCACCACCGTTGGAGGTGTTCGGGTCAATTCGAGTTTGTAGGGACATGGTGATCACCAGAGCAATGGGAAGACACCTTAGAAGCTACCCTCATGCCAGGTTCCCGGATCATGAGGACTTACTAAGACGTCCTCTACTCGACGACCACCTTTCGAAAGGCAACAGTGAGGCGTACCCTGGGGGTGGTGTGTGCGAATTGTGTGTCATGTTTCAGTTATTTGTCTTCTCATGTTTATTTGTGATCTACGCTTGATTTTAATTAGGGCCATTCATTCTTGCATGCTTTTTAACAGTTATAAAGTTTACGGGAAAATAAATCTAAGGCTATTACAAATGGCGCGGGTCCACATCGCCAAAATTAAACCGGACCCGATTTAGCGGAAAGTAAATGAAGCAATAAAAATAAAGTGCGAAAAATAAAATTGTTACAAGGCTTTGGGGCATGTACATAATTATAATAAGCGACAAAGTAAATACGCGAAATAAAATAATTAAAGCGACGGGCGTTGGACCCTTTTGCAAAAATATTAAATTAATAAGGAATTAAAATAAAAAATGAAAAATTAAATGTTTTTGGTATTTTTATATTTTTTAAGATTTAATGGAAAAGAATTAATTAAAATTAAAATAAAACGTCAAACCCTAATTCTAGTGTTTTTTAAGTTTATTGTAAAAATATTAAGTTTAACCTAATTTAAATCTAAGTTAATCTACATGCAAAAATTTAATTTATGAAAATAAATAAAATAAGCAATATTATTGTAAAAAGGGAAATTAAGAAGAATAAAAATTAAACCTAATTCTATTTTTGGATTTTAGTTATTAAAAGGATTAAAAATTATAACCTAATTAAACTAAATATTTACATGCAATTTATTTATGGAAATAATAAAATAAAAATTATATTTTTTTGCCTTTTTCTGATTTTATGACATTTTTCATATTTTTGTAAAAATAATTAATTAATTAAAACAAACAAAAAAAATAAATAACATAACAATTGAGAAAATAAAATATAAAAAGAAAATCAAACCAGGGGGGGTAGCCCCAAAATTGGAGGTAAGGCCTAGCATTCTGGCCCATTAAGCATTGGCCTCGTTGGACTTTTTGAATCCTGTATGATGCGTTGACTGGGAGTGTAGCGTGTTCCTTGCATCCAAGCCTTTGATTTGAACTGGTGGGATGCGTGGACGATTGAGATGGTGAGCGTATGGTATACTGGGACGCTCATGCTGCATGGGATTTTACATTGAGGAAAAATATGAAGGAAAGTCAGGACCTGGGTCTCGAACCCAGGTCACGTGGATTGCCAATACACCTCATTGCCACTGGACCACTAACACGCATTTGTTAAATAAACATACAATGAATAATATAATATAAAACAATGCATCAGTGGTTTAAAGCGCGAAAATTCAAATTTATCCAACCAGTACACGCCACTTCATCATCTTCCCCATGGCTTCGTTTTGCCTGAAAAGAACAAAAGTATTAGGCAACGGTTTTTACACCGTTGCAGAAAGTGGCATACGAGAAAATAACGATTAGGCCCTGAGGCCCCATAAATTAATCGCGATGACGGATTCTTGTTCGTTGGAGTGTGCCGGTTTGAATGGTCTAAGTCTGGAAAGCTAATTTTTCTTCAATTGAAAAGCCCTAATTCTGAGCTTTATGAACCCTAAAAAATTAACAATGGTAAACATCCATATACGGCACGAAAACAAAATTGGATCACATGGTTAGCTTCAGAATATGCTTATTAGTATGAATGCATCAATAAAAAACAATGAAAATGCCTTAAACATGGAACACGATCATGCATTTTTCTGGAAACTGTTTGAGTTCATGATACCGGTTCCAGGCGTTTTGGCTTGTTGTTTGTGATTGGTACACGTTCAGAATTAGTCAAGGAAGCTATTGGAATAAGACTTAGGGCTTCAATCCTCCTCTAAGGTTGATTTCAGATTTGAGTTTTGATGGAAAAATTTCAATGTTCCAATGGCTCTTGAGGCGCAGCTTCTAGTCTTTTTCATTAGGTTTTTGGTCAGGGTTATGTAGTGAGGTGATTAGGTCAAGAAAATTGAATAAAATCCATTGCTTTCATTGTTTCCAATCTTTGATTTTCTTAAGATTTTTTCAAATCTTTTCCATGTGCAATTGTGTTCAATCATGCTCCAATCACACCAAAACTTGCCATATTTAATTGTACACGAAATCTTGAGCCTAGAATGTGTACAAAAAGATTTTTTAGGTCATGTTTATATTTTCTATATATTTAAATGATTTAAATGAATTAATATTAATATAAATTAAAATAAATAATTAAAAAATGAGAAAATACTTCCCTTTGGGCCAAGTGGTCGTGCATAGGCTTAGAATGATGAATCATGGAAGAAAAATAGGCCCATTTGCATTTTTAGGTCATTTGAACCATTGTTGACTTTTCAAAATTCCTAAAAATTTCCCCACTTCCACAAGGCATAACTTGCTCAATTTTTAAGCTTTTCACATGTTCTTGGACATTTTGGAAAGGTCTTTGAGTCCTTTAACCAATGCCTTTGGTCCCATGTCATTTTGATTTACCAATCTCAAGTTATGGCCTTTGACTTAAAGTCCCTTTTTGTTGACTTTTGAAAATGACCTATAATGTTGAAATTGATAACTTTTTGTGAGAGAATTTCTTGGACTTGGAATATGAAGATGAATTGTAGGAAATGTCTTTCTCTTCAAAATGAGCTTTGGATGGAATTTTTATGATAATCCATGTGAAAGTTATGCCCTGGTCAATTTCAGTTGACTTTTTCAGCTGTCCAAATATAGCAACTTTTGCATCTTTGATGATTTCTGAGCCAAATTTTGAGAATCATGATCAAACATTGATCAAATGATGTTTGTGGCTTCAAAATGATATGTTGACCAAAAATTTGAACTTTTGACTGTCAAATGACCATTTTGCCCCTACAGTTGACTGTAGTGCAATTTAGGGTTTTGACTGTGCAATTTTGAACTGAATGCCTTGAAACTTGATATGGGGATACTTGACCATCTTTGTAAGCATATGAGACTTGATTGGGTCCTTGAAAACTTCCTTTTCTTGATCAGAACACAAACCCTAGTTTTGACTGCATAGGAGACAGTTGAACTGCACAACCCATGGGGAATTTTGTGACTTGGCTTGGCAATTTCTTGAAGAATATGGGAGGGCAAATTTTGGGGTGCAACACATCATACATTTCATGCAACATAACTTTGTGTTTCAGCTAACATTTTACCCTTTTCAGGATAAGATTAACAGCTACAGTTTAACAATATGAAATCATGATACAGTTCAGATACACTCTAGACACGGAAGTCATTATGTCACTTATTCAGATTTCAGATACAATTCAGATACGCTCCAGATACAGATGCCATCCTGATACTTATTCAGATTTCAACTATCATATACAGATTAGATACGCTCCAGACACAGAAGCCATTCTATTTTTCATTCAGATTCAACTATCAGATACAGTACGAATACACTTCAGACACGGAAGTCATTCTGTTGCTCATTCAGATTCAGATTTCAGATACAGTTCAGGTACACTCCAAACACGGAAGTCATTCTGTCACTTATTCAGATTCCAATTACCAGATGCAGTCCGGATACGCTCCAGACATGGATGCCATTCTGTCACTTATTATGATTCTCCCCAGCTTAGATACACTCAAGACACGGATGCCATTCTATTCCTCATTCAGATTCAGTCCCCAGATACAGTACATATACGTTCCAGATACGGACACCATTCTGATGCTTATTCTTTTGACTTAAAACTTACAACTTTCAGTTCAAACAAACATTCTTGGATGGCATCTTTAAGCCCATCTCCAACAATATTCTATCACCTCTCCAAATGGCATCTTTAAGCCCATTCCCTCAACTATATTTTGACGAGTGCAAATTTACGGGCACTCTAGTGTCCAATCATATTTTACCTTCGAGTCACGAACGACAAAGCTCACCAATCTAACTCTTCAGGTTCAAGAAGATTGAACAGGGGCAGCTGTTGTACCCCAAAATTTTCCCTCTCATTTATCAAGATTTTCCTTACAAGACTTCTTGGACTCAAGACAAGATTAGGGTTTGCTCAGCTTAAGACATCTTCTTGCACTGATAACCTGAAATTAGGGTTTGAGTTTGCACAAGGATTTTTGGACCATCAATGCTTCATGTGAATTTCATACATCATCTTGGACCCCTAAGATTGCTCATGTTAAGTTTCAAGCCTTGAATCACATTTTGACCAGTCAATTGGACAGTTGACCTAAAAATCAGCTGTATTGGGGAAAAAGTCAACTATGGCCAATTTACAGTCAAACTTCATATTTTTGATCCATAACAACATTTTAGGCTCCTATGTACCATTTGATCAAGTTTGGATCACAACTCCTCAAGAAATTTGATCAAATCATCAAAAGGGCAAAATGGTCAAAATTAGGGTTTTTGACTGAGAAAGGCCAATTTCTGATTTTTAACCTAGCCAATGGCCAATTGGGTTCAAGAATGATTTCAAGGACTCAATAGCATCATCTTGACCTAATCACATAGTTCAAAAGATCTCAAATGCATGAGATTGACAGAAGAATTTTGCAGTCAACTGATCAAAAATTAACTGTACACTGAAAAGTCAAACTTTGACTTTTTGGTCAAAATCAAGTGCCAAGGGTCATAATTAATCAAGATATGTCAAAATGTGAAACTTGTTGACCAAGAAACCTAAAATTGCAAATTAGGGTTTTAATTTGAAATTTTTCATAACTTAGAATTTTTTTAAGTATGGAAATTTTCTTATTTTTTTTCCAACTTTCCACAACCTTTTCACCATGATGCAATTGGATTCAAAGAAAACTTCCAACATGAAACTTGTAGTCCTCCATGAAATATACAACTTTTATTCACAAAGTTTTCCCAAAAGATGCTTGGATCTCAAGTTATGAATTTGTGAATAGGGGTCTATAAACTTTTTAACTTAGTGAAAATTTGCCCTAATTTAGGCAGGTTTTTGACCCAACTTCATGGGAATTTTTCACCTAGTTCCAAGAGGTATCTCAAAATTCATTTCAAAGATGGATTGTAGAGAATTTTGAAAGATTTACAAAATGTCCAAGAACTCCAAGATTATTTGTGGTTAGGGAGAATCGAAGAAGAGAAAATGGCATTTTGTCACTTTCGTTCAAGCCATTTTTACAATGCTTCAAGTTGCAAATCAGATCCTAGCATGCTTTTACCTTGCATTAAAAGTCATAAGTCCCTTCTACACTCCATGATTAAATGCTAACTCAATGGATAATGGCTTGGTTTTGGCTTTTGAAGCATTGCACAAAGAATAAATCCATAAATGGCATAAAGGGCACATTGCCATTTTGATAAAGCAAGCTTTTTGCAACTTTGCTATCCTTGAGCCTTGGACATGTTATTTTGTCACAAGCAATGTCCACAGATATCAAGCAAAGCATACCAATCCTCTGCAGCTAGCAAGCAAGAAAGTACAACATTTTGGCTTAAGTCACTTCCACTTTCTTCAAAAGCAAGAAAAGTTGCAAAAGTCAAGATAACTTGTACATCTAATAAAGGGAGGGCTTGGCCTCATTCAAAAGGACTTCAAAAACTTGTTGCAAGCAGAAACACGAGTGCATAACTTCCCAAACACCCTCAAACCCAAAAAACAAATTTTTCTGCCAAGACATAGTAGTTTCTGCAAAACACTTGCCAACTTCATTTTGGCTCGTGCATTTTGCCTTTCAACCTTTGAAACACTTCATCCACATCATATCCAAACTATCCAAGCCCTTGTACTGGTTCTGTGAGCTCTGTTTTAGACATCACCATTTTCACTTTTGAAGGTTGCAGGTTGACTTCTACAAGGAGTTTCAAGCATCCTCATGGCAAGCTAAGCATTGGAATAACTTGAGGGAACTTCAAGGAAGCTCACACGATCCTCAGGCCTCACTCAAAGTCCTCACATTGCCATATCCAAACTCAGTTGATCAAGGTATTTTTCAAATCTCTATCTCTTTATTTAGGCAACCTTAAGTCACGATTTGTGAAGCAAAAATGTAGTGCTTAACTTGCTGAAGCTGTACATATGCATAGTTGTCATTTAAATTAACTGAGTAGTGAGAATTTGAAGCTTGAAGTTCATAAAAAAATTAGGTCAGGAATTAGGGCCACTGAAATTCTCCCTGGTCTTTTAGAGTTAGGTCACAAACTTTATATCACTAGAATCGTGAGATCATAAGCTACATTTTTTGTGTTATAAGTTTTTGTTTTTGTGCAGAGAATAAAGAGTTACAGGTTTGAATTCAGAACACGCGCAAGGAAGAAGAAACCAAGGACATGGACGAAGCTGAGCTGTCTTGAGCTTTTTGTTTGTTTCTTGCCTTTTTGTTTTTATTTTCCACACCCCCTGTATTGCTTTTACACCCCCTGACTTATTCCTTATATTTTCATATTTTTCTTGCATATTTTTATTTTATTGCTTGCATTTATTTTTTCCAATGATAAAAAATCCCCAAAAATAATTTATTTATTTTCGCATTTTATTCTATTTTTTTATTTATTTTTTTGCATAAAATAGTTTATTTTGACAAGTGGTTTCTATTTTCTTAAATAAAATTTGTAAAAAACATTTAAAAATATCATACATTTTTATTTTTTATTATTCATACACAGAAAATATTATTTCCACTTATATTTTAATTTTTAATATTTGTAAATAATTTTATTTATTTTTTCTTGTACACAAATAAATAATAATATAATACATATATTTATTTTAAATCAAATTAGGGTTTCCCCTTTTAAAAATAAAAATATTATTTTTCTTATTTTTAGGACTTAAATAATTTTATTTTTTTCATACATAAAACAAATACAAAACATTTTTTTTTGCATATTTACATTTTTATTGCATTTTTAATACTTGTTTATTTATTTAATTTGCAAATATTCAATTGGGTTGTAATAGTATTTTAGGGTTTTATTTTGTGCAAATACCCCCATTCAAAAACTTGTATCCCCCCTCCCATAATAATTGTTGTAATAGCTTAGATTTATTTGACGCAATTTATCGCATTATATAGTATTTAGTAAAACTAGGGTTTGTATGATAAGACAAAAATCAAACAAATAGCAAATACCTAATACAAGACAAACCAAAGCATGTAAAATGACAACACATTGCACACAAGCACCCCTAGGGTTTCACCCACTTGGTTGCCTAAAAAAATGGCCATGGTATGCATGCAAAGTGTCTTGGCAAAACAAAACAAAACAAAACAAAAGATCATAGTCTCTCGATGACGCTATCAAAAGGTTGCCTAAACAAATGATCTTGGTCCCTCAAACAAGCTAAGATACTTGGCACCATTGCTATCATGGTTATACGATGACCCATGCCCGTCCCGTTTAACATCCAAAGATAGGGTTGTTTACCAAACCAATGGTAAATCAACAATATCAAAGGAATAAAAATGTACAAGAAAGTGTTTTGAGTAGGTAGAATGCTTCTAGTTACTTGATCAATTTGCAAACAATCCTTGCTATTTTCAAACACACACACCTTTTCAAAACATTTTCCAAACAACTTTCAAAACATTGAAACATTTTTCAAAAGACAAACATCTTTGTATACATTCTTACGAACGAGAATCATTACAAAGATTGCCTAAACAAAGGCCTCTTTTCAAAATACTTTCAAAACCACACAAAACACCATTTCAAACAATTGCAAAATCAAAGCAAGTGATCTAAACAAGTAACTAAGAGCCCATGGAAAACCATGGATGAAAAGGGTGCTAGTACCTTCCCTTTTCATAATCTATCCCCCGAACTCAAGAAAACATCTCAAAGGTCTTTCCTGTGCTTTTTTACCTTTCCTTTTGGATAAAAGAAAAGTCGGTGGCGACTCTTGATAACCGTAACATTTGCAAATACAAACGCAAAACCTCAAGTCAGTTCTCCCACCGCATCACAGCTATCCCCAGCGAGAACGAGGAATTCAAATTTTGTTTTCTCCAGCAGCAATCCGGGATTTATTTTCCCCACCTAGAGAACATCAAAAACATTACATATCCATACATAATGACATACGTATACTCATCATACAACACAATCTCATTTATTTTGAGAACATCATTTCTTGATACATGTCATGCATTACATATAACTGACCTTTACCTTTAAGAAAAGATACAATCAAATTCTCATAAAGTTCAAGCTATGAAGCCTGGATCCGACCGGATAGTACCTTGATCTCTACAATATATTATGAAGCACGGATTCGACCGGATAGCAGTATCAAACACCACGAAGCCTGGATTCGACCAGATAGTGGTTTATCTATAAGCTATGAAGCCCGGATTCGACTGAATAATAGTTTAATCCCCAGCAAGTCGTGAAGCCCGGATAACAGCTCAGCAAATTATTGTGAAGCTTGGATTACGACCAGATAGCAATACAAGTTTCTGTGAAGCCTGGGTTACAACCAGATAGCAGCTAAAGACATCGCGAAGCCTGGATTAAGACCAGATAGTGGTATATCTTTAACATAAGTTATGAAGCCCGGATTACGACCAGATAATATCTTGATTCCTCCAAACACCATGAAGCCTGTATTTCGACCAGGTAGTGGTATGAGACATCGTGAAGCCTGGATTTCGACCAGATAGCGGTAAAAGACACAGTGAAGCCTGGATTATGACCAGATAACAGTAAGGGACACTGTGAAGCTTGGATTACGACCAAATAGCAGTTCACTCAGCCAGATACTATGAAGCCCAGATTACGACCGGATATTGGTAGGCCCAAAGCCAAAGGGAAGCCCGGATTACGACCGGATAACCATTTGATCTCTTCTGAAGCCTGGATTATGACCAGATAAGAAGTAAAGTATTGTAAAGCCTGGATTACGACCGGATAGCAGTACAGAACACCATGAAGCCTGGATTCGACCATATAATGGTATAAAGCACCGTGAAGCCTGGATTACGACCAGATAACGATAAAAGGACGGAAGCCTAGATTACAATCAGATAACAGCACAAGGCACTGTGAAGCTTGGATTTCGACTAAATAGAAGTTTACCTGGACAATTACTAAGAAGCCCATAGTCAACCGGATATTAGTGTGCCCTAAATTCAAGTTGAAGCCCGGATGCAACCGGATAGCAACTCATTTCTTTCTGAAGCCTGGATTACGACCAGATAAGAATCTAGAAATTGCGAAGCCCGGATTACGACCAGATAGCAAGTTTAATCTCATCTCCCCAGTAAGTCACTGTAAAGCCTAGATTATGACCAGATAGCAGTCGGTCTTATTACTATGAAGCCTGGATCACGACCAGATAGTAGTTCATTTTCACCTCTTCGACGAAGAGACGATTCCTCAATAAGAATAACGGACGACTGAAGTTCCTAAAATTCAAAACAGAGACGATTTCCCAGTAGAATAACGGACGACCGAAAGTCCTAAAATTCTATTTCTCTCAAGACAGAGATCAACATTCCCCAGCGAAATCTTCCTCAATAACAAGCATACAATATCTCGCTAAGGAATCTCTTAGGCGGTCGACACTCCTTCAGGTGGCATATTTAGGCCCATCCCCCGTCAACAATATTCAAATGGCATCTGTAAGCCCATTCACGACATCACAAGACAAGTACCACATGATGTGAGTGCAAATTTCTGGGCACTCTAATGTTCAATCATCTTCCACCTTTGGATCACGAAAGGCCAGCAAGCCAATCTACATCCTCAGGTTTAAGAAGATTGAACAGGGGCAGCTGTTGTACCCCAAAATTTGCCCTCCCATATTTCTCAAAACATTTCAATAAAGATCCTTAAGTTGCTCAAGGAAGTCCAAGGGTTGACCAGACAAGCTCTCTCCTAAGGCAGTCTACCTCAAATTAGGGTTTCATGTTGCATCAAGATACTTAAGTCCAAGGGATCCCAAATGATCACCATTGTCCTAAATATGTTCTCAAGATCATCCATGTCAAGTTTCAAGCCTTGCAGAGGAAGTTTGCTCAGTCAATTGCTCAAAGGCCTGAAAATTGACTATGCTAGGGCAAAAGTCAACTGTGGCCTACATACAGTCAAACTTCAATATTTTTGGTCAACATCCTCATTTTGAAGTATATTTCATAATTTTATCAAGGGTTGATCATGATTCATCAAGGATTGCTCATAATTCATCAAGACTCAAAAGTTGCTAAATTAGGGTTTTGTAGGAAAAGTCAACAAAACTTTGACCAAGCATAACTTTCTCATACTTTATGAGAAATGACCCATCCAAAGCCCATTTTGAAGAGGATGCCATGCTATACAATACATCTTCAGATCCAAAGTTCAAAATATTCACTCACAAGAAGTTATGAATTTGGACATTATAGGTCATTTTGAAAAGTCAACAAAAACACCTTTTTTGTCAAAGCTTCATACATGAGCATGGAATATCAAATTGAGATGAGACTAAAAGGGTTGCTTATAGGACATCTAAAGCTTTCTAAAAAGTCAAAGAACACCTTTAAAGAGTCAAAATTGAGGAAGTTATGAATTGGTGAAGTTGGCCCTTTTTGCAAAATTGTCAAAAGTCAACTAAGCCTAAAATTGCAAATTTTGCTTAATGGGCCCAATCTTTTGCACTTGTTTTGAGTTGGCAACATGGTCCACGAACCCTAGCCTTTTTCACTTGTCATTATCTTGTTTTTATTATTTATTTTGATTTTTATTTGAATTAAATCAATTTAAATCAAAAACAAATCATAAAAAATCCAAAATATTTAAATCTCAAGATTTGGTACATGTTTCAGGTCTTAAATTCCAGCTAGCATAAGATTGAATTCGTGTAAAGACTTGGAGTGCACAAAAAGATTGGTTTTAGGCTATTTTTGGAATGATTTTCAAGTGTATCAAATCAAAATCAAAAGCATTGATGGAGGAAGATTGTGATCATATTGGCAACCCTAATTCATTCCTCAGTACATAAGGATCATTTACAGACCTAAAGCAAGGCTAGAGAGAGGCGTGAGAACCAGAAACAAACTTGAAAAAACAAGAAAAAGTGTTGAATCGAATTCCTAGTTGCAAGCAATTACATGCCTTCCTGACCATCCCAATCACTTCTTGGGAGTGTAGGCAAGCGAAACCAACCAAGAACAAGCATTTCCAGGCCCTGAAACTCACTGTAAGTCATCCACGATATTGATATATTTTTGAAATCGAATTGCATCATTCTGTTATTTATAGCACGAAACAATCATAGATTATTGATCCTTAGAAAATTTGCAAGCTTTCTGTAATGTTTAATTGCATTTATATGGACTGTATGAGATTTCACCATTGTTAGGGTTTGTAGCTTCAATTTGGGAATTTTGTGTGCAGGAAAAATTAGGCCATGAAAGGGGCACCATTGTGCTCAGCAGGTCCAGACGAACGTATCCATGGCATTAGTTTTTATTTATCACGTTTGTGTGAGATTTTGAGGATTGGAGGACTTGTAGCAACGAACATGGTGTCGTAGGTAAAAGTCTGTATCTTTTAGCCACGGAACAAGGAAGGAGAAGATATCGTGGCAAGAAATGATTGGCCTATTCAAAAAAACGTGCGCTGAATTGATATATCATTCCGTTTTAATATTTAATTATTGTTTTGTATTATATAACAACTAACGCATGTAGCGCAGTTGGTAGCCAGGCGAGTGTACAATGCTTCAGGACCTGGGTTCGAATCCCAGGTCCCCCATTCTTTTCGTATTATTTTTTCTTCATTAATCAGGTGCGTACACGAGCCAAAGGACCATCATGCGTCCTCACAATCTAACCGGCCAAGTGTCAGGAGACTAGATCTGATGGCCATCAGGCGAGGATCCACCTAGAGGCGTTGGTCAAGGCGAGGCAGGAGATCATGGAGGTCAACGTGGACCTTTGGTTTTGGGCCCAGAAATCTGATCTTCACACCCCCCTTCAGATTGCTTCCCAGACCCATTTTGTCTATATCTTTTCTTTTTCATATTTTGTTTAATTTACTTATTTATTTTTACTAACAAAATTAATTTTTCTTTTATCAAAAAATCACATAAAAATATTCTTTTTATCAATAAATTAATTAATTTAATTAGATTTTAATTTTAGGTAAACTTTAATTTCTTTTTTGTAAATAAATTTAAATTAATTAGAACAATTAGGGTTTTATTTATAACTTAATTATATTTTCTTTTTTCTTAAAATAACCAAAAACCCAAAAATAGGCCATTTATTTATTTCTCATTAATTAATTTAATTACTAATTATTTTTGTATTTAATTTAAAAACTTAATTCTTTTTCTTAAAAATAATTAAAAACAACAAAAACAATTTTTTCCTTTAATAAGGTTAGAGGGGTCAAAACCCTAATTTCTTCCCGATCTTAATTTCATCGCGCGCTTTATTTTTATTTTTACCATATTGATGTAACTGCCCACAAGTTGTAATAGTTTAATTAGGTCTTTTATCTTTCATTTATCGCTTTATTTTTAAGGGTTTGTTTTTGGCTATGTAAATACCCGAAGCCTTGTAATAGCGTAGTTTAACTTCCGCACTTTAAATTCCACAAAATATTTAACTGTTAGATGTATGAATATTAGGGATGCATGACAAGAATATATGTAAAACTTTAAAACAGTTAGCAAACCCTAAATGTGCAAAGATAAAAAATTTGAAATTGAATCACTCGCACATGCGCACTCCTAGGGTACACTCCCACTTGGTTGCCTTCGGTAAACGGTCATTAAGTATAGGATATTTTAGTGGTCGCTCTCTTGTCTAAACAAAAATCAAAGTCCCGTTTGGAAAAGTTGCCTCGGAATGGTTTCCTTAGAATTGTTGCCTCGAATAAATTGATCTAAGACATTAGGGTTACTACTAGGACGTCCTAACATTGCTTTAGTGACCGTACGTTCCTTTCGAATTGACCCTCAAAACACCAACGACGGTGCTACCTACTTACTAATAATGGGATAGCACTGTCTAAAGGAAGAAAACATAGAACAATTGTTTTTTCGAGTAGGTATATTAGTTCTTAAGTACTTGCTCAATCCAAACAAACTTTTTCACACTTACACTCCTTTTCAAACAAAGTTTTCAAAAACACTTCGTAACACTCTTGAAGACAGAGGCAAGAGTTAAATCGAAGTCAAAACAAAAGCTTTTCAAATCACACGAACACACAAAGAAGCAATTTTTAAAAATGATGAGCAAGTACCTAAGAGCCCGTGGAAAACCACGGATAGAAAGAGTGCTAATACCTTCCCTTTCTATAATCTACCCCCCCGTACTCAAAATCTCAAAAAAAGGAATTTTTCTGTGCTTTTTTCCTTTCCTTGTTGGATAAAATAAAATTCGGTGGCGACTCTTGCTTACCGCGACATTTTGCGAACCCAAACGCAAAACGCAAACCAGCAATTCCTAAAAAACAGTCCTAGTTCTGGCTACCGTATCACAATATGCATACGAAACGCATATAACACAATCTCATTATTTTGAGAACATCATTACGTAATGCATTTCATACATCATGACATTGCATATAACTAACTCTTTACCTTTTCAGGAAAGTTCAATCAATAGACGAATATCATCAACAATTATCAAATAGTTCTAGATTAATTCCCGAAATAGGATGGGGCGACTGTCTATATGATGAACACTACCTTTAGACCTCTGCTGGTTCAGTTTAAAATCAACCAAAGATTTATTTTTGATAGTCTTTCCAATAAACACTTTTTCTGGTTCAGTTTAAATCGACTAAAGATTTATTCTGATTCTTTTCCAGTTAAAAATGACACAAGACATCTGCTGGTTCAGTTTAAATCGACCAAAGATTTATTCTGATAATTTCCCAGTAGGCCTCAGCTGGCTCAGATTAAATCGACCAAAGATTTATTCTGATACTTCTCTCAATAGACCTTTTTCTGGCTTAGATTAAATCGACCAAAGATTTATTCTGGTACTTCTCTCAGTTAAAGATTTAACAACATCTACTAGCTTAGATTAAATCGACCAAATATTTGCTCTGATACTTCTCTTAGTAGACCTTTTTCTGGCCAGAGTAAATTGACCAAAGGTTTATTCTGATAGTTCTCTCAGTTAAAAGATGTAAAGACCTTTTTCTGGCTCAGATTAAATCAACCAAAGGTTTATTCTGATACTTCTCTCAGTTAAAGATTTAAAGACCTTTTTCTAGATCAGATTAAATCGACCAAAGATTTATTTTGATACTTGTCTCAGTAAACCCTTTTCTGACTCAGATTAAATTGACCAAAGATTTATTCTGATACTTATTCAAGATACAGTCGAGCATAGACTCATTCTGATACTTCTATCAACAATTACCTCTGGATGGCATCTATAAGCCCATATCCGATGATTCTCTGTCACCATATCCAAATGGCATCTTTTAAGCCCATCCTCGACATAATCAACAAACAGTTTTACTTCGTGCACAAGAGAGTGAAAATTTTTGGGCACTTAAGTGTTCAATCCTCTTCTACATTCAAGTCACGAATGGCGGACAAGCAAATATAAATCTTCAGGTTTAAGAAGATTGAACAGGGGCAGCTATTGTACCCCAAAATTTTCCTTCTCATTTCTCAAGACATTTCTCACCTAAGATCTCAAATGCTCAAGGATTCTTAAGGGTTTGATCATACAACTGGACTTTTGATGCCTTTAGTGACTTTCATTGTTCATTATAGGTCTTCAAGATTTCTCATACCAAGTTTCAAGCCTTGCATTACAAATTTGTTCAGTCAATTGTTCAGATGACTGAAAATCAGCTGTATTGGGTAAAAAGTCAATTGTGATCAATATACAGTCAAACTTCATGATTTTTGTCCAACATCAACACTTTGAAGTAGTATTTATCAATTTACCAAGGGATGATCATAATGCCTCAAGAAAAGCACTCAAATCATCAAAAGGGCAAAATTGTCAAAATTAGGGTTTTGACTAAGATTTACCGATCATTGACTTTTGACCTAGTACATGACCTAATGGATTGAAACATGATCTCAAGGAATCAAACATAACATGTTGAGCTAATTTCATGGCTCAAATCATTTCTCAAGATTATTGTATTGATAGTTTAAATTTGGATCAACTGATGAAAAGTCAACTGATACATTAAAAGTCAAACTTTGACTTTTTATCAACATTGAATTTCAAAGATCAAAATTCATCAAGACACTCAAAAATTTTAAACTTGGTCAACCAGAATCAAGAAAGTCAAGAAAGTCAACAAAAAGTCAATATTTTCAAGACTTAGAAAATTCAAAGTGTTTTTTAGCCTTGATAATTTCATTACTTTACGACAATTTTTCACAAAGATGCAAGATGATCCATAGAAAACTTTCAACATGAAAGTTGTAGATTTTGATTAAATATACAACATTATACCTTAGGGTTTATGTCCAAAAAATTCTTAGATTTGAAGATATAAGCTCATAAAGTCATGACATTTTTCATAAAACACTTAGTGAAAATTTTAACAAGTTTAGGCAGATTTTTGACTTAACTTCTTGACCAATTTTCACATAGTTCCAAGATGATTTAGCCAAATTGGTAAACATGAAGGTTGTAGATAAAGTTTCAAGCTTTCCAAAATGTCCTAGAACTTGAAGAGATCATTCTTGAGATAAGAGAATCGAAGAGAAGAAGTTGGGCATCCATTCTTGAATTTCAAGTCATTTTCTTGATGAACACATGATTCAATCTCACAACTATACTGCATAATCTTGATTTTCAGGCCTCTTTACTTTAAAATTTATCCATAATATGATGTTTGCATAACTAGTTGAGCTATGATCTAAGATCTTGAGCCATTATCCAAGTGATCATGCCATTTAGGGAAGAAAGTTCACACTTCCATTTTGGAAAAGTGACTTTAATCACAAAGTCAACTTGTCTTGAGCCTCTAACTTATTTGTTCTGATCACACTCAACATGTATGCTTAGAAGCAACATGTTTAAAGCCTCTAGCCACCCTACAAGCCCTTGTACTATGCATTGAAACCATGTTTGTCAAGCTTGCTTCAAAATCAAGTTTCAATACCATAACATGTGATCTCTTGTTTCGGATCCCTTCAAGCTTCCAAGCCTCTTGCCTATAAATAGAGAGGTTATATGCAACCTAACACACTAACTCATAAGCCTTGAAACACCCTGAAACTCCCTAAAACTCATAACTGCATTCAAACCTCCATAACTTGTCATTTCTGGCCAAAAACTTCAATCTCACAATCCACTCATGCGTTTTCCCTATAAATCATTATCAAAGCTTCCATACATCAA
Source organism: Vicia faba (assembly GCA_948472305.1). NCBI lineage: Eukaryota > Viridiplantae > Streptophyta > Magnoliopsida > Fabales > Fabaceae > Vicia > Vicia faba. The sequence goes on along the minus strand of OX451735.1, from coordinate 458,458,209 downwards.
ATATAACTCATCCCATCCCTTTTTCACAACTGTAACATCTTCTTCCTCATCTTCCAAGCTCAAAAATAGAACTCTTCACATTGACTTCTCCAACACGATTCAAGCACTCTCGGAAAAAAGTAAGGGTTACATTAGCTTCCTAGGAGTCTAATAAAGCTATCCAGATCATCACCACACCTCCAGGAGTGCTCAAACTCCATACACGATTTCCAGTTTTGAGGTAAGTTTTCTCAACTTTGAACTCTCTCTATAAGAATAATTAATGGTTACTTTATGAATGAAAAATGTAGACATCATAGCCCTGAAGCTAACCATGCCCTTAGATTTCATTTATGTTGCCTGAGTGATGTGAATTTTGAGTTTGAACTTTCTGAAAAAATTAGGTTTTATTTGGTACCAACAGAAATTAATGTTCATCTTTGATTTATAGTTTAATTTGTTTACATGGTTAAATTCGTATTGAAAAATGGAGCAAGTTTCATCTTTATACTTTTGTAAATGGTTGAGAAATGAAAAAGTTCCAAAAATAAAAAATGATGGTGTTTGTTCTGCGCGTGAAGGAGGAAGAAGATGAAGGTCAAAACTCAGAAATGAGTTTATTTTATATTTAGTTGAAGTTTTTTTAGTACCGGATGTAACAACCACCCCAATGGTAGAGCGCGCGCGTATAAGGAATTCCTACGCCTGGTCATGGGTTCGAGCCAAGCATGGGACATTTTTTTATTTTCATGTTTGTTTCATGCTAATCAGGTGCAAGTAAGTTGAGGACGCGCATGATGCACCCCTCATCCATACCATCCACCTGCCAGGCAAGCAGATCCAACGCATCATACATGCAGCCCATGGTACACTCCAATAAGCCAGCAACGTGAGATCCATACAGGCGCTTGGGCTCTTCAGTTGGGCCTCTTTATTTCTGATCTGATACCCCCTAATTATTACACCAAGCACATGCCCATGCACACTTTTTATTTCTATTTTTTGATTTCAAACAAATACATCTTGGGCCCAACCTTTTACTACTTTTTACCACCCTTTTTACTTTTTAAACACCCAGCCCATTTATTTTATATTTTCATTTATTTATTTCATTAAAACTAAAAAAACACAAAAAAAAATATTTTTCTTAAATAATTTAATTTAAATATTTTATTTTATTTTTATCAAATTAAATTCTATTATTTTCTTTTACATTGTAAAAACATTTTCCAAATTAATACTAACATTCAAATTATTTTCTAAATAAATTACTTAGACTTAGGTTTTGTTTTCTTCTTGAATTCAATTGGCTTAAATTTTAGGTTTTGTTAAAAATTAATTAACTTCTTTTATAATTAAAATTAATTAGTTTAATTAGGTTAATCTCTAAACCTTTTCATTAAATATCCTAAAAACAATTGCTTTCTTTTCTTCTTCACCTTTACATTTTGTAAATTCTATCATTTTTCATGTATACGGTTTGTAATAGTAATTAAGGCTTTATTGCTCTCTTTCCCTATTCACAAACTTGTATCCCCCATTCTCAAAGCATTGTAATAGCGTAGGGCATTTAAATTCCGCAATTTATCGCTTTCCTTATTATTGCTAGTAATTAGGGTTTGCATGACAAGACTAAAATCAAACCATAGAAAACCCTAATTCAAAGATAATATACATGAAAATAAAACACTTTGCACACTTGCACCTCTAGGGTAACCCACACTTGTTGCCTCGGATAAAAACAATCATGTCCCTCGAACGTGGGATGTTTTAGCAAAGACCCTCGATAAAAAGATCATAGTCCCTTGATGACCTTTCAATGTTGCCTTCGGTAAATGATCTTAGTCCCTTACGACAATTGCTAAAACATCTTACAAGTTTCCTTCTGTGATTGTACGATGACCCACGCCCGTCCCACACATCCAATGATATGGTTCCTTACCAATAAATGGTAAAATAGCACTATCTAAAGGAGAAGGAAAAGAACAAATACTTTTTGAGTAGGTAGATTGCTCGTAATTGCTTGCTCACAAAAAAAACCATTTATACCTTACACTCTCAAAACACTTTTCAAAACAAATATTTTGTATACATTCTCAACGATACAAGAATCATTACAAAATGGCCTTACATTGGCATCTTAAAGACATCTTTATAAACACTCCTTTTCAAACAAATATTATTCAAAACCAACACTTTGTATACATTCTCAATGATACGAGAATCATTGCAAAGTTTGCCAAACTTAGGCATTTTCAAAATATTTTCAAACTTACACAAACACAGATTTTTTTCGAAAAAGTGGTCAAGAAATTAAGATCCCTTAGATAACTACAGATGAAAAGGGTGCTAACACCTTCCCTTTTCATAACCTACCCCCCGAACTCAAGAAAATATCTCAAAAGGTCTTTCCTGTTCTTTTCATCCTTTCCTTTATTAGATAAAAGAAAATTCGGTGGCGACTCTTGTTATCCGCAACATTTGCGATAAGAAAGTAAAACACCAAAGTTAGTTCTTCCACCGTATTACAACCATCCACTCTGGATCTCATTGATAACGATTATGCAATTTCCGCTTATGACTTTGAAAATCTGATCAACCAAGCCGAGGGAGAAGGTGAGTAAGATCGTGAGATACCTGGAGAACTTGCCAGACTCTTAATACAAGAAGAAAAGGCTATCCAACCACATGAAGAGCTGGTCCAAGTGGTGAACTTGGGTTCTGAGACAGATAAGAAAAAGGTCAAGATAGGCGCCAACTTAGAGGACAATATCAAGAACAAATTAATTCAAATGTTGTACGATTATGTTGATGTATTTTCTTGGTCATATGAAGACATGCCAGGGCTTGATACTGATATTGTGGTCCATCGTCTGCTAATGAAAGAGGTTTTGTTCTCCGATTAAGTATAAGGTTCGTCGCATGTGTCCTGAGATGTCGGAGAATATCAAGGTCGAGGTTATGAAAAAATTAAATGCAAGGTTCTTAGCAGTGATGTCATATCCTTAATGGGTTGCTAGTTTTGTTCGGGTACCAAAGAAATGCGGTAAGGTACGTATGTGTGTAGATTACAGGGATCTGAATAGGGCAAGCCCCAAGGATGACTTCCCACTTCCACATATTGATGTCTTGGTCGACAACACTACTCAACATAAGGTATTCTCCTTCATGGATGGTTTCTCAGGTTATAATCAGATCAAGATGCCGCCTAAAGACATGGAGAAAACTACCTTTGTCACACAGTGAGGCACTTTCTGTTACAAGGTCATGCCTTTTAGGTTGAAGAACGTTGGGGAAACTTATCAGCGAGCCATGATAGCTTTATTTCATGACATGATTCATCCCGAGATAGAAGTCTACATCGACGACATGATAGAAAGGTCACAAACTGAAGAAGAACATCTTGATCATCTCCATAAGTTATTTGAAAGGCTAAAGAAATACAAGCTAAGGCTAAATCTGAACAAATGCACTTTTGGGGTGAGGTCTGGAAAACTCATGGGTTTCACCATTAGTGGTAAAGGTATTAAAGTAGATCCCGCAAAAGTAAAAGCTATTCAAGAAATTTCGGCTCCCTGCACCAAGAAGGAAGTCAGAGGTTTCTTAGGACGACTAAATTACATTTCCCGATTCATTTCTCATTTGACTGCTACCTATGAGCCAATCTTCAAGCTGCTAAGGAAAGATCAAGTAGTAAATTGGAATGACAATTGTCAAATAGCCTTTGATAAAATCAAGGAGTACCTACAAGAACCTCTGATTCTGATGTCACCAGTTGAAGGAAGACCTTTATTTATGTACCTAACTGTGTTAGAGAATTCAATAGGGTGTGTGTTGGGGAAACATGACGAGTCTGGTCAAAAAGAGCATGCATTATACTACCTTAGCAAAAAATTTACCGATTATGAAACAAGATACTGCTCGAGAAAACTTACTGCTCTTTGGCATGAGCTGCTCGCCGACTAAGACAATACATGTCAACTTATACTACTCTATTGATCTCTAAAATGGATCCCATCAAGTACATATTTGAGAAGCCAACTCTCTCCGGAAGAATAGCCTAATGGCAAATGGTCTTAACAGAATACGACATTCAGTACACCAATCAAAAGTTAATCAAAGTAAGTGTACAGGAAGACCATTTGGTGCATCAAGCCGTAGACGACTACCAATTTATGAACTTCGAATTCCCGGATGAGAACATAATGCTAATTACAAATTATGAAGAACCTGGACCGTATGAAGGACCTGATCTAGGATCCCAATGGACTATGGTTTTTGATAGATATTCTAACGCACTTGGGAAAGGAATTTGGGTTGTAATTATATCTCCTCAAAGTTGTCATACACCCTTCACTGCCAGACTTTGCTTCGACTGCACCAATAATATAGTTGAATATGAAGTGTGCATCTTGGGTCTTAAAGCTGCTATTGACTTAAGAATTAAGTTCCTGAGCGTATATGAGGATTCCTCCTTGGTAATTAGTCAGGTCAAGGGAGAATGGGATACAAAGCATTTGAATCTTGTCCCTTATTGAGAGCATGTGCTGACTTTGATTCCGTACTTCGAAGAGATTACTTTTGAGCACATCCCAAGAGAAGAGAACCAGTTGGCGGATACGTTAGCTACCATGTCATCCATGTTCAAGCTCATATGGGATAATGAGGCTCCCAAAATTACCATTGAAAGTTTCAATGAACTGGCACACTGCTATGAACTTGACACTGATGGAGTAGAATAAAAACCCTGGTTTCATGAAGTGAAAAGATATCTTGAAGCTCAAGAATACCCTGAAGAGGCATCTATCAATGAAAAGAAATTCCTATGGAGGTTCTAGGATAAGTTCTTCTTGAGAAATGGAATTTTGTACAAGTGTAACCATGATTCAACTCTACTTCGTTGTATGGACAAGAAGGAAGCAGAGAAAGTTATGGAAGATATGCATGAAGGCATGTTTGGTACTCATTCCAGTGGACATACTATGGATAAGAAGATTTTGAGAGCAGGTTACTATTGGTCGATTATGGAAACTGACTGTCACCACCACTCAAGAACTTGTCATAAGTGCCAGATCTATGCTGATAAAGTTCATGTGCCTACAGTACCTTTGAACGTCATGACTGTTCCTTTGCCATTCGCAATGTGGGGCATTGATATGATCGTAGAAATCAAGCCTACTGCTTCTAATGGAAATCGTTTCATTCTCGTCGCCATTGACTATTTCAAAAAATGGGTTGAAGCAGCCTCATTTGCCTCTGTTACCAAGAATGTGGTAGCCTAATTCATAAAACATAATATTATCTACCGGTATGGCATCCCTGAGAGAGTCATCACGGACAATGGTACTAATCTCAACAACACTATGATCACTGAACTCTACACACAATTCAAGATCAAGCACCACAATTCTTCTCCGTGTCGAACAAAGATGAATGGCGCAATGGAAGCCACCAACAAGAACATAAATAATATTGTGCAAAAGATGGTTGTGACCTACAAATACTGGCACGAGATGTTACCATTTGCTCTCCATAGCTATCGCACTTCAGCATGAACATCGATTGGGGCAACCCCATTCTCTCTGGTCTATGGCATGGAAGTTGTCCTACCTGTCGAAGTTTAGATTCCTTCTCTGAGAATTATGAAAGATACAGAATTAGACGAAGAGGAATGGATTCAGACTAGGTTAGATCAGTTGAATTTGATTGACGAGAAAAGGCTTGCAATTGTCTATCATGATCAGATGTATCAGAAACGTATGATCAAGGCATTCAACAAGAAGATCAAACATCGGGCATATCAGGCTGGTGACTTAGTAATAAAATGCATCATTCTACCACAATGTGATCCCAGGGGTAAATGGACCCCCACCTACGAAGGGCCATTTGTTGTCAAGAAAGTATTTTCGGGAGGTGCTATGATACTAACCACCATGGACGGTGAAGATTTCCCACACCTTGTGAACGCGAACATGGTCAAAAGATACTACACATGAAAACGACCCGCTAGGTTAACTGGCCTAGAAAAAAATAAGGGCATCCCGGTGAACCAAAAGGGTTCAAGCAAAAATTAAGGATACATATAAAAGATTGTACACCCGGTAAGTCGAAAACTTGAAAAGGTGGCTTGGGCAAAAAAGGGTATCCTGGTGGACTGAAAACCTGAAAGGGATGTCCAGGAAAAAGTTAGGGATTAAAGCGTACGACTATGTCCCGTTGGATCACTTACTGCACGCTTTATCACCATCGCCGAAAGTTTAAATGGCGCAAATTAGTTCAATCAACTTCTTTTGACAACAAGGGATGAGATGTTCGAAGACATATGGTAAATAGCAGAGTTGGAACCCAACGAGATCATTTCCACATAGCTATATTGTTTTGTTTTCACTTTGTACTCTTTTCATTTCACGACAATTTCCTCTTACTAGGATTTATGTCTCTTTGTACAAGATTTCCTGTTTATAGGCAAACTATCAATACAAATACACCTTGAATTTCAAACTTCTTAAGTTTTTCTGTTTTATTTTAAAAAACATCTGATGACTAAAATTGAATGGACATATACATATGAACATGATTAACAGTTAACAAATATATGCACAAGAATAGGAATACGCATTTACTTAAAATTCTAGGAGTTGGGGTGACTTTAAAGTAATCCACAAATCCCCACATAGTCAATTCTATGAGATTATCCCCTAGAGTAATCTTCAAATTCATCTTCAATAAAGATACAAATTCCCCGCAAATTCCCCAAAAGATTGCTCCAACAGATAAAAGAGTTTGATCTTCTTCCCGGAAATATCACCAGCCTACGGAGTTTCAATCATTACAATTCATGGAGATTATCTTCCCCAGCTGAGTTTATTCCTCCAAAATTGTAAAAACCCCTACAGATTTCTCTACTCCAACCTATTTCCTCAGCATAATATTTCTCTGTTAATAGGGTTTATTTCCCTAATAGATTACAGTCTCCTCATCTTAAGTCTCTTCCTCAGATGGCTACGAATCACCAAAAAAATTCCTCTCCCCAGTGAAGTTGCCGCTATCCCCTGAGAGTTTCTATAAAACCTAGAACCATACCAGATATCAGTCAACTTTATCCTTCCTAGACGAGTCGAAAGGTTATCCATCTCTTTTATCCCTAGTCAGGGTATATAAAAATTAAATTCCCCAGACGAGTCAGAAGTTGATCCATCTCTTTTATCGCCAGTCAGGGTATATAAGAATTAAACTCCCCAGTAAAGCGATGAATGGCTAATGTTCCTAAACTCTTCTCCCTAAACAGAAGTCAACATTCCCCAGTGTAATTTCCTCAAACAGCAAGCAGGAATCCCCGACGGAAGCATTCTAGATGAGGTTGAAGATTACATATGTTCTTCATCCCTAGTACCAGTTAGGGATTCATTTTCCCCAGCAAAATGTCATACAGAACTATTGATACATTTCCAACAAAATTTCACATTCATACATTATTTACCAATATCATAGCATATGCATACGGATCACATATAGCACAATCTCATTTATTTTGATAACATCATTACGCAATGCATTTCATACATCATGACATTGCATAGAACTAACTCTTTACTTTTTCAGGAAAGATCAATCAACAGACGAATATCATCAACAATTTTTCAAATGTGTCCAAGATTAATTCCCGAAACAAGACGGGGGCAACTATCTGTGTGACCAGGTCAGAGGTTAATTCCTGAAATAAGACCTGGGCAACTATCTGTATGACTATGTCAGAGGTTAATTCCTGAAACAAGACGGGACAACTATCTGTATGACTAGGTCAGAGGTTAATTTAAAAAACAAGATGGGACAACTATCTCTATGGCCAACAAAAAGAAGGTTCTAAATTAACTCCCGAAATAGGACAGGGAAACTATCTTTCTTTCTTATTGGTCAGATGAAGATAAATTCCTAAAAACAGGATGGGGTGACTATCTTTATCACCAAGTGGTATGAACTCCTGAAACAAGATGGGTTTACCAACAAAAACATATTGTAGATTAATTCCTGAAATAGGATGGGCGACTATATACATGACGAACACTTCCTTTATATCTTTTCTAGCTCAGATTAAATCGACCATAGATTTATTCTGATACTTCTTCCAGTTAAAGACAAAAAGACATCTTATGGCTCAGATTAAATCTAGCGTAGATTTATTCTGATAGTTCTTCCAGTAGACATTTTTTGGGTCAGATTAAATCAACCATAGATTTATCATGATGCTTCTTCTAGTTAATGACGGACGTAGACATCTTCTGGATCATATTAAATCAAGCATAGATTTATTCTAACACTTCTTCCAGTAGACATCTTCTAGCTCAAATTAAATCAACCATAGATTTATTTTGATACTTCTTCCAGTAGACCTTTTCTAGCTCAGATTAAGTCAACCATAGATTTATTCTGATATTTCTCCCAGTTAAAGATAGGCGTAGACATCCTCTGGCTCAAATTAAATCAAGTGTAGATTTGATTTGATACTTTTTCTAGTTGAAGTCAAGCGTTGACGTAGCCTAAGTTCTATCAATAGTTACTTTGGATGGAATCTATAATCCCATCTCCGACAACTTTCTATCATCTCTCTAAATGGCATCTTTAAGCCTATTCCCGGTATAATCAACCAACAGCGTTACTTCGGGCACATGCGAGTGCAAATTTCTGGGCACTTATGTGTTCAATCATCTTCCACCTTCAAGTCACGAATGGCGGACATTCCAATCTAAATCTTCAAGTTTAAGAAGATTGAACAGGGGCAGCTGTTGTAACCCAAAATTTTCCCTCCCATTTTCTTAAAGGCATTCTTCTAAGATTCTCAAAAACTCAAGGGTTCTCAAGAGTTGATCAGAGAAACTCACCTCCTAAGCAAATGGTCTTAAACTAGGGTTTTGTGCTTTACAAGGAAATTGGACTTATAATTCCTCAAATGACTTTCATGTTTTATCATAGGTCCTCAACAATTCTCATGTCAAGTTTCAATCCTTGCATCACAAGTTTGCTCAGTCAATTGCTCAGATGACTAAAAATCAACTATGTTGGACAAAAAGTCAATTATGGTCAATATACAACCAAACTTCAAGATTTTTTTGTCAATATCAACATTTTGAGGTGATATTCATCATTTGATCAAGGGCTGACCATGATTCTTCAAGGAAAGCCCTTAAATCATCAAAGCTAAAAAATTGTCAAAATTAGGGTTCTGACTGAAGATGACTGATCATTGATTGTTGACCTAGTGCATGACCTAATGGATTGAAGCATGATTTTGTACCCCAAAATTTTCCCTCTCACTTATCAAGGATTTCCTCACAAGATCTCTTGGACTCAAGACAATATTAGGGTTTGATCAGCTTAAGACACCTTCTCATGCACTGATGACCAAAATTAGGGTTTGAGTTTTCACAAGGATTTTTGGAATATCATTGCTTCATATGACTTTCAAGGATCATTATGGACCCCCAAGATTACTCATGCCAAGTTTCAAGCCTTGAATCACATTTTTGATCAGTCAATTGGACAGTTGCCCTTAAAATCAGCAGTATTGGGGAAAAAATCAACCATGGCCAATTTACAGTCAAACTTCATATTTTTTTATCCACATCAACATCTTAGACTCATATGTATCATTTGATCAAGTTTGGACCATAATTCCTCAAGAAATTTGATCAAATCATCAAAAGGGCAAAATGGTCAAAATTAGGGTTTTGACTAAAAAAGGGCAATTTCTGATTTTTGACCTAGAAAATGATCAATTGGTTTGAAGAATGATTTCAAGAGTTAAATTACATCATCTTTACCTAATTACATGGTTCAAAACATTGCAAATCCATTGGATTGACAGATGAATTTTCCAGTCAACTAATCAAAAGACAACTGTATACTAAAAAGTCAAACTTTGACTTTTTGGTCAAAATTAAGTGCCAAAGATCATAATTCATCAAAACATGGAAAAATGTGAAACTTTTTCATCTAGAAAGCAAGGGTTTAAGTTTTGGTTTTGAAAAGTTGAAATTTTTAACTTAGAAAATTTTCTAAAGTATAGAAAATTTCTTGTTTTTTATCAACTTTAAGCCAAATTTTCACCATGACACAAGATGATTCAAAGGAAGTTCCAAACATGAAAGTTGTAGATCTCCATGAAATCTACAACTTGGATTCACAAAATTTCTCCAAAAGATGCTTGGATCTCAATATATAATTTTGTGAATACATGCTCATGAACTAAAATAACTTAGTGAAATTTTGCCCTAGTTAGGCAGGTTTTTGACCTAACTTCATGCCAATTTTTCACATAGTTACAAGGGAAACATTTGAAAGAAATTAAAATATGAGTTATATAGAATATTTAAAGCTTTCCAAAATGTCCAAGAACTCCTTGAGATCATTCTTGAGTATGGAGAATCGAAGAGATGAAGTTGGCAATTTCTCACTTTGATTTCAAGCCATTTCATGATGAACCAAAATTCAAATTCAAGCCTAGGCTGCATAATCTTTGCTTTGCAGGCCTCAAACTTGTTTCTCACTCCATAATTAAATGTTTACACAGCTGATAGGGATTTAATCCAAGCATTAGAGCCTTTGTCCAAGCTAAAATTCCATTCATGGCACAAAGTTGCCATTTCCATTTTGATAAAGCACAACTTTTGCAATTGTCAACTCCTTGAGCTTTGCACTTATTCTTTCTGCACATACAAACCCTATAAACCAAAATAAATGTGTCTAGAACTTCTACCAACTCAGACCAGGCTTGTACAAACACATAGAGGCTTGTCTCCTCACGTTTCTTCAAAAGCAAGTTATAGAGCCAAAAGGTTATAACTCAGAAATCTTGAGGAAGCTTGATGTCTAACCTTTTCCATACTTATACACAAATGCATTACAACCTAGAACATGAATGCTAAATCTCAAAAAACTCTCTGAAACACCCTATCACTAAAAATCTTCCATAGCTTGCAGTTTTGCACCTTACATAGCAATCTCAAAAACCACTTGTGTATTTTGAGTTTTAACCACCTAAAAACTTAATATACATCATATCTAAGTGTTCCAAACCCCTGTCCCATCACTGTAACTCCTCCTCCTCCATCTTCCAGTTTTACATATCAAGCTTGCCGGTTGACTTGACTAGGGAGATTCAGGAACTTTCAAGGCAAAGTAATGATTGGAACACACTCAGGGAGGTCCAGGCAAGCTAAATAGATCCTTAGGCCTTCTCAAAACTTTCTCAAACTCCATTCACGATCTCAACTGAAAGAGGTAAAAACTCAAACTTTTATCTCTTCATACAAGCATTCTTTGGTCTTAATTTGTGAAAACAAAATGTAGATATCCTTGCACTAAAGCCAACCATGTTCATAGATTTCATTTATATTCATTGTGTATAGAGAATTTTGGATTTGAATTTTTTGTAAAAATTAGGTTTTAAATTAGGGCAAGCAAAATTAACTTTGATCTTTGACTTTTAGTTTACATAAGATATATGGTTGAACTCGTGAGAAGAAACACTGTAATTTTCATGTTTGGACTTTCCATTTTAATGGAGAAATGAGAGAGATATAGGTGGTCCGGCCATGGCTCAAGGTTGAAGATGAAGTTGCCTTCAGGAGGCGTTTTATAATATATATATTTATGCCTTTGTTTATATGAACGGATGTACAGCCACCCCAGTGGTAAGGCAGCGCGCAAAAATGCCATAGGTCATGGGTTCGAGCCTTGGCGCTTCCTTTTGCAATTTTTCTCATTTTTTCCATTTTTTTGCTAGCTTGCAGCGTAGGCTTCTGATTCTTTGGGCCTTGTGTTTTTTTGCTAACTTTCTGCCTCCTAATTGCTTGCAGCACCCCTGGCCCATATTTTTTTATTTTACCTTTCATTTTATTTTATTAAATATATTTTCTTAATATTAAAAATCACAAAAAATATAAAATGATAGATTTTATTTTGACTTATTTTATTTCATTTTTCCAATAAAAAATATTCTCTTTAGTTATATATATTATCTATTTTATTAAATAACTTTGTAAATTAATTTAAAATTAGTTTAATATTTATTTATGTTTCTTCACACTCATTAAGCATATTATTTTTAACACAAAATGACCAAAAATATCTCATGATGCCATATTTTATTTTCAAGATAAAAATATAAAAAATACTTACCTTTTCTTAAAGAAATTTATTTCCTTTTGATAAAATAGAACTAGGGTTTAATCAAAATCTTTTCTAAAAATAATTTCGTTTCCTACTTAGTTTGAGTTTAATCTTGATTTATTTATTAGGTTTAGGTTAAAACTTTTTCACATAAAAAACCAAACAAAACCTTTTTTGCATTTATACATCCTTGCATATTTAATTTATCTTGTATATTATTTATCCCAATATTTGTACATATTCAATTTGGTTGTAATAGATTAACTAGGTTTATATTATTGTAATCCCCATTTGTATATTGTACACCCCCTCCCACAAAATGTTGTAATAGCGTAGGACATTTAAATTTCTCAATTTATCGCTTTTATATAACATGCTAGTAATTAGGCATTGTATGGCAAGATAAAATCAACCAAATAGAAAACCCTAATCCAAGACAAAATCAAGCATGAAAATGACACACTTGCACACAAGCACCTCTAGGGTTACTCCACTTGGTTGCCTTATACAAAAAATGGCCATATTATGCATGTAAAATATCTTAGCAGAACAAACAAATACAAGATCATAGTCCCTCGATGATGCTATTCAAAGTTGCCTTACAAAAATTATCTTAGTCCCTCAAAAATGCTAAGATACTTTGCAACATTGCTAATCATGGCTATACGATGACCCACGTCCGTCCCGTTTCACATCCAAAGATAGGGTTGCTTATCAAATCAAGGGTAAGACAACAATATCAAAGGAAAAGAAAATGAACAAGAAAGACATTTGAGTAGGTAGATTACTTTTAGTTACTTGCTTCATTTCAAAACAAATATCCTTGCTATTTTCAAAAACAAACACTTACACTTTCAAAACATCTTACAAAACTTAAAAACATTTTCAAAAGATCAAACATCTTTGTATACATTCTTACGAAAGAGAATCATTACAAAGATTGCCTAAACAATGGCCTCTTTTACAAAATACTTTCAAAACCACATAAAACACAATTTCAAACAAAAGCAAGTGATCTAGCAAGTAACTAAGAGCCCATGGAAAACCATGGATGAAAAGGGTTCTAATACCTTCCCTTTTCATAATCTACCCCCCGAACTCAAGAAACAATCTCAAAGGTCTTTCCGGTGCTTTTTTTACCTTTCCTTTTGGATAAAAGAAAAGTAGGTGGCGACTCTTGCTAACCGCAACATTTACGATAAAACGTAAAACCTTCAAGTCAGTTCTTCCACCGCATCACAGAATTGGCGACTCTGCTGGGGAAAATTCTAAAAGTGGGGTTACCTTAGGGCTCAAAACATTTACAAACATTTCCTCATGGCTCAAAACATTTCCAAAAATGCAAGTGATTTATAGTTGAAAATTTGAATTAATTGATGAAAAGTCATCAGTCACTTAAAAGTCAAAATTTGACTTTTTGGTCAACATTGGAATTCAAAAGTCAAGAATCATCAAGATATTCAGAACTATCAAACTTGATCATCAAGAAATCAAAAAGTCAACAAAAGTCAAATTTGGAAAAATTGTCTAACACTTAGAAAAATTCTAAGTGTTTTTGTTCTTAACAAAAACCCTAATGTCACAAGTAAGTTTCCTCAAGATGCAAGATGATTCAAAAAAACTTTCAACATTAAAGTTATAGGGATTGATGAATTCTACAAAATGAGGGTTTATTTCCAAAAAGTGCTTGGATTAACAGATATAAGCTCATGAAGTTAGGACGTTTTTATCCAACAATTAGAATTTTTTTTACAAGTTTTGATCAGATTTTTGTTCCAACTTCATGGCCATTTTCACCAAGTTCCTATTTGATTTAGCCAAAACTCACAACATGAAAGTTGTATACAATGTTTCAAGATTTCAAAAATGTCCAAGAATACAATTTTATCATGCTTGAGCAAGGAGAATCAAAGAGATGAAGTTGGGCATCCATTCTTGAATTATAGGTCAAATTTATGGAGAACTCAAGAACAAATCTTCTTGCCATGCCTTGTAATCTCACTTTACATGCCTCTAAACTCCTAAATCTACCCATAATCAGAAGATTGCACGAAATTTTGAGCTATTATCCAAGTATTCAAGCCATTGTCCACGTGCTTATTCCATTTTTGGCACAAAGTTAACATTGCCATTTTGATAAAGTGACTTTAATCACAAAGTCAACTTCTTGAGCCTCTAACTTGTTTGTTCTGACCACACACCTAAAGCTCCTAGCCACTTCAGGTCCCTCTTGTACTATGCATTGGAACACCAATTTTCACATAACTTGGTTGTTTCATCTCAACCAAACCAGAACTCCATAGCTTGTAAACCAAGTCCTCTCACCCTCTAAAATTATTCCTATAAATAGAGAGCATATTACACAAGCCAAGACACGAATGAACAACCTCTAAAAACCTCTCAAGATCAGAAGCTACATATAAAACTCCATTTGTTGCAACTTTTGACCTTGAACACCAAACACTCAATCCACTCATGCATTTTCACTCTAAATCACTTACAAAGCTTCTATAACTAATATAGAACTCATCCCAATACTTGTTTCATCATTGCAACACCATCTTCATCATCTTCCAAACTCAAAAACAAAGCTTTGCAACTTCACTTGTCCAGAAGAATTAGGGTACTCTCAATCCAAAGTAAGCATTGCAAAAGCTTCCTCGGAGTTCAGTGAAGCTATCTAGATCATCCTAACATCTCCAGAAGGGCTCTAACTTCAAACTCGATTCTTACTTTTGAGGTAAGTTTTCTAAACTTTGAAATCTTTGTACAAGCATCATTTGAATTTATTTTCTAAAGCAAAAATGTAGATATCAATGCCCTGAAGCTAACCATGTCCTTAGTTTTCATTTATGTTGACCGTGTGATGAGAATTTTGGATTTGAAATTTCTGAAATATTAGGGTTCAGTTTGGTACCAACAAAAATTCAATTTAATATTTGAGTTTTAGTTTAAGTTAATGGTATGGTTGAATTCATGGTGAAATTTGGAACAACTTTGATGTTTACATTTTTCAAAATGGTTGAGAAATGAAAGTTTTACAAAATCAAAAGGATGGAAGTTGTTGTTCTGGCACGAGGAAGAAGAAGAAGTCCACAAATTTGAATTTCTAAAACGAGTTTATAATATATTTATTGGTGGTTGTTTCATAACCAGATGAAACAGCCACCCCAGTGGCAAGCGTGTGTGTGTGTAAGGTGTTAGTGTGCCAGGGCAGGGGTTTGGTCCCTGCCTCTGGAATTTTATTTTTCAACATATCCTTTGTTAATCAGGTGCAAGAAAGGCAAGCGCGCACGTGGTACATCCTCACATCAACACCATCAGATCATCATGTAGCCAGATCCCACGCGCCAATCAGCACACCCATTGTACACCTTCATAAAACCAACCCAACTGAATCCAAACAGGCACTGGATTTCCTTGTTGTTGGGCCTGGAGTTTTTGGTTTCCCACCCCCTTTTTTATTTTACAGTGTCAGGCCCACTCTTTTTTTATTATTGTTCAGCTTCAAAAAAAAACTTATTGTTGGGCCAGGAGATTTTTACTTCTTTCTCACCCCCAATTTGCTTAAACTAATGGCCCATTTCAATTTTCTTTATTTTTTTTAATTAAATTTTTTTTAATTAATTTTATTTTAATCAACAAAAATCATAAAAAATGATTAAAAAAAATTAGATTTAGGTTTTTAATTAGTTAATTTAATTTTTTGACAAAATAAAAATTAATTTCATTTAATCACTTTGCTTTATTTTATTAATTAATTTGTAAAATAATTACAATTAGGTTTTTTTTGTTATTTTATACTATCAAATAAAACACCAAAATATTTTTTAATACTTAGATTTCTGTAGGTTTTGTTTAATTTAATTTTCATAAATAAAATTATTTACACTTTGTTTTATTTTAAACAATTAAATTGCAAATTAAATTAGAATTTGATTTAACCTTTTATTTCACACTTCAAAATATTTTTTTAAACAAAAACAATGAAAATCTTTTCTTAACACTTATAGATATCTTTAGGGTTTCTTAAACATTCTCCCCAGTAATATGGTGGGAGAACTGACTCGGTTGTTTTGCGTTTGATCGCAATTGTTGCGGATAGCAAGAGTCGACACCGACTTTTATTTTATCCAATAAAGGAAAGGGTGAAAAGAACAGGAAAGACCTTTGAGATATTTTCTTGAGTTCAGGGGGTAGGTTATGAAAAGGGAAGGTGTTAGCATCCTTTTCATCCGTAGTTATCTACGAGCTCTTAGTTGCTTGCTAGATCACTTGAAAATGCTTTGTTTGAAAATGTGCTTTGTGGTGGGTTTTGAAAGTATTTTGCAAAATGCCTTTGTTGCGGCAAACTTTATAATGATTCTCGTCTCTATAAGAATGCATACATGGTGTTGGTTTTGAAAATAGTTCAAAGAGATGTTTGATTTTTGAAGTTGTTTTGAAAGTGTAAATGTGAAAATGGTTTTAGTTCAAGAGCAAGCAACTACGAGCGTCCTACCTACTCAAAAGGTCTATGTTATTTTCTTCCTTCTTTAGATGTTGCTATCTTACCATTGATTTGTTAAGAAGCCCCATCATTGCATGTGAAGGGACGGGCGTGGGTCAATTGTATAGTCATAGAAGGTAACCTATAAGACGTTTTAGCAATTTTCGTATGGGACTAGAACGTTTACCGAAGGCAACATTGAGGGATATTGAGGGACTACGATCTTTTATCGAGGGTCTTTTGCTAAAACGCCCATATTCGAGGGACATGACTATTTTTCTGAGGCAACAAGTGAGATTATCCTAGAGGTGCATGTGTGTTAATAGTGTGTTTGATTGCATGCATTTTTGTCTTGAATTTAGGGTTGTCTACTTGTTGATTTTATCTTGTCATACACACCCTAATTATTAGCATTTATATGAAAAGCACTAAATTGTGGAAAGTAAATTTACTACACTATTACATCACTTAGGGATGGGGTGTACAAATTTACAAATGGGGATTGCAAGAAATAAAATTCTAATTATCTATTACAACCATATTGAACTTAAATAATGTATAAGGAATATAATGTACAAGACAAAATGGAAAAAGGAATAGATTTGTTTTGTTTTTGTTAAGGAAATTTAATTAAGTTAAAGAAAAGAAAATATATAGGAAAATGTTTTTTGGTATTTTTCATTGTTAGAAGTTAAATAAAATAAACTAAATAAACTTAAACATATTTTTTGTGTTTTTGTGTAGAAAACAATTTTTTTGGGGTTTAAAACAATTTTTGTGTAGAAAACGTTTTTTGTGTTTAAAATAGTTTTTTTTGTAGAATAACAGTTTTGTGTTGTTTGGGCTCAGGGCCTGTATGTTAGTAAACAGAGGGGTCAGAAACTGGAAATGCCAAGGCCCAGCCAATGGAGGCCCAGGTGTATTTCCTGAAAACAAAACAAAGTGAGAAAATATGGAAAATGAACAAAAGGTCTCGCTGGGGCTTGAACCCAGGACCTTCTACAGAAATGCCTTTCGCGTGCGTTATTTGTACCACTGGGGTGGTCTGTTTCATCCGTTCATAAGGTATCTTCGATTGGGTACAAACTGAACTTGTTTCTGAATGTTTGAAATGCCCAGCTTCTTTCTTCGAGCACAAGGATTCAAGACTCTAATGTTGTGATTCTAAAGGCTTCAATCCTCAACCAATCGAAAGATACAAAAACATGCCTAAGATATTCAAAACGAATCTAACTATGTAACTTTCAAAAGTTACAGATCAGAGGTTAACACAAAATTGTTTGGTGCCAAAATCAAAGTCTCATAAGTCAGAGTTAAAGTTCTCAACGTATAAGCAGTGATAATCAAAAGTTAGAGCATGGCCATCTTCCTAGATATGATATCTACATCTTTTCTTTTATTTGTATGTACAAATGATGTTTGAATGAAGAGTTCTAAGTTTTAGAAAACTTACCTCTTGAAGTGCCAATCAAAAGAACTTCTGTATGACTTCCAAGAATGATTTGATGATGGGTTAAGCCTGCAAGGACCTTCCTGAAGCTATTTTAGTTGCTGCTGTGTTTTGAAAGTCACTTGAATCAAAGGTTGGTTAGGAGTGAATCGAAGGGCTATTATATGGCTGTTAGGGGGTGAATCGAAAGTTTGTTTAATGTATGCAGGGGTTTGAGATTTTTTTGTGAGTTTGAGAGTGTTTTAGAGTTTTAGAGTTTTAGAGTTTGAGAGTTTGATAGTTTGAGAGTGTTTTAGAGTTTTAGAGTTTGAGAGTTTGATGATTTTTTCCATACAACAAAAGTTTGTTTTATCTTGCAAATGGTTTCTCTATTTATAAAGAAAAGGTTAGAGATGTTGGAGTAACCAGGTTTGTAAGATAACAAACCATGGTTTGGTTGAAAATGAAAGAACCAAGTTTTATGGATTTTCATAGTTCCCAAGTTCAAGTATAAGTGGGGGCATGATGTTTGCAGAAGCTTTGACACATTCTTCTGACACTGCTTGTGTTCAGATAAGATCAGGTTGGGAGCTAAAAAAAACACACTTTGTGATTGAAGTAATCTTTATGAAAAAGGATACGTAGCTTTTTTCCATTTCATCCAAAAATGATATAATCCAGTGGATAAAGCTTCAAATCTTTGTGTAATGTATCACAGATTTGTGTAAATCTCTGATTATGTAAAGATTTGGAAGCAACATAGCCTGACAAGTGATATTTGGAGGATAAGGCTATGAGATTTGATCAATGTTCTTCAACCAAGCTTGCTCGAAGGGTTCAGAGTTGGATTCAAAGTATGTTTCTTCGAAGGAAACTAATACTCCAATCAAAGCTTTGTGTGAAGGTAGCCTTTGTCCAATCGAAGCTTGCATGCAGGAGGCCATTGCTTTGTGAGTCAAAGCAAGCATGTAAGAGGCCATTGCTCAATTGAAGCTTGCATGAAGATAGCCTTTGTCCAACCGGATCTTGCATGAAGATAGCCATTGTCCAATCGAAGCTTGCATAAAGCAAGCATGTAAGAGGCCATTACTCAATCGAAGCAAACCTACAGGAGGCCATTGCCTTCTGAATTGAAGTAAGCCTGCAGGAGGCCATTACCTTATAAATTGAAACAAGCCTGCTTGAGGCCATTTCCTTCAGAATCGAAGCAAGCCTACAGGATGCCATTGCCTTCTGAATTGAAGAAAGTCTGCAGGAGGCCATTGCATTCTGAATCGAAGCAAAGCCTGCAGGAAGCCATTGCCTTCTGAATCGAAGCAAGTCTGCAGGAGGCCATTTCCTTCTGAATCGAAGCAAAGCCTGCAGGAGGCCATTGCCTTCTGAATTGAAGTAAGTTGTTTTAAAGGAAGACACTGTCCAGTCGAAGCTAGCATGAAGGAAGGAGTTCAATCGAAGCTAGCATGAATCGAAGCAATACACATTCGAAGCTAGTATGACTCGAAGCAAGCTTGATTTTCTTCAATTTTGTGAGAAAAAAAAGAAGTTAAATTTATCTGTTTCACTCTTTCAACAGTTTCCTCTTCGACTTGATGCTTGAAAATCTAATATGATCCATGGAAACTATGTGGGGCATTAAAAATCCAATTATAGTTGTGCAATCTTGAAATTTAATAAATCCTTGTGAGAAAATGTCTTGAGAGTATGTGTATTTTCAACTTAGTTTAGAGTGTTTCTGTTAGGAATTCCTGGTCTATTGTTTGAGGAGAAAACTCTGTTGGGGAATATTGACTTGTTTGAGAAGACTCTTTGGAGAGTGTTGACCTCTGCTTGGGGAAAAGAGTTCAGGAGTCTTAGTTGTCCGTTCTCTATTGGGGAGA
Source organism: Vicia faba (assembly GCA_948472305.1). Taxonomy (NCBI): domain Eukaryota; kingdom Viridiplantae; phylum Streptophyta; class Magnoliopsida; order Fabales; family Fabaceae; genus Vicia; species Vicia faba. The sequence continues at coordinate 458,438,267 of OX451735.1, read as the reverse complement.
TATCTCTTGAAAGTTAGTTATTATCTGGTCAGATTTCAAGCTTCACAATAACTTGCTGGAGATAAAGAAGTTAATTGTTATCTGGTCAGATTCCAGGATTTGCAGCAACTTGTTGGAACAGTGGCAAACTCTACTAGGGAAGAGGAGTTTTATTTAATGATTTTTAAAAATCAAATTGTTATCTGATCAGGTCCAGGTTTCAGCAATTGAAAAAGTTAAACTATTATCTGGTTGGGTCCAGGCTTTAGTAACTTACTTGAAAGGATGAAGTTGATTGTTATCTGGTCGGGTTCCAGGATTTACAACAACTTTCGAAGATAGTAATGACTCTGTAGGCGACTTTACTGGGGATTAGGGGTTGCGGTCCCTTAATTTATAATAGTCTGAGAGGCAAACTTAAGCTGGGAAATATGTAGTTTGTTGGGGAAATAAACCATGTTGAAGAGAAAATTTAACAAACTGTTGGGGATGTATTTTCTTTTGGCAGAACTCCTCGAGGATTCTTCTTGAGACCAACTCAGCTGGGAAGAGGTTTTTCCAGAGATTGAAACTCTGGCTGGGGACTTCATGAATCCAACTTTATAGGGATATCCATGAATTTGGCCTTGTGGGGTTTGTACCCTTATCTGTGAAGATTATTCTGTGGGGATAACCTTATAGAGATGGCTCTGGTGACTTCACTGGGGATCACCTTATGAAGGGGACTTTGTGGATATTTTTCACTGCCCCAGTAGTAAGTGTTTTAGCGCTCCCAAAAAGTGTTTGCTTGGTCGTATGTGACCCTTTGCTGGAATTCATGTTCAATGCCTCAAGTGATTCAGATGGAGATCTTCCCCTGGTTATTCAACACTTCTTGAGAGATTTTTTGGAATCTTGACTTGACTTCCCAGATGTGCTAAACAGTGACCATGTCGTGCCCCTTGATTATGAGAGATTTGTCATTATAAGTGTCTTCCCATTTGAAGTGATTCTGTTTCTTGAAAGAATTTTCGTTCATTGGATATTCATTGTGCAAATTCCTCTGTTATCAAACAAAAAGCCATATGCAAACAACGGTATTAAAAAAATGCAAAGTTTATGTTTGTCTTGAAGTTTTGAAAATGTGTTTTAGCAGATAAAAGAATTTTGTAAGAATATGAATTCAACTCAAGATTTACAGTAAAGCCTTATAGGAGTCAGGATACCTTTTGTAACAGTATGCTTTCGAACTAAACCATGCTTCAATTAGGACATTTGAAGGGTTGTAGGGTGGCCTGGTTCACGGTTTTAAGAAACAAAATATAAGGCTCAAAGTGTATTTGTACCCAACTCGTTCTTCATGATATTCTCCAGTCCTAAACTCAGTTAATTGTGCGTTTGAACTCCTATTGAATCTGGAATGATGGTTTAGATACTTGGAAGTTTATTTGAGAAGGCAGTCATTTTTGCAACATTTTTCATGTTGTCTAGGATTTACAGTGACCTCTTTTTTTATTTATTATCCTTGATGTTTGCCTAACTGCTCTTGTTTTGAGATTACAACCAGCGGGATGCCCCAGTTTTTCTAAAGTCTCCTTTGTAGGTTTTGACTTAGTGGGCTTTTATCTTGAGATAATAACTACCTATTTTATGGGGAACCAACACCTCCTTTTGATTCAGAAGGACGTTTTTGATGTCATTTGTTGTGTATGAAGTGAAAGCTTACGACCGAACGCGTATTTGAATTAACTGAGAAACTAACTCTGCCCCAGGTTTTGATTAAAGGTTTCAGTTTGTGTGAAAAAGAAAACTCCTACTTATTTGGATCAAAGGGGTTTACTATGGATTATCTTCCTTATAACTCCAGTGTTCAGAAATTAAAAGAACGCGTGTACATTATCATCAAGGTCTGTCCAAAAGCATACTGTATGAGATTATGGCATTGTTTTCGTCATCCTCCCTCTAAAGGCTTGCAACTTTTTAAACAAGAGTTTGAAGAAGTGAAAAACACAATAAGGGGGGGTTGAATTGAAAACTTGAAATCAAATGCACAATGACACAGTATTTTTATCCTGGTTCGTTTGATCTCAAACTACTCCAGTCCACCCATCAAGGTGATTTCGCCTCTCTCCAACGAGGACTTAATCCACTAATCAAAAACTGATTACAATCACTACTTTTCCAACTGTCAAAGTCCTCTTAAGTACAACCACAATCCGGTTAATCTCAAGGAAAAACTGTCTTAATCTAGAAACAAGAATTCTGTGTATGATTGTTTTTCGTTACAAAAACAATTAACACAACTGTGATATTTTACACAAATTAGAGCGTGGAAAATAGCTATGTAAGCTTGCAGCCTTTTGAGATTAATTGCAGTCGTGTTGGTAAATCATGAACGATTTGATCTCTTAGCTTGTTTATATAGGCAATGGAATCCTGTCCAACATTAAGCGTGATAATGGACATTTAAGCAGTTTCCATATTGAGAAGATCATGTCTGAATGAAGCCGTTACAAGTGATGTTGTCTTTATTGAATAGTAACGCTTCATAATCTTACAATCTTGTATGCTGCAATGGCTTCAGAACATTGATGAATTAGAGTTGTGAGAATCTGATTGTGTCTGAACCTTCTGGTCAGAATCAGAGTATGCTTCACTTCAGCTCATGTTCTGATCATCATTCTTCAGCGCAGATTCTGATTACCTCAGCGTGAAAGCTTCTATAGCTTAACTTCTGATGCTGCTTTGGTCAGAACTTCTGCATATACAATAACACAATTTTTAGAGTGCATATTTGTTCTTTGTGTTTATTATCATCAAAACTCTAATAAAGGGTTGTAGAATCAAACTATGTTCTAACAATATCCCTCTTTTTGATGATGACAAAAACTAATATTTTCAATGAAAAATATAGAACAAAGAGCTTAAGAGAGGCTCCCCCTGAGTTGATTACTTCCCTGAAGTTCCTTCTCGTCAGAGCTTTTGATGCATATCCTTCTGTTCTTATCAAAATGTGTTCCCGTTCAAGCTTTTCAGAAAGTAGAAGTTAAAATATTCAGAATGTTTGAGACTTTATCCTGGTATACTGTTATTGGAAATATCTTACTTTCTCCCCCTTTTTTGTCAGGTATCAAAAAGCAATATAATCAGATTCAAAAAGATAAGTTATATTAAAAACACAATGCAATGACAATTTTCAGAAATAAGGAGGTAAAGATAAGAAATTACAGATAAACAGTTTTTAAAGAAAATCTAAGAAGGAGGGGGAAGACGTGTGAACAACTCTTCCAACAAGCTCTTGATCTGAGTGCTTGACTCTTCCTGCTTTCCCAGAATGTCTTTAATTTCTTTTGTAGTATCTTCTTGTTTATCCAGAATATCCTTGATCTCTTTGTTTGTATCCTCTTGCTTATCCAGCCTGGCATGGATTAATGCATTCTCTTTCTTCAACTCTTCCAGAGTTTGCATGACTAGAGACGAAGCAGTTGTTTCTTCAGGGGTTGCATGTTATTTAAAACATTTTGCAGCCTCTTCTGATTGAACCACTTCTTCTGCTACAATCATGTCTTCTAGAGCAGTAGTCAGGGAGAGACTATCTGAATCTGGTTCAGCAACTTCTGAAGGATGGTGCTCTTTCCAGGGAGCATTATCCAGCAGAATAATTTCTTTCTTGCACCATTGGCTCAGAAATTGATCTTACCAACATCTGATTTGGTTGCGATTGGTTTAGGTTTGGGAATGGAAATTTTGTGTGAGGTGGAAGCTAGTCTGTCCAGCACTAGTGGATCAATGACAATTCTGAGGTTATCAGCTGGATGGTTGATGGGTGAAGAAGTGGGAGAGTCAGTAATTATAATTGGTGTGTTAGGGGTGTTTGGTGGTGTGGATTCATATGGTGAAGGGATTTATGGAATATCATGAATAGTGAGAGGTAAGCGAACCGAAAGAGGTTCTGTTATTCTAGGGATTGGGATAGTGGTATCAGAATCTGAAGGAGAGTCTTCAGATTGGTTTGCGGAGGCGTGTTGAGTTTCTGATTCAGGAATTTCAGAGGATGGGTTTTCAGAAGGTGGAGAGAGAGAGTGTCTATTTTCTGGTTGTGGTGAGTTATGGTTCAGATGTTCTGGTTGAGGAGAGTGTGGTTGTGGATTTTCTGGTTGTTGTTGAGAGTTTGGATTTTCTGGGAGTGGAGATTGAGTGGTTGGGTTTTCTGGTATTGGTGAGGAAAAATCTTGATCAAATAGTTCAATGTCTGATAGAACTTTGGCAAGTTCTGGTTGATGATATTCTGGGTTTGGATTTTGATTGGGGGAGTGAGGTTTATTCAAGAAATTTCCTAGAGTTACAGATGGATCAAACTCTATGTCAAAATCCTCAAACGTTTGGGTTGAAGGATTTTCTATTAGTTGAGGGAGAATGGTTTCAGATGTTGTAACAACTATTGATTCTATAACAGAAACAGAAGATGGATTACCTTTTGTTTTCGCAGCTTTAGGTGCCTTCTGAGAGGATCCTTCTCTTGTTGCTTTCCTCTTTTTGTATTTCTTTAGCACAACCTCTGGAGCTGGCCTATGCAGATCTTGAATGTTTATTTCTGGAGCAGTCCCATCAGCCTTGCAAGCTTCAAGGTATCTGACTATGATTTCTGGGTTGGCATCTATCTCAGAAAATAGTGGAAAATCCTTTAGAGGGATTCTCCTAGAAGTAATGGTCTCATGAGAAGCAATAGTTGGTTCCTTCTTAATGTTCTCAATGATATTCATTTTCTTCAGATTCTTGGCATTCAAAGGCTTCCCGGCAGTTGCATCCAAAGTGCTTATTTCTTGAGCCTCTGTCAGATGTTCTATCAGCCTGTTTTCTGTTAGAATATCTGATATCAGTCTTCCTAAGGGAATCCAATCCCTCTTAGTCCTTTCGTCTTCTCTTGTCTATTTCACACTTGTTCTGAGATGGTTGAAGAGCAAGTGTGAAAGGTTTATATTGGTCTTCTTTGCAATGAAGTATATCAGAAACTGCTGATCAATATTGATGTAATCAGGAGAGCTTGTAGGCTTCCTGTGATTGATACATCCCAGAATGATTTTGGCCCAGATCCTGTGATGATCCTTCAAGTCTCTGATCTTGCTGGATGGCTGTCCAGAAGTGAAAATTTCCTTGGCAATAGATTTTAGGTCAAAACATCTATCTGCTATATCAATGCATCTGACTCCACCACCGTTATAACCAATGAGTTTCCCAATAAGATCTTCTGTTATCACTATTTTCTTTCCCATAACATAAGAAGTAACCTGATGGTTGGATGATGTAGCGTGAATACAGAACTCTTTGACAAGAATGGGAAATGTTGGACCCAACAGACGGTCAAAATATTTGTTCCGATCCTGTGCAGTTACGTCTTCATAGAGATTAAACCCATTTTCTTGTAAACTCTCAAAATCAATGATTAACTCAGAGAGAAATTCCAGGTTATCAATAGGAGTGAGAAGCGTTCTAATGGGTTCTTCATATTGATGAAGATTCAGGAGTGCTGATATTTTTTAGATTTGATGATGAAGCCATTGTTCACACGGGTTTGTTGAAGAAGATGGAAAGGGTTTTGAAAATGAAACTTGAAACAAGAGAGAATATAGAAGAGAGTAAGAGTGAATGAATGAAATAGTAAAATGAGTTTAAATAGGTTTTTGAAAACCTAGGAAGTAAGTAAGAAAATAAGTAACGATGATATGCATTAATGAAACCTGATATTAGGGAATTTAGAAAGATATTTGAACGGTTACCACTGACAAGTGTCTCAATGCATCCAATCAGAGCCTTGGACCCTTCAGAATTTGAATGCGTGTTCAGCCTAAGAAGGTGGCTTGTGAGAGGAAGAAAGATGTTTGATGATGTGAACTGCACGCCTTTATCCTTGAAATGAAACGTTCAGATCTTCATAGATAGATTCTGAGGCAACTGTACTTCTAACTTCTGAAGACAGGTTGATCAGATGTTCACAGAAAACAATAAAGTTCCGAGGGTTAAGATATGCAAATAAAACATTTTATTCTGGGCATAACTTCATGCTGAGATGTTTCAGAATAAAATTGAATCTATCTTCAGAAAGAGGTTTTGTAAATACATCAGCCCATTGATAGTCAGTGTTAATAAATTTTAAGGTAAGAATTCCTTTCTGAATATAATCCCTAATAAAGTGATGTTTTATTTCTATATGCTTAGCCCTAGAATGCAAAATAGGATTCTGACTGAGACATATAGCTGAAGTGTTATCACAAAAGATAGGAATGTTACTCTCAAATATGTTGAAGTCTTAAAGTTGACTTTTCATCCAGAGCATTTGAGTGCTACATCCAGCAGCTGCTATATATTCAGCTTCTGCTGTTGTCAATGCTATTGTGAAATGTCTCTTGCTGGTCCATGAGATCAGATTGTCTCCTAGAAACTAACAGCTTCCAAAAGTGCTTTTACGCTCTACTCTGTCTCCAGCAAAATCAGCGTCACAGTATTCTACTAAGCTATATTCATTGGATTTTCTATAAAACAAACCCAGATTAGTAGTACCTTTCAGATACTTGAAAATTCGCTTAACTGTTGTTAAGTGAGATTCTCTAGGATCTGATTGGAATCTAGCACATAAGCAAACACTGAATAAAATATCAGGCCTTGAAGTCGTCAGATAAAGGAGAGAGCTAATCATTCCTCTATAGATTTTCTGTTCTACCTTTTTACTTACCTCTTCCTTTTCCAGAATTCACGTGGGGTACATTGGAGTCTTTGAGGGCTTACATTCTGAGAGATCAAATTGCTTCAGAAGTTCTCTGACATATTTTCTCTGATGAATGTAAGTTCCTTCAGAGGTTTGGTTTATCTGAATACCCAGAAAGAATTTGAGTTCCCCCATTAAGCTCATCTCAAACTCTGCCTGCATGCACTTAGCAAACTCTATTCCCAGAGAAGGTTTAGTGGATCCAAATATGATGTCATCTACATAAATATGACACACTAAAATTTCATTCTTAAATGACTTACAGAACAAGGTTGTGTCCACTTTCCCTCTGGTGAATTCCTTTTCTAACAGGAAGTTACTTAGTATTTCATACCAAGCTCTGGGAGCTTGTTTCAGACCATAGAGTGACTTCTTTAGTTTGAAAACATATTCTGGGTGTTTGGAATTCTTAAACCCAGGGGGTTGGTGCACATATACCTCTTCATCTATGTAGCCATTTAGGAATGCACTTTTGACATCCATCTGATACAGAGTGATGCCATTGTTTACAGCAAATGAGATTAAGAGTCTGATAGATTCTAACCTGGCGATTGGAGCAAATGTTTCTATATAGTCTATCCCCTATTACTGACTATAACCTTCTGCTACCAGTCGTGGTTTGTTTCTGATGACTTCTCCTTGCTCGTTCAGTTTGTTTCTGAACACCCACTTTGTTCCAATGACATTAAATCCTTTTGGTTTGGGAACCAGATCTCATACGTCATTTCTGGTGAACTGATTTAATTCCTCCTGCATTGCCAGAATCCATTCATTGCCCAGAAGATCTTCATTAATGGTTGTTAGTTCAATCAGAGAGACCAGTCCCATGAGGGATTCTTCAGAATTTCTGAATGTTGATCTTGTTCTGATTAGATCATCCTTCTTTCCCAGGATTTTATCTTCTGGGTGAGCTATGCTGCTTCTGGAAAACCTTTTCTGGAGTTGATCAACATAAGGTGCTTGATTACTTGCAAATTTCTTTTTGACGTTGTTAGAGCGTCTCTGTTGAGAACTTCTGATGATTTGTCTTCAGTACCTGTGAATTCAACTTCTATATCTGCAAAGAATTCATTCTGCTTTGACTTTTGAGGGTCAAGCTTATCATCAAATCTAACACTGATTGACACTTCAACAATCTGTGTTTCTGTATTGTATACTCTGTACCCTCTTGAGCGTTCAGAGTATCCTAACATAATACACTTTTGTGATTTAAAGTCAAACTTATTCAGATAATTTTTTGTATTCAGAACGAAACAAGTGCATCCAAACGGATGGAAATAAGAAGTGTTGGGCTTTCTGTTCTTCCACAGTTCATATGGAGTCTTTTCCAGAATAGGTCTTATAGAGATTCTATTCTGAATGTAACACGTTGTGTTAATTGCTTCTGCCCAGAAGATCTTAGCTATGTTAGTCTCATTGATCATGGTTCTGGCCATTTCTTGCAATGTTCTGTTCTTTCGTTCTACAACTCCATTTTGTTGGGGAGTTCCAGGACAAGAGAAGTCATGCAAGATGCTTTTTTCATTAAAAAATGATTCAAAATATTTATTTTCAAATTCTCCACCATGATCACTTTTGACTTTGACAATTCTAAGATCCTTTTCATTCTGAACTTGGTTGCAGAAGGTAACAAACACAAAGTGTGACTCGTCCTTGTGTCTTAAGAACTTTACCCATGTCCATCTGCTATAGTCATCTACGATTACTAACCCATAATTCTTGCCACTGACTGAAGCAGTTTTTACTGGTCCAAATAAGTCAATGTGCTGAAGTTCTAATGGCTTAGAGGTGGAAACAACATTTTTGGATTTGAAAGCAGGTTTTGCAAATTTTCCTTTCTGACATGCTTCACACAGAGCATCTGAGTTGAACTTCAAATTAGGAAGTCCTCTGACCAGATTGAGTTTGTTAATCTGAGATATTCTTCTCATACTAACATGCCCCAATCTTCTGTGCCAGACCCATTGCTCGTTGTTAACAGAGAGAAGACATTTTACATTCTGACTCTTTAGTTCAGAAAGTTTTATCTTATAAATGTTGTTTTTCCTCTTTCCATTAAAAAGGATAGTTCCATCTTTCTGACTAACAACTTTGCATGAATTTTTATTAAAGATTATATCATAACCGTTATCACTTAATTGGCTTATAGATAACAGGTTATGCATTAATCCATCAACTAATAGCACATTATTTATAGAGGGAATATTTCCATTACCTACTGCTCCAGAGCCAATGATCTTTCCTCTTTGGTTGCCTCCAAAGCCCACGTACCTTCCAGGTTTAAGTTCCAGGCTTTGGAACATATGCTTTTTTCCCATCATGTGTCGAGAGCATCCAGAGTCCAGGTACCATGAATGGTGTTTTAGCATTGCTGCTAAAGATATATGCTACATATATAATTTTATCCTTAGGTACCCATATCTTCTTAGGTCCTGGTTTGTTAGTTTTACCAAAGTTCTGGTTGAATTTTGGTTTGACAGAGTAATCATTACTAGTGTATTTTAGGTTGTGTGTGTGCCCATATATGAAGTGTGATTTAAGTGGTGTGTGTTTTATGACTAATTCCGTGAATTTCTTAGGTGTGGATACCTTACCTTGATATCCTATCCCTTTTCTTCCATTTCTGCTAACTCCATAGATCATTGAAGCCATCTTGCTTCTATCTATGTTTTTAGCCAGAAACTTCTGAAAGTTGTGATCATACTCTTGGATGATCTCATCAGCATTACTGGGAGTCTCTGAGATTATTTCCATCTGAGAGTTTTGCAAATCATTTTCTAATTTTGAAACTTTTCTTTTAACTCAGAATTTTCTAATCTGAGACTCTCAGTCTTTTCAGAGTCAGAGACAAGATCCCTTTTCAGGTTCTTGAATTTGGCTCTGATTTGCTGATACCTTTCCAGAATTTCATTTAGACTTTCTACAAGTTCAGCCTTAGTGAAATTAATAGTGAAGTCAGGGAATACCTCTTCAGTGTGTGATTCTGAGTCTGAACCAGAAGCTTCACTGTCTTCTGACACGTTTGCCATGAGAGCTATGTTTGCTCTTTCATCATCTGACTCTGAGTCAGCATCAGAAGTGTCTGAATCGTCCCATGTTGCCATGAGGATTTTCTTCTTCTCCTTGAAGAACTTATTTTTGGGCTTCTCCTTCTGAAGCTTTGGACAGTCACTTTTGTAGTTCCCTTGCTCATTGCACTCATAGCAGGTGATGTCCTTGTTATTTGACTTTCTGTGTCCTGAAGAGCCTTCAGATCTTCTATGTCCAGAGGAAGACTCTGACTTTCTATATCTGGAGGAGGATTCATTTTGATTCTCTTATATTCTAGGATTTCTGAATTTCCTTTGTCTCTGCTTCCACAGTTGATTCACCCTTCTGGAGAGAAAAGACAATTCATCTTCTTCCGATGAGGATCCATCAGAGGTTTCTTCCATAGCCTGCAAAACCTTAGAATCATATTTTCTGTTAGATTTTAATGCTAGTGGCTTACCTTGCTTTTGAGGTTCATCTTATTCTAGCTCTATCTCGTGATTTCTGAGGGAGCTGACAAGTTCCTTCAGAGATATCTTATTGAGATCTTTGGCTAGCTTAAGTGTTGTGACCATTGGCCTTCGTTGCTTGGGTAGACTTCTGATGATCTTCTTTATGTGATAAGTAGTAGAATATCCTTTGTCAAGAACCTCCAGCCCAACAGCAAGGATCTGGAATCTTGAGAACATTGCTTCTATGGATTCACTATCTTCCATCTTGAATGCCTCATACTTCTGAATGAGCACAAGGACCTTGGTCTATTTGACTTGAATGTTGCCTTCATGCGTCATTCTCAGAGAGTCAAACATATTTTTGGCTGTCTCTTTGTTTGAGATTTTCTCATATTCTGAGTATGAGATAGCACTGAGAAGTATTGTTCCAGGATTTACAACAACTTTCGGAGATAGTAATGACTCTGTAGGCGACTTCACTGGGGATTAGGGGTTGCGGTCCCTTAATTTATAAAAGTCTGAGAGGCAAACTTAAGCTGGGAAATATGTAGTTTGTTGGGGAAATAAACCCTGTTGAAGAGAAAATTTGACAAACTGTTGGGGAGGCATTTTCTTTTGGCAGAACTCCTCGAGGATTCTTCTTGAGACCAACTCAGCTGGGAAGAGGTTTTTCTGGAGATTGAAACTCTGGCTGGGGACTTCATGAATCCAACTTTATAGGGATATCCATGAATTTGGCCTTGTGGGGTTTGTACCCTTATCCGTGAAGATTATTCTGTGGGGATAACCTTATAGAGATGGCTCTGGTGACTTCACTGGGGATCACCTTATGAAGGGGACTTTGTGTATATTTGTCACTTCCCCAGTAGTAAGTGTTGTAGCGCTCCCAAAAAATGTTTTCTTGGTCGTATGTGACCCTTTGCTAGAATTCATGTTCAATGCCCCAAGTGATTCAGATGGAGATCTGCCCGTGGTTATTCAGCACTTCTTGAGAGATTTTTTGGAATCTTGACTTGACTTCCCCAGATGTGCTAAACAATGATCATGTCGTTCCCCTTTATTATGAGAGATTTGTCATTATAAGTTTCTTCCCATTTGAAGTGATTCTGTTTCTTGAGAGAATTTTCGTTCATTGGATATTCACTGTGCAAATTCCTCTGCTGTCAAATAAAAAGCCATATGCAAACAACGGTATTCAAAAAATGCAAAGTTTATGTTTGTCTTGAAGTTTTGAAAATGTGTTTGAGCAGATAAAAGAATTTTGTAAGAATATGAATTCAACTCAGGATTCACAGTAAAGCCTTATAGGAGTTAGGATACCTTTTGTAACAATATGCTTTCAAACTAACCCATGCTTCAATTAGGACTTTTGAAGGGTTGTAGCGTGGCCTGGTTCACGGTTTTAAGAAACAAAATATAAGGCTCAAAGTGTATTTGTACCCAACCCGTTCTTCATGATATTCTCCAATCCTAAACTCAGTTAATTATGCGTTTAAACTCCTATTGAATCTGGAATGATGGTTCAGATACTTGGAAGTTTATTTGAGAAGGCAGTCATTTTTGCAACATTTTTCATATTGTCGAGGATTTACAGTGACCTTTTTTTTATTATCCCTGATTTTTGCCTGACTGCTCTTGTTTTGAGATTAGATCCAGCGGGATGCCCCGGTTTTTCTTAAGTCTCCTTTGTAGGTTTTGACTTAGTGGGATTTTCTCTTGAGATAATGACTGCATATTTTACGGGGAACCAACACCGCCTTTTGATTCAGAAGGACGTGTTTGATGTCATTCGTTGTGTATGAAGTGAAAGCTTACGACCGAACGCGCATTTGAATTAACTGAGAAACTAACTCTGCCCCAGGTTTTGATTAAAGGTTTAAGTTTGTGTGAAAAAGAAAACTCATACTTCTTTGGCTCAAAGGGGTTGACTATGGATTATCTTCCTTATAACTCCAGTGTTCAGGAATTAAAAGAACGCGTGTACATCGTCATCAAGGTCTGTCCAAAAGCATACTGTATGAGATTATGGCATTGTTTTTGTCATCCTCCCTCTAAAGGCTTGCAACTTTTTAAACAAGAGTTTGAAGAAGTGAAAAACACAATAAGGGGGGGGGGGGGGGGGGGGGGGTTGAATTGAAAATTTGAAATCAAATGCGCAATGACACAATATTTTTATCCTGGTTCGTTTGATCTCAAACTACTCCAGTCCACCCGTCAAGGTGATTTCGCCTCTCTCCAACGAGGACTTAATCCACTAATCAAAAATTGATTACAATCACTACTTTGCCAACTGTCAAAGTCCTCTTGAGTACAACCACAATCCAGTTAATCTCAATGAAAAACTATCTTAATCAAGATACAAGAATTTTGTGTATGTTTGTTTTTCATTACAAAAACAGTTACCACAACTGTGAAATTTTACACAAATTAGAGCGTGGAAAATAGGTATGTAAGCTTGCAGCCTTTTGAGATGAATTGCAATCGTGTTGGTAAATCGTGAACGATTTAATCTCTTAGCTTGTTTATATAGGAAATGGAATCTTGTCCAACATTAAGCGTGATAATGGATATTTAAGCAGTTTCCATATTGAGAAGATCCTGTCTGAATGAAGCTGTTACAAGTGATGCTGTCTTTATTGAATAGTAACGCTTCAGAATCTTACAATCTTGTATGATGCAATGGATTCAGAACATTGATGACTTAGAGTTATGAGAATCTGATTGTATTTGAACCTTCTGGTCAGAACCAGAGTATGCTTCACTTTAGCGCATGTTCTGATCATCATTCTTCAGCGGAGATTCTGATTACCTCAGCGTGAAAGCTTCTATAACTTAACTTCTGATGCTACTTTGGTCAGAACTTCAGCATAAACAGTAACATAATTTTTAGAGTGCATATTTGTTCTTTGTGTTTGTTATCAACAAAACTCTAATAAAGGGTTGTAGAATCACACTATGTTCTAACAGAGTTGAATATTGTAAAGGGAGTAAAAGCATAGTTAAATATAGTAAAAACGTATGGATTAATTCAAGACAAACATATGCAATACATTAATAAGAATAATCAAAGTCTGACGTAAGGAAAAATGTTTAAGTAAACAAAGAAATTACAATTGAAAATTCGAATACACAAAAGTTTCTCCGCCTGAACTTCTTCACTTCAGCTGATGTGCCTTTGAGGGATGACAGAAAAATTCAAGTTGACCATCTTGTGTGGATTCCAACTCCCATTCATCGATCAGATCTTGAATCTTATATTTCAATGTCCAACAGCTATCAGTATCATGTCCTACACTATTGGAGTGATATGCACACCTTTCATTGGGATGGTAACTAGGAGCGGAAGTATTGGGATTCCGAGGAGGATCCTTCAATGTAACCAAATTCAAATTCAACATGTGTTGCAAGACTTGCAACATCGGCAAGTTGGGTTTGGTATATTGGCTATTGGATGTATCCCGCTTATGTTGATTACCCTGTTATTGGAGATGAATTTGTTGTTGGGCTCATGACATAGCACCAATTTGGAAAGGTCTACTCTCCACCAAACCAACTTCTTGTCTCATCAGGGGCTGATTAACGACTTGATCTCCAACCTCAACTGTTTGTTTCATACGATTGCATCTATCTTGATGAAGTTTATTGATGAGGGCCCTTAGCTCTTCTTATCCCTGAGCCAAGTTTTGGATAAGAGCCATCTGGCCCACCATCTGGCCCATCATCTGGATCTTCATTATAGCTATCTCAGTTTGTAGCCGCTCCAATTGGTCATTCTTATTGTCCTCAGGATTCTTCATGCTCATTCCCCTAGTGAGGAGTGCTTTCACTTCTTCTTGCCTCTTGGATAAGTTCAAGAACATTTCTTGAAGCTGAGCATTTTGAGTCTGAATGTCCTTGATAGTCTATTCTAGATCTATCTCTATTGAAATAAACAGTGAGCATATGAGAAACCCGTGTGGGGAAAACATGTCATGATATGATGCATGATATGTGCATGCAATGTTTTCAAGGACTTAGAAGATTTAAATTTGTTTAGACAAAAGGAACAAACATAAATTGTATTAATAAGTTCAAATTGATTACAAACATGCCTCTTGGTCTTACAATGGAGGAAATAAACACAAAATAAACTCCTAAGACAAAAAGGTCGAGCACATCCATTTTGGCGCAATGTAGGCGTTCAAACTCCGCTCTTCATGAAGTTGTCTTGTAAGCTCCAAAACCTTCTTTTCACTTGCGTAGAAACGGGTTTCAAAGGTGTCTTTCTCTTCCTTTATCTGAATCTGAGCTCTTTGCAAATCTTTAAGATAAGTAGGCATGTTAGGATAAAGGGCAGTATACAGAACGTGTCCTTCGGCAACAAGCTCCATGATGATAGGTAGGATGGATTCATAAGGAATCATGAGGTTTTGGGCGCGAGTTCGTACCCACTTGAGATAAGGCTCCAAAGTAATGGATTTCTTATGCCCCAACATCTTGCTATCAACCCTTTTAACCATGCCCCAAGCCCGTATGAATCTCTGGCGATAGCCTTGGACATCGCTCTTATAGTTAAATGCAATTCCTTGGACAAGTGTATCACGAGGGCCATCCCTCCTAGCATACCCAAACAGTCGCAATGCCAAACAAGGATTGTAAGTGATACCTCCCCTAATTCCAAGTAAAGGGACATTAGGGAATTCCCCACAACGGTCAATAATATTAATGTCCTCCATAGATCAAGCACACCAATAAATATCAGAATGTGTGAGTGACATCAATCTACTAGACCATCTTAAGCCTTACTCATTCTTCATAATAGATCGGGGTAGGTGAGAAATAAACCATCTAGCCAAAAGAGGAGTGCAACACATAATAATTCCTCTTCTCTTCATGGTGCGGGTGTGAAGAGAATGCAAAATATCCCCAAGTAAAGTGGGCACCGGATTGTGAGAGAGAAAAATTTTGACAGCGTTCACATCTATAAGTTGGTCCAAATTAGGAAATAGAACCAATCCATAGATGATGAGAGCCAGTACTTCTTCAAAGGCTTGTAGGTCTAGAGTGTCCTATAAATCTTGAGCCTTCTCCAACAAGAACTTGGATAGGAATCCTTAGACACCACTTCTTGTTTCCCAATTGGCCACAACGTCGGATCATTGCAAATGTAGAGATCGAGCAATCTCCTCAGGTCTTAGGTATCTTTCAATACCGTTGAAGGGTAGTTGATCAAGGATAGTGATTCCTAAGATTTTAGAAATTTCTTCCATGGTGGGCACGAGTTGGTAATCAGGAAAAGTAAAGCAATGGTGCAAAGGGTCGAAGAATTGGAATCGCACTTTCACCATATCTTCTTCCAAGCTTGTCGTAACCAAGTTGATGAGACGACCATATTTCTTAGTGAAAGGAGAATCATTGGGGACCCTTGATGCCAACTCCTTGAGTTGAGGAGGCACTCTTACGAGGTTGACTTGGATTGTATTTTTGCGAGTGAGAGCCATGTCCTACAAAACAAGACAAAGATAAATCTCTAGATCCTTGAAATGGTTAGTGCTAAATGTCATGGTATGATGTCATGTTGTTTATGTACAAATAATTATATACAAACAAAGGCAAACAAGTCGTTATGTACAAAAAAAACAAACAATTCCTTAGGTTTATGCTTGAATGGAGTTTGTAGGTAAGTACCCTCTTGAAGTTTAGTTGGTTCAACCTGTCCTAGAAAGTAACCGGGTTCTAGGGGATCTCAATATCACTGATCTTTTTTCATTAGCCATTGTTTCAGCGCAATCCTCTTTATTGGCGACCGAAATATCCTGAAATTTCGATCTCAATGAGCGTAGTACCTAGTATCAACCAACTTCGAACTGCACCAAAGTCGGCTATCTCACTACTTCCTAATGGAAAAGTTGGTCAATTAAAGGTTCTAAGGTCAGTTAGTGCTTCAGGACACCACACAACGGCCCTGTATTCTACTTGACTACTAAAGGGCTACCCGTACCAACAAATGTGTCACACTAACATAGGCATCGCTTCAACCATGTCGCTATATCTCGCACAGTTTCCATGATCTATTGCTACTTACCTAAAAGATGCCCCAGGTCTGAGTGTAGGATCAAAATAAAACCCAAACAAGGACCCAAAAATGTAAAGCAAGCAAGTCAAACAATGAAAGCATTATAAAGGTGATCTATCTCTAAGGTAACCCCACTTTTAAGTTTATAGTCCCCAACAGAGTCACCAATTCTGTAACATAGTGGGAGAACTTACTTGGTTTTTTTTTGCGTTTGATCGCAATTGTTGCGGATAGCAAGAGTCACCACCGACTTTTCTTTTATCCAATAAAGGAAAGGGTGAAAAGAACAGGAAAGACCTTTGAGATGTTTTCTTGAGTCCGGGGGGTAGGTTATGAAAATGGAAGGTGTTAGCACTCTTTTCATCTATAATTATCTACAGGCTTTTAGTTGCTTTCTAGATCACTTGAAAATTATTTGTTTGAAAATGTGCTTTATGGTGGGTTTTTAAAGTATTTTTCAAAATTCCTTTGTTGCGGCAAACTTTGTAATGATTCTCGTCTCTATAAGAATGCATACAAAGTGTTGGTTTTGAAAATAGTTCAAAGAGATGTTTGTTTTTTGAAGTTGTTTTGAAAGTGTAAGTGTGAAAAATGGTTTTAGTTCAAGAGCAAGCAACTGCGAGCGTCCTACCTACTCAAAAGGTCTATGTTCTTTTCTTCCTTCTTTAGATGTTTCTATATTACCATTGATTTGGTAAGAAGTCCCATCGTTGAATGTGAAGGGACGGGCGTGGGTCAATTGTATAGTCATAGAAGGAAACCTATGAGACGTTTTAGTAATTTTTGTATGGGACTAGATCGTTTACCGAAGGCAACGTCAAGGGACATTGAGGGACTACAATCTTTATCGAGGGTCTTTTGCTAAAATGCCCATATTCGAGGGATATGACTATTTTTCGAGGCAAAAAGTGAGATTATCCTAGAGGTGCATGTGTGTGAATAGTATGTTTGATTGCATGCATATTTGTCTTGAATTTAGGGTTGTCTATTTGTTGATTTTATCTTGTCATACACACCCTAATTATTAGCATTTATATGAAAAGCGTTAAATTGCGGAAAGTAAATTTACTACACTATTACATCACTTGGGGATGGGGTGTACAAATTTACCAATGGGGATTGCAAGAAATAAAATTCTAATTATCTATTACAACCATATTGAACTTGAATAATATATAAGGAATATAATGTACAAGAAAAAAATGGAAAAAGGAATAGATTTGTTTTGTTTTTGTTAAGGAAATTTAATTAAGTTAAAGAAAAGAAAATAAATAGGAAAATGTTTTTTGGTCTTTTTCATTGTAAGAAGTTAAATAAAATAAACTAAATAAACTTAAACATATTTTTGGTGTTTTTGTGTAGAAAACAGTTTTTTTGTGTTTAAAATAGTTTTTGTGTAGAAAATAGTTTTTGTGTTTAAAACAGTTTGTTTTTGTAGAAAACCAGTTTTGTGTTGTTTGAGCTCAGGGCCTGTTTGTTAGTAAATAGGAGGGGTCAAAAACTGGAAATGCCAAGGCCCAGCCAATGGAGGCCCAGGTGTATTTCCTACAAACAAAACAAAGTGAGAAAATATGGAAAATAAACAAAAGGTCTCGTTGGGGCTTGAATCCTGGACCTTCAATGAAAACGCCTTTCACGCATGCTATTTGTACCACTGGGGTGGTCTGTTTCATCCGTTCGTAAGGTAGCTTTAATTGGGTACAAACTGAACTCGTTTCTGAATGTTTGAAATGCCCAGCTTCTTCCTTCGAGCACAGAGATGCAAGACTCCAATATTGTGATTCGAAAGGCTTCACTCCTCATCCAATCGAAAGATACAAAAACCTGCCTAAGATTTTCAAAACGAATCTAACTATGTAACTTTCAAAAGTTACAGATCAGAGGTTAACACAAAATTGTTTGGTGCCAAAATCAAAGTCTCACTAGTCAGAGTTGAAGTTCTCAATGTATAAGCAGTGATAATCGAAAGTTAGAGCATGGTCATCTTCCTATATATGATATCTACATCTTTTCTTTTATTTGTATGTACAAATGATGTTTGAATGAAGAGTTCTAAATTTTAGAAAGCTTACCTCTTGAAGTGCCAATTGAAAGAGCTTCTGTATGACTTCTAGGAATGATTTGGTGATGGGTTAAGCGTGTAGGGACCTTCCTGAAGCTATTTCAGTTGTGTCTTTGTTTTGAAAGTCACTTGAATTGAAGGTTGGTTAGGAGTGAATAGAAGGGCTATTATATGTCAGTCAGGGGGTGGATCGAAAGGTTGTTTAATGTATGCAGGGTTTTGAGATTTTTTTGAGAGTTTAAGAGTTTGAGAGTTTGAGAGTTTGAGAGTTTGATAGTTTGAGAGTGTTTTAGTGTTTTAGAGTTTTAGAGTTTGATAATTTTAGAGTGTTTTAGATTTTTAGAGTTTGAGAGTTTGATGGTTTTTTCCACACAACCAAAGTCCGTTTTATCTTGCAAATGGTTTCTCTATTTATAGAGAAAAGGTTAGAGATGTTGGACTAACCAGGTTTGTAAGATAACAAACCATGGCTTGGTTGAAAAAGAAAGAACCAAGTTTTATGGATTTTCATAGTTCCCAAGTTAAAGTACAAGTTGGAGCCTGATGTTTGTAGGAGATTTGACACATGCTTTTGACACTGCTTGTGTTCAGATAAGATCAGGTTGGGAGCTAGAAAAAAACTCACTTTGTGATTAAAGTAATCTTTATGAAAAAGGATACATAGCTTTTTGCCATTTCATCCAAAAATGATATAATCCAGTGGATAAAACTTTGAATCTTTGTGTAATGTATCACAAATTTGTGTAAGCCTCTGATTATGTGAAAAATTTGGAAGCAACATAGCCTAACAAGTGATATTTGGAGGATAAGGCTATGAGCTTCGATTAATGTTATTCAACCAAGCTTGCTCAAAGGGTTCATAGTTGGATTCAAAGTATGTTTCTTTGAAGGAAACCAATACTCCAATCGAAGCTTTCTGTGAAGGTAGCCTTTGTCCAATCAAAGCTTGCATGCAGGAGGCCACTGCTTTATGAATCAAAGCAAGCATGTAAGAGTCCATTTCTCAATCGAAGCTTGCATGAAGATAGCCATTATCCAATCGAAGCTTGCATGAAGATATCCATTGTTCAATCAAATCTTGCATAAAGCAAGCATGTAAGAGGCCATTTCTCAATCAAAGCAAACCTGCAGGAAGCCATTTCCTTCTTAATCGAAGCAAGCTTGTAGGATACCATTGCCTTCTGAATCAAAAAAAGCCTGTAGGAGGCCATTGCCTTCTGAATCGAAGCAAGCCTGCAGGAGGCCATTGCCTTCTGAATCGAAGCAAGCCTGCAGGAGGCCATTGCCTTCTAAATCAAAGCAAAGCCTGTAGGAGGCCATTGCCTTCTGAATCGAAGCAAAGCCTGCAGGAGGCCATTGCCTTCTGAATCGAAGCAAGCCTACAGGAAGCCATTGCCTTCTGAATTAAAGCAAAGCTTGTAGGAGGCCATTGCCTTTTGAATCGAAGCAAGTTGTTTCAAAGGGAGACATTGCCCAATCGAAGCTAGCATGAAGGAAAGAGTTCAGTTGAAGCTAGCATGAATTGAAGCAATACCCACTCAAAGCTAGTATGACTCGAAGCAAGCTTTCTTTTCTTCAATTTTGTCCAAAAAAAGTCAAATTTATCTGCTTTGCTCTTTCAACAGTTTCCTCTTTGACTTGATGCTTGAAAATCCAATATGATCCATGGAAACTATGTGGGGCATTAAAAATCCAATTATACTTGTGAAATCTTGAACTATAATAAATCCTTGTGAGAAAATGTCTTGAGAAAAGAGAGGACAAATTTTGGGGTAAAACATCCCCTTTTACCATCTTCGTGCATTTTACCTTTCGCCTTTATTTCCCAATTATTGTAATTGCTCAACTCTTTTAATAGACAAATTAGGGTTTATTGCTTTCCTCCCCCATTCATAAACTTGTACCCCCATCCTCGAAGCATTGTAATATCGTAGGACATTTAATTTACGCAATTTACTACTTTCCTTGTTACTGTTAGTAATTAGGGTTTGTATGGCAAGATAAAGAACCAACATTAGATAACCTAATCTCAAATACAAGATACTTGAAATCAAAACACTTCGCACATGCGCACCTCTAGGGTAACCTCACTTGTTACCTCGAATTAAAACAATCATGTCCCTCGAATGCGAGATGCTTTATCAAAGACCCTCAGTTAAAAGACTGTAGTCCCTCGATGACCCTTCAATGTTGCCTTCGGTAAACGATCTTAGTCCCTTACGACAATTGCTAAAGTGTCTTACAAGTTTCCTTCTATGACTGTACAATGACCCACGTCTTTCCCACACATCCAATGATAGGGCTTCCTGCTAACTAATGGTAGGATAACACTATCTAAAGGAGGATGAAAAGAACAAAGACCTTTTGAGTAGGTAGATCACTCGTAATCACTTGCTCACAAACTAAAACAATCTTCACACCTCACATTTTCAAAACAACTAATTTCAAAACGCTTTACAAATACTCTTGAGGACTGATACAAGGGTTATTATAAAGCAAATTGCCTTGCATTGGCATTTTCAAAACATTTCACAAAACAACACTTATACACTTTCAGAATATTTTCAAAAACAAACATTTTGTATACATTCTCAATGATACGAGAATCATTACAAAATTGTCGTACTTAGGCATTTTCAAAATATTTTCAAAACACACAACACAAAGCAAATTTACAAAGTGAGCTAGCAATTAAGAGTTCGTAGGTATCTATGGATGAAAAGGATGCTAACACTTTCCCTTTTCATAACCTACCCCCTGAACTCAAGAAAATTCTCAAAGTTCTTTCCTGTTCTTTTCACCCTTTCCTTTATTGGATAAAAGAAAAGTCGGTGACGACTCTTGCTATCCGCAACATTTGCGATAAAACGCAAAACCCAAGTCAGTTTTCCCACAGTATTACAAACATTTTTCTTAGCAAGTTGCTAACAACCAAATATTTATGTCAAGCACTTAGTAGAAACTTGGAATAAATAAATCTTCTTAGGAACAAACACAATCACCCTTAAATATCTTCATGAAATATAGCTACCAGACTGATGCCAGATACTGGAACAGATTCTGGAACACCTTGTTCCATATATTGCCTCTGCACAAAATACATCTTGTAAATATGTTGTTTTACCTAATGTATCCAATAAACAAGAATAACAATTATGTGATGCTAAATTCAAAGACAATGAAATCAAGGCTTGGAACTTTGGAGTATGAAAGAGAAGAAGTGTGAAAGCTCGTATGATCATGTTAGTTTGAGTGATTAATGTCTTGTAAAGACACAAGGGTGTTTTTAGAATTATTATGGATAAATCAGGCACTCACTTAAAACAGTAAGAACCCTCTTATCGCACCGCAAAAATAAACACAGAGTCGCCATCAAACTTTATTTATTCCGAAGAAAGGGAAAACATCGAGAAAATCCCAAAAGGAAGGATAATATGGTTAACACAACCAAGAGAATGGTACATAAGTCAGTTATATAATGTGAAGGTATTAGCACCCCTCACATCTGTTGTACTCAACGGGGTTCAGTTGTTTGATTCTAAGGGTGTGTATATCTAAAGCTTACTTGCTAAGGGAATGCGTGAATGAATTATTGGAAAAAGAAAAGGTTTTTATTATTGAGTTCGCTCAAGTTTTGCAACCCAATGTCTATATATCCTTATAGTGTAATGAAGAAATCATAAGTTTGTAGTTCTTCTAAAAAATGTTGGCTTGTTTGGTGTTTTTTAGTGGGCAATCTTAACGTTCGCATTCTAGCATTAAGTGTTATTGCTCATTGTGTGGAGACTCACGTGTTACCTGTATTGCGGTAGAATGAAAATAACATGCCCTTTCTGAAATGGTTTTAAAGAGAAAATCCCCAAGGGAAAATTTTTTAAATTTGTTGAAGTGTTTCATTGGGGATAGTAGTAAATGACTCCCAATAGAGGGGTACATAGCTACTTTTCCACCTTAAATTTTGAAAATGTTTGTGACTTAAACCACACTAAAGTCTCTGAATGGAAGAAGAGAAAGGTTACGAATACACTGCCTCATTCTTTTCCATTACTTAAGTTTCAATGGCACACGATTCAAATCTCATTTATTTATTTTTTTAGTTTGATTAAGAAAAAAAGTTTTAGTCTTTTTAAAGAAATTTTATGCAAAATAAAGCAAAAGCATAGGAGAAACTTCATCCTAATTGTTGTCATACAAAGATGGAACTAAGACTGACATTGAAAGGGAATCTAACCTAATGTTATCATGCATCAATAGCCCTAAGGTAAGTTTAATACGGTAGGAGAACTGACTTGGGTGTTTTGCATTTGATCGTAAGTGTTGCGGATAGCAAGAGTCGCCACCGACTTTTCTAAAGGGTGAAAAGAACAGGAAATATCTTTTGATAATTTTCTTGAGTTCAGGGGGTAGGTTATGAAAAGGTAAGGTGTTAACACCCTTTTCATCCGTAGTTATCTACGGGCTCTTAATTGCTTGATCACTTAAACATGCTTTGTGTTTGTGTATGTTAAAAGATGTTTTAGAGAGGTTTTTGAAAATGGTAATTTTGTAATGATTCTCGTATCATTGAGAATGTATATAAAATGTTTGTTTTGGAAATATTTTGAAAACACCTTGGTGCGGAAATTTTGCAATGATTCTCGTATCATTGAGAATGTATACAAAATGTTTTTTTTGAAAATATTTGTTAAAAGGGAGTGTTTGGAAAAATGTTTGTTTTTGAAAGTGTGAGGTGTGAAAATGGTTTTAGTTTGTGAGCAAGCAATTACGATCAATCTACCTACTCAAGAAGTCTATGTTATTTTCCTCCTCCTTTAGATAATGATATTTTATCATTGGTTGGTAAGGAGCCATATCATTGGATATGAGGGATAGGCGTGGGTCGTCGTACAATCATAGAAGGCAACTTGTAAGATGTTTTAGCAATTTTCGTAAGGGACTAAGATCATTTACCAAAAGCAACATTTAAAGGTTCTTCGAGGGACTATGATATTTTAATCGAGGGTCATTGCTAAAACATCCTACATTCGAGGGATATAATTGTTTTTATCCGAAGCAACATGTGTGGGTTATCCTAGAGGTGCATGTGTGCAAAGTGTTTTGATTTCAAATATTTATATCTGAATTAGGGTTTGGCTAAGTTTTATTTTAAGTATTGTCTTGTGTTTTACCCCAAAATTTTCCCTCTCTTTTCTCAAGACATTTCTCACAAAAGATCTCAAATGCTTAAGGGTTCTCAAGAGTTGATCAGACAAGCTCACCTCCTAAGCATTGCGTCCAAATTAGGGTTTTGGTTTTCTCAAGGACAATTGAACTTTTGATGCCTTAAATGACTTTCATGGTTCATTATAGTTCTCCAAGATTTCTCATACCAAGTTTCAAGTCTTGTATCACAAATTTGCTCAGTCAATTGCTTAGATGACTGAAAATCAATTATATTGGGTAAAAATTCAATTGTGGTCAATATACATTCAAACTTCATTATTTTTGGCCAACATCAATACTTTGAATTTATATTTATCAATTGACCAAGGTTTAATCACAATTCCTCAAGAAAAGCACTCAAATCATCAAAGGGGCAAAATTGTCAAAATTAGGGTTTTAACTGAGAATGACTGATCATTGACTTTTGACCTAGTACATGACCTAATGGCTTGAATAATGATATCAAGGACTAAAATAAAAAATGTTGACCTAATTTCATGGCTCAAATCATTTCTCAAGATCAATGTATTGATAGTTGAAATTTGACCAACTAATGAAAAGTCAACTGATACACAAAAAGTCAAACTTTGACTTTTTGATCAACATTGAATTTCAAAGATCAAGATTGATCAAGAAATTCAAAAATATCAAACTTGATCATCAAGAATCAAGAAAGTCAAGAAAGTCAACAAAAAGTCAATGTTTTCAAGACTTAGAAAATTCTAAGTGTTTTTTGACCTTGATAATTTAACTACTTCATGATAATTTTTCACCATGATGCAACATGATTCAAGGAAATATTTTAACATGGAAGTTATATATCTTAATGAATTCTACAACTTTGTCCCTTAGGGTTGATGTCCAAAAATGCTTAGATTTGAAGATATAGACTCATGAAGTCATGACATTTTTACTAAAACACTTAGTGAAATTTTCAACAAGTTTGGTCAGATTTTTGTCCCAACGTCTTGGCTATTTTTCACCAAGTTCCAAGTTGATTTATCCAAATTGGTAAACATGAAGGTTGTAGATAATGTTTTAAGATTTCCAAAATGTCCAATAACTTGAAGAGATAATTCTTGAGCTAAGAGATTCAAAGAGATGAAGATGGAATGGTAAACTTGAATTATAAGCCATTTTTGTGATTAACTCATAACAAAATCCCAAACCTAAGCTATATGATCCCACTTTTCAGGCCACTTAACTTCTAAATATCACATTGATCAGAGATTTACACAAGTCCTAAATGCATTACACAAATATTAGAATCATTTTCCAAGTCTTGATGCCATTTTTGGATAAATTTGTATAAAGTCACTTTGCCACTTTGATAAAGAAAGCTTTATGTCAACAACTCCTCACTTAAGCTTGTAACTTACTCCTAATCAGATCACACAAAATCTCAATAGCAGAGTCAACTTCTAGAGGTCAGCAAAAGCATGGTAAATCCCTTGAATCACTCCATTTCTTCATCACGAAGCAACATACTTTTTGTGCCTTTTCAAACCAAATGACCAAACCAGTTTTCCTTATGAACCAAGAACGACTTCTGCAAGTTAGAAGGACCATTTGCAACCTCTATAAATAGAGAGGCAAGGCTCAAAACAAAGAAACACAAAAAATTCTCTCAAAACCACCATTAAAGCAAGTTTCAAACCTTAAACATCTATCTCTCAATCCACTCGTGCATTCTCTAAATTTCCACTTCTGGCACCTTCTATACATCATATAGAGGCTATCCAAACACTCATTTCACAATTGTAAATCCATTACCATCATCCACCATTTTCAAATCTTAACCTTGTAATTTGACTTGAGAAGATCATTCCAGCTACTTTCAAGCCAAAGTAAGGATTGCAATACACTCACCAATATCCAAGGAAGCTAAAGCAAGCATCACATCACTTCTGGAAGTCGTGTAAAGGGCATTGAACTTTTGCATCAAGAGGTAAATTTTCCCAACTCTGAAATCTTGATACAAGCACCATTTGAACTTACTTTTAAAAGATAAAATGTAGATATCATTTCCCTAAAGCTAACCATGTCCTTAGTTTACATTTTAACTGACTGAGTGATGAGAATTTTGAAATTGAATTTTTTGAGATTTTTGGGTTCAGTTTGGTACCAAACAAAATTGATGTCCATCTTTGATTTATAGCTTTAGTTATTTATATGGTTGGATTCATTATGAAAAATGGAGCAAGTTTCATGTTTACACTTTTGAAAATGGTTGACAACTAAGCAAGTTCAGAAATTTGAAAATGTAACAATGGGGATGCTGGCACGAGGTTAGGGATGAAGTGCCCTTAGAAAATGGTTTATTTTATATTATGTTGAAGTTGTATTATTCACGGATGAAACAGCCACCCCAGTGGAAGAGGAAGCGCGTGTAAGGCATTGAACTATATGGACCTGGGTTCGAGCCCCAATAGTACCCTTTTTATATTTTTTTCATGTTTTCCTTGCAGATTATGTGCATACAAGCTCAACATGTGTGCCATACACCCTCATACCTTCAGCACAAGATCATCAAAGGGTCTCATCCAATACACCACAAAGCAAGCGCATGGTATGCCTCAGAAAGCCAACCACATGGGATCAAGACAGGCGTTGGACTCTGTTTTGAGCCTGAATTATTTTGGATTTCTCACCCCCCCCCCCCCCCCCCCCATTTTACTTTTCATGCGCAAACCCACATCATTTTATTTTTTTATTGTTTTTCCAATTTCAAACAAAAAAACATATTGGGCCTGACCTTTTGCTAATTCTTAACCCCCATTTCTTCTTTTCAACACCTCAGCCCAATACCTTTTATTTTTCATATTTTCTTTATTTTCATTTTATTTATTTATTTTCTACTTAACCAAAAATACCAAAAAATATATTTTTCTTAAATAATTAAATTATTAAATATTTTAAACACTTATTTTATTTTTGTTAATATTTTGGACTAGATTTTGTTTATTTTCTCACACTTTAAAATATTTTTTCTAAATTAATATGAACATTCAAAATTATTTTATAAACAAATAAAATTAGACTTAGTTTTTTTATATTTTAAATAAACTTAGATTTTTAGGTTTTTTTTAAAACAATAAAATTAATTCCTTTTGTGATTAAATTAATTATAAAACATTTTCCATCAAAAACCCTAAAAAACAATTCCTTGCTTCATCTTTACATTTTGTGCATTTTATCAATATTCATGTACAATGGTTTGTAATAGTAATTAGGGCTTTATTGCTTTCTTCCCCCTATTCAAAAAACTTGTACTCCCATTCCCAAAGCGTTGTAATAGCGTAAGACATTTAAAATCCATAATTTATCGCTTTCCTTATTATTGCTAGTAATTAGGGCTTGTATGACAAGACTAAAACCAAACCATAGAAAATCCTAATTCAAAGATAATATATTTGAAATCAAAATACTTTGCATATTTGCACCTCTAGGGTAACCCACACTTATTGCCTCAGATAAAACAGTCATGTCCCTCGAACGTGAGATGATTTTAGCAAAAGACCCTCAATTAAAAGATCGTAGTCCCTCGATGACACTTTAATTTTTCCTTCGGTAAACGATCTTAGTCCCTTACAACAATTGCTAAAACATATTACAAATTGCTTTCTATGAATGTATGGTGACCCACGCCCCTCCCTCATATCCAATGATATGTCTACTTACCAAACAATGGTAGAATAACATTATCTAAAGGAGGAGGAAAAGAACATAGACTTTCTGAGAAGGTAGATTGCTCGTAATTGCTTGCTCACAAACTAAAACCATTTCCACACCTCACACTTTAAAAAACAAACATCTTTTCAAACACTTCCTTTCAACAAATATTTTCAAAACCAACACTTTGTATACGTTCTCAACGATACGAGAATCATTATAAAGTTTTCCGTACTAAGGTATTTTAAAAATATTTCCAAAAAAACATTTTGTATACATTCTCAACGATGCGAGAATCATTACAAAATTACCATTTTCAAAACAACTTCAAAACATTTTCAAACATACACAAAACACAAAGCATTTTAAAGTGATCAAGAAATTAAGAGCCCGTAAATAACTACATATGGAAAGGGTGCTAACACCTTCCCTTTTCATAACCTACCCCCCGAACTCAAGAAAATTCTCAAAAGGTCTTTCCTTTTCTTTTCACCCTTTCCTTTATTGGATAAAAGAAAAGTCAGTGGCGACTCTTGCTATCCGCAATATTTGCGATCAAATGCAAAACACCCAAGTTAGTTCTCCCACCGTATCACATCATGCAAACCCTAATTACTAACAATAATAAGGAAAGCGATAAATTTCAGAATTTAAATGTCCTACGTTATTACAACACTTTGGGAATGGGGGTACAAGCTTGTGAAATGAGGGGAAGAAAGCAATAAATACCTAATTATCTATTACAAACCATTGAATATAAATGATAATAGAAAGTACAAAATGTAAAGAAGAAGAAAGAAATCATCTTTAGGGTCTTTTGATGTAGAAAAAGGTTTAGTATTAACCTAATTAAGCTAATTAAATTTAATTACAAAAGAAGTTAACAAAATCTAAAATCTAAGTTAATTGAAATTAAGAAGAAAATAAAACCTAAGTCTAAGTAATTTGTTTAGAAAATAGTTTGAATGTTAATATTAATATCAATTTGTAAAAGAAATAATAATTTTAATTTAATAAAATAAAATATTTACATTAAGATATTTTTAACTTAATTATTTAAGAAAATATATTTGTTGGTATTTTTGGTTAAATAAAAATAAATAAATAAATAAAGTATACAAAATATAAAGAAATGTGAAAAATATAGGGCTTGGGGGTTAAAACAGCAAAAGGGAGGTAAAAAGCAGCAAAGAGGGCGCTAGGCCCAAACGTGTGTTTTTGTTGAGTCAGAAAATAAAATATAAAAAAAGGATGGGCCTGTTAGCATGAGAAATAAAGGGGTGAGAAGAACAAAAAATTCTAGGCCCAAAGTGGAGAGTCCAGCACTTGGGTTGATCTAGTGTTGCTGGCTTTTTGAGATGCATCATGGTCTTACTTTGTAGAGTGTTGGATCTGGTTGTCCAATGATCATATGGTATAGAGGAGAGGAACACAATGTGTGCTTTTACTTTGCTTGTACCTGATTATTATGAAACAAATATGAAAAGAACAAAATGTCCCATGCCTGGCTCAAACCCATGACCAGGCGTAGGAATGCCTTATACACGCGCGCTCTGCCACTGGGATGGCGGTTACATCCGGTAGTAATGCAACTTGCACTAAATTTAAAATAAACTCAGTCCTGATTATAACTTCATCTTCTTTCTCACTCCACCATCTCCATTGTTACATTTTTGAATTTCTGAACTTGCTCATTTCTCAACAATTTTCAAAAGTGTAAACATGAAACTTGCTCCACTTTTCAACACAAATTCAACCATGTAAATAACTAAAGCTATAAATCAAAGGTGAACACAAATATTGTTTGGTACCAAATAAAACCTAATTTTTTCAGAAAGTTCAACTTCAAAATTCACATCACTCATGCAACATAAATGCAAACTAAGGGCATAGTTAGCTTTAGGGCGATGATGTCTACACTTTTCATTCACAAAGTAACTAATAATGATGCTTGTAGAGAGAGTTCAAAGTTGAGAAAACATACCTCAAAACTGGAAATTGTGTATGGAGTTTGAGCACCCCTAGAAGTGTGGTGATGATCTGGATAGCTTCACTAGACTCCTTGGAAGCTAATGCAACTCTTACTTTATGCTGAAACTACCTGAATCGTGTTGGAGAAGTCAAGTTTCAGGTTTTAATATTTCGAAATGGAGGATGATGAAGATGAAGTTACAGTGCCGAAACAGGGATGGGATGAGTTATATATAAGGTATGGAAGCTTTGTGATTGATTAAAAGTGAAAACGCACGAGTGAATTGTGAGATGGTGTGCAAAGTCAGAAATGACAAGTTATGGAGATTTTTGTGCAAATTATGGTTTGAGAGAGTTTGAGAGGGTTAGATGGTTTGTAAACTCGTGTGTTAGCTTACAAATGGCTCCCCTATTTATAGAGGGAAGTCTTTGAAGGCTCTAGCAATCAGAAATCAAGAATCACATGTTATGGCTATGTGACTTGATTTTGAAGTAAACTTGAAAGTCATGGTTTCAATGTGAAGTACAAGGGCTTGTAGGATGGTTAACAGGTTGTAGATTGTTGCTTCTTGGCTTTTACATTGTGTATGCTCAGAAGAAACAACTGCAAGGCTCGAGGAGAGTGGGCTTTATGATTAAAGCCATTTTTCCAAAGTGGAAGTCTTGACTTTCTTCCCTAAATGGAATGATCACTTGGACAATGACTCAAATGCTTGGATAATGGCTCAATCAGTTATGTAAACATCTGATTATGGATAGATATGCAAGTTAGAAGCCTGCAAATCAAGATTTATGCAGCATGGCTTGAGATTTGTTCAAGTGTTCTTCATGAAAATGGCTATAACTCAAGAATGGATGTCCAACTTCTTCTCTTTGATTCTCCTAGCTCAAGCATGATCTCTTCAAGTTCTTGGACATTTTTGAAAGCTTGAAATATTGTATAAAAACTTCATGTTGACCATTTTGGCTAAGTCAACTTAGAACTTGGTGAAAAATTTCCAAGAAGTTGGGACAAAAAATCTGCCTAACTTGATGAAAATTTCACTAAGTGTTTTAGTAAAAATGTCATGACTTTATAGGCCTATATCTTAAAATCTAATCATTTTTTGGACATAAACCCTAAAGGGTATAAATTTGTAGAATTCATCAAAATCTACAACTTTCATGTTGAAATTTTTCCTTGAATCATCTTGCATCTTACTGAAAAATTGTCATGAAGTAGTGAAATTATCAAGGTTAAAAAACACTTAGAATTTTTCTAAGTATTGAAAATATTGAATTTTTATTGAATTTCTTGATTCTTGATGATAAAGTTTGATATTTTTTAATGTCTTGATGAATCTTGATCTTTGAAATTCAATGTTGACCCAAAAAGTCAAAGTTTGACTTTTTGTGTATCAGTTGACTTTTCATCAGTTGATCCAAAATTCAATTATCAATCCATTGATCTAGAGAAATTATTTGAGCCATGAAATTAGTTCAATATGTTGTGTTTTAGTCCTTAAGGTCATGCTCCAAGTCATTAGGTCATGTACTAGGTCAAAAGTTAATGATCATTCATTCTTAGTCAAAACCCTAATTTTGACAATTTTGCCCCTTTGATGATTTGAATGCCTTTCTTGAGGAATTGTGATAAAACCTTGATAAATTGATGAATATTACTTCAAAATGTTGATGTTGGCCAAAAATATTGAAGTTTGACTGTATGTTGACCACAAGTGACTTTTTACCCAATACGACTGATTTTCAGTCATTTGAGCAATTGAGTGAGCAAATTTGTGGTGCAAGACTTAAAACTTGGTATGAGTAATATTAGAGACCTATGATGAACCATGAAAGTAATTTGGGGAATTAGAAGTCCAATTTTTATGTTGGCCAAAAATCTTGAAGTTTGACTGTATGTTGACCACAAGTGACTTTTTACCCAATACAGCTGATTTTCAGTCATCTGAGCAATTGACTGAGCAAATTTGTGGTGCAAGACTTGAAACTTGGTATGTGTAATATTAGAGACCTATGATGAACCATGAGAGTCATTTGGGGAATTAGAAGTCCAATTTTCCTTGTGAAAACCAAAACCCTAATTTGTGGTCTCAGTGCTTAGGAGGTGAGCTTGTCTGATCAACTCTTTGAGAATCCTTGAGCATTTGAGATCTTTTGGGATAAATGTATTGAGAAAAGAGAGGGAAATTTTGGGGTACAACAGCTGCCCATGTTCAATCTTCTTAGACCTGAAAAGTTAGATTGACATGTCTGCCATTCGTGACTTGAAGGTGGAAGATGATTGAACACTTAAGTGCCCAGAAATTTGCACTCATTTGTGCATGAAGTAAAACTATTTTCTAATTATGCCAGGGATGGGCTTAAAGATGCCATTTACAGAGGTAACGAAGATATGTCAGAGATGGGCTTATAGATGCCATCCAAAGTAACTGTTGATAGAGAAATTAGACTAATTCTACGCTCAACTTTAATTGGGAGAAGTATCAGAATAAATCTTTGGTCGATTTAGTCTGAGCCAGAAAAGGTCTACTAAGAGAAGTATCAAAATAAATCTTTGGTCAATTTAATATGAGACAGAAAAAGGTCTACTGAGAGAAGCATCAGAACAAATCTTTGGTTGATTTAATCTGAGCCAGCAGAGGTCTTTAAATCTTTAACTGAGAGAAGTATCAGAATAAATCTTTGGTCGATTTAATTTGAGCCAGAGAAAGGGTCTACTGAGAGAAGCATCAGAATAAATCATTGGTCGATTTAATCTGAGCCAGAAAAAGGTCTACTGAGAGAAGTATTAGAATAAATCTTTGGTCGATTTAATCTGAGCTAGCAGAGATCTTCAAATCTTTAACTGAGAGAAATATTAGAATAAATATTTGGTCGATTTAATCTGAGCAATAGAAAGGGTCTACTGAGAGAAGTATCAGAATAAATATTTGGTAGATTTAATCTGAGCCAAAAAAAGGTTTGAAAGGAGTGTTCATCATGTAGATATTTTCCTTGTCTTGTTCCAGGGAATTTCCTACAATCTGTTTTGAGGATTTGTTGATGATATCGATCTGTTGATTGATCTTTCTTGAAAAGGTAAAGAGTTAGTTATATGAAATGTCATGATGTATGAAATGAATTATGTAACAATGTTCTCAAAATAAATGAGATTGTGCTATATGTGTTTCATGTGCATATGATATGATGCATGAATGGTAAATGTTGTTGAAGTGTATCTTTGTCTAGGAAAATAAACCCTTGACTATTGTTGGGGTTGAAGAGTACGTGTATCTTCAATTTTGTTTAGAATGCTTCTGCTGGGGGTTCCTGCTTACTTGTTTAAGGAAACTTTGCAGGGGGTGTATTGATTTCTATTTGGGGAGTAGAGTTTAGGAACCTTGGTCGTTCTTTGCTCTACTGGGGAGTTCAAATCTTATATATCCTGACTGAGATAAAAGAGATGGATAACCTTTCGACTTGTCTGGGGATAGATAAGGTTAACTAGTATCTGGTCGGATTCCAGGTTTTGCAGCAACTTTCTAGGGATAGTGATGACTTTACTGGGGAGAGGAACTTTGTCAGTGATTTGTAGTAGTCTGAGGAATATACTCGAGTTGGGGAAATTATAGTCTGTTGGGGGAAATAAACCCTGTTGGGGAAATAAACCATGTTGTCGGAGAAGTGATCTTGTTGACGAAACAAACTTTCTTAGGGAAATTTAATTTGTTAGAGTGGAGAAACTCTTGTAAGGTTTATTTCTCAGTTTTGGAGGACCAAACTCAGTTGGGGAAGAGAATTTTCAAGAAGTGTACTGATTGGAAACTACGTAGGTTGGTGATATTTCCAGGAAAGAGATTATACTCCTTTATTTACTGGAGTGATCTGTCGGGAATATACCATTACTTGTGAAGACTACTTTTTGGGGGGTAGTCTTATAGGAGTATCTCTGTGGGGATTTATGGACAGCTTAAGCGTCATCTCAACTTCTAGAATCTTGAGTAAATGCTTATTCATGTTCTTATGCATATATTTGTTAACAGACGAGTTTGTACAAAGAGACAGAAATCCAAGTAATAGGAAGTAGTTGTGAAAGAAAGAGTAAAAAGTGAAAACATATATATATATATATATATATATATATATATATATATATATATATATATATATATATATATATATATATATATATATATATATATATATATATATATATATATATATATATATATATATATATATATATATATATATATATATATATATATATATATATATATATATAGCCATGTGGAAGTGATCTCATTGGGTTCCAAACTCTGCTATTGCCTCTATGTCTTCGAACATCTCGTCCCTTTCCATCGGAAGAAGTTGATTGAACCTTTTGATCCTTCAACTTTGGTAATAAAGCTTATATTTTAGTGATCCAACGGGACATAGTCGTACACTTTTAATCCCTAATTTTTTTCCTGGACCTCCCTTTCAGGTTTTCAGTCCACCAAGATACCCTTTTTTGCCCAAGCCGCCCTTTTAGGTTTTCGACTTTCCAGGTGTACAATCTTTTGCATATATCCCTAATTTTTGCCCGAACCCTTTTGGTTCGACGGGATGCCCTTATTTTTGCCTAGCTATGTCAACCTAACAGGTCATTCTTATGTGTAGTATTTTTTGACTATGTCTGCGTTCACAGGGTGCGGGAAATCTTCGCCATCCATAGTAGTTAGCATTATAGCGCTGCCCGAGAATACTTTCTTGACAACAAATGGACCTTCGTAGGTGAGAGTCCATTTTCCCCTAGGATTGCCTTGTGGTAGAATGATGCGCTTTATTACCAAGTCATCAGCCTGGTATACCCAACGCTTGATCTTCTTGTTGATTGCCTTGACCGTACGTTTTTGATACATTTGACCATGATAGACAACAACCAACCTCTTTTTATCAATCAAATTCAACTGATCCAACCTTGTCTCAATCCATTCATCTTCGTCTAAGTCTTCTTATTTCATAATCCTTAGAGAAGGGATTTGAACTTCGATAGCCAAGACAACTTCCATACCATAGACCAAAGAGAAAGGGGTTGCCACAGTTGATGTTTGCGCCAAGGTATGATAGCCATGAAGAGAAAATGGTAACATCTCATGCCATTCTTTGTAGGTCACCACTATCTTTTGCATAATCTTCTTTATGTTTTTTTGGCAGCTTCCACAGTGCCATTCATCTCAGGTCTTTATGGATAAGAGTTGTGATGCTTGATCTTGAATTGCATGCAGAGTTCAATGATTATGGCGTTGTTAAGGTTGGTACCATTGTCAGTGATGATCCTCTCGAGGATACCCATACCTACAGATGAGTTTATGCTTGATGAACCAGGCCACGATGTTCTTGGTAACTGAGGCAAATGAAGTTGCTTCAACCCACTTAGTAAAGTAGTCAATGGAGACAAGAATGAAACAATGTTCATTAGAGGCAATGGGTTTGATTTCTCCAATCATATTGATTCCCCACATTGAAAATGGCCAAGGAGCAGTCATGTCAAAGGAACTGGAGACACATGAACCTTATCAACATAAATTTGGCACTTATGGAAAGTCCTCAAGTGGAGGTGACAATCAATTTCCATGGTCGTCCAATAGTAGCCAGCTCTAAGAATATTCTTGGCCATAGTATATTGATCGCGACTTTATGAGTCTGTCGGGATACTAACTGCAAGTATACAGTTTAGTCATTCTAGTTTTAAATGATTATCGAACCCACAGAGACTGAGGATCAATCGCATACGATCTAATGTTACAGTTTGTTTAACTAAGCGATGAATATTCGATTTTAGGGGGGAAACAGTTTAAATAAAAATAATAGAAATAGTTATACTGGTATGTGATAGTCGGGCTTCAGGAATTCGGTGAATCGCTTGGCCTATAAAGTATTTCGGTAAAAACTAATTGTTTAAAAACCTGAGACATACACTCGTGTTCATGAAATAAGTCATGCTACTAAACCTAGTGGATGCACTTTAAATTTAATAACACTTTTTGAAAACAATTTGAGTTTAATTAATTTATTAAAATACTCTCGTGTATTTAAAAATTAATGTTTCGTTACCACTATCTGGGTTGAACCCCAGCTCTCGCATGCAGGTTCTTGCCTTAATTAATTTCCCACTCTCGTGGCAAAATCGTGTTAATTATCCTCTCACTCTCGTGACAAGGGTAGTTAAATTAAACATGGATATTGGAAACCATAAATTGTTTTATAAATATTTTTGGCCAAGGTATCACTGAATTCTTTCGGTTCTTAGGAGTCACATACCGGTACGAATAATTTAGCCGGACATAATATATCTAATAACAATGCAATTCAAAATATAATTCATAAAAATAATTGGCATAATGCACAAATGAATAAATATTAATTGCAATAAAAACCTGGAGATAACGTTGCTATGGTAATCTTGAAATGTTACAATATTCCTTGCAGCTTGATTGAATTAAATAAATTGTGTTAATTCTTGAATGAAGAATTAACACCTAAAAACTAAAGCTTGAAATAATACTGGAAGTAGGAATTATAGTACGTAGAAAATGGTTCAAAAATAAATAATATAGTTTAATGTAGAAAAGCAGCAATTTTGGTCTCTGGAAAATTTTTTCGACCCTTATCCCTTTGCACTACCACATATATATATATAGGAGAAAATATTGCAGTTGAGAAAATATTGGAAGAGGCTTGAGTGGCATGAAAATAGGATGCACGGTTACTGAGTGGAGGAAATATTGGAGAAGGATTCTGCCTCACGTTGCCCACGTCTCCACCAATTCATAACGTTCCTCTTTATGCGCGTGACGGTCGTCACAGGTGGGTGACGGTCGTAATGCGCTTAAATAGCGCATTACGCTCGTCAATGATGTGTGACGAGCGTTCTTTCTAGTTGGGGAGGCGTGACGGTCGTCACAGGGTGTGACGGTCGTCACAGGGTGTGACGGTCGTCACAGGTGCAAAATATGAGATTTTGTTCTTTTCTCTTCTGTTTCTTGTTTAGCTTTCTTCATGTGGTCCTTTTTTCATTGTCTTGAGTTGACAAATGTTATACTTGTGAAAAGACATAAAAACTCGGAATAATCGGGAGTTAGATGACTCAATATATTATAAAATCGGTAGAAAGCGTAGTAATTATATGATATGATTTCTCGTTATCAAATTCCCCCATACTTAAACCTTTGCTTGTCCTCAAGCAAATAGTCATTCAAAAGGTCGGACAAGTTTTGTCAAGCGCATATGCATGACATACCTTGGATTTTTAAAGCAATTTCGGTAAATCCTCGTCGGTTCGGCCAATACTTGAGTGAAACACTAAAGATACGCTAATGACACAAGCAATAAGCTTAGTCGTAGGCTTCCATTTCAAACGAGCTATCCAACAGTTCCGTTATAATTCTGCCCAGAGTTCCTCGTATCTATTTCACCCGGTTTCGTTCTGGCGCAATCACATTAAGCCCTTTGTCTTAGCGCGCACGCAGTAGAGTAATCGGTTAGTGACTTTAATCCTTTTAGCACGGGGTCTGGTACACGAATGTGGCAACCCTACATATGTTATCCAAATTGGAGGTTGTGGGGGATCGGGCCGTAGCACGCCCTACCGAGTTCAGAACCAGATACCTCTGAACCAACCAACACTGGATTCCTTCATTATTTGCTCAGCTCTTATATGTGACCGTATATTTTGGTGCACAAAATTTATTTTCTTTTAGCAGCGAGATAGGAAGTATATTTTTAGAATCAGGCATCAAACACTTATATTCATCGATTCTCCACGTGGTTTGTGTCAAGACGGTGCTGACTGCTAGTATAAACTACTAGGGGTTACTTTAGAACTAAAACTCCAGATATCGGTATAATGGTTATTGAAACGGATCGCGTAAGTAGGAAGTCTACGGTGTCATAACTGTATCGATCTTGTTATGTCGTTTTCGGCTTCCTCAACTGGGATTTCGTTAAAATAGGTATGTCAGGCTAATGCGAAGATAAAAAATTTTCGGTATGGCTAAATAAAGCGAAGAATTTGAATCGAGACATATCATAAAAATTTACTAGTTTATAAAAGATGGAAAGGTACCTCTCCCACACTAAATCCGACATTGTCCTCAATGTTGTGGTATATAGGTGGGGAAGTACAATTACAAAAAAAACAAACGGTAAGGAAATGAAACAGAAAAAAAATGATAAACTACATAGAAAATAAAGAAAATTACTGGTGACCATGTCCTCTACTCCTGGTGCGAGAGCGTCTGGTAGGAGTGGCTTTTGTGTCAGTATCCTGGTAACCAAGGGTGCTGACGTCCATCCTTAAGGCGTTGAGTTCCGACAGGGCCTCGTCCAACCTCTCATTCATGCTCCGCTATCCAGTCAAGATCTGAGTGTTTTGAGCGCATAGATACTCATATTGTTCCTGTTGTCTTCTTTCAAGCGCTACGCTCATTTGATTTTGCATATGAATGGCACGGAGAATGTCTTCAAGATTAATAGGAGGTGGTGCAGATGAAGGTCCTAGAATGTCGTGGACGGGGGGAGCACTGTCCAACTCTTCTTGCAATTCGTCCGCGGGGGCATTAGGCTGGTCTTCATGAGTAGGAGCACGCCCCGCGGGAGCTGCAGGATCGAACAACCATTTAACTCGGTCTTGTGGATCGATTCGGTCCCTGCAAGGCAAAGTGATGTTATGATAAACAGTGTTTCTGATCACAGGGTGGAATCTTCCATCCTCCCGCTCATAAATGAGATGTGCGGCCTTGCAGTGATCCAAAGTCAGCAAAGCCGGTGCCATAGAAGGCATATCCGCGAGAGCAGCATCATAGTTCAGAGCTATGGCAAGTGAAGTGACCAGCCCTCAGAAATAAAAGGGTTTTCCGCTTCTAGCACAAATAGAGTGAATGTGAGCCAGTAAAAACGGGGCGGCGTTGATCTTTTACCCTGTGAATGCGCATCCATGAAGAAGAGCTCCTTGGAGTTGAGCTTGTGATTGCTGTCTCGGGCAAAGATGGTGTTATAGAGGATGCGGTGAAAGTATCAGATAGCCGGATTATGAATATGTATGGTGTTGAGGTGGTCGTAAGATCCGACACGAATGTTCGTCATACTGTGCCATAAGTTAAAATCTTCCTCACCAAAATTATCCGGCACCCGAAGATGGACACCTTCATCAGAACAGAAACCTAACAACCGTGCGATGTCTGTTTGGGGCAGCTGATGCTCAGTGCCAAACATGCGAAATTTGGCCACGCCTGAGAGTTGGTTCGTGGCACCAGGGGGAGTAATGTATGCAAAGGAACTCAGAAACTCAAAGGTGAGAGTTTCGTAAATGGGTTACGGTTCGCGGCACAGGTTCCATAAGTTCACATTCTGCAAAAGTCGTCGGACGCTGTCTAGCAGTCCCAAATTCCTCAAACAATCAAAGTCAACATACCGTGTAGGTTGGAGACCGTGGCGTTGGAACTTCTGGAATTTGAGTCG
This sequence comes from Vicia faba, assembly GCA_948472305.1. Taxonomy (NCBI): domain Eukaryota; kingdom Viridiplantae; phylum Streptophyta; class Magnoliopsida; order Fabales; family Fabaceae; genus Vicia; species Vicia faba. Next base: position 458,399,616 of record OX451735.1, on the reverse strand, counting down.
TTGGGTTTCACCTTGCTTGCCGGCTCTGAAAGTGAGATTGGGGATTTGCTGGTTGTTGGCCATAGTGCATGAAAAAGATTTAATCGTGAAAATGGTTTGGAATGTGGATTGAGTAGTGGGTTGATGGAGTTTAAGTGTTGGAGTGTTGGAATTTGAGAGAGAATTTGAATGGGTACTGTTACAGATTTGGGAAAAAGGGAAGAATGAATGGAAAGTGGAACAACTTCTGTAATAGCAGAATCTGCTATTGGGCGCGCGTGACGACCGTCACAATGGGCTGACGGGCGTAACACGGTGAAACGCGTGTTACGCTCGTCATGGGGACGTTACGATCGTTACGGGTGCAAAGAATCATATTTATGAAATGGACGAAACAGTATAATTCCAAAACATTATAACACAATAATTCAATACATGCAGAGTATTTCCAACATACATCGTATAACAAAATTTTGCAAAATGATAATATGATAAGTGAATATAATATTAGATGTACCACACAGTAAATTTAATGAGAATGAAAATAAACTGAAAATGAAATGAATATATGTTTCTAACAGAACTTCAAAAACTGTAAAGAGTAAACTTGTTTAAAATGAAATCATAAACTGCCTAGAAACATAAAACACAAGGTAAAAATAAGTGCTGATTCTACTGCTTCATCCCATTCGCATCTTCAAGTCTTCGAAAGCTGCATGTATGTGATAAAACTGTTCCACAGTTATATCAGTTAAGCTTATCACGTCCATACGCATATCATGCAACTCGTTCTTGATTCCATTGATGTCCGTCTGGTAAACATCCAGCATAGAAAAGAACTTATTCAAATTTTTAGCATAATCTCCTTTTCTTGTTGCAGGGGCATCAACATCCTATACGATGTTGTTACCATCATGGTAACCAGGAGGGGTCTCGGGGTCACTCTCATCAAACATTGTGGTATCATAACCTTGGTAGGATTGGGGTGTCTCAGGTGTTGAAGGGTGGACGGGAGGGTTAAGCTCATACAGCCAATTGTCGCGATTGTGGGCACTTGTTTTGGCATGGTTAGGAAGTGTAAATGATGTGACTACTTCGTCCCTTATCAAGTAATCGAAGGGTGCAGGACCTAGGTTACCTATTATTCGTAGGTGGAAACAAAAATCAATGTTCATAGGGCGGATTGAACCAAATTGTGTGCACCTATGTAGCTGGTATCTAAGTCCGAGGGCGTTAGCAATCATGGTAACCAGACCTCCTATGATGATTGGCTCGCTAGGGTTCTCAGAAATGCGGGTAAATGTCTGCATCAAGAATGGCACTGCATTTACAGGTCGGCCTTGGGTCATGCACTGTAGCAAAAATATCTCATCTTTAGATACGGCAGTGCGGTTCTGTTCTTTTCCGAAAATGGTATGTGCTAGAATCTTATGGAAATAACGGATAGCGGGGTTGTGTATTTCATTATTATCCATGCTATCCGGCTCAGGGTGGTAATTTCTGGTTAAAGTCCCCCAAAAATAGTCTAGCTCAAAATCCATTAACTCTGCCTGGGTGGTAGAAAAAGCAAAAGGCCCGCTAGGGAATCCTAGAAGGTCATCTAATTCTTTATGGGTGTAAGCAAATTCAATACCAAATAACCTGAAGGCTATAAATCCCTTTATAGTTCTGAAACCACGCTCGGGTATATGAACTAAGGAGCTCAGAAACTCAAGGGTGAGCTCGCGGTATGTAACAAACCTAGATTTAATGTGGGCTTTTTCCCACCCCAGTTGGCTAAACAAATAATGGACACTATCCTTAATGCCTAAAGTGTCTATTGTTAGTTCATCATAATATAAGGTCATACCAATATTTCTGTGTGATAATTCCTCAAACCTCCTCATTTGGTTCCTGCCTCTAAAAATGGTTTCCATAGTATATAGTAAAGGGAGGAAGCAAATCAGGGGAGAAGGTAGGATAGAAAAAGACCTTTTCAGAAAACCTGTAAAGTTGTTTAAAAATCAGCAGCAGTTGTATAAAATTTTTTTAGAAGTAATGAAAATAAAGCTTTAAAAGAAATAAATGTAGAAACGGAAAACGAAAACAAAAACAAACGGAAATAATAGCAAAAACAAATAGGTGGGTTTCCTCCCACGCAGAGCTTTGTTTAACGTCGATAGCTCGACGGCTCAGAAGTGCAAGCACTCATGGTGGTTCTCTCGAGGATGACTCCTCGGTTGAACTTTTAGTAGTTGTCATTTTCCATGGCCACTTATCAAGCCATCTCACATATCCCTCACCTTTTCTTTTCTTTCTTTTATGGGGTAGTGCATTCTTCTGAACTTGTGGTTATGGTTCTGGATCTATCCTAAGTATCAACTTTTCAAGTTTGGGCTTAGTGATTTCATCCACCACCTCAAAGGTTAACCTTACCTTCTTAACAGTAATTATATCCCTAGTTTCACGGTCCTCTAATTTTCTCTTTTTATGCAAGACTTCCAACAAGGGTGCATTAGTGTGGATATTTTCCAATACCTCCACATATGTTTTAGATTGGGAGTCTATCTGAGCTTCCATAAAACTTTTCGAGAAAGGAAACGGTGGGGTATAGGGGTGAGGCATAACAATAGGTGCTCCCTTTTCTACCTCTTCTACAACCTCCCTTTTAGATGGTGTTGGAGGATTTTTCTCAATCTTTACTCTTTTCTCGTCTGAACTCTCCTCGTCCACATCATTACTCTCCTCAACCTCATTATCACTCTCTTCAACCTCATTATCGTTCTCCTTAGGATTTTAAACATGTTTTTCACTACTGGTTGTTACAACATCCAATTTCTCCTCAGGGAAGGGTCCTAGAGGGTTTTGTTCAAGCTGGGAGATTTGGGTCTCTAAGGCTATGTTGTGGGTCGCGAGTGAGTCAACCACAGTGGTCAGTTGCCTAAGGTTTTCACTATTTTGAAGACTTTGTTTTCTAAACTCTTCGTTCTGGACAATTTGTGTCTCTACAAAGTGCTCCATCAGAGATTGTAACCTAGAGTGAATTAGCATCGTGTCGGAATCCTCCATTGGTGTTTCGAAGTTGAAATCATGCGATTCTTCTGATTCTTCAAATTGAGTTAGAGTCGCATTTTGTATTTCCGTAAAGCGCTTTGTCATCATTGATATTTCATTAAAATTTCCCATTAATATTTCGAGGTCGGATTTATAGGATACTTGCGTCTCCTCGAAATATTGGGTGTAGTGATTGTAGGGGAAATTTGGTTGAGGATAAGTTTGGTTGGAATTATAATATTCTTGTGATTCCTCAAAACGTTGGGATTGGTGGTTAGAAAGGTAATTTGGATGAGAATGAGTCTATGATGCATTGAGATTCTCCAACAGTATTTCGAGGTCAGATTTATGGGATTCTTGTGATTCCTCGAAATACTCAGAGTGGGGGTTGTAGAAAAAATTCGGGTGATACATAGTAACTGGGACAAGATTTGTAGATGCAAAGGCTCGCTTAGGGAGTGAGTATTTGGCATACAAATCGAAAGAGGGTTTCTGTTGCCTAGTCTAAATGCGCAACAGAAGAATCGTACTTAATTGATTAATCAGTCCCCGGTGTAGCGATAAAAAATGTAGCGGGGTAAATCGGAGATCGAATTATTGATTAATTCGTCTCGCAATAGCAAGAGTCGCCACCGCGCTTTATTGTTTCCAAAGGAAAAGGGAAAAGAGCGAAATAAAACCCTAATTATGCAATGTAAATAAAAATACAAATACAAAGCGTTTTTTCGAAAAGAGATCGAGAGTTCGGGGGTTGGTTATACAATGGGAAGGTATTAGCACCCAATGCATCTATAGTACTCTATAGGAACCTTTTGAAATATCTGTTTTATTTAAAATTGATCGCTTGATTGAAAATAAATCGTTTTGGCCGAAAAAGGGATACGGACGGGTTTTTGAAGATGCGACGACCTAATGTCGAAGTTTTGGCTTGAAAGGGATAAGTCTTGAAAAGGTTGAAATTTTGAAGAAAGGTGAATATTTGAGGAAAATTAACCTAAGTTTTTAATGAATGAGAGTATTCGCTCGATCATTTTTGAGGACATGAAGTCAACAAAAAAATTAGACAATTCCCTTTGGATTGACGCAAACAGAATAATCAAGTAAATGCGAGATATTGACAGAAAACGATACACAACAATTAAATATGAACATGCATTTTATATGATTTTGTTTAATATGCGAAAAGAAAAAGTTTTAATTGGTTTTCACTTTTTATGCATTTTTAATGATCAAAGGTAATGAGAAATAATAGAAATGTTTTTTTTTTTAAGTTTTATATGTTTCTATTTTTTTATGTTTTTATTATATTGGTACTTAATCAAAATGAGGGGAATAAAATAAAATGTCTTTTAGTCTTCATTTTTTTACTTTCACATGTTTTTTAAAGATATTAAATATTTATCAAATTAAACAAAACTTATAAATCAAATATCTAATTAAAATAAAGAAGACTAAAATTAAATAAACTTAAATAATATTTGGGTAAAGTGTCAAAATTATCTATTTAAAATCATATGTGTGTTCCTAAGAAAAATTAACTAATCTAAATTAATTAAGTTAAGAAAATGAAATAAAATTAACTAAAGAGTAAATAAATATGGGGTGGATAACAATTAGCAATGGGCTTTTAGTGTAAGAAAAAAATTGGGTTGGGTTGAGAAATGGAGCGGGTCGTGGGTTTAAGGGGTCCAAGGGATTAAATCCTAATTAGGGTTGTGTTTGTTTGATAAAGGGATTTTAGGGTTTGGTTTAAGGCAGAACGGCGCCTCTCTCACGATCTTCATCTCTCTCTCGCGCAGCTTCTTCGTTTCTTTGCCTCCAACGCCGATGTTTCCATGTTCCGGCCACCCACACCAAGTCTTTCTCTTCCCTCCATTGTTGACGCGGTGGCTTCAAGCGGAGACGGTAATGACCAAAACGCTTTCTTTACTGTTGATTTAATTCGCGTAAGCTTTACAGATTCGCTGTTGATTTTACAATTTCTTAGTTGATTTTATGGCTTCTTGGTTGATTCTGACTAGTTTACCATTTTTACTGTCCATGTCGATTTGAATGATGTTTTAAGGAATAAGAATGAAAGAAAGCGTTACCTAGGTGGAGAAGGAGGAGGAGCTTGGGGGTGATGGAGGCCGGACAGCAGGGAGGCAGCGGGCGCACGCGGTGGTGAACGGTATTTGATTTCCTTCCTTTTGCTTGAATGTTACTGTGTTTGCTATTGTTGGAACCCGTTGAACTGCACTTTGGCTCTTTCTTCTTCTTCTTTTTCTGATTTTTGTACAATCCTAGAGTTTTATGATGGACTCTGAGGTTTGGGTATTTGATCTATAGTTTTGGTTTTATGAGGGGTGATATTGGCTTTTGGTGGCTCAATCAAATTCTTTGAGGTTTAGGCCATGTTTACTGGTTTGACAGCAGCAGGCTAACGGTTTTAGCAGTATGTTTTCACTGGGTTTTTTGAAAATGGGTTAGGCCATGTAGATAGGCATGGTGTTTATGCTGTAAGCTCTATAGTTTTCTTTTGGTTTAGGTGGATTGTGTTTTGAAGAGGGGCTATAAGGCTTTAGGTTTGTGCAGGTTATTTTGATATGGTGAACTGGTTTTCGGTTAGGTTGGACAGGGCCAAGGTTTTACTGATGTGAGGCCATTGCAGGTTTTTGTTGGTTTGGTGATGGCTATCAGGTTTTGAATGATGGTTCTACAGGTTTTGAAAATGGTTTGTGGGTTGTTTTTTTTTGTTTTGGTGATGAACAGGTTTACGGTTATGTATGCCAGATGTTTGAAAAAAATGGTTTGTATATTTTTTGTTAACAGCAGTGTTTCTAAGTTTTTAAGGCTTGGAGATTGACTTCTTTTTTTTGTTCTCAAGTGATCCTAACGTTATATCACTGCCTCCTTTTGTTACAGGCTGAAGATTGAAAATATATTTTTTACCCTCCTCTTGGCCTTCTGCGTCAAACTGTTACATTTAGTTTGTCTCTATTCCTCTTTTATGTTTTACTCCCTACTGGCCATATTACTGCAGTTTGTCTTGTATCTCTTCCTGCCTAAACCAAACCTGCAAAACCAATTCTCTATCTCTCTTCTCTCTCTTCAATGCAAATTTGATATAAAATGATGTTTGCATTTGCTCTGAAAAAGCACCCCTGCTGGAAAATGATGAAAATAGGAAACAAACATTGCTTGCATATTGGTTAAACTGCATATTCTCTTTTGCATGGTACAGTGGGTTTACGTTGGCATTGGCTTTATTCTTGATGCTGCTGCTACTTTGTGTATGCTGTATGCTCTTTTGAAATAGGCATTTGGATTTTTGAAAATGCAATTACTTTCAAATATGCAGTTTTAAAAAATGAAAAAATGAGTTTGTGCATGTTTTAAATTGCATTCATTTATGAAATAAAATTCCTCCCTTTTTTGTGAACCGGGAGAAATCCCGTGATTTGCAAAAAAGGTAAACTGATTCCGGCCCGTGCTTTTAATGATGAGCATTAAATAATTTTCTGCATCTAATTATTTATTTGAATTCTAATTCTTTTCTTTTAATTGTGCAGGTAAAATTAAATGAGCGGACACGCATTGGATTGGAAGCTTTAGAATTAAGATAGACTAGTTTATTTCATTTCATTTTAATTTTGTCAATTCATTATTGTAATTTACTGTAATATATACAATATTTACAAAATAACTTGTACCAAAAAATGAATAAAAGAAACTATTTGTCCATTAATTCTTCTTCTTTATTTATTTATCGTTTATTATTTCTCCGAACGAATAATAATTGAAAACAAATTTCCAATTACCTACATTCAAAATAATAAGCAGATAAATAATAAATATCATTGATCAACTAATATCTTCGGTTATTTAATTCCTCATTCCCAACTAAATTATAATAATTAAAACAGGGTTTCAATTATTTAACTTAGAACGGCGAGTGATTAAACAATCGTTATTGACCAATGAATTCTTCGAATGCTTATTATATTATTCATAACTTTTAAATTACGTAATAACTAAAAATAAATTCTAGTTACTTAAATTTAAAATAATGAGTAATAAATAAATACTATCCACACAATTAATGCGCTTCTTCTCTGATGTTCATTTTATTATCCATACATCTTTAAACTAAATAATAATCAAAATGAATTTCAATTATTTAAGTTTTAGATAATAGATAATTAATAAACATCATTTTTCGCACGAATCGGTTAAATGATTTAATGTTCAGCATAAATAGCTCTTGGCCTGAAAAAGTCATGAAATTTAAAATCGATGGATCAAAACAAATGTAATGTAAAGATGCAGATAGGAGACGACGTCTTAGGTCAAAATTTGGGGTACAACAGCTGCCCCTATTTAAGTTTCTTCTATCCGGAGATATGAAGATTAAAATCTTCGTGTCGACGAGATTGAAGGCACTTAAATACATAACTACGCAAATTTTGTCCTAAGATGCCGTCGTCACGTCTGGTATGAATGCAACGATCTAACTCACAGAGAAAGATACTGTGAAACGAGACAATGTTGAGGGAATCGAACGTCAACAAAACACAAAGACATGAGTTATACGCTACGGGGAGAACGAGCTATCGACTTCAAACGACAGACTCCTGACAGCGAATAAAACTGAGGGAAAACGACCTCTAACCCTAACAAAGAGAGCATCTTGCATAGGCCATAACAGATTATTGATCCAAATAGTGAATTCGCAACTCAAGGTCGACGGTAGACAGGGAGTATCGAATTGCTGATAACTGGTTACCGACTTCTGGAGGTGTAGATTCGTACCAGACTTCTCTGCGAGATTTCAGAGGTACTCATTAATGCTGAGGTGATAAGACTGTAGATACGAAGGTTGTTCAAATAAAGAAAATTGCCAGCTGTTGGCGTCCAAAGAAAATACCGATAACAAACAAGTCGCTCCAATAAAGAAGCCGCCGCTTGCTGTCGTCCAAAGAAAATACCGATAACGAACAAGCTGCTCAAATAAAGAAGCTGCCGCTTGCTGTCGTCCAAAGAAAATACCGATAACGAACAAGTTGCTCAAATAAAGAAGCTACCACTTGCTGTTTTCCGAAGAATAATAACGTACTGGTAACACGTACTGGTAACTCATGAAGAGTTTGCTGCTTGTCGCTTTCAAAAAGAGTAAATGACGCACTAGTAGTTCATGAAGAACTGCTGCTCGGCGCTTCCCAAAAAGGGTAAAATGACGATGACGCACTAGTAGCTCATGAAGAACTGCTGCTCGGCGCTTACACAAAGTCATAACTGACGCACTAGTAGCTCATGAAGAACTGCTGCTCGGTGCTTTCCAACGGAATAAAATGACGCACTAGTAGTTCATGAAGAACTGCTGCTTGGCGCTTCCCGAAAGATAAAATAACGCACTAGTAGCTCATGAAGAACTACTGCTCGGCGCTTGTCGAAGATAGTAACGTACAAGTTGCTCGTGAAGAGCTACCGCTTGTCGTTTTCCAACATAATTCAGAGGGAAACTGCGATGATATTGGCAGAGAATAAAATCTTCATCAAAAAGAACCCTGAATCAATCCTTCCCGAGGAGATCACATATTTAAACGTGCGAAATAAATGCACCAACCGTCTAGGTCGCAATTTCACTGGGGAAAAACACTGAGGTAGCCTATGCAAGAGGCAACAACTTCATCCAGGAATAACCAGAGAGAAAACAGTCAAACAAGACTCCTCCCAAATGAGAAAGTAAATCGATTGGGGAAATTATCCTATCCAGAAATGGACAAGGTAAGCTAAATCAAAAATTACCCATGAGGATTAGCTCAGTTGGGGAATTAGAAAGGAGGCACATTTTATGCTTAAATCGGCACTCTATTTGGAAGGATCAAATGCGTTATTTGAAAAAGACACAACTGAGGTGTACGAATTTAATGACATTAACAAATACAACTGTGTGTGCATGATGCAAGTGTGGATGAATAAGTGAATGTCATGTATATGCTGACAAAACAGACAGATGGGATATCTTGGAGATAATAAGGTGTCACAGCAACGTAAATGCTCGGCCATTCTTGAGAAGATGGAAGATAGACGGAATACGAAGCAACGTCGGAAGATGTCACGCTACAAGGCCCAAGTCTTCTGAAGAGACGAACAATCAAATCCAATCTCCTAGCACCAATAAACCACTGGCATAAGACAAATTGTACCGCACTTCAAAATCTCCCAAACAAAGGTAGCTAAAACCACACTTAACTGGGACAACTGGGGAGTCACCAAATTTAGCACCACCGTAACCAAGCATGTACACAGCCAACACTTAATGACGATTTTGAAAGAAAACAAATTCATCATGCAAGTAAAAATTACTGTACTGTTTTGCATTTCATGGCTTGACCATTTTCGGAACGACTGTTAATATTCCCTTCATTATTCACGACACATTTTAGAAATAAGAATGTTTTAAATAAATTTGTTTCAAGTATTTCCATAAAAATTAAAATTTTGCCCACAAAAGGTAAATGCTCAAATTTCATTAAGATGGTAGTTCGCTAACAATGCGACTCCAATGGTTTACAAAAGTTTGGGGAAATAGTATGTGAAGTAAAAGGTCATACAAAAACAATGATCACTATTCTCCCTAACAACTTTGAATTCCAGAATATGCTCAGATGCCAAGACTGATTTGACCAGAAATTTGCCTAAGCGAAATACTTCTTGACTGCATCGGCGTTCAGGGGACGCGGGAGGTCTTCGCCATCCATATTGGCGAGAATCATGGCACCTCCGGAGAAAACTTTCTTAACAACAAACGGTCCTTCATAGTTCGGAGCCCATTTGCCCCTAGAATCGGGTTGGAAAGATAATATCTTCTTGAGCACGAGGTCACCTTCTCTGAACTCGCGCGGCCGAACCTTCTTATCAAAAGCCTTCTTCATTCTTTGCTGATACAACTGACCGTGACACAAAGCCGTTAATCTCTTTTCTTCGATTAAATTCAACTGATCGTACCTACTCTGACACCATTCGGCCTCGGAAAGCTTGGCTTCCATCAACACTCTCAGAGACGGAATCTCAACCTCCACGGGGAGTACTGCTTCCATACCATAAACTAGGGAGAAAGGAGTCACGCCTGTTGAAGTTCGAACTGAAGTACGATACCCGTGTAAAGCAAACGGAAGCATTTCATGCCAGTCCTTATAAGTTACCACCATCTTCTGGACGATCTTCTTGATATTCTTGTCGGCCATGTCAGGACGAGTCCTTCTCAACTTCTGTTTGATCGGTGGACACTCAGGTCTCAACGGTAAACGATGCTCCACAATGTCGTTGTCCAACCCTGGCATATCTTGGTAAGACCACGCAAACACATCAACATACTCTCTGAGAAGCTCCAACATCTTCTCCTTAACTTCCGGGATAAGCAAAGCTCCGACTTTGACTTCCTTTCTATCCTCTTCATCACCCAAATTGACCAACTCCACAGGTTCTTCAAATGGTTGAATGACCTTCTCATCTTGCTCAATCAAACGGGAAATCTCAACAGGAACCTCTTCATCATCCTCTCCTTCGGCTCTGAACACAGGGAATTCAAAGTTGGGAGAGGGCATAGGATCATTGTTTTCGATGGTTAAGTCATGAAGTAATCTGCACACATGATTATGCTTTATTTTAGAAATCGATTTGTGCAAATAAAACAAAATGCTCTTAATCAATTTTCATTATTATTTCCCAAAAAATGAAAAATAAAACAGCAGTGGACAAAATAACATTTTTATTCATTAAAGAGGAAATACTTGAAACAACAAGCCCAGACATTTCTCTTTTGCCTTGGGCAGAGCAAAAGGAGTTATTTTTCATAGCCCGACACAAAATACGTTTCGCCTTGGGCAGAGCGATTTTTTTAAAGAAAAATGAACAAAACATTACTCGGAAACGTGCATAACCACAGGAATATCAACAGCTATCCAGTTTTGGCAAGCCAATCCAGGCGTCACAAACACGGGCAAATCCTCCTCGGAATCATCATCTATGACAGCATCAACCTCAGGATGTACAAACCCTGCACTCCGAAAGACCTCTTGAATTGGACGAACAAACACCTCTTTCTTGACCCTTGCAGCTATTGGATGAAAACCCAAACCTTCCCCAGACTTGTTCTCGGGTAACGTCAACACCTGGCCCCATCCTTCGGCCGAACCACTCTCCACTACTCGCCGTGCATCCTCAAAAGAAGAGATGGATGCCCCCTGCTTCTTCACGGTATCCTTAGCAACAGATAGGCCCTGAAACTGGGTCCCGACGTCCTCGTCAGCATCAATAAAAGAAAACGATGATAAATGACTTACCACCATGGCCTGCTCTCCCCCAATCATCACTAGCTTCCCATGCTTCACAAATTTTAATCTCTGATGGAGCGTGGAAGTGACTGCCCCGGCATCATGGATCCAGGGATGGCCCAATAAACAACTATAAGCAGCACGGATGTCCATCACTTGGAAAGTGATTTGAAAAGTGTGGGGGCCAATCACTATGGGAAGATCCACTTCACCGATAACCGTCTTCCTGGAACCGTCAAAGGCTTTAACAATTACTCCGCTAGGCCTCATAGGAGCACCTGGATATGAAAGTCGAGACAACGTGGTCTTGGGCATCACATTCAATGACGAGCCGGTATCCACTAACACGCTTGATAAGGTATCGTTCCCACAACTTACTGAAATGTGCAGAGCCATATTATGGTTTCTCCCCTCCTCCGGGAGTTCTTCATCACTGAAACCCAAGTTGTTACACGAGGTTATATTCCCCACAATCCCGTCAAACTGATCAACTGTCACATCATGGTCTACAAACGCCTGGTCCAACACTTTCATCAAGGCTTCTCTGTGTGCCCCAGAATCTCTCAATAAGGCAAGCAAGGAAATCTTGGAAGGTGTTTGCAGAAGCTGGTCCACAATTTTATACTCGCTTCTTTTGATAAGCTTTAAGATTTCATCTTCTTCAGGGTGAGGGATAGGTTCACTGGATCGACCTACCTCAATCCTTGGTTCATTTCTTACAGGAATCTCCGCCGGCATGGGCCTCCTTACTTGAACTTCTGGTCTTCTTGTCGGTACCGCGGCAAAAACACGCCCACTTCTTGTCACTCTACTTACATCGGCAATATTAACGAAGGACGGTCTAGTTGGGATGGGGATCTCTACCCCGTTCTCGATCATGGTGGCGTTATACTTGTACGGCACGGCTTGGTCTGAGCTATAAGGCACAGGGCCAGGTGGGTAAATAATCAAAGGATCAGCAGACGCAGTCTGGCTGTTGTAAGCAATCTCTACTGATTCTGGCAAATTAAACTGTGGGGTTATCACATTCACTTCATCTTCAGGATTTCGGTCATAGGTAATAGTAATAATTCTCTGATCTAGCAACTTCTGAATGTCCTCCTTCACAATAGGACAATCCTCTTCTCTTGAACAAAACTGGCAAACGTCATAGTCATGTTGGTGCCTAACAAAGGCAAGTCTTCTCAAACTTTGGTGTAACCTGATCAATGATTCTCTGATGTGCTCGACTTGGAAAACTCGGAACTTCCCCGGGCAACCCTCCACCATATTCACAGAAGCTGCCCCATGTCGGGGCAAAGGGTTATCTCTGACATTTGGATTCACATCCTTAAAAGACAAGATGCCATGCTTAATTAATCTCTGCACATCCGCCTTCAACGCAAAGCAATTCTCAAGGTTGTGCCCCGGTGACCCTTGATGATATTCACAGAATTGATCCGCCTTATACCACGGGGAAGCACTGTTCGGTGCGACAGGAGGTGGTTTTGTTGTGATGAGATTCTTTCTAATGAGAGCGGGAAACAATTCAGTATACGTCATAGGAATGGCATCAAACTGCGGCTTTCTGGGCGAGCGATTCTGATTGTTGACCGGATAGGCCTGTTGTCGAGGCTGCTGTTGAAAAGGTCGTTGTTGAGGTGGCGGAATCTGATGAGATGGGGCTACCAAAGCCGGGCGGACAGCCGGAGTGACTGCCGCGACGTGAGAGTAGCCTCTCCTAGGCCTACCTGGAAACAAAGCACTAACATCCTGTTCTTTCCTCTTCGGGAAAACACCTCCGAACTTCTTCACACTGCTGGACGTACTCCCTTCTTTAATCAAACGTCCTTCACGAATTCCTTCCTCTAATCGCATACCCATGCTCACCATCTCGGTAAAGTCACTGGGCGCGCTGGCTATCATCCTCTCATAGTAAAAGGATCCCAAAGTCTTCAAAAATATCTTAGTCATCTCTTTCTCCTCCAGAGGTGGATGGATCTGAGCAGCAATTTCACGCCACCTCTGGGCGTACTCCTTAAAAGATTCTCGGTCTCTTTGCGACATTGCCCGGAGTTGATCCCTGTCCGGCGCCATGTCAACATTATACTTGTACTGATGGACAAAGGCTTCACTGAGATCGTTAAAATTGCGGATTCGAATGCTGTCCAATCCCATATACCACTTCAAGGCAGCACCCGTCAAACTATCTTGAAAATAATGAATCAATAAATCATGATTATCAGAATACGTGGACATCTTCCTCACGTACATTGTCAAATGGCTTCTAGGACACGAATCCCCCTTGTATCTTTCAAAGTCTGGTGTTTTGAACTTTGCCGGAATCTTGACATTCGGAACCAGGCAAAGATCATGTGTGCTCTTCCCAAACAGATCCTTCCCCTTCAAGGCTCTAAGCTCTTTCTGCATTTCCTGGAACTGATCCTGAAATTCCTCCATTCTATCAAAAAGGCCCATACTTTCAGCAGGTTCGGCAGGATAAACTGGTTCGTTCAAGTATGGCACTGAGTGGATCACAGGAGCAACGGTCGTCATGACTGGTTGCGGAAAGGGTGTTACAGATGGAATTACTGGCGGCAGTGTAGTCGTCTCCGGTTGAGGAAGAGACAAAGCAGGCTGAAATATAGGTTGGGCGGTAGGCTGACACCCCTCTGGCATAAAGTTGTAAGGCATTCCCCAAGGAAAACCTTTCGGCATCTGATGCTGGATCGGAGAGTTGATTTGAGTTGCGGAGGCAGGAGCGATAACAATCTCGGAAACCACTGGAGTTGAAGTCTGAATCTCGGCAGCCGTAGTCGATGGCTGATTCTGAACAGCCACCAAACTTTCCACCAATGCTGTTAACTTTTCCATCTCGGCACGAAGCGTAGCAACTTCCCCACGAAGCTCTTGATTTTCCTGTTCCAAATCTTCCATTCTTTTCTGACGACTGGCCCGAGTGTCGTGTTGGTGAGACAGCTTGGCAACCTTCGGTGGAAAAAGAACAAGAATGAGACTCTAGAAAACATGTGATGTGGAATGTGAAATGATGCATGATGGTGATGCAAATGATGACTCGTTTTAAAAGTTTTTCAAGGAACTTTTAGTAACTTTGCATACATCAATGGTAAAGGAATTTGGAACAACAAAAACTCAATCCGTTAATCGAAAGCGATAAATTACAACTTACAAATTGGAATAGTAAATTACAACCTTGGAATAACAAATCCACTAATGAAAGCAATAAATTACAACTTACAACCTGAAAACCATAATAAAGTGATAAATTACATTTTAAAACATGAAGCAGTAAATTACAACTTGGAGCATGAAGCCCGAAATAAGACCATAAGTTACAACTTCGGAGCATGAAGCCCTTAAGAAAAACAATAAATTACAACTTCGGAGCATGAAGCCCTTAAGAAAACAATAAATTACAACTTCGGAGCATGAAGCCCTTAAGAAAACAATAAATTACAACTTCGGAGCATGAAGCCCTTTTACATAGTTTTACAAAATGACATCAATAAAAATAAACTAAAGCTAAAGCTCACTCAGAATCCTCAGATGACGGACCAAACACCAGCTGTAGTCGGAGCTTCTTGATCTTTTCTTCATAAAAGTCTTCCAAATCTTTCTTTTCCGCTATCAGTCGATCGATGATTTCTTCTTGTGGATTAGGAACGAGAGCCACGTTTACTGAACATTCCCTTTTCCTCTTCCTTTCATTCGCGTATTTCTTCAACAAGGCATCCTTCTGGCGAAGCTTCTCATCGTGGTCAACGAATCGGCCATCTTGAATAAGCAACAACTCCTTCTTCTCTTTCAGCTGTCGAGTCAGGACTCGATTCTCGTATTCGGACATATGGTACTTTTCCTTCCAAGCATCCCTCTCGGACTTCATCCTAGCCAGGTTCCCTTGATATTCTCCTACATCTGCGATTGGGATAGCAACTGATGATGGTGCGATGGCAGGGAACAAAGGTTTCTCAAGTTTATACGGCATCTTGAGAGCACAAGCCCTAGCACGGACCCACTGTAGGTAAGGTTCCAAAGAAACGGCACCTCTATGTCCCAGCATATCTCTCCCTTTCTTGTGGATATGGCGCCAAGCTCCTTCAATCTCTCTCTTAGCAGTCTGATGATCTTGTCCTTCCTGAAGAAAGAAACCACTCACATGGATACTGTTCGGCTTATCTCTCATTGGGTACCCGAACTGACGGCGCGCTAGAACAGGGTTGTAGTTGATTCCGCCCCTCGTACCAAGAAGAGGTACATTGGGAAAAGCACCACAGCTGTCAATGATCTCTACGTCATGGTAAGCTCGATTGTACCAGTCAATGTCGAAATGAGTGAGAGCCATAATCTTTGGCGCCCAACGCGGTTCTTTCTCGAGATCCCAGAAAGCATCGGACCCAGGTAAATGCGAGACGTACCACTGATACAGCAACGGCACGCAACAACTAATCATTCCTCCTTGACGAGAGTTTCGAAGATGGATAGAGTAATACGTGTCCCCTAGCAGCGTAGGGACCGGATTTCCAATCAGGAAAACTCTGATGGCATTGACATCCACAAATTTATCAATGTTAGGGAATAAGAAAAGACCATACGCGAGTAAAGCAAACACGTCCTCGAAGGCAACGGTATCCTTTGTATCAGCAAAATGACGAGCTTTCTTCAACAGAAACTGAGCCGGCAAACCCCGGATTCCTCCTTTCGTAGTCATATTCTCTTCTATCTCTGACTTCTTTAGATGAGTGATGACTGCTATCTCATGAGATTTAGGCTCCTCTTCTAATCCAGAAAAAGGAACACGGTCGACGATCGGCAAACCAAGGATATAGGAGTACTCCTCTAAGGTAGGCATCAACTGATAATCCGGGAAGGTGAAACATCGATACAAGGGATCATAGAACTGAACCAAAGTGTTGAGGATGCCTTTCTTCATCTTGCGCTTCATGAGCGGTACGATGGACCCATATTTCTTCTGAAAATCTGTCGGACTCTCTATCTTCGGAATCAAACTCTTCAATTCTTCAATCTCAGGCTCTTTGAAGCTAAAGCTTCGAGTATTTCTCCTTCCAAGTTCCATAGTACCCTAAGACGTTTGCAAAAATCATTCCAAAGTTCCTTGAAAAACGAGTTTTTACAAAGATGTTGATGAATGCATGAATGAATGATAATGCGACAGTCACACACAAATTTGCAAACATGGGGTTTAAAGGTTCAAAGTTCAGCATGGAGTCGAGGGTAAAGCCCACCCAAAGGTATGTACTAATGTTTCGATCACACCTGTAAGACAAGGTTCTAAGAGTTCCCAGAGTCTGCATCCCTCTTTCGGATATTACCAACGTCCTGATTACTCAATAATCAGCAATATTCTCAAGAGAAACTCGTCCGAGCGTAGCATCGCGTAACAACTACTTCCGAATTACTCCGTGATAGTCTCCGCGCTACACCTAAAAAGGCCAAGATGAGTCAGGGTTCTACGGTTCTCAACTTCTCGGGCTCCTAGGTCGAAAATAATAATGTCTTCCCGATTACTCGGTAAACAAATATTAAGTCCAAGAGGGCCTTCCATTGAGTGGGGGATCTCATGCCTCCTTCTTCGGGATTACTCCCTCAAAGTTAACATGACTATACCGCCCGTCCTATTCCTTAAGTGTTACTTAATCCGGGTATAGGATTTGTCCTTCAAAAAACCCAAACACCCCAATTTAAACATATAATCAAGCAAATCAAATAATAGTAAAACAGATAAGACAAATTAGGCTTAACCCACTTAGGGATGGACCAGCAAGAGGTCAATCTCTCCCCAGCAGAGTCGCCAATTCTGTAGCGATAAAAAATGTAGCGGGGTAAATCGGAGATCGAATTATTGATTAATTCGTCTCGCAATAGCAAGAGTCGCCACCGCGCTTTATTGTTTCCAAAGGAAAAGGGAAAAGAGCGAAATAAAACCCTAATTATGCAATGTAAATAAAAATACAAATACAAAGCGTTTTTTCGAAAAGAGATCGAGAGTTCGGGGGTTGGTTATACAATGGGAAGGTATTAGCACCCAATGCATCTATAGTACTCTATAGGAACCTTTTGAAATATCTGTTTTATTTAAAATTGATCGCTTGATTGAAAATAAATCGTTTTGGCCGAAAAAGGGATACGGACGGGTTTTTGAAGATGCGACGACCTAATGTCGAAGTTTTGGCTTGAAAGGGATAAGTCTTGAAAAGGTTGAAATTTTGAAGAAAGGTGAATATTTGAGGAAAATTAACCTAAGTTTTTAATGAATGAGAGTATTCGCTCGATCATTTTTGAGGACATGAAGTCAACAAAAAAATTAGACAATTCCCTTTGGATTGACGCAAACAGAATAATCAAGTAAATGCGAGATATTGACAGAAAACGATACACAACAATTAAATATGAACATGCATTTTATATGATTTTGTTTAATATGCGAAAAGAAAAAGTTTTAATTGGTTTTCACTTTTTATGCATTTTTAATGATCAAAGGTAATGAGAAATAATAGAAATGTTTTTTTTTTTAAGTTTTATATGTTTCTATTTTTTTATGTTTTTATTATATTGGTACTTAATCAAAATGAGGGGAATAAAATAAAATGTCTTTTAGTCTTCATTTTTTACTTTCACATGTTTTTTAAAGATATTAAATATTTATCAAATTAAACAAAACTTATAAATCAAATATCTAATTAAAATAAAGAAGACTAAAATTAAATAAACTTAAATAATATTTGGGTAAAGTGTCAAAATTATCTATTTAAAATCATATGTGTGTTCCTAAGAAAAATTAACTAATCTAAATTAATTAAGTTAAGAAAATGAAATAAAATTAACTAAAGAGTAAATAAATATGGGGTGGATAACAATTAGCAATGGGCTTTTAGTGTAAGAAAAAAATTGGGTTGGGTTGAGAAATGGAGCGGGTCGTGGGTTTAAGGGGTCCAAGGGATTAAATCCTAATTAGGGTTGTGTTTGTTTGATAAAGGGATTTTAGGGTTTGGTTTAAGGCAGAACGGCGCCTCTCTCACGATCTTCATCTCTCTCTCGCGCAGCTTCTTCGTTTCTTTGCCTCCAACGCCGATGTTTCCATGTTCCGGCCACCCACACCAAGTCTTTCTCTTCCCTCCATTGTTGACGCGGTGGCTTCAAGCGGAGACGGTAATGACCAAAACGCTTTCTTTACTGTTGATTTAATTCGCGTAAGCTTTACAGATTCGCTGTTGATTTTACAATTTCTTAGTTGATTTTATGGCTTCTTGGTTGATTCTGACTAGTTTACCATTTTTACTGTCCATGTCGATTTGAATGATGTTTTAAGGAATAAGAATGAAAGAAAGCGTTACCTAGGTGGAGAAGGAGGAGGAGCTTGGGGGTGATGGAGGCCGGACAGCAGGGAGGCAGCGGGCGCACGCGGTGGTGAACGGTATTTGATTTCCTTCCTTTTGCTTGAATGTTACTGTGTTTGCTATTGTTGGAACCCGTTGAACTGCACTTTGGCTCTTTCTTCTTCTTCTTTTTCTGATTTTTGTACAATCCTAGAGTTTTATGATGGACTCTGAGGTTTGGGTATTTGATCTATAGTTTTGGTTTTATGAGGGGTGATATTGGCTTTTGGTGGCTCAATCAAATTCTTTGAGGTTTAGGCCATGTTTACTGGTTTGACAGCAGCAGGCTAACGGTTTTAGCAGTATGTTTTCACTGGGTTTTTTGAAAATGGGTTAGGCCATGTAGATAGGCATGGTGTTTATGCTGTAAGCTCTATAGTTTTCTTTTGGTTTAGGTGGATTGTGTTTTGAAGAGGGGCTATAAGGCTTTAGGTTTGTGCAGGTTATTTTGATATGGTGAACTGGTTTTCGGTTAGGTTGGACAGGGCCAAGGTTTTACTGATGTGAGGCCATTGCAGGTTTTTGTTGGTTTGGTGATGGATATCAGGTTTTGAATGATGGTTCTACAGGTTTTGAAAATGGTTTGTGGGTTGTTTTTTTTTGTTTTGGTGATGAACAGGTTTACGGTTATGTATGCCAGATGTTTGAAAAAAATGGTTTGTATATTTTTTGTTAACAGCAGTGTTTCTAAGTTTTTAAGGCTTGGAGATTGACTTCTTTTTTTTGTTCTCAAGTGATCCTAACGTTATATCACTGCCTCCTTTTGTTACAGGCTGAAGATTGAAAATATATTTTTTACCCTCCTCTTGGCCTTCTGCGTCAAACTGTTACATTTAGTTTGTCTCTATTCCTCTTTTATGTTTTACTCCCTACTGGCCATATTACTGCAGTTTGTCTTGTATCTCTTCCTGCCTAAACCAAACCTGCAAAACCAATTCTCTATCTCTCTTCTCTCTCTTCAATGCAAATTTGATATAAAATGATGTTTGCATTTGCTCTGAAAAAGCACCCCTGCTGGAAAATGATGAAAATAGGAAACAAACATTGCTTGCATATTGGTTAAACTGCATATTCTCTTTTGCATGGTACAGTGGGTTTACGTTGGCATTGGCTTTATTCTTGATGCTGCTGCTACTTTGTGTATGCTGTATGCTCTTTTGAAATAGGCATTTGGATTTTTGAAAATGCAATTACTTTCAAATATGCAGTTTTAAAAAATGAAAAAATGAGTTTGTGCATGTTTTAAATTGCATTCATTTATGAAATAAAATTCCTCCCTTTTTTGTGAACCGGGAGAAATCCCGTGATTTGCAAAAAAGGTAAACTGATTCCGGCCCGTGCTTTTAATGATGAGCATTAAATAATTTTCTGCATCTAATTATTTATTTGAATTCTAATTCTTTTCTTTTAATTGTGCAGGTAAAATTAAATGAGCGGACACGCATTGGATTGGAAGCTTTAGAATTAAGATAGACTAGTTTATTTCATTTCATTTTAATTTTGTCAATTCATTATTGTAATTTACTGTAATATATACAATATTTACAAAATAACTTGTACCAAAAAATGAATAAAAGAAACTATTTGTCCATTAATTCTTCTTCTTTATTTATTTATCGTTTATTATTTCTCCGAACGAATAATAATTGAAAACAAATTTCCAATTACCTACATTCAAAATAATAAGCAGATAAATAATAAATATCATTGATCAACTAATATCTTCGGTTATTTAATTCCTCATTCCCAACTAAATTATAATAATTAAAACAGGGTTTCAATTATTTAACTTAGAACGGCGAGTGATTAAACAATCGTTATTGACCAATGAATTCTTCGAATGCTTATTATATTATTCATAACTTTTAAATTACGTAATAACTAAAAATAAATTCTAGTTACTTAAATTTAAAATAATGAGTAATAAATAAATACTATCCACACAATTAATGCGCTTCTTCTCTGATGTTCATTTTATTATCCATACATCTTTAAACTAAATAATAATCAAAATGAATTTCAATTATTTAAGTTTTAGATAATAGATAATTAATAAACATCATTTTTCGCACGAATCGGTTAAATGATTTAATGTTCAGCATAAATAGCTCTTGGCCTGAAAAAGTCATGAAATTTAAAATCGATGGATCAAAACAAATGTAATGTAAAGATGCAGATAGGAGACGACGTCTTAGGTCAAAATTTGGGGTACAACACCCGGTAACGGTGCCAAAAACTTTATCGCGACTTTATGAGTCTGTCGGGATACTAACTGCCAGTATACAGTTTAGTCATTCTAGTTTTAAATGATTATCAAACCCACGGAGACTGAGGATCAATCGCATACGATCTAATGTTACAGTTTGTTTAACTAAGCGATGAATATTAGATTTTAGGGGGGAAACAGTTTAAATAAAAATAATAGAAATAGTTATACCGGTATGTGATAGTCGGACTTCGGGAATTCGGTGAATCGCTTGGCCTATAAAGTATTTTGGTAAAAACTAATTGTTTAAAAACCTGAGACATACACTCTCGTGTTCATGAAATAAGTCATGCTACTAAACCTAGTAGATGCACTTTAAATTAAATAACACTTTTTGAAAACAATTTGAGTTTAATTAATTTATTAAAACACTCTCGTGTATTTAAAAATTAATGTTTCGTTACCACTATATGGGTTGAACCCCAGCTCTCGCATGCAGGTTCTTGCCTTAATTAATTTTCCACTCTCGTGGCAAAATCGTGTTAATTATTCTCTCACTCTCGTGACAAGGGTAGTTAAATTAAACATGGAAATTGGAAACCAGAAATTGTTTTATAAATATTTTTGGCCAAGGTATCACTGAATTCTTTCGGTTCTTAGGAGTCACATACCGGTACGAATAATTTAGCCGGACATAATATATCTAATAACAATGCAATTCAAAATATAATTCATAAAAATAATTGGCATAATGCACAAATGAATAAATATTAATTGCAATAAAAACCTGGAGATAATGTTGCTATGGTAATCTTGAAACGTTACAATATTCCTTGCAGCTTGATTGAATTAAATAAATTGTGTTAATTCTTGAATGAAGAATTAACACCTAAAAACTAAAGCTTGAAATAATACTGGAAGTAGGAATTACAGTACCTAGAAAATGGTTCAAAAATAAATAATATAGTTTAATGTAGAAAAGCAACAATTTTGGTCTCTGGAAAAATTCTTCGACCCTCATCCCTTTGCACTACCACATATATATAGGAGAAAATATTGCAGTTGAGAAAATCTTGGAAGAGGCTTGAGTGACGTGAAAATAGGATGCACGGTTACTGAGTGGAGGAAATATTGGAGAAGGATTCTCCCTCACGTTGCCCACGTCTCCACCAATTCATAACGTTCCTCTTTACGCGTGTGACGGTTGTCACAGGTGGGTGATAGTCGTGATGCGCTTAAATAGCGCATTACGCTCGTCAACGATGTGTGACGAGCGTTCTTTCTAGTTGGGGAGGCGTGACGGTCGTCACAGGTGCAAAATCTGAGATTTTGTTCTTTTCTCTTCTGTTTCTTGTTTAGCTTTCTTCATGTGGTCCTTTTTTCATTGTCTTGAGTTGACAAATGTTATACTTGTGAAAAGACATAAAAACTTGGAATAATCGGGAGTTAGACGACTGAATGTATTATAAAATTGGTAGAAAGCGTAGTAATTATATGATATGATTTCTCGTTATCATATATCCACTAGAGTGAGTACCAAAGATGCCTTCGTGCATATCCTCTATAATTTTCTCTGCTTCCTTCTTGTCCACACAATGAAGCAGAGTTAAATCATGGTTGCGTCTGTATAGAATTTCGTTGCTCAAGAAGAACTTGGCAGAGAACCTCCGTAGGAATTTATTTTCGTTGATTGACGCCCCTTCAGGATACTCTTGAGCTTCAAGATATCTTTTCACCTCATGAAACCAAGGCTTCTCTTCTACATCATCAGTGTCTATCTCATGGAAGTGCACCGGTTCGTCAAATCTTTCGACAATGATTCTGGGAGCTTCGTTGTCCCATTTGAACTTGAACATGGATGACACAGTAGCTAGGGCATCTTCCAATTGATTTTATTCCCTTGGAATATGTTCAAAGGTATCCTCTTCAAAGTACGGGATCAAGGTTAGCACCAGTTCTTTGTAAAGGATAAGATTTGGATGCTTTGAATCCCACTCTCCTTTAACTTGACTGATTATAAAAGCTGAGTCGCCAAATATGCTTAAGAATTTTTTTCTTAGGTCAATAGCATCTTTAAGACCCAAGATGCACACTTTGTACTCGGCCATATTGTTGGTACAGTCAAAGTAGAGTCTAGTAGTGAAAGGCGTATGTATGGCAACCTTAGGGGGAAATGATCACATCACCAATTCCGTTACCCAATGCATTGGAAGCTCCATAAAAAATCATAGTCCAATCGGATCCTTGCTCAGGTCCTTCATACAGTCCAGGATTTTCACAATCCGTAATCAGCATGATATTCACGTCCGGGAATTCAAAGTTCATAGATTGGAAGTCATCCACAACTTGATGCGCCAAATGATCTGCCAACACACTTCCTTTGATTTCTTTTTGATTAGTGTACTGGATATCATATTTAGTTAAGATCATTTGTCACCGGGCAATCCTTCCGGAGAGTGTTGTCTTCTCAAAGATGTACTTGATAGGGTCTATCTTAGATATCAATAGAGTAGTATGAGTCAACATATATTGTCTTAGTCAACGAGTAACCCATGCCAAAGCGCAACAAGTTTTCTCGAGAAATGAATATCTTGTTTCACAGTCTGTAAATTTTTTGTTAAGGTAGTATATTGCATGCTCTTTTCGATTAGACTCGTCATGTTGCCCCATCACACACCCCATTGAATTCTCTAACACGGATAAGTACATGATCAGAGGTCTTCCTTCAAAGGGTGGCATCAGGATTAGAGGCTCTTGAAGGTACTCTTTAATCTTGTCAAAAGCTATTTGGAACTCTTCATTCCATTTTACTACTTGATCTTTCTTCAGCAGCTTGAAGAAGGGTTCACAAGTAGCAGTCAGGTGAGAAATGAATCGGGCGATGTAGTTGAGTCGTCCTAAGAAACCTCTGACATCCTTCTCAATATGGGGAGTCGGAATTTCTTGGATTGACTTTTACAAGATCAACTTCAATTCCTTTGCCACTGACAACGAAGCCTAGTAGCTTTCTAGATCTTACACCAAAGGTGCATTTATTGGGATTCAACCTCAGCTTGTATTTCTTCAGCCTTTCAAACAGTTTCTGCAAATGAACCAGGTGCTCTTCCTCTGTTTGTGATCTTGCTATCATGTAATCTATATAGACTTCTATTTCATGATGAATCATGTCATGAAATAAATCCATCATGGCCCGTTGATAAGTTGTGCATGCGTTCTTCAGCCCAAAAGGCATGACCTTATAACAGAAGGTGTCCCACTGTGTGACAAAAGTGGTTTTCTCCATGTCTTCAGGTGCCATTTTGATTTGGTTATAACCCGAGAAGCCATCCATGAAAGAGAATACCTTGTGTTGAGCAGTGTTGTCAACCAAGACATTAATATATGGTAGTGGGAAGTCGTCTTTGGGGCTTTCCCTATTTAGATCCCTGTAGTCTATGCACATACGGACCTTACCGTCTTTCTTCGGCACTGGAACAATATTTTCAACCCATTAGGGATACGATGTCACTGCCAAGAAACCTGCATTAAACTATTTCATTACCTCGGGCTTGATTTTCTTTGACATATCAGGGCGCATGCGGCAAAAATTGTGTTTGATTGGAGAAAAACCTTCTTTCATTGGTAGAAGATGAACCACGATATCAGTATCGAGCCCTGGCATGTCTTTGTATGACCAAGCAAATACATCAACATAGTCGTGTAACATCTAAACCAATCTGCTCTTGTCATTGTCTTCCAAGTTGACGCTAATCTTGGCTTCTTTCCTATCTGCCTCAGTACCTAAGTTTATCACTTCTACTGGCTCTTCATGCGGTTGGATAGCGTTTCCTCTTGTATCAGGAGTCTGGCGAGTTCTCCAGGTATCTCACAATCTTCTTCACCTTCGTCTTCGCCTTGATAGATTGGATTTTCGAATTCATAAACAGCAATAGCATAATTGTTGTCAATGAGACCCAAAGTGGATGTGGATCTGCAAATGTGTGTGTATGTGCGTGTAAGGTCACATGGCTATTTTTGAAAATGCAGTAAAGTAAAGGAAAGACAAGGAACGCAAAATTTGAATGCAAAATCGTCCAATGTTTTCATTAAATGAGCATATGATATATGAAATGACAACCCTTAACAAATGGACCATCGTGCCCCAGGCAAGGCACATGGTTTAAAGTCATTAATTTTTAAGAAATTATACAGACATTAGTTGGTAATATCCATTCATCCAAGTCACTATCACTGTCAGTGTCTTCCAGAGCATTGACTTCATTGTTGCTAATATGGAGGGGGTGGTCTTCCAGCGCGAACACAGCGAACCTCTTTCTAAGCCTTTGAAGTGAAACTCAACCCAAATTTGTTGGATTTGTAGGGAATATCAGGAAGTTGTCCCCAGATAGTGCAACCTCCATCTTCTATAACAACCCTAGCATCCTCCAGAGAGGCCACTCTTGGTGTGCCCTTAGAGATTTCAAGAGTAGTAGGAGTAGCAACAGAAATCATTGGAGGGATTACCTCAAATGTCTGGCAGGGGGTTTCAATGAATTCTCCATCCATTTCAACATATTTGAAAGAATTCAAATGACTGACCATATATTCTTCCTCTCCACAGACTGTGACAATCTTCCCCTTTACTGGATACTTCAGCTTTTGATGCAATGTAGAGGTAACCGCACCTGCCCCATGAATCCATGGGCATCCTAGCAAGCAAGAATAGGATGGGAGGATATCCATTACATAAAATGTTGTATTGAAGAATTGAGATCCCACCTTGAATTGAAGACTTGATATCCACGGGCATGGGTTGTTATGAGTAATTTTGGGGGTGTATGAAAGCAAAAACAAAAAAGAATGAGGCCCAAGTTCTGGGAAGCCCAACGCTTGTTTACTATCCAGTATGGTCAGCTCTTGAGAGTGCATCATGGTCTTGCATTATGGAGCATGGTATTTAGCCAGGTGATGATCATGTGGTGATAGTGAGAGCAACACCATGCGCGCCCCTAGCCTGTTTGTATTGAATCGGAAATAACAAATTATGTGAAAAATAAAAGGGTACCACTGGGGCTCGAACCCAGGTCCCTATACACAAATGCCTTAGCGTACGCTTATCTGCCACTAGGGTGGTTATTTCATCCGTTTATAATACAACTTCAACTAAATATAAAATAAACTCATTTCTGAATTTTGAACTTCATCTTCTTCCTCCTTCGCGCGCTAACAGTAACAACAACACCATTTTTTATTTTTTGGAACTTCCTCATTTCTTAACCAAATCAGGAAATGTAAACATGATACTTGCTTGAAATTTCACCACGAATCCAACCATATAAATTTCATAAGCTATAAATCAAATACGAATGAGAATTTTGTTGGTAACAAATTAAAACCTAATTTTTTCAGAAACTCCATTTCCAAAATTCTCCATGTACAGTTAACATAAATTAAAACTAAAGGTATGGTTAGCTTCAGGGCAATGATGTCTATCTTTTTTATTCACAAATTAACCAATGATGATGCTTGTATAGGAAGTTCAAAGTTGATAAAACTTACCTCAAAACTGGAAATCGTGTTTGGAGTTTGAGCACTCATGGAGGTGTTGTGATGATCTGGATAGCTTTATTGAACTCCTAGGAAGCTATTGCAATACTTACTTTGAGCTGAAAGTGGCTGAAACTTCCTGGAGAAGTCAAGTTGTAGGTTGGTGTTTTTGAGTTTGGAGGATGATGAAGATTAAGTTACATTTATGAAACCGGGGTAAGGATGAGTTGTATATGATGTTTGAATGATTTAGAATGGGAAAACACGAGGGGATTAGGTGTTTGAAGTTTTTTGCCAGAAGTTGCAACAATGGAGGTATTGTGTATAATTATGAGTTTTAGGGAGTTTATGAGTGTTTCAAGGCTTGTGAATTCGTCCTATGGCTTGCAAACAACCTCTCTATTTATAGAGGAAAGGTTTTAGAACTTGCAGTAATTAGAATCAAGAGATCACGTGTTATGGTTATGTGACTTGGTTTTGAAGCAAACTTGAAATGCATAGTTTCAATGCATAGTACAAAGGCTTATAGGGTGGTTGACAGGATTGTAGATGGTTGCTTCTTGATTTGAAATGTTTTTGAATCAGAAGCAACAATGTATGGGCTCAATGAGAGTTGACATTGTGTATAAAGCAACTTTTCAAGAATGGCAATCTTAACTTTGTGCAAAATGGAATAATCACTTGGACAGTGGCTCAAGCACTTGGATCATAGCTCAATCAGTTGTGTAAACAATTAATTATGGAGGTATTCACTAGTTAGAAGTCTGCAAAGCAAGATTTATGCAGCATGCTTGATGTTTGGATCATAAGGTTCATCATAAAATGACCTAAAATTCAAGAATGGATGTCCAACTTCTTCTCTTCGATTCTCCTAGCTCAAAAATGATCTCTTCAAGTTCTTCAAAATTTTGGAAAGCTTGAAAAATTATCTACAACCTTCATGTTGACCATTTTGGCTAAATCAAATTGGAATTAGGTGAAAATTTCCAAGAAGTTAGGACAAAAATCTGACCAAACTTGCTAAAATTTTCACTATGTTTTGTAAAAATGTCACGACTTCATGAGCCTATATCTTCAAATCTAAGAATTTTTTGGACATCAACCCTCAAGGACAAAGTTTTTGAATTCATCAAGATCTGCAACTTTCATGTTGAAAATTTTCCTTGAATCATCTTGCATCTTGGTGAAAAATTGTCATGAAGTAATGAAATTGTCAAGGTCAAAAAACACTTAGAATTTTTCTCAAAGTATTGGAAATCTTGACTTTTGTTGACTTTTCTTTACTTTCTTGATTCTTGATGATCAAGTTTGATACTTTTGAATATCTTGATGAATTTTGATCTTTTAAATTCAATGTTGACCAAAAAGTCAAAGTTTGACTTTTTGTATGTTAGTTGACTTTTCATTAGTTGATCCAAATTCAACTATCAACCCCTTGATATTGAGAAGTGATTTGAGCCATGAAATTAGGTCAAGACATTGTGTTTGAATCCTTAAGATCATACTTTAAGCCATTAGGTCATGTACTAGGTCAAAATTCAATGACCAGTCATTCTCAGTCAAAACCCTAATTTTGAAAATTTTGCCCCTTTGATGATTTAAATGCTTTCCTTGAGGAATTATGATCAACCCTTGATCAATTGATGAATATGACTTAAAATGTTAATGTTGGTAAAAAATATTAAAGTTTGACTGTATGTTGACCACATTTGAATTTTTACCCAATATAGTTGATTTTTAGTCATCTGAGCAATTGACTGAGAAAACTTGTGATGCAAGACTTGAAACTTGGGATGAGCATTCTTGGAGACCTATAATGAACCATGAAAGTCACTTGAGGAATTAGAAGTCCAATTTCCTTTAAGAAAACCAAAACCCTAACTTTTGGACTCAATGCTTAGGAGGTAAGCTTATCTGATCAACTCTTGAGAATCCTTGAGCGTTTGAGGACTTTTTGTGAGAAATGTCTTGATAAAAGAGGGGGGAAATTTTGGGGTAAAACAGCTGCCCCTGTTCAATCTTCTTAAACCTGAAGAGTTAGATTGGCTTGTCCGCCATTCGTGACTTGAAGGTAGTAGGTGATTGAACCTTAAGTGCCCAGAAATTTGCACTCGCTTGTGCATGAAGTAAAACTGTTCGTTGATTATACCAGGAATGAGCTTAAAGTTTCCATTTGGAGAGGTGAAGGAGAGTCATCGGAGATGGGATTATAGATGCCATCCAAAGGTAATTGTTGATATAAATATCAGAATGAGTCTACGCTCGACTCTATCTGAAGAATGCTTTCCAGAATGAATCTCTGGGAAAGGTGTTTGAGTAATTTCTTGTTATATAGATAGTCGCTCCGTCCTATTTTGGGAATTGATCTATAATTATACTTGTTGGTAAGACCAATGGTGATAAAGATAGTCGCCTCGTCCTGTTTCGGGAATTGATCTTTATCTGACCAAAGAGAAAGAAAGATAGTTTCCCCGACCTATTTCGGGAGTTAATCTTCGATTTGTTCGTGTAGATAGTAGCCCCGTCATGTTTCGGGAATTGATCTATAATCAATTTTGTTGGTAAAACCGTCTTGTTTCAGGAGTTCATATCATTGGTGATAAACATAGTCTCCCCGTCCTGTTTCAGGAATTGATCTTTATCTGACCAAACAAAGAAAGGAAGATAGTTTCATTGTCCTATTTTGGGAGTTAATCTTTAATCTATTCATGTAGATAGTCGCCCCATCCTATTTCAGGAATTGATCTGTAATCAATTTGTTGGTAAACCTGTCTTGTTTCGGGAGTTCATACCATTGGTGATAAAGATAGTTGCCTCTTCCTGTTTCAGGAATTGATCTTTATCTGACCAAAGAGAAAGAAAGATACTTTTACCGTCCTGTTTCGGGAGTTAATATTCAATTTGTTCATGTGGATAGTCGCCCCGTCCTGTTTCTGGAATGGATCTATAATCAGTTTATATCATTGGTGATAAAGATAGTCACCCCGTCTTGTTTCGGGAATTGACCTTCATCTGATCGTAAAGAAAGAAAGATAGTTTCCCTGTCCTGTTTCGGGAGTTAATCTTCAATTTTTTTGTTCTTCACAGATAGTTGCCATGTCTTGTTTAAGGAATTAATTTGTGGCTGGTCTTGTAAATAGTTGCCACGTCTTGTTTCAGGAATTAATCTACAAGTTATTGTTCACAGATAGTTGCCCTGTCTTGTTTCAAGAATTAATTTGGAACTATTGAAAATTGTTGATGATATTCATCTGTTGATTGATCTTTCCTGAAAAGGTAAAGACTTAGTTGTATGCAATGTCATGATGTGTGAAATGCATTGCGTAATGATGTTCTCAAAATAAATGAGATTATGCTATATGCATTTTGTACGCATATACTATGATGTATGAATGTAAAATGTTATTGAAATGTATTTGTGAACTCGTGCAGCATCTTTTTTCTGGGGAAAATAAATCCCTGACTATTGCTGGGAGAGGAAGAGTATGTGTATCTTCAATGTTGTCTAAAATGCTTCTGTTGGGGATTCATGTTTACTTGTTTGAGGAAATTGTATAGGGGATGTATTGATTTCTATTTGGGAAGTAGAGTTTAGGGACATTGGTCGTTCGTTGCTCTTCTGGGGAATTTATTTCATACTTACCCTGACTGGGGATAAAAGAGATGGTTAAACTTCTAACTCGGTTGGGGAGAATTAATTCTTGTACACCCTGACTGAGGATAAAAGAGATGGATAAGCCTCTGACTCGTCTGGGGGGGGATAAGGTTGACTGGTATCTGGTCTATTCCAGGTTTTACAGCAAGTCTCTGGGGATAGTGGCAATTTTACTGGGGAGAAGAATTTTGTCAGTGATTTGTAGTAGTCTAAGGAATAGACTCGAGTTGGGGAATTTATAGGTTGTTGGGGGAATAAAACCTGTTGGGGAAATAAACTTGGTCGTCATAGAAGTGCTCTGCTGAGGAAAAAAACTCTCCCGGGGAAATTGAATTTTCTAAAGAGATGAACTCTACAAGGTTTCTTTTTCAGTTTTGGAGGACCAAACTCATCTGGGGAAGAAAATTTCCAGGAAGTGTACTGATTGGAAACTCTGTAGGTTGGTGAAATTGCTGGAAAAGAGATTATACTCATTTGTTTGATGGAGCAATCTTCCAGGGAGATTACGGGGAATGTACCCTTATTTGTTAAGACTACTCTGGGGATAGTCTCTTTGAAGTGGTGGGGATTTATGGACAACTTGAGTGTCATCCCAGCTTCTAGAATCTTGAGTAAATGCGTATTCCTGTTCTTAGGCATATATTTGTTAACAGTTAATCATGTTCATATGCATATGTTCATTCAATTTTAGTCATTGAACGTTTTTGCAAACAAAATAGAAAAACAAAAAACAAAAAGTTTGAACTTTAAAGTGTATTTGTATTGATAATTTGTCTATAAACAGACGATTTTGTACAAAGAGCCAGAAATCCTAGTAAGAGGAAGTCGTCGTGAAATGAAAAGAGTACAAAGTGAAAATAAATATTTATAGCCATGTGGAAATGATCTCATTGGGTTCCAACTCCGCTATTACCCATATGCCTTCGAACATCTCATCCTTTATTGTGGGAAGAGGTTGATTGAACTGATCTTGTACCATTTGAATTTTGACTTTGGTAATAAAGTTTACTGTAAGTGATCCAACGGGACATAGTCATACACTTTAAATCCCTAACTTTTGCCTGGACCGCCCTTTCGGGTTTCCAGTCCACCATGATACCCTTTTTTTCCCAAGCCGCCTTTTCAGGTTTTTGACTTGTCGGGTGTACAACCTTTTGTATATATCCTTAATTTTTTCTTGAACCCTTTTGGTTTGCCGGGATGCCCTTATTTTTGCCTAGGTATGTCAATCTAGCAGGTCATTATTATGCATAGTATTTTTGACTATGCCTGCATTCACAGGATGCGGGAAATCTTTGCCTTCCATAGTGGTTAGCATCATAGCACCGCCCGAGAATACTTTCTTGACAACAAATAGCCCTTCGTAGATGGGAGTCCATTTTCCCCTGTGATCGCCTTGTGGTAGAATGATGCGCTTTATTACCAAGTCACTAGCCTGGTATACCCGATGCTTGATCTTCTTGTTGAATGCCTTGATCATATGTTTTTGATACATCTGACCATGACAGAAAACTACCAGACTCTTTTTGTTAATCAAATTCAACTAACCCAACCTAGTCTGAATCCACTCGTCTTCTTCTAAGTCTGCTTCTTTCATAATCCTTAGAGAAGGTATTTGAACTTCAACAGGTAGGACAACTTCTATGCCATAGACTAGAGAGAATGGGGTTGCCCCAATTGATGTTCACGCCGAAGTACGGTAGCCATGAAGAGCAAATTGTAACATCTCATGGCAGTATTTATAGGTCACCAACATCTTTTGCATAATCTTCTTTATATTCTTGTTGGCGGCTTCCACTGCGCCATTCATCTTAGGTCTGTATGGAGAAGCGTTGTGATACTTGATCTTGAACTGCGTGCAGAGTTAAGTGATCATGGAATTATTGAGGTTGGTACCATTATCAGTGATGATCCTCTCAGGGATGCTATACCGACAGATGAGGTTATGCTTGATGAATCGAGCCACTACATTCTTGGTAACTGAGGCTAATGAAGTTGCTTCGACCCATTTTGTAAAGTAGTCAATGGCGACGAGAATGAAGCGATGTCCATTAGAGGCACTAGGCTTAATTTCTCTAATCATATAAATGCCCCACACTGAAAATGGCCAAGGAGTAGTCATGACATTTAAAGGTATTGGAGGCACATAAACCTTATCAGCATAAACTTAGCCCTTATGGCAAGTCCTCGTATGGTGGTGACAATCAGTTTCCATAATCGACCAATAGTAACCAGCTCTCAGAATCTTCTTTACCATAGTATGTCCACTTGAGTGATTACCAAAGATTCCTTCATGCATATCTTCCATAATCTTCTCTGCTTCCTTCTTGTCCATACAACGGAGCAAAGTTGAATCATGGTTGTGCCTGTATAGAATTCCATTGCTCAGGAAGAACTTGGCTGAGAACCTCCGCAAGAATTTCTTATTATTGATTGATGCCCCTTCAGGGTATTCTTGAGCTTCAAGATACCTTTTTACTTTGTGAAATCAAGGCTTCTCTTCTACTCCATCAGTATCAATCTCATAGCAGTGTGCTGGTTCGTCAAATCTTTTGACAGTAATTCGGGGAGCTTTGTTGTCCCATCTGACCTTGAACATAGAAGACATGGTAGCTAAGGCATCTGGAAACTGATTCTCTTCCCTTGGGATATGTTCAAAGGTAACCTCTTCAAAGTAAGAGATCAAGGTGAGTACAAGTTCTCGGTAAGGGATAAGATTTGGTTGTTTTGTATCCCACTCTCCTTTAACTTGAATGTTGACCAAGGCTGAATCCCCATGCACGCTCAGGAATTTGATTCTTAAGTCAATAGCAGCCTTAAGACCCAATATGCACACTTCGTACTCGGCCATATTGTTAGTGCAGTCAAAGCAAATCCTGGCAGTGAAAGGTGTATGGAAACCTTCGGGAGAAATGATCACAGCACTAATTCCATTACCAAGTGTGTTAGAAGCTCCATCAAAAACCATAGTCCATTGAGATCCTTGCTTAGTTCCTTCATACGTCCCAGGCTCTTCACCATTTTCTATTAGCATGATATTCTCATCCGGGAATTCAAAGTTCATAGATTGGTAGTCATCCACATCTTGATGTGTCAAATGATCTTCCAGTACACTTCCTTTGATTGCTTTTTATGTAGTGTAATGAATTTCATATTCAGTTAAGATCATTTCCATCAGGCTATTCTTCCTGAGAGAGTTGGTTTCTCAAAGATGTACTTGATGGGATCCATCTTAGAGATCAACAAAGTAGTATGAGTCAACATATAATGTCTTAATCGGCGAGCAGCCCATGCCAAAGCCCAATAAGTTTTCTCGAGCAGTGAATATCTTGTTTCACAGTCGGTAAACTTTTTTGCTAAGGTAGTATATTGCATGCTCTTTTCGACCAGACTCGTCATGCTGTCCCAGCACACACCCCATGAATTCTCTAACATGGTTAAGTACATGATCAGAGGTCTTCCTTCAACTGGTGGCTTCAGGACTGGGGGTTCTTGTAAGTATTCCTTGATTTTATCAAAATCCATTTTACATTCGTTGTTCCATCTGACTACTTGATCTTTCGTTAGCAGCTTGAAGATTGGCTCACAAGTAGTAGTTAAGTTAGAGATGAATCGGGAAATGTAGTTTAGTTGTCCTAGAAAACCTCTGACCTCCTTCTCAATATGGGGAGCTAGAATTTCTTGGATAGATTTGACTTTTGCGAGATCGACTTCAATTCCTTTTCCACCGACGACGAAACCTAAGAGTTTTCCAGATCTTACCCCAAAAGTGCATTTGTTTGGATTCAATCTCAGCTTGTATTTCTTCAGCCTTTCAAATAACTTGTGCAAATGGTCAAGGTGTTCTTCCTCAGTTTGAGACCTTGCTATCATGTCATCAACATAGACATCTATATCATGATGAATATTGTCATGAAATAAATCCACCATAGCTCATTGATAAGTTGCGCCTGCATTCTTCAGCCTAAAAGGCATGACCTTATAACAGATGGTGCCCCATTGTGTGACAAAGGTAGTTTTCTCCATGTCTTCAGGCGCCATTTTGATTTGGTTGTAACTAGAGAAACCATCCATGAAAGAAAATACCTTATGTTGAGCAGTGTTGTCAACCAAGACATTAATATGTGGTAGTGGGAGGTCGTCTTTGGGGCTTGCCCTATTTAAATCCTTGTAGTCTACATACATACAGACTTTACCATATTTCTTTGGCATTGAAACAACATTTGTAACCCATTAGGGATACGACGTCACTGCTAAGAAACCTGCATTAAACTGTTTCATTACCTCATCCTTGATTTTCGCTAACATGTCAGGACGCATGCGATGAACCGTTTGTTTGATCGGAGAACAACCCTCTTTCATTGGAAGACGATGAACCATGATATCAGTATCGAGCCCTGACATGTCTTCTTATGAACAAGTGAATACCTCAACATAGTCGTGCAACATCTAAACCAATCTGCTCTTGACATTTTCTTCCAGGTTAGCACCAATATTGACTTCTTTCTTATCTGCCTCAGTACCCAAGTTTATCACTTTGACCGGTTCTTCGTGTGGTTGGATAGCCTTTTCCTCTTGTATCAGAAGTCTGGCAAGTTCTCCATGTATCTCACAATCTTCTTCACCTTCTTCTTTATCTTGATAGATTGTATTTTTGAAGTTATAAACGACAATAGCATAATTATTATCAATGAGATCCGGAGTGGACGTGGATCTGCAAATGTGTCTGTGTGTGTGCGTGTAAGGTCACATGGCTATTTTAAAAATGTAGTAACGTAAAAGAAAGACAAGGAGCAAAAAATTTTAATGCAAAATCGTCCAATTTTTTCATTAGATGAGCATATGATATATGAAATGACAACCCTTAACAAATGGACCATTGTGCCCCGGGCAAGGCACAATGTTTAAAGTCAATGTTTTAAGAGAAATTACAGACAAACTTCTTAAAGCAATAAAAATAGGAAATATCAATTACTCCTGGCTGAAGGAGATTGAGATGAAGTCTTTGGCCTTTCAGTTGTTGAGTCCACCATCAGTAGTTGGGAATATCCAGTCGTCCAAGTCACCATCACTAGCGGTGTCTTCTAAAGCATTGACTTCATTATTGCTAATACGGAGAGGTGGTCCTCATGCACGAACACGTCAAACCTCTTTTTGAGCCTTTATAGTGAAACCTAATCCAAATCCGTTAGATTTGTAGAGGATATCAGGAAGTTGTCCCCAGATAGTGCAACCTCCATCTTCTACCACCACCCTAGAATCCTTGAGAGAGGTCATTCTCGGTGTGTCCTTGGCAATCTTAGGAGTAGCAAGAGTATATTTAGCAACAGCAATCGTCAGAGGGATTACTTCAAATGTCTGACAAGGAGTTTCAATGAATTCACCATCCATTTCGACATATTAGAAAGAATTCAAATGACTGACCATATATTCTTCCTCTCTACAGATTGTGACAATCTTCCCTTTCACTGGGTATTTCAGCTTTTGATGTAATGTAGAGGTAACGGCACCTGCCCCATGAATCCATGGGCGTTTGAGCAAGTAGGAACAGGTCGTACGGATATCCATCACATATAAGGTGGATTTGAAAACTTGAGATCCCACCTTGGCCGAAAGATCAACCTCTCCGTGGACCATTCTTTTCGAACCATTGAAGGCTCTTACCACAATATCGTTGGGTTTCAGCACCAGTCCTTCACTGTCCAATCTATCCAAAGCACCCTTGGGTAAAACATTCATGGACATGTGCCAAAGTAGTTCCTTTGAACTCAATTGAAATTTGTAGTGCCTTGTTATGATTCTTTCCTGCTGAAGTCAAATCTACATCAGAAAATCCTGAACCATTATCCGCAGTTAGGCTTGCCACACAATTCTCAAATTGATCAGCAGTGGTCTCTTGTGGTACATGAGCGTTCTTCAAAATTTTCAACAAAGCTTGGGCATGTGCTTCGGAGCATAATAACAAGGATAACATGGATATCTTGGAGGGTGTTTTCCCCAGTTGTTCAACTATTTTGTAGTCAGTTTTACGAATGATCTTCAGAATTTCTTCAATCTCTTGTCTAGATGGGTCTTCAATTGTAACATCTTTGGATGGCGCCTCTATCTAGGCAGGCTCAAATACTTTTTTTTTACCTCGGGCGTCAGCAGTTGGCCCAACAACAGGAATGTGAATAGGTGTTGTAGTAGTTGTTGGATGAGAGATCTTAGGAGAGAAGATCCTTCATGTCCTAATGACCTTACCAATTCTGACAATGTTTGTAATTTCAGGATCTTCATTTTCAGTAATCCATGGCTCTTGCTTGACACCATGATAATAAACTTCGGCCCTACAGTTCTAAGGCACAACTTTTTCAGAGGAATAGTGGACTGGCCCCGGTGTTGTGATGATCAGGGGAGCCACTCTCGGCTCAACAGGAATCCTTATAGGGCCTCAAAGGTTATCCTTATAGGAGTGTTGGAAATGGGGATTATGGAAACATCTTCAAGTCTTAGTTCTTGAGGTATACTTTCAGGCAAAATTTTCATGGATGGAGTTTTCTCGAACATAATTTCATGGCTATCAATCAGGCGTTGGGTACCTTTCTTTAGACATATACAACCATTAGTTTGTGAAGCACAATGGTAACAATTTTCAAAGCAGCTTGGAAATAAACCGCCTCTTAACAAATTCCTCTTAACGTTCATCAAGGGAGTGGTCAAATCATTGATGGGGGAGAAAAAGGAGACATTGTCAATGGCATTTATACCCTTACCATGACTGGGCATGGGTGCGGTAATCACATTAAGGGTATGTGGTGGGTCAAACTCAATCACTTTGTTATCAATCAAATCTTGGATCTTGTTCTTCAACGCCCAACAGTTGTTGGTGTCATGTCCAGGACTATTTGAGTGGTAGGCACATTTTACATTCAGATTATATTTGGGAGAGGCAATATTGGGATTAGGATGGGGATCTCGCAGCGTTACTAAATTTGCCTTCAACGGATGTTGTAAAGCTTGAGACAATGTCATGTTTATCCTAGTGAGCTACCTTCTCGGGGCATCTGGCCTTTGTTGATTGTTTTATTGTTGTGGTTGTTGAACTAGGGTTGGGTAAGAAATTAGTACCACTCCTACCGACTGATGACAATCATTCTTGATACGGCTCCTTTTTCCATAAACAACATTAGTTTCCTTCTTACCAACAAATGGTTTCTTCACAGTACTAGAGGATGCAGCCATCTGAATCTTCCCGCTTTTGATTCCACTTTCAACTTGTTCGCCAGTCAAAATCAGTTCAGTAAACCCTGACGAAGAGCTCCCAATCAGCAAATTAAAGAATGGACCCGTAAGAGTGCCCATGAACATGTTCTCCAATTCTCGATCAGTCAAAGGGGGTTTCACCCTTCCAGTCAAGTCGCTCCATTTTTTAGCATACTCCTTAAAGCCTTTGTTTTAGCCCAGAGTCATACTTTGTAATTGCATGCGAGTTGGTGCAAGGTCAGAATTGCATTGGTATTGTCTGTAGAAGGCATCAACCAAATCCTCCCATGTGTGGATATTAGTTCCCTCTAGTTGATAGAACCACTCCAACTGTGTTCTAGATAAGCTCTCTTGGAAGAAATGAACCCATAACTTCCTACCGGCGGTGTGTGGTTGAATCTTTCGGACATATGATCTTAAATGGAATTTCAGACAAGATATTTCATCATATTTGACAAAGACAGGAACCTTGAATTTATAAGGAATGACCACCCCAGGAACCAAACCTAAGTCTCCAAGTCCAAGCCAAGCACTATTTGGATCTCTACATCCTTAAGTCGATCTTCCAGTTGTTTGTATTTGTCATCCACTGGCGGGTACTGCTCATCGGAGTAGTCTTCATCCTCAGAAATCTGGTTATTTCCACCCCCAACCTTAGTGCTTCTAACATTCTCTTCTTGATTGTTGTCCTCCTCAAGGGAAACATCTCCTACTTGAGCCAGTCGGGCAAGACCTTTGAACCTTCTTCCCATGTTGAGGATAATAGCCCGTTTCTTAGTCTTCTTTTTGTGACGAGGAGCGCCATCATTTCTTGTTGTCCTTTGGCTAGGTTCAGGAGTGCCTCTTGAAACTGTGCATGTTGAGTCCGTAGATATTTGACGGTTAGCTTTAGAGCCATCTTATACTGAAATAAATAGTAAAAATATGAGCAAAGCTGTATCAGAAAACCTTCTTATGATATGATGCATGATATGCAGATGCAATTTTTTCAAGGACCAGAAGAGATTTAAGTTTTCTAGCCAAAAGGGAAACAAAAACAACAATTGCATTAATAAGTTCAAAAATTAAAATTACCCCTTGGGCTTATAATGGAAAAAACAAAAAGGTCTCAAAGATACAACAAAATAAACAAAAGACTCAAGTCTCCCACGATCGTTCCCTCTTTGTATCGATGTAGACATTCAGGCTTTTCTCCTCATGAAGTTGCTTGGTGATCTCCAACACTTTCTTCTAGCTTGCATAGAATCAAGCTTCAAAGGTGTCTCGTTCTCCCTTGAGTTGAATCTACGACTTCTACAATTCCTCGAGGTTAGTAGGCATGTCAGGATGGAGAATAGTATAAGGAATGTCCCCCTCAGCAACAGGCTCTACAACTGTTGGTAGGATGGCTGGATATGGCATCGTGAGTTTTTGAGCGCGAGCTCGCACCCATTTGAGATAAGGCTCCAAAGGAATATAGTTCTTATGTCCTAAAGTCTTGCTATAAACCTTGTTTACCATGCCCTAAGCTCGTACAAACCTTTGATAATAACCTTGAACATTGTTCTTGTAGTCAAACACAATACCCTGGATAAGCGCTTCATGAGAAACATCTCTTCGAGCATAACCAAATTGTCATAGAGTCAAATAAGGATTATAAGTAATACCTCTCCTAATGCCAAGGAGTTGGACATTATGGAATTCCCCACAGCGGTTAATTATGGTAACATCTTCCATAGATCAGGAACACCAATAAATATATGAATAAGAGAGCGACATCATCCTTTGATACTACCTCAAACCTTGTTCATTCTTCAATGCTGATCGGGGAAGGTGAGAAATAAACCACCTGGATAGAAAAGGCATGAAACACATAAGATCCCCTCTCCTCCTCATAGTACGAGTGTGAAGAGAATGCAAAATGTCTCCGAGCAAAGTAGGCACAGGGTTACGAGAAAGGAAGATATTGATAGTATTCACATCTATGAGTTGGTCTGGATTAGGGAACAGTACCAAACCATAGATTAAAAGAGCCAATACTTCTTCAAAATCTTGAAAATCCATAGCATCCTAAAACAGTCTAGCCTTCTCTAACATAAATTTATCTAGAAAAACCTTGACTCCGCTCCTTGTCTCCTAATTAGCTACAATGTCGGATCTCTTCAAATGTAAGGCTGATGCAATTTCTTCAGGTTGTGGATCCTTCTCTAAACATGTACTTCCAATAGTTGAGAGAATTCTTCCAATGTGGGCACCAATTGATAATCAAGAAAGGTGAAACAATGATGTACATGATCAAAGAACTGAAAGAGCACACACATCATGTCTTCTTAAAATCTTGAGGTAACTAGATTGAGAAGTCGACCATATCTTTTGGTGAACAGAGAATTCTCAGGAACCCTTGATGATAACTCTTTGAGTTGAGTAGGCACCCTTACAAAGCTTATTCAGATGGTATTTCTGCGAGCGGAAGCCATATCCTACAACATAGAACAAAGATAAATCCCTAGGTCCTTGAAATGGTTAGTAGAAATTATATGGCATGATGTCATGATGTTTATGATGTTATGAACAAATAATCATATACAAAAAAAAAATAAGTCCTTAGGTTTAGGCTTGCATGGGGTTTATAGGTAAGTATCCTCTTGAAGTTTTAGTTGGTTCAACCTGTCCTAAAAGAAGTAACCGAGTTCTAAAGAATCTCAATATCATTAATCTTTCTTCATCGGGCATTATTTCAGCACAAGCATCTGTTTTTGCGACTGAAATATCCTAAAAGTCCGATCTTAATGAGTGTAGTATCGAGTATCAACCAACTTCAGTCTGCACCAAAGCTAGATATCTCACTACTTTCTAATGGCCAAGTTATTCAACTAAGGTTCTATGGTCAGTTAGTGCTTCATGACACCACACATCGGCCCCATATTCTCCTTGATTTAACTCAAGGGACACTGGTACCAACAAATGTGTCACACTAATGTAGCCATCGCTTCAACCATATAGATCTACATCGTACAATATCCACGATCTATTTCTACTTACCTAATATGCCCCAGATCCGGGTATATGATCTTTTCAAGAAATAAACCCAAGTATAGACCCAAAATGTAAAGCAAACAGGGAAAACAGATAAAGCAATAAAGGTGATCTAGATCTTAAGGTAACCCCACTTTTAGTATTTCCCCATCAGAGTTTCCAGTTCTGTAATACGGTGGGATAACTGACTTGGTGTTTTATGTTTTATGGTAAGTGTTGCGGATAGCAAGAGTCGCCATCGAATTTTCTTTTATCTAATAAAGGAAAGAGTGAAAATAACAGGAAAGACCTTTTGATAATTTTCTTGAGTTCGGGGGTAGGTTATGAAAAGGGAAGGTGTTAGCACCCTTTTCATCTGTAGTTATCTACGAACTCTTAATTGCTATCTCACTTTGAAGTGCTTTGTGTTTGTGTAAGTATGAAAATATTTTGAAAACGCCTTTGTTCGGAAAACTTTGTAATGATTCTCGTATCGTTGAGAACGCTTACAAAGTGTTGGTTTTGAAAATATTTGTTGAAAGGGAGTGTTTAGAAAGATGTTTTGGAAATCCCAATGTAAGGCAATTTTGTAATGATTCTCGTATCGTTGAGAATGTATACAAAATGTTTGTTTTGAAAAGTGTTTGAAAATATGAAGTGTTGAAATGGTTTTGTTTGGTTTGTGAGCAAGCAATTACGAGAAATATACCTACTAAAAAGGTATTTGTTCTTTTCCTCCTCCTTTAGATAATGCTTGTTTACCATTAGTTAGTAGGAAGCCTTATCATTGGATGTGAGAGAAGGGCGTGGATCATCGTACAATCATAGAAGGAAACTTGTAAGATGCTTTAGCAATTGTCGTCAGGGACTAAGATCGTTTACCGAAGGCAAAATTGAAGGGTCATCGAGGGACTAAGATCTTTTAATCAAGGGTCTTTTGCTAAAACATCTCATGTTTGAGGGACATGACTGTTTATATCTGAGGCAACAAGTGAGGTTAACCCTAGAGGTGCATATATGCAAGGTGTTTTGTTTTCATGTATTTTTATCTTGGATTAAGGTTGTCTAATGTTTGATTTTAAGTCTTGTCATACAAACCCTAATTACTAACAATAAGGGAAGCGATAAGTTGCGGAATTTAAATGCCCTACGTTATTACAAAGCTTTGGGGATGGGGGACACGAGTTTGTGAATAGGGGGAGAACAACAACAAACCCTAACTATCTATTACAAACCATGTACATAAAAAAATGTGCAAAAGAATATGGAGATGTAGAAAAGAGAATATAATTGTTTATTTAGTGATTTTTTGATAGAGAAAAAGGTTTAATATTTTGACCTAATTGATGATTTTATGTTTGAAAGAAATTAGTAAATCTAAATAAATTAAACTAAGATAAAGATTAATTAAAAGAGGAAATAATATAAATATAGAAAAAAACCTAAATCTAAATTAATTTTAAAAGAGAAGTTAATTATTAAGAAGTCTTTTTGAAGTTTTATTTGATTGGAAAAAATGAAGAAAAATAAAATAAATAAATCTAATTATTCAAAAAATATATTTTTGTATTTTTGGTTAAACAAAAATAGATAAATAAATAAATAAATAAATAAAAATAAATAAAATATAAAAAATATTGGGCCTGGGTGTTGAATAGTAAAAGGGGTATGAAAAACCATTTTTATTAGGCCCAAAGTAAATTTGTTTGAAATCAGAAGAATAATAAAAAGGATGGGATGCATTGTTATGAGTATTTTGGGGGTTGTATGAAAGAAAAAACAAAAAAGAATGAGGCCCAAGTTCTGGGAAGCCCAGCGCCTGTTTACTATCCAGTATGGCCAGCTCTTGAGAGTGCATCATGGTCTTGCATTATGGAGTGTGGGGATTAGCCAGGTGATGATCATGTGGTGATAGTGAGAGGAACACCATGTGCTCCCCCAGCCTGTTTGTATTGAATCTGAAATAACAAATTATGTGAAAAATAAAATGGTACCACTAGGGCTCGAACCCAGGTCCATATACACAAATGCCTTAGCGCGCGTTTCTCTGCCACTAGGGTGGTTGTTTCATCCGTTTATAATACAACTTCAACTAAATATAAAATAAACTCATTTCTGAATTTTGAACTTCATCTTCTTCCTCCTTCGCGCGCTAACAGTAACAACAACACCATTTTTGATTTTTTAGAACTTCCTCATTTCTCAACCAAATCAGAAAATGTAAACATGATACTTGCTTGAAATTTCACCACGAATCCAACCATATAAATTTCATTAGCTATAAATCAAAGATGAGTGAGAATTTTGTTGGTACCAAATTAAAACCTAATTTTTTCAGAATCTTCATTTCCAAAATTCTCCACGTACAGTTAACATAAATGAAAACTAAAGGTATGGTTAGCTTCGGGGCAATGATGTCTACATTTTTTATTCACAAAGTAAGCAATGATGATGCTTGTACATGAAGTTCAAAGTTGAGAAAACTTACCTCAAAACTGGAAATCGTGTTTGGAGTTTGAGCACTCCTAGAGGTGTTGTGATCATCTGGATAGCTTCACTGAACTCCTAGGAAGCTATTGCAATGCTTACTTTGAGCTGAAAGTGACTGAAACTTCCTGGAGATGTAAAGTTACATGTTGCTGTTTTTGAGTTTGGAGGATGATGAAGATGAAGTTACAATTATGAAACAGGGGTGGTATGAGTTGTATATGATGTGTAGATGATATTTGAATTATTTAGAATGGGAACGCACGAGGGGATTATGTGTTTGATGTTTTTGGCCAGAAGTTGCAACAATGGAAGTTTTGTGTATATTTGAGTTTCAGGGAGTTTGTGAGTATTTGAAGGCTTGTGAATTCGTCCTATGGCTTTCAAACAACCTCTCTATTTATAGAGGAAAGGTTTTAGAACTTTCACTAATTAGAATCAAGAGATCACATGTTATGGTTATGTGACTTGGTTTTGAAGCAAACTTGAAATGCATAGTTTCAATGCATAGTACAAGGGCTTATAGGGTGGTTGACAGGCTTGTAGATGGTTGATTCGTGCTTTGAAATGTTTTTGGAATCAGAAGCAATAATGTATGGGCTCAAGGAGAGTTGACATTGTGTATAAAGCAACTTTTCAAGAATGATAATGTTAACTTTTCCAAAAATGGAAATCACTTGGACAATGGCTCAAGCACTTGGATCATAGCTCAATTAGTTGTGTAAACAATTAATTATGGAGTTATTTGCAAGTTAGAAGCCTACAAAGCAAGATTTATTCAACATGCTTGAAGATTGGATCATAAGGTTCATCACAAAATGACCTAAAATTCAAGAATAGATGTCCAAGTTCTTCTCTTCGATTCTCCTAGATAAAAAATGATCTCTTCAAGTTCTTGGACATTTTGGAAAGCTTCAAACATTGTATACAACCTTCATGTTTACCATTTTGGCTAAATCAAATTGGAACTAGATGAAAAATTGCCAAGAAGTTGGGACAAAAATCTGACCAAACTTGCTAAAATTTTCACTAAAGTGTTTTGTAAAAATTTCATGACTTCATGAGCCTATATCTTCAAATATAAGCATTTTTTGGACATCGGGACAAAAATGTAGAATTCATCAATATCTACAAATTTCATGTTAAAAGTTTTCCTTGAATGATCTTGCATCTTGGTGAAAAATTGTCATGAAGTAGTGAAATTGTCAAGGTTAAAAAACACTTTGAATTTTTCTAAGTATTGGAAATCTTGACTTTTGTTGAATTTTATTGAATTCCTTGATTCTTGATGATCAAGTTTGATATTTTTGAATGTGCTGATGAATTTTGAACTTTGAAATTCAATGTTGACCAAAAAGTCAAAGTTTGACTTTTTGTGTGTCAGTTGACTTTTCATCAGTTGATCCAAATTCAACTATAAACCCCTTGATCTTGAGAAGTGATTTGAGCCATGAAATTAGTTCAAGACATTGTGTTTGAATACTTAAGATCATGCTTCAAGCCATTAGGTCGCGTACTAGGTCAAAAGTCAATGATCAGTCATTCTCAGTCAAAACCGTAATTTTGACAATTTTGCCCCTTTTATGATTTGAATGCTTTCCTTGAGGAATTATGATCAACCCT
Organism: Vicia faba; assembly: GCA_948472305.1. Classification (NCBI taxonomy): domain Eukaryota; kingdom Viridiplantae; phylum Streptophyta; class Magnoliopsida; order Fabales; family Fabaceae; genus Vicia; species Vicia faba. The sequence continues at coordinate 458,355,156 of OX451735.1, read as the reverse complement.
TGATCAATTGATGAATATGACTTCAAAATGATGATGTTGCTCAAAAATGTTGAAGTTTGACTGTATGTTCACCACAATTGACTTTTTACCCAATACAACTGGTTTTCAATCATCTGAGCAATTGATTGAGCAAACTTGTGATGCAAGACTTGAAACTTGGTATGAGAATTCTTGGAGACCTATAATGAACCATGAAAGTCACTTGAGGAATTAGAAGTCCAATTTCCTTTGATAAAACCAAAACCCTAATTTGTGGACTCAGTGCTAAGGAGGTGAGTTTGTTTGATCAACTCTTGAGAATCCTTGAGCATTTGAGGACTTTTTGTGGGAAATGTCTTGAGAAAAGAGGGGGAAATTTTGGGGTACAACAGTGTGTATAAGAACACATATCTATTTTTAAAGTAATAAAGTAAAATAAATACATCTAGCGCAAAATTTGAATGCAAACATCCAATGTTTTATTGGATGAAAATATGTGAATGAAATGACAACTCTAACAAATGAGCTGTTGTGCCCGGGTAAGGCACAAGGCGTAAAGTTATTGTTTTAAAATTTACATAGCCAAAACTTGAAAGTAAAAAAGAAATAGAAAATAACATTTACTTCTGACTAAAGGAGATCGGTATAAGTTCTTTAGTCTTCCAATTGCTGAGTTCATTGCCGGTGGTGGGAAAAATACAATTGTCTAGGTCATAGTCACTATCAGCATCTTCCACCATGTTGACTCCATTATTGCTGACGTGGAATGGTGGTCTTATAGCACAAGCATGATGAACAGCCTTCTGAGGCTCTGTAGTGAAACCCAAACCAAATTTGTCAGATTTATACGGAATGTCGGGAAGTTGACCCTAAGTTGTACAACCATATTCTTCTACCACAACTCTTGCATCCTTCAGAGAAGCCATCCTAGGCGGAACACTGTTAACCTTAAGAATAGCAAAAACATCTTCAGTAGTGGTAGTTGTCCAAGGAATAACTTCAAAATTCTGGCAGGGAGTCTCTATGAATTCGCCGTCCATATCAACATACTTGAATGAGTTCAAGTGACTTACCATGTACTCTTCTTCACCATAAACTGTGACAACCTTTCCTTTCACGGGATATTTCAGCTTTTGATGTAGAGTGGAGGTAACAACGTTTTCCCCATGAATCCAAGGGCATTCAAGTAAACAAGAATAGGACGGTCTAATATCCATTACATAAATGGTAGAGTCAAATACATGCGAACCTACTCTAATCGGAAGATCCACCTCTACGTGCACCATCCTTTTTGAACCATCAAAGGCTCTGACCATAATATCGCTGGGTTTCAGCACAACCCCTTCCCAGTCAAGCATGTCTAGAGCACCCTTCGGCAAAACATTTAATGAGGAACCTGTATCAACCAACACATGAGCTAAGGTAGTACCCCCGCATTTAATTGAGACATACATGGCCTTGTTATGGTTTCTTCCTTCGAGAGTCAAATCGGCATCAGAAAATCCCAACCCGTTATCAATCGTCAGGCTAGCAACATAATTTTCAAATTGGTCAGTGGAGATTTCTTGTGGCACGTGAGCAGATTTCAAGAACTTCACCAAAGCCTAGGCATAGGCTTCCGAACATAATAATAGGGATAACATGGAGATCTTAAAGGGAGTTTGTCCTAACTGTTCAACAATCTTGTAATCACTTTTTCAGATGATTTTTAGTACCTCCTCCATTTCTTGGTTGGAGGTATCTTCGGGAGTAACCTCTTTTGGTGCCTTCATCTGGGTAGGCTCATTCATTTGTCCTTTGCCTCCAGTCTCTGGAGTTGGCTCAGTAGCAGTAACATGAACTGGTGTAGCAACAGTTTTCGAACATATTTCTAGAGAGAAAACCCTTCCACTTCTAGTAACTTTATTGGTCCCAACAATATTTCCAATGTTGGAATCAGTAACTTCAATACCTTCACTTTCAACAGTCAATGGTTCTTGCTTGAAACCATGGTAGTATACGTCATCCCCATAATTCCAAGGGACATCCTTGTTAGAGGGGTATAGGATTGGTCCGAGTGCGGTGATTATCAAAGGAGAAACTCTAGGTTTAGCCTTAATCTTCACAGGGCCTTTGGCAGTGATCCTTATCGGAGTACCATAAATTACATATACCTCTTCAATTTCCAAGTCTTAAAATTAATTCTCAATAGAGGAATTCTTCTCAACTAGAATTATATGGTTATCCATCAAACGCTGAATACCTTCTTTTAGAAGTTTGCAGGCATTGGGTTAGGTTGTGCAGCAATAACATCTTTCAATGCAACCCGGAAATAAACCGGCTTGCAACAAATTCTTCTTAGTAATTAGAAGGGGAGTATTCAATTCACTTACAGTTGAAACATACAAAACATCATCAATAACACTAATGCTTTTGTTGTGCTTAGGCATAGGAGCGGTAATCACATTGGGGGTCTCGGGAGGATCAAATTCAATCTCTTTATTATCAATCATATCTTGAATTTTATTTTTCAAAGCCCAACAGTTATTTGTGTCGTGTCTGAGACTATTGGAATAATAGTTTCATCTTACCTTAGGATTGTACTTGGATGGAGGAAGTGTTGGGATTCTGAGGAAGATCTTTTAATGTTATCAACTCTGCCTTCAATAGATGTTGTAATGCCTCAGAAAATGGCATGTTGATATTAGTAAATTATCTCTTGGGCGCCTTTGTCCTGCGCTGATTACCTTGTTGATGTTGTTGTACTGGCGCATAATTAGAAATTAGCGCATCTCCCACAGACTGGTTGTGATCATTTCTAGCATGACCCTTTTGCCCATACATAACATTAGCATTTTTTTCCTATTGAATGTTTTCTTTACAATATTTGAAGATGCAGCCACCTGAATGTTTCCACTCCTGATTCCACCTTCAACCAGTTCCCCTATTAATATCAGCTCGATGAATCCGTCTGAAGAGCTTCCCATTAGATGATTGAAGAAAGGACCTGTCAAAGTTCCTATAAACATATCAACCAGCTCCATATCAGATAAAGGAGGTTGAACTCTCCCATCTAGAGCCCTCCTGACCGGACCTTTGAATATTTTTCCCATATTAAAGATGACAGCTGGTTTCTTATTCTTTTTCTTCCTCTCTTTGGTGATAAGGGTCTTCAGCTCTTCTTTCCCCTTGGCTAAGTCCATGAACATTTGTTGAAATTGAGCATTTTGAGCTTGCAGTTCTTTGACGGTTTGTTCGAGAGCCATCTTTTACTGAAATAAATAGAAAGAAGATGAGAAAACATGTCTTGGGAAATACCTACTATTTTATGATGTGTATGGTATGCATATGCAATATTTTCAAGGATCTCGTGGGATAGACAAAAGTGAAATGTTAGAAGTTAAGTTTGGCTGTAGCTTTGACAGAAGAACTTTGCATCTTTGAACATTCTTCTATGAGAATCAAGCTCACCATGTCGAGTGGATCCTAGCCTTTGACTCAATGGAATGTACTTCGGTCTTTGACGACATTTGGTCAGAGGAAAATAATTCCCCTTGCCCCTTGCTAACAATCTGGTTCATGATAAACCTGCATTGCAGGTCCCTGAGATCCTTGAAATGGTTAGTGGAAATGCAATGTTATGATGTCATGATATCATGTTTGAACAGATAGCAAACACAAACAAAGAACATAAGAGCCTTAGGTTTAAAGGCTTGCATGTGGTTCATAGGTAAGTACCCTTTCTATAGAAGTCAAGTTGGCTCAACCTGTCCTAAAAATAGTAATCGGGTTCTAGGGATCTCATATCATGGATCTTTCTCGAAGGTTTTATTTTAGTAGAGCAAACTATTTACCACCAAAACATCTTACGAGTTGAATCTCAATAAGTGTAGCATCAAGTATCAACCAACTCTGGACGACACCAAAGTCGATTATCTCACTACCTTCTAATGGCCAAGATGGGTCAATTAAGGTTCTAAAAGTCAGTTAGTGCTTATAACACCACACGGAAGCCCAATGTTATCCTCGACTGAATCAAGGAACATCGATACAAACCAAAGTGTCACACTAAATTAGTCATCACTTCAACCATATTCGTCTACGTTGCAAAATTTCCATGATCTATTACTACTTACCTAGGGTACCCTAGATCTGGGTGTAGGACCTTTGCAAGAAATTAAACCCAAGCAGCCCTCAATTTTAAAACAAACAAAACAGATAAGTAAAAGTAAGTAAAAGTGATCTAAGACTCTAAGGTAACCCCTCTTTTTTTGTTTTCCCCAGAAGAGTCGCCAGTTCTGTAATACGATGGGAGAACTGACTTGTTTTGCGTTTTATTGAAAATGTTGCGGATATCAAGAGTCGCCGTCGAATTTTATTTTATCCAATAAGGAAAGGGTTAAAAGAACAGGAAAGACCTTTTAAGATTTTGAGTTCGGGGGGTAGGTTATGAAAAGGGAAGGTGTTAGCACCCTTTTCATCTGTAGTTATCTACGGACTCTTAATCGCTTAACTTACTTTGAAAATGTTCTTTTTGTGTGTGTTTGAAAATATTTTGAAGTTTGAACTTTGTAACGATTCTTGTATCGATCTTCAAGAATGCGTACAAAGTGTTTTGAAAATATCTTTGAAAGTGTTTGTGTAAAATGTTTTGTTTTTGGTGAGCAAGCGATTAAAATTTCTATCCACTCAAGGTCATTCTTATACTTTTCCTCCTCCTTTAGATAATGCTATGCGTACCATTAGTTATTAGGAAGCCCTATCGTTGGATGTGAAGGGACATTCGTAGGGTCATCGTACAGTTATCGAAGGAAACTAGTAAGGACGCTTTAGCAATTTTCGTAAAGGACTATATCATTTATTGAAAGGAAGCGTCAAAAGGGTCATCGAGGGACTATGATCTTTTGTTTGAGGGACTTTGCTAAAGCGTCCCCACTTTTGAGGGACATGATCGTTTTATTCTGAAGGCAACAAGAGAATTTACCCTAGAGGTGCAAGTGTGCGAGTGTATTGTATTAAGTTATTTATCTTTGGATTTAGGGTTTTGCTATCATTTGGTTTTATCTTTCCATACAAATCCTAGTTACTAAGCATAAGCATAGAGAATATAATAGAAGGAAATAAAAGGCAGAAAATATAAACATTGGCTATTACAGTGCTTTGGGATAGATACAAAATAGTAAAAGCAAAAAAGAAATCACAAGCTATTACATACTAGAAGCAGTTACAGGATAATAAAATACGGAAAAAATAAGCTACGCTATTACAATTGCGAAACCTATATAGTTTGTCTAAGAAAATGTGAGAATAAGAAAAGATGAAAAAATGTTTTTGATGATTTTTTTATGGAAAATAGATTTATGATGAAAGTAATTAAACCTAAAAATTCTAATTGATCATAAAATCGCAAAAAAAAAAGGTTAATTAACTAAATTAAAGGGTTAATAAAAAAAACCTAAAAATTAATTAATTTTAGTTAGTAAAAAAAGATTAATTTAAAAGTTGATTAAAACCTAAAAACTAATTTAATTAGGGTTTCTGAAAAAAAAATTGTTTTATGGTTAAGTGAAAATAGGGTTAAGTTTGCCAAAAGAATTAGGGTTTAAGAGAGAAATAGAAAGAAAACAAGTTGGAAGCATAATCAAGTAAAAATGCCAGGGGTGGGTGTTTAACCCACGCCCTTAGCCTTTACCACTACCTGCCTTACCACTGCACCAGGCGCGCGACTGTGTTAGCGGAATAGAATATGCGTGTTATGTAGTAAACCTGCAAGAATTGGAAATTTATGAAAATCATAATGCCGAAAGGCAGGATCAAACCCACGCCTTGATACACTAATGCCTTATCATGCACTTGCTTGCCACTGGGGTGGCTATTTCATTCGGTTGTATAAAAAAAAACAAATATATTATAAACAAAAATGGATGGATCGGAGAAGCGTCAGAGCCTTAACTCTGGTCGTCTTCTCCGGCGATTTGTTTTTTGAAACTTGCAAAATAACGCACGTTAATGCATAAAAAGGACCCTTACCCCTAAATTGACCCTTGCAAATCCATTGATGGCCTTAGTTTGGGATGATTCATGTTATATTGTTATATATAGAAAAAATATCATGAAACGATATAAACATGGCAGTTCATGGTTCAATCGTCATGGAGCTCACACGATGGGTCTAACCTGCATTGTTATACTTCAGAAACAAGTTAGTATTGTTATTATGCATTAAAATGTAAAGAAAACTAAAATTCAAATTCAGGCCCTTTGGATCATTACAACCGATCCAATATTACTGTAATACGGTGGGAGAACTGACTTGGATGTTTTGCATTTTATCGCAATTGTTGCGGATAGCAAGAGTCGCCACCGACTTTCCTTTTATCCAATAAGGAAAGGGTGAAAAGAACAAGAAAGACCTTTGAGATATTTTCTTGAGTTCGGGGGGTAAGTTATGAAAAGGGAAGGTGTTAGCACCCTTTTCATCCATAGTTATCTATGGGCTCTTAGTTGCTTGCTAAATCACTTTTGAAATTGCTTTGTTTGAAATGTGTTTGTGGTGGATTTTGAAAGTATTTTCGAAAAGCGTCTTCATTTAGGCAAACTTTGTAATGATTCTCGTGTCTGTAAGAATGCATACAAAGTGTTGGACTTTTGAAAATATTTCATGTTTTTGAAAGTGTTTGGTGTGTTTGTGTAATACGGCGGGAGAACTGACTTGGTTGTTTTGCGTTTGATCGCAATTGTTGCGGATAGCAAGAGTCACCACCGACTTTTCTTTTATCCAATAAGGAAAGGGTGAAAAGAACAGGAAACACCTTTAGAGATGTTTTCTTGAGTTCGGGGGGTAGGTTAGGAAAAGGGAAGGTTTTAGCCCCCCTTTTCATCCGTAGTTATCTACGGGCTCTTAGTTGCTTTCTAGATCACTTGCTTTGTTTGAAAATGTTCTTTGTGGTGTAAGTTTGAAAATATTTTGCAAAATGCCTTTGTTACGGCAAACTTTGTAATGATTCTCGTCTCTATAAGAATGCATACAAAGTGTTGGTTTTGAAAATAGTTCAAAGAGATGTTTGTTTTTGAAAATGTTTTTGAAAGTGTAAGTGTGGAAAATAGTTTTAGTTCAAGAGCAAGCAACTACGAGCGTCCTACCTAATCAAAAGGTCTAATATTCTTTTCCTCCACCTCTAGATGTTTCTATCTTACCATTGATTGATAAGAAGCCCCATTGTTGGATGTGAATTGACGGTCATGGTTCAATCGTATAGTCATAAAAGGCAACCTATGAGACGTTTTAGAAATTCAGTTAGGGACTAGATCGTTTATCAAAGGCAACATCGAGGGACATCGAGGGACTACGATCTTTTTACTGAGGGTCTTTACTAAAACGCCCATATTCGAGGGGCATGACTATTTTCCGAAGAAACAAGTGAGATTACCCTAGAGGTGCATGTGTGTGTAGTGTGTTTGATTGCATACACTTAGTCTTAAATTTAGGTTGTCTACTTGTTGATTTTAACTCTTGCCATAAACAACCTAATTACTAGCATTTTATGAAAGCAATAAAATGCGGAAAATAAATGTCCTACGCTATTACATGTTTTTGGAGGATGGGGTATACAAGTTTACAAATGGGGGTTGAAAAACAATAAAAGTCCTAATTATTAGAACCATATTGAATAGCAAGAAAATTTAAATATATAGAAAATATAAAGACAAAAATAGTGTAAAAGAGAGAAAGAAAAGACATCCTGGATCGAAGGATGTGTCTTTCGATTCCCACACTTTTTCTTTCTTTCAGTTGGGCCTGCAACCAGTGTTGGATCCTTCGATTCACTCTCCCTTTCCTTTTGTTAGGGGCCTGCAAATCCATGTGTATCGAAGCAACACCCTTCGATTCACACACCTTTTTCTGTTTTCTTTTGTTTGGGACATGATAACAGTATGGGTCGAAGCCATGCTAATATTATTTCATGGCCTGTACAGGTTAGTCTCTAACATATATTTGGAAAGACTAAGAAGATAAACCAAGAGGTTAGAAACAAAAACAAATAAAGAAAGCAGAAACAAAAACAAACACAAAGGTATCAATGGTGCTTGAACGAAAGGTTATTTTTGAAAGAAATGGTTATTTACATGTTGTGCTTGAAACGAAAGGTTCAAAGTCAAGAAGACTTACCTTGAATCTGGAGTTGGTGTTTTGAACCCTGAGTTGCTGCCTTGAATACTCTTGGATTTGAAGGAAGGAAATAAGCTATTCAAAGGACAGGGAAACTTGGATTCTAAGGAGAGAAAAAAGGTGTTATGTTTCTTTTTGGTTCTGGGTTGAATAATGTATGAAGGGGTTTGAAATTTTTGTGAGAATTTGAGAGTTTTGAGAATGTTTGAGAGTATTTGAAGATTTTTTCACACAACCCAAAGTCTACTCCGCTACTAAAAAAGGTGTCCTTAGATGTGTTGTGGAACCTCTTATTTATAGATGAAGTTTGACTGACATTTGGGGAGGAAAACAGATGAAATTTGAACAAATTGGGTATGTTATTTTTGTAGCTTTCGAGGTGCAGTTTTTTCATGCCAATTTAGTGCAGATATCGGAGCAGCATAGCAGGACTGCTTTGCAGCAGTTTTAGAGTGTTATGGCCAGTACAGCAGGCCTGGGCTTGGCAGCAAATAGGACTTTGGTCAACAAGCATCTTAAATATAACTCATCAAAAGACAAAACAAAACTTGTTTCCAACAATTGTGTTCTTCGAATGGACCACATGTGTGTTCTTCGAATGCACCCCTTGTAATTCTTCGAATGAAGATTAATGTTTGTCCTTCGAATGGGACACCCATGTATGTCCTTAAAGTCCACCAATGCATGTCCTTCTAATGGGACACCCATGTATGTCCTTCAAATCCACCAATGCATGTCCTTTGAATTGGACACCAATTGCGTGTCATAGGTTTTTAGACGTGAAATTGGAGCAAGTTGTTTTAAAAGGGTGCCATTGTCTTATGGGTGCTAGCATGAAAGAAGTCATTTCCTTGTGTATCAATACAAACCTGCAGGAGGTCATTTCTCAATTGAAGCTTGCATGCAGATAAACATTGTCCAATCGAAGCTTGCATGCAGGAGGCCACTGCTTTATGGGTTATAGCATGAAGGGAAGCCATTTCCTTGTGCATTAAAGGCAAGCACAGAGGAAGCCATTTCCTTGTAGGTCGAAAGCGAGCACAGAGGAGGCACTTGCCTTGTGGATCAAAGCAGACATGAAGGAAGTACTTGCCTTGTGAATCGAAGGCAAGCATGAAGGAGGTATTTGCCTAGTGAATCCAAAACAAGCCTGAAGGATGTACTTGCCTTGTGAATCGAGAGCAAGCCTGAAGGGTGTAATTTCCTTGTGAATTAAAGGCATGCATGAAGGAAGTAATTTCCTTGTAAATCAAAATAGGTTGCTTCAAAGGAAAATATTGCCCCATCGAAGCTTGTATGAAGATAGCCATTGTCCAAATGAAACTTGTATGAAGATAGCCATTGCTTTATGAATCAAAGCATACATGTAAGAGGCCAATGCTCAATCGAAGCTTGCATGCAGGAGGCCACTGCTTTGTGAAGCAAGCATATAAGAGGCCAATGCTCAATCGAAGCTTTTGGATCAAAGCTTGCTAGAAGGGGACCAAATTCCTAATTGAAGCTTGTGGATAAAAGCTTTGATCAAAGGGAACCAAATACCCAATCGAAGCTTGTGGACCAAAGCTTGATCGAAGGTGACCAAATACCCAATCGAAGCTTGTGGACCAAAGCTTGATCGAAGGTGACCAAATACCCAATCGAAGCTTGTGGATCAAAGCTTGATCGAAGGGGACCAAATACCTAATTGAAGCTTGTGGACCAAATCTTGATCGAAGGTGAAAAAATACCCAATCAAATCTTGGGGATCAAAGCTTGATCGAAGGGAACCAAATACCCAATTGAAGCTTGTGGACTAAAGCTTGACCGAAGGTGACCAAGTACCCAATCGAAGCTTATGATTCAAAGAAAACTTGCTCTTCTTTGATTGGATTCTTGAGAGCCCAATATGACCCATGGAAACTTGTGCAGTCTTGAACCAGTAGAAACTTTGTGAGAAAAATATTGAGAAATGAGAGGGAAAATTTTGGGGTACAACAGCTGCCCCTGTTCAATCTTCTTAAACCTAAAAAGCGAGTATGGCACGTTGTCATTCGTAGCTTGAAGGTAGAAGATGATTGAACATTAGAGTGGCCATAAATTTGCACTCGATGATGTGTTAGTTGATTATGTAAGGAATGGGATTAAAGATGCCATTTGGAGAGATGATGGAGATGGGCTTATAGATGCCATGAAAAGGTGATTGTTGATAGAAATTAGACTAAGTCTAAGCTTGACGGTATCTTGAAGAATGCTTTTCAGAATGAAGTGTTGAACGGGAAATGCGTTTCAGAACTCCTCTGAAGGAAATGCTCGCCAGAACTTGATTTTTGGGGAAAATGCTTTTCAGGATTCCGTTTCTGAAGGGGAAATGCTTTTGAGAACGAAGAACTGAAGGAGATGACTTTCAGAATGAAGTGCTGAAGGGAAAATGCGTTTCAGAACTCCTCTGAAGGAAATGCTCGCTAGAACTCGGTCTCTGGGGAAAATGATTTTCAGGATTTCGTATCTGAATGGGAAATGATTTTCAGAACGAAGAACTGAAGGAGATGCTTTTTAGAATGAAGTGATGAAGGGGGGATGCGTTTCAGAACTCCTCTGAAGAAAATGCTTGTAATGTAGATAGTCGTCCCGTCTTGTTTCAGGAATTGATCTATAATTAATTTGTTCACAGATAGTTATCCTGTCTTGTTTCAGGTATTAATTTGGAACTTGTTTTTTTTTGTTGGTCGTAGATATAGTTTCCCTAGATTATTTTAGGAATTAATATCTGACCTTAGAGAAAGAAAGATGGTTTCCCCGTCTTGTTTCGGGAGTGAATCTTCAGGTTGCTCATGTAGATAGTTGTCTTGTCTGGTTTTAGGTATTAATCTATAATCAATCATTCACATATAGTTGTCCTGTCTTGTTTCAGGTATTAATCTGGAACTGTTGAAAATTGGTGATGATATTTGTTTGCTAGCTAACTTTCCTGAAAAAAGGTAAAGAGTCAGATGTACGCATTGTCATGATAGATGAGATGCATCGAGTAATGATGTTCTCAAAATAAATGAGACTGAGATATATGCATTTGTCGTACATAAGCTATGATGTTTGTAGAATGATATATGAATGTATCAGTTGTTCTAATGCAGTGTTGCTGAGCTAGGGAAAATAAATCCATGACTGTTGTTGGGGATGAAGAGCGTAAGTCTTCATATTTGTTGAAGTTGAAATACTGAGAGATAGATTTCCATTGTTAGAGAAATAAACTCTATCGGGGAAGGAAAACTCCGTAAACCGCTTGGGGATTTTTATAAAACCTTTATTTTGGAAACCCAAAAAGCTTGTGAACCAGGCTAAGGAATTCTTTGAGATGTCAGGTAAGTGTCGTACCCCAAATTTGTCCTAGCTCGATGATTTTATTTTTCGAGATTAAAATTGAAGAAATATTTCATTAAAGATGGTAAAGCAATATCTGATGGTCCATCTTTATCCGACTAGGGGGTGTACCTTAAATTCAGGAAAGCTGGGATTTCTAAATCAGAAAGACTCGTGTATCCATGAACCCATTCGCGTGGCATGTTGGCCAATGGCCCATGCGATTCAAAAATGTAAAGTTATTTCAGAATAATAACTACTAAATAGTTGTTATTATTGAAATTAAAATTGCTATTAAATAATAATTGAATTTATTTTAGGTGTTACTTTGTTATTAGTAAAAAGGGTGGGGGTAACTTACTTAGTTGACCCATTTCTATTTTTTTAATCCAAATAAAAAAAGGGGGTGTGTTTATCAATATAAGGCCCTTTAGGATGGCCCTTTGATGAGTAGAGAAGAAAAGAAATATATTGTTAAAGAAAGTTGGTTGTTGTTTTAAAATAAATAAATAATGTTTGGAATGTAACGTTTCTTTTTACAACAATGTTTTAGTCTTTAAATGAAAGTTGTTTAGTTATTAAAAGTTGTAGTCAAATAAAACAAAATGGGGCGCTGGGATGGTCAATTGCAATACCAAGCCCAAGTGATATAAAAAAAACTGGTTTTCTGGATACAAATAAAATAAAAAAATAGCTAAGGCCCAATCAGTAATTAACGCAAGGCCCAAAGTTATCTAATAAACAATTATTGTTTAAAATTTGCTAATTGGAGCTGTAGCAATCAAGGAGGCAAATTCTCATTTTTATCAATTAACATTTACTGTTGGGATCAATCTAATTTAAGGCATAATCATGTTGAGAATCATATCTTGTTATCTAAAAGCCCAGAATTTTTGAGGAACACAAATATTATCAATCTTCATTACACCAGATCGAATACACATAATCAACAAAGCCTAGAATGCTTATTACAAATCCAATCCATAATACAAAAATCAAATCTGAACTGAATCCAAACAAATATATTCTAAATCAATTTTCCAGAATCTTTGAAAATAATTAAATAAATTACAGTAAAAACCCAATTCAATTGGAATCATCTAATCCCTAAATCTACGCTATCTAAATTGTAACAACAAAACCCTAAAAACATATATATATATATATATATATATATATATATATATATATATATATATATATATATATATATATATATATATATATATATATATATATATATATATATATATATATATATATATATATATATATATATATATATATATATATATATATATATATATATATATATATATATATATATATATATATATATATATATATATATATATATATATATATATACAAAGAACATAAAATGGAGTGGGGGGGATAATACAGAGACGGAGGACAGAACCGCGACGGGGAAGAACATAATTGCGATGGACTTAAACACAGAAACGGTAAAAAAGAAATTGACAGGGAGGAATTTGAATAACGTAGAAGAAGAAGAACACCTCATAACCTGTTGAAGACGAAGAAGTGAGCAATTAGGGTTTCAATTTATGAAACCTTAATCGATGATTGTCATCACTTCACCTTCACCATCGCCGGCCACCATTTGTAAATCTGCAAAATCAAACAAGAAATGAGGGAGATTAAACCCAGAAGCCCAAAATCGGAAAATGAAATTGAGAGAGGGGTAAATCGAACTTAGCTTTTTCCTTTTTGTGGCTCTTATATTTTGTTGGTTGGGAGGGTTTTCGGTTGGGCGCCATCGTTGGGTAGTGGTTAGGGTTTGTGAGACGAAGGGTTGTGTATGAAGCGAAGGGGACGGGAGAAAGAGGAGAGTTTTTCTGTAAAGCTAGAAGAAAAATGATTAAAACAAATAATATAATTCGTTGATCCAATGTGCGCTCACCTACGATAACTAATATGCATCTTCAATCTTACCCACACGATCTTGATCAGACGGCCAGAGGACAAGTCTGCATGATAGCTAACATACTCCCTCGCACACTCAATCTTGCTGGCCTTCAAATAACTGTGTAATGGGTCGGGCCCAATTCGTTTCTACGCCCCCATTCCTAAATTACTAAAGCTACAAAACAATTTGCACCCCCCTTGTCTGAACTATTTTGGACCTAACCCAGTCTCCTAAAGGCACACCCCTGATTTACTTGTTAGTTAAAAATTGCATCCCCCAGGTTTGACTTAATTAAATCATTTTATTTTCTATTATCACTTATTTTCTATTTTTTATAATTATTATATTTTAGTATTTTTTTATTATATACTATTATATTTACTTAATTCTTGTTATTATTATTATAGTTATCATCTATTAATTTCTTTTTTCTATTTACCATTATTTTATTTACTATGTAAATATTATTTATTTTTATATTATATGTAAATATTATATGATCATTTAAATTATTTTTATTCAAAAATTGCATACATTATTTTACTATATTAGTTGCATTAAATCTTTTTTTTTAATCATGCATTAATCAAGATATTTTGCAGTTAATACGATTAAAAAACACTCAACAAACAACAAACTATTTTTCACAATAAACTAAGCTAATCAACTGTTTTTACAAAGGGTTTCAAACAGATTTTGACTTACCGCGCATTTAGTCAAAATCTCCACAATCACTACTCCCGGCCAAGTGCGAGGTGATTCAAAATACGTTTGCAACCCCTAAAAAACACCAACCCCATACGAACTATGAATTGGAACTCTGATTCCTCTTAAGAGGATATGTAGGCATACGATCAAAAATCGTAGCGAGTTCCCCTATACAAAATTTAAACCCTTTCCCTTATAAAAAAAAATTAAACCCTTCCTCCTAATTAAAATTTAAAACCCTCTTCTACCTGAACTTAAACCTAAAACCTAACATCCTTGTGAACAAGGTAGATGAAAGGTGCCTAACACCTTCCTTTCGTCTAATAAGAGTCCGAAACCTAGAATCTCTGTCTGCGAATTAGGGTTTTCTGTTAGATTCCCTTCCATAAGATAATAATTAATAGTGGCGGCTCTTGATTTAAAAACCAGTTGCTACAGCTGACGACTCTGCTATGGACGCTTAACACTAGGTTTTAGGTTTTACTTTGGGGGTTTTCTATTTTATTTATTTATCGCATTTATCTATTTTATTGCGTTTATTTATTTATTGTCAATTTTTCTTATCATTATATATTTATTGCATGGCGGAATTTTTATTTCAAAAAAATATTTTCAATAACCCTTAGAAAGAAGGTTCGTCTATTAGCTTAGGGGATACATTATCGCTGCAAGTTTATGTGACGACTTCGCCTAGAGTCGGTGGACTTCCGAAAAAGGAATACTTATCAAGAGATACCCTCTTGACGAGTAGGACTTTGGAAGGACACCCATGACTCTTTGTAACGACCTTAACCTAAAATCTCATTACGAGACCTTTCACGACTTTAAGACGAAAGTCTTAGTCTGTAAAGAGGCTCCACTTAAGGGGGGCCTTGTGCCTTGTCCCTCTGGTGTTATTCATGATACTCTTAAGGAAACCACCTTCTGGGAGGGTATACTAACCGTAGGATAAAATTAAGGAACCTACCTTTTAAGGTTACTTATCGCAAAAACTCTGTCACTGAACTGTACGTCCCTATAGGGGTACTTATTACAAAAATCCTGTCACTCGACCCTACACCTATGCATTCATAAATTCCATATATTTGTCATACATTTCATATATTCGTCACCCGTTTCTTTCTATTTGTCTTATTCACATGGGATATAAAAGATAATAATAAACTCAAGATCTTGGTAACTATCTTTAAAAATGGATACCAAAGGAAACAACTTGTTCGCGTCAATGCGCCAAACGTGTCTAAAATCAAAGCCATGAAAGGGAAATAATATGCTGAAGACATTTCAAGCTTTGTCAAGAAAAGGTGGATAGTTTCAAGAGCAAACGTCTGCAAGCGCCCCAAGAAGACTTATTTCCCTTGGTTCAATTTCATACAAACAAGTTTTGGTTTAAGATTGTAATATTTTTCAATATCTGAATTATGTTACCTTCAATAAAGGCATTTTGTTTGCGCATCTCGTTTGCGTATCTATTTTAAATATAGTCACCAAGTAAAATAATAATCTAAGGACAAGCATGTACCCAGGGGAATAAGACATTTAAGACAAGAAGCCATTTCATGTTCATGCACATCCATTCGCACACATGCATTCACGAACACTTGTATATCATATCAAAACTCATTTTTCAAAAACATCTCTCCAGTTGAACCATTGGTAGAAGAAGATCTCCACCTCCTTTTTCTCCATATCAAACCAGGGCCTACCAACAAAAAGCAATGGAGAAAATCGAGGAAACTCAAGTTGCATTCAAAGAGGATCTCGACCAAGTAAAGGGTGATGTCACTTCAATGAAAGGAGATCTGAGTCAAGTTCTCTTAGATTAAAAGAACATTATTGACAGGCAAGACCTGATTCCCAGGGTAGCTTTCGAGGAAGTATCCCTAAATATTGGTGCATCAAGTGGTCACCGACCAAGGAAAGAGCCAGAAGCAGGACTCCAAAAGTCCGTCATGGCCCAACAAGAAGTTGAAACTGAAGGGTTTGTTCCACCTCCACCAAAAGCATGGGCATCACATACCCTACAGATTACAACCAATAATGCAGACAACTACTTAGACCTGCAATACGGATACCACAACCAAGAGGATGCCAATCAAACACCCTTAAAGACGACTAGTACTCATGTTGTTCCACTAGTAATGAATTAGTACAAAGCTCTAGAGGAAAGATTAAAAGTTGTGGAGGGTTTTGATGCTTTCGAAGTAGACTCTCTCGAAATGGGCCTAGTTCCTGATGTGGTGATTCCACCAAAGTTCAAAAGTTGATGATTCACTATTTTCAAGATAGCCTGAGTGGGGTATCCTTAGACTGGTATATGCAATTGGAGCAAACACATATTCGAACCTGGGTAGATCTTGCTAATGCTTTCCTAAAGCATTACAAATATAACCTGGATATGGCGCCTACCCGCATGCAACTCTAGAATCTGTCCCAGAAGAAAGAGGAGTCCTTCAAAGAGTATGCTCAGAGATTGAGGGAGTTGGCATCCCGTGTGCAACCACCACTGTTAGAGAAGGAATTAGTAGACACATTCATGGGGACTTTTCAAGGGTTGTATTATGAGAAGATGGTTGGAAGTGCCTCTTCAGGGTTCTCAGACCTAGTAACTATCAGAGAAAGAATCGAGACTATAATAAAAAGTGGAAAGATAGGGGGACCATCAAATGCTCCCTATAATTCAAAAAGGCCTGCTTCAAACTTCCCGAAAGGAAAAGAGGGAGAAACTAATGTTGTAGCATCACAACCCAGGGTACAACAACCATTAGTGATCCCACAAGGGCAGCAGTAAGGCAGAAGGTCACCCAGAAAATTTGATCCATTATGTGATACGGTGGGCAGAACCGGACTGTTTTAGAAAAATGCTGGTTTGCGTTTTGCATTTTATGTTCACAAAATGTCGCGGTAAGCAAGAGTCGCCACCGACTTTTATTTTATCCAACTGGAAAGGAAAAAAGCACAGAAAAATTCCTTTTTCGAGATTTTGAGTAAGGGGGTAGATTATAGAAAGGGAAGGTATTATCACCCTTTCTATCCGTAGTTTTCTACGGGCTCTTAGGTACTTGCTCATCATTTTAAAAATTGATTATGTGTTTGTGTGTTTGAAAAGTTTTTGTTTTACTTCTATTTAACCCTTGCTTCCTACTTCAAGAGTGTTACGAAGTCATTTTGAAAACTTTGTTTGAAAAAGTGTAAGTGTGGAAAAGTTTATTTTGAGCAAGTACCTACTAGCATCTACCTACTCGAAAAAAGAATGTTTCTGTTCTTGTTTCCTTTAGACGGTGCTATCCTACTTATTTGATAAATAGGAAGCACCGTCGTTGGAGTTGTAAGGGTCAATTCGAAAGGGACGTACAATCACTAAAGCAATGTTAGGACATCTTAGTAATAACCCTAGTGTCTTAAGATCATATTCGAGGCAACATTTTCGAGGCAACCTTTCCGAGGCAACATTTCCGAACAGGACTTTTGATCTTTGTTTAGACAAGAGAGCGACCATTAAAACACGCTATACTTAATGATCATTTATCGAAGGCAACCGAAGTGGGAGTATACCCTAGGAGTGCGCATGTGCGAGTGATTCAATTTCAAGTTATTATCTTTGCAAATTTAGGGTTTGCTAACTATTTTAAAATTAACATACATTTTTGTCATGCAATCCTATTATCATACATCTAACAGTTAATATTTGCGAAAATTAAAATGCGAGAAATAAAACTACACTATTACAAGGCTTCGGGGAGAGGGATTAATTACATAGCCAAAACCCGTAAAAAATGATAAATAAAAGGAAAACTCCTAATTAAACTATTACATCCCATAAGTAGTTACATTACTATTGTAAAAATAAATAAACGCGCGATGAATCTAGTACGAGAGAAAATTAGGGTTTTGACCCCGTCTAACCTAATTAAAAGAAAAATCATATTTGGTTGTTTTTTATTATTTTAAGAAAATAAGGTTTTAATTAAAAATAATACAAACCTAATTACTAATTAAATTAAATTAAGGAAAATAATTAATTTTGACAGATTTTTAAATTTTTGTTATTTTGAGAAAATAAAATAAAAATTAAATTAAACAAAACCCTAATTTTCTAGTTTATTTTAAGTTATTTACAAAAAGATTAAAGTTACCCTAAAATTAAATTAAACTAATTAAATTAATTTTGACAAAATATAAAAAAAACCTAAATTTTATGAAAGTGATTTTTATGAGTTTTTTGTAAAAAAAGAATTAATTTTGATGTTAGAAAATAATTCAAACAAAAAAATTAAATAAATAAAAGAAAATATATAAAAGAAAAGAAAGAGAGAATTGGGCCTTGTGATCAGCAAACAGGGGGTGTCCATAGCAGCTTTTGGGCCCAAATAGCCTTGGTCCATGTTGACCTTGCTGCTTCAATGTTGCATGTTTGACTAGGATGCATGGTAGACCTTCGTGTGATGGCCTTGGGATCTAGATTATGGGCAATCTGATGGTTGACAGATGATGGTCCATGGTGGTCCGCCTGTACATACGCCTGATCATGCAATGAAAAATATTATGAAATAATAGGGAGACCTAGGATTCGAACCCAGGCCCTATGGCTTTTTCCACACACCACCTTACCAACTTCGCTAGCGCGCTTGTTTGTATATGAAATATCAAATAAACAATATATTGGAAACAAGCAAAGATATATACTAAACGAGCGAATTTTTGAATGGATGAATCATGGCCTGCCGCGTCTCTTTTCTTCTTCCTCTCTTCGTTGGTAAAAGTCCAAGACTTTTACCTACAGACAAATGTCTGTAGCTATAGCCCATGTGATTTTCCAAAATCCCATACACGCACCATAAATGAAATCTAATGCTACATACCAATTCATCTTGGCCTTGTGAACATCATGGTACCTCTCTTTTGGGCCAATTTCACCTGCATAAGAAAACCCTAAAACGAACCAAGAAAACCTAACAATGGCATATCTCTGTATGGTTAGCAAAAATGAAATTAATCATTACCAATAGCTTGCAAATGTTTCACTGAACGAGAATATGCAAAGTATTCATGCTACAAATGCCAAAATAATGATATTGGATTTCAATAAAATGCCAAAGTCGTGAGTCACTTACAGTGAGTTTTCGTGCACGAAAATGCTTGCTAAGGATTGGTATGGACTCCTTGAACACCCAGGAAATGAATGAGATCGCTTGGAAGGCTTGAGATAGCCTGGAACTATGAAATCAGATTACCACTTTTTCTTGATTTTTTGAAAGTTGTTCTTCACTCCAAACGCCTCTAACCCTCTTTCTTTTGGTCTGCATTTGTTCAATATATATCATTGAGTGAATTAGGTTTACAAGTTTGCTCTAAATCTTTTTCAATTATGGTCATTGATCAAGATTTGATTCTCTTGTAAATCTTTCCAAAACAAGCCAACAACTAATCTTTTTGTGTACAAACAGGCCTTGCACGATTTGATTTCATTGCTAGTTGTATAAGAGACCTAAAATATGCAAAAATCTCAAGGTTTAAATGATTTTGATATTTCCATGATTTTATTTTGATTTAATTTGATTTAATTGAAATAAAAATCAAAATAAATGGAAAAAATAAAATAAAGGCAAGTGGGAAGGATCATGGGTCTTGGACCATGTTACAAACTCAAGAAGAGTACAAAAAGTTGGGCCCATTTGACAAAAATTGTAATTTGAGGCACTTTTGACTTTTGGCAATTTTGCAAAAAAGGTCAACTTCACCAATGCATAACATCTTCAATTTTGACTCTATGAAGGTGTTCTTGGACTTTTTAGAAAGATCAAGATGTCCTATAAGAAAAACTTTTATTCTCACCTCAATTGAGTCTTCCATGTTCATATATGAAGCTTTGACAAAAAAGGTGTTTTTGTTGACTTTTCAAAGTGACCTATAATGTCCAAATTCATAACTTCTTGTGAGTGCATATTTTGAACTTGGGAGATGAAGATGGATTGTAAATAATTTCATTATCTTCAAAATGAGCTTTGGATGGGTCATTTAAAATAAAGTATGAGAAAGTTATGCTTGGTCAAAGTTGAGTTGACTTTTCCTACAAAACCCTAATTTAGCAACTTTTGGTTCTTGATGAATTGTGAGCAATCTTCGATGAATCATGATCAACCCTTGATAAAATGATGAATAATACTTAAAAATGAGGATGTTAACCAAAAATCTTGAGGTTTGACTGTATGGGGACCACAGTTGACTTTGTCCCTAGCACAGTCGATTTTCAGGCCTTTGAGCAATTGACTGAGTAAACTTTCTCTGCAAGGCTTGAAACTTGACATGGATGATATTGAGAACATATTAGGACAATGGTGAGAATTTGGGGTCCCTTGGACTCAATTATCTTGATGCAACATGAAACCCTAATTTGAGGTAGATTTCCTTAAGAGAGGGTTTGTCTGGTCAACCCTTGGATTTCCTTGAGCAATTTGAGGACCTCACTTGAAATGTATTGAGAAATATGGGAGGGAAAATTTTGGGGTACAACACACTCCCTATGCCACCTAGCCAGTTATTGCAACAGCTAGTTAAGACATCCTTGGTGGAAATCAAGCCTCTAGCTCCTGCAGTCGGGCCACTCCCACGAAGATATAATGCCAATGCCAGATATGAGTATCATTCTAATTCTCCTGTACATACCATTACGCAATGTTGGCCATTCAAGCATAAGGTCCAAGATTTGTTAGAATCTCAAGACATCACTTTCGAGAAGCCTAACATTAAATTAAACCCTATGCCTTCCCACGATGGGCCGATAATAAATGCAATTGAAGTAGTCACTGACTCTGGGGCAAGCAGATGAGCAAAAACCCCGATAAACTTGATGAAAGAACATCTGTTGGGATGTAGGTTCCTGTTGGAATATAATGAAGCCTTCGAAATAACGCTGCAAGAACTAATGGACCAGGGGATAGTCCAGTTCAGACAATACCCTGAAGAAAAATATAAAGCTGCTCTAAAGGGCGAAGCACATTTTCCTCCAATCCAAGAGACCTTTTTCAACAAGGGAGTAGAGCATGGCAGACATGTGGTTATGATAGCCAACAAAGCCAACACCAAAGGGGCAACTGAATTCATCTGAGAATACGCCCCAGAAGAAGAACTCAAAACATGGACTACCATGGAGATTCCTGAGATCTTTTTCTTTCCTAATTAATTTTTATTGTTTTTGAAAGAACCTATGTCAAGCCCGGGGCATAGGGGTTGCTTGTAAGGGTTCCCCCGTTTTGTTTCAGACAATATCTATGATTAATAAAAGGGATATTTTATTCTCAATTAAGATCCCTTTCTTTCTCTTGCATTTATATCTTAAATTTAAAAATGGCAATACTTTCTCTGCATATGCATTTTCAAATCTCATTTACTAAATCTGCACCAAAACATGATAAGTGTGCAAGTTCATGCCCAAAGCCACTGATATTGCTACTGCTGTGACCCGATATAATTTTGATGCTCCTATCAACCAAGCCGAAGAGGAAGATGATAAAGATCTTGAACTCTCTGAGAAAATGGCGAGTGAAATAAAATGAAAGGCTAACAATATACAACCATATCAAGAGGCTATTAAGACCATTAATATGAGCACATGGGAAGATATGGAAGAAACCAAGCTAAGGGGCAATGTCAGAGCGGAGCCAAAAAGAAGTTGATCAAGTTATTGCACATATATGCTTGTTCCTATAGAAACATGCCAAGGTTAGATACAGACATGATGGTTGATATACCACCTCTTCAAAGAAGGTTGTTCGCCAGTTAGGAAAAAATAAGCGACTATGAAATACCAGGACCTACAAAGAACCCGAGCCAGGGGCATGTTGGACATTCACGTTCGAAGGGGATTCAAATACACTGGGGCACAATACAAGGGCAATTGTTACTTCTTCAAAGAATTCTCACAAGCCATATGCCATGTCAATGGAAAATGTGATACTAAATATCCAAAACTGATTCCATATCGGGATCATGTTTTAAAAATGACTATGGAATTCACAAAGATCATTTCCAGCCACATCCCACGAAAAGGAAATCAAATGACAAACGCCCTGGCAGCTGTATCATTTATGTTCAAAGTAACTTGGTCAAACCGCGAGTTACGCGTCACTTCAAAAAGCCCGCACACTATCTTGCTATCAAAGAAAGACCAGACAACCAGCCTCGAATTTACGACATCAAGAAGTACCTATAAAAGCAAGACTATCTATAAAATGCCTCTAGCATCGACAAACGAGCTCTACGGAAATTAGCATCGGGTTTATTTTAGAGTAACTATGTAATACACAAGATGAACCACAACATGGTCTAATACTTGAGAAGATTATGCCACCTTGCCTCGACTCACGTGGTACATGGACCCCCAACTACGAAGGTCCGTACATAGTCAAAACGACATTCTCTGTTGGTGGTCTTATCCCCACAACAATGGATAGGGAAGAACTACTGCATCCGACAAATTCAGACGCAGTCAAAAAATATTATGTATAAGAAGCTCGCTAAGCTCGAACCTCAAACAGGCGACTTAGGCAAAAAGGAGCATCCCGGTGGATCGAAGACCCTAAAGGGAGATCCAGGAAAAAATTAAGGGCATATAACAAAAAATTATCCCGGTGGATTGGAAACTCGAAAGGGAAATCCAGGCAAAAATTAGGGATCATACGAAAGAAATAAAGAACAAAAAGACTACGATCTAAGAACTGCGACTACGAACCACGAAGGGAGATATAGATCTGAATCATAATACTCATAAGCAAAGGAGATAAGACCATTAAGAGGATATTGGGGAACAACAGCAACAATTATCATTTTTATTGCACAGTTGTAAAACTTTATGTAATTACCTCTTTCTAGGAATTGCATCTTGTATTCTCTCCTATTCAGAGGCATATCAATAAAACATTTGTTTTCTTTGCATCTTTCAAATTGCGTTTTTTCACATACTTGTTTACAAAATATTACGATCATTACTTGTGAATATTTTCTTGAAATCATTTCGGAGGATTGACAAAATAAAAGCATTTGACAAAACATCAAAAAACATTTTGGTTAGGAAAATATTGAAAGAAAATCCACGTCTACGTCTATGCACATGGCTATGCCCACGTCTGCACTCATAATACGAGGGTTATACACACGTCCACGCACATGGATACTCCTACGTCTTGCAACACAAAAGTCTACGCACGTGTCTACGCCTATGTCTACGCTCATGATGCAAAAAGTCTACGTCCACACATACGTCTGCGCCTATACTTGCACTCACAATATAAAGTCTACACACATGTCCACATCTACGCTTGCACTTACAACATAAAAGGATACACATATTCCAATACATACGTCTACGCCTGCGCTTACAACATACAAATCTACGCATATGCCATTACCTACGTCTGCGTCTACGCCTACACCTGCACTTACAATACAGAAAATAAATGTCCACAATTTTGCTAACATTACTCACTGCGTTCAAATTCAACAAAGATGCAACGACACAACATACAACGCCAGGGGATTGGTACATCTAAGCCAATGCTTTAAAGGAGAGAATTCCAGAAATAGTCTTCATAACATTTCAAGGCATGCGCGCATCTTACACACATTTCATACATACATTTTGCATATCCAAAGCATACATACACTATACATTTTTGCATACAATACGCATATATCCAGGGTTCCATATCAATGTCAAACATCATACATTTTGCATACATCCAAACATCTCAATATCACACGCATGTATCATACAGCAAACAAACACCCTCACCCTCGATTTAGCTATCTAAGGGTCAACCAACAAAATACTTCTCCTACAATTCAACCCGTCACCTAAGTCTTCATATCGTGACACGTTCAGTCCATCACCTGAGCCTTCTTGTAGTGAAGAGTTCCTTACAAACCCAGACCATCGCCTCAAACTTCATGTAGCGATGCTCGAAAACAAATTTAGCTTATCACCTCAGACTTCACGCAGTTATTTGTGAACCTAACCCATTGCTTCAGACTTTATGCAGCAATGTGTTTCTTTATTCCACGCTCTAGACCATCGCCTCAGACTTGAAGAAGCGGTGCTTGAGAACCAAAACTCAGCCCATTTCCCCATACTTCATGTAGCAATGTGTTTCTTTATTCCGTGACATAAATCATCGCCTCAGACTTTAGGCAGCGATGCTCAAAACCAAATCTAGCTTATCGCCTCAGACTTCACGCAGCGATTTGCGAACCTAACCCATTACCTCAGACTTCATGCAATAATGCGTTTCTTTATCCCACGCTCTAGACCATCACCTCAGACTTCATGCAATGATGTTTGAAAACCAAAATTTAGCTCATTACATCAAACTTCATGCAGCAATGTGCTTCTTTATTCCAAGCTCCAGACCATCGCCTCAGACTTCATGCAGTGATGTCCAAAAACAAAATCTAGCTTATCGTCTCATACTTTACGCAGTGATTTGCGAACCTAACCCATTGCCTTAGAATTCATGCGGCAATGTGTTTCTTTATTCCAGGTTCCAAACCATCACCTCATACTTCATGCAGCGATGCTCGAAAACAAAATCTAGCCTATCGCTTCAGACTTCATGCAGCGATTTACAATTTAGCTCATTGCCTGAGACTTCATGCAGCAATGCATTTATTTATTCTGTAACATCGATCATCGCCTCAGAGTTTATGCTGCAATGCTCGAAAGAAAACAAAAATCTAGCCCATCGCCTCAGATGTCATGCAGCAATTCACAAACATAACCCATGGCCTTAGTCTTCAAGCAGCCATGCATCATCAATCATTGTTGTATTCATCCTCCAAATGGGCGAATGATAAAAAAAAACCAAGACATACGAAATTACACTCTTAAAACCATCTGCCTCGTTATCAAACCCTGGTAAGCGATACATCATCAGCTTTGCCTACTTCCTTTAGACTTGTAAGGGTATGCTATATCAGTGTAACTGTATGTTTTGTCAGACAAATTTTGGGATACTTCAAGTATTCAATAAACTTCCAATCAGAATGCACAAGACTCGAGTTTTCTCATGCTATTCGACTGGAACATAATTGAATAAGGGTAGCTGTCGTACCCCAAATTTGTCCTACCTCGATGATTTTATTTTTCGAGATTAAAATTTAAGAAATATTCAATTAAAGATGGTACAACAGTATCTTATGGTCTATCTTTATCCGACTAGGGGGTGTACCTTAAATTTAGGAAAGTGGGGCTTTCTAAATCAAAAAGACTCATGTATCTGTGAACCCATTCGTGTGGCATGTTGGCCAATGGCCCATGCGATTCAAAAATGTAAAGTTATTTCAATATAATAACTACTAAATATTTGTTATTATTGAAATTAAAATTGCTATTAAATAATAATTGAATTTATTTTAGGTGTTACTTTGTTATTAGTAAAAAGGGTGGGGGTAATTTACTTAGTTGACCCATTTCTATTTTTGTTATCCAAATAGAAAAAGGGGGTGTGTTTATCAATTTAAGGCCCTTTAGGATGGCCTGTTTGATGAGTAGAGAAGAAAAGAAATATATTGTTAAAGAAAGTTGTTTGTTGTTTTAAAATAAATAAATAATGTTTAATGTAACGTTTCTTTTTACAGAAATGTTTTAGTATTTAAATGAAAGTTGTTTAGTTATTAAAAGTTTTAGTCAAATAAAACAAAATGGGGCGCTGGGCTAGTTAATTGCAATACCAAGCCCAAGTGATATAAAAAATGGTTTTCTGGATACAAATAAAATATAAAAAAATAGCTAAGGCCCAATCAGTAATTAACGCAAGGCCCAAAGTTATCTAATAAACAATTATTGTGTAAAATTTGCTAACTGGAGCCGTAGCAATCAAGGAGGCAAATACGCGTTTTTATCAATTAACATTTACTGTTGGGATCAATCTAATTTAAGGCATAATTATGTTGAGAATTATATCTTGTTATCTAAAAGCCCAGAATTTCTGAGGAACGAAAATATTATCAATCTTCATTACACCAGATCGAATACACATAATCAACAAAGCCTAGAATTCTTATTACAAATCCAATACATAATACAAAAATCAAATCTAAACTGAATCCAAACAAATATATTCTAAATAAAATTTCCAGAATCTTTTAACATAATTAAATCAATTACAGTAAAAACCTAAATCAATTGGAATCATCTAATCCCTAAATCTACGTTATCTAAATTGTAACATAGACGGAGGACAGAACCGCGAGTGGGAAGAACATAATTGCGACATACTTGAACATAAAAACGGTAAAAAAGAAATTGACAGGGAGGAATTTGAAGAATGTAGAAGAAGAAGAACACCTCATAACCTATTGAAGACGAAGAAGTGGGCAATTAGGGTTTCAATTTCTGAAGCCCTAATCGCCGATTATCATCACTCCACCTTCACCATCGTTGGTCATCATTCATAAATCTGCAGAATCAAACAAGAAATGAGGGGAGATTAAACCCAGAAGCTCGAAATCGGAAAAAGAAATTTCGAGAGGGGTAAATCGAACTTAGCTTTTTCCTTTTTATGGATCTTGTATTTTGTTGGTTGCGAGGGTTTTCGGTTGAGCACCGCCGTTGGGTAGTGGATTAGGGTTTGTAAGATGAAGGGTTGTGTATGAAGCGAAAGGGACAAGAGAGAGAGAGGAGATTTTTTCTGTAAAGCTGGAAGAAAAATGATTAAAACAAATAATATAATATGTTGATCAAATGTGCGCTCACCTATGATAACTAATATGCATCGTCAATCTTATCCACGTGATCTTGATAAGACGGCCAGAGGCCTAGTCTGCATGATAGCTAACATACTCCCTCGCGCACTCAATCTTACCGGCCTTCAAAAACTGTGTAATGGGTCGGGCCCAATTCGTTTCTACGCCCCCATTCCCAAATTACTAAAGCTACAAAACAATTTGCACCCCCCCCCCCTGTCTGAACTATTTTGGGCCTAACTCAGTCTCCTAAAGGCACCCCCTGATTTTCTTGTTAGTTCAAAATTACACCCCCCAGGTTTGACTTAATTAAATCATTTTATTTTCTATTATCACTTATTTTCTATTTTTTATAATTGTTATATTTTAGTATTTTTTTATTACATACTATTATAATTACTTAATTTCTCGTTATTATTATTATAATTATTATCTATTAATTTATTTTTTCTATTTACCATTATTTTATTTACTATGTAAATATTATTTATTTTTATATTATATTTAAATATTATATGATCATTTAAATTATTTTTATTCAAAAATTGCATACATTATTTTACTATATTATTTGCATTAAATCTTTTTTAATCATGCATTAATCAAGATATTTTTGCAGTTAATACGATTAAAACACACTCAACAAACAACAAATTATTTTTCGCAATAAACTAAGCTAATCAATTGTTTTTGAAAAGGTTTCAAACAGATATTGACTTACCGCGCATTTAGTCAAAATCTCCGCAATCACTACTCTCGACCAAGTGCGAGGTGATTCAAAATATTTTTGCAACCCCTAAAAAACACCAACCCCATACGAACTACGAATTGGGACTCTGATTCCTCTTAAGAGGATACATAGGCATACGATCAAAAATCGTAGTGAGTTCCCCTATAAAAAATTTAAACCTTTCCCTTATAAAAAAAATTAAACCCTTTCTCCTAATTAAAGTTTAAAAGCCTCTTCTACCTGAACTTAAACCTAAAACCTAACATCCTCGTGAAAAAGGTAGATGAAAGGTGCCTAACACCTTCCTTTCGTCTAATAAGAGTCCGAAACCTAGAATCTCTGTCTGCGAATTAGGGATTTCTGTTAGATTCCTTTCCCTAGGATAAAAACTAATAGTGGCGACTCTTGATTTAAAAACCAGTTGCTACAGTAAGTAACTGGAAATTTTGCTCCGTTGGGGGATATAAGAACACCTGACATCATCAGGTTATATGTTGAGGATATGGCGGTGACTTTATAGTAGGATGTCTCTGCCTCTGTACCTGTTGGAGAAAGTATCTGCGGGGATTTGCAGATGGCCTTTATACATTGTCCTATTTCTTAAAGCCCGTGGTAACTGTCTTTCTATTTCTATGTGCATATTTGTAAACGATAATCAAATTTGAATTCATATGTTCAAAAAGAATCACTAGACGTTTTTGCAAACAAAATAGAAAGGTAAAAAACAAATAGTGTTGCACTTTCAAAGAAATAGCTTTGCATTAATTTGGAGAGGTTTTGCCTATAATATGCCTTTTTGTACAAGGAGACGGACACCCTAGTAAGAGAATGTCGTCGTAATAATGAAAACTATACAAAATAGTATACAAAGAAAAACAACTATGTGAAATAATCCCATTGGTTTTCCACTCTGCTATTGCCTTTATGTCTTTGAGCGTCTCATCTCTTTGTTGTTTGTCTGAAGCTGACTGTGTTGATTAGTACCATTTAAACTTGATAGTTATTATCGAAGATTGGTTTTAAGGTAATCCAATGGGACATATTTATACGCTTTCAATCCCTAACTTTTGCCTGGACTGCCCTTTCAAGTTTTCAGTCCACCGAGATAACCTTTTTTGCCTAAGCTGCCTTTTTAGGTTTTCGACTTGCCGGGTGTACAGATTTTTTCTCACATGTATATCCCTAATTTTTACCTAGGCCAGTTAACCTAACGGGTCTTTGTTCATGCGTAGTATCTTTTAACTATGTTTACATTTACAGGGTGCGGAAGGTCGTCACCGTCCATAGTGGTTAAGATCATGGCTCCACTAGAAAATATGATCTTGATCATAAATGGTCCTTCGTATGTAGGAGTCCATTTGCCCCTGGGATCACCTTGTGGAAGTATGATGCGCTTGATTACTAGGTCACCAGCCTGATATACTTGACGTCTGACCTTCTTGTTAAAAGCTTTAATCATACGTTTTTGGTACATCTGACCATGGCAGACAACCGCGAGCCTCTTCTCGTCAATCAGGTACAATTGGTCAAGTCGAGTCTGAACCCATTCATCTTCATTCAATCATGCATCCTTCATGATTTTCAATGAAGGGATCTGGACTTCAATGGGTAGGACAACTTCCACACCGTATACCAGAGAGAAAGGAGTTGCCCATGTTTATGTTTGCATTGTGGTACGGTAACTGTGAAAAGCAAATGGTAACATCTTATGCCAGTCTTTGTATGTTACTGTCATCTTCTGTATGATCTTTTTGATGTTTTTATTAGCAACCTCTACAATGCCATTCATCTTCGGCTGGTAAGGAGAAAAGTTATGACGCTGGATTTTCAGTTGCACGCAGAGTCCTGTGATCATAGTATTATTGAGATTGGTACCATTATCTGTAATGATTCTTTCTGGAATACCATACCGACAGATAAGGTTATGCCTGATGAATCGGGCCACAACGTTCTTAGTAACATAAGCAAATGAAGCTGCCTCAAACCATTTTGTGAAGTAATCGATGGCGACGGGGATGAAGTGGTGCCCATTAGAAGATGTGGGTATGATATCTCCAATCATATAGATGTCCCACATTGTGAATGGCCAAGGAGCAGTCAAGATGTTCAAGGGGATTGGGGGCACATTTATTTTATCATCATAGATCTGACACTTGTGACAAGTTCGTGAATGCTGATAATAGTCTGCTTCCATAGTGGACCAGTAGTATCATGCCCTTAGAATATTCTTAGCCATTGTATGCCCACTAGAATGGGTGCCAAAGCTGCCTTCATGCAAATCTTCCATAACTTTCTATACTTCAATTTTATCCACACATCGAAGCAAAGTAGAATCGTGGTTGCGCTTATAGAGGATTCTATTACTGAGGAAGAACTTGGCAGAGAATCTTCTTAGGAACTTCTTATCGTTGAGGGAAGCTACCTCGGGATACTCCTGGGTTTCAAGGTATCTTTTGACTTCATAGATCCAAGGTTTGTCCACTACTTCTTCAGTATCAATCTCATGGAAGTATGCTAGTTCGTCCATTCTTTCGATAGTGATCTGAGGAGCTTCATTATCCCACCTGACCTCGAACATGGATGACATAGTAGCTAGCGTGTCCACTAGTTGATTTTCCTCTTGTGGAAATGCTCAAAGGTAACTTCTTCAAAGTATGAATTAATTTCAGAACATGTTCCCGGTAAGGGATGAGATTAGGATGCTTTGTGTCCCATTCTCCTTTGATTTGACTAATAACTAGGGCTGAGTCAACAAATACACTCAAGAATTTGATCCTCAAGTCGATAGCAACTTTGAGACCCATAATGCATGCTTCATATTCAGCCATATTGTTGGTACAATTGAAACATAGTCTGGAAGTGAAAGGAGTATGATAGCCTTCGGGAGATATGATCACAGCACCGGTGCCATTTCCAAGTGCGTTAGAAGCTCCGTCAAAAACCATAGTTCACTAGGATCCTTGTTCAGGTCTATCATACGGTCTAAGTTCTTCACAATCATTCACTAACATGATGTCCTCGTCCAGAAATTCAAAACTCATGGATTGATAATCGTCCATAGCCTGATGAGCCAAATGATTAGCTAGTACACTTCCTTTTATTTCTTTTTGGGTAGTGTACTAAATGTCGTATTCAGTCAGGACCATTTTCCATCTTGCTATTCTTCTAGAGAGAGTGGGCTTCTCGAATATGTATTTGATAGGATCCATTTTAGATATCAATAAGGTAGTGTGAGTCAGCATATACTGTCTTAGCCAACGAGAAGCCCATGCCAGAGCACAACAAGTTTTCTCGAGCAGTGAGTATCTGGTTTCACAATCGGTAAACTTTTTGCTCAGGTAGTTTATTGCATGCTCTTTTTGGCCAGACTCGTCATGCTACCCCATCAAACACCCCATTGAATTTTCTAATAATGTTAAGTACATGATCATAGGTATTCCTTCAACCGACGGCATCAAAATTGGAGGCTCTTAAAGTTACTCCTTGATTCTATCAAAGGCAGTCTGGAAGTTGTCATTCCACCTTACCACTTGATCCTTTTTGAGTAGTTTGAAGATTGGCTCATAAGTAGCGGTTAGGTGGGAAATGAATCTGGCAATGTAGTTTAGACATCCTAAGAATCCTCTAACTTCCTTCTCGATGCAGGGAGTTGGCATCTCTTGAATAGCTTTAACCTTTGCAGGATCAACTTCGATACTTTGCTGCTGACCACGAAGCCTAATAACTTACCAGATCTTTACTCCAAAGGTGCACTTGTTCGGGTTCAGTCTTAACTTGTATTTCTTATGTATTTCAAACAGTTTATGCAAATGATCCAAGTTCTCTTCTTCAAGTTAAGACCTAGCTATCATATCTTCGACATATACCTCTATCTCGTGATAGATCACATCGTGAAACAAAGCTACCATAGCATGCTGATAGGTTGCCCCAGCATTTTTCAATCCAAATGGCATAACTTTGTAGAAGAAGGTCCCCCACTGCGTAACGAAAGTTGTTTTCTCCATATCTTCAGGTTCCATTTTAATCTGGTTATATCCGGAGAAACCATCCATAAAGGAGAAAACTTTATGTTGCACGGTGTTGTCAACCAGAACATCAATATGGGGAAACAGAAAGTCATCCTTGGGGCTCGCCCTATTCAAATCTCTGTAATCCACACACATGCGCACTTTGTCGTCTTTTTTAGGTACTGTTACCATGTTTGCAACCCATTATGGATAAGAAGTAACAGCTAAGAATCTGGCGTTAAACAATTTCATAACCTCGGCCTTGATTTTTTCTGACATTTCAGGCCGTATACAACGAACCTTTTGCTTTACTGGAGGACAGTCTTCTTTCGTTGGTAGACGATGAACCACAATATTAGTGTCCATCCCCGACATGTCTTTGTACGACCAGGAAAAGATCTCAATATAGTCATGTAACATCTGGATTAACCATTCTTTGACACTATGCTCCAAGTTTGCACCTATCTTGACTTCCTTTTTGTCCTCTTCAGTTCCCATGTTTACCGTCTCAACTGGCTCTTCATGAGGCAATATCGTTCTTTCCTCCTATTGTAATAGTCTAGCAAGTTCTCTTAGTACTTCACAATATTCTTCAACTTCGTTCTTAGTTTGGTATATCATATTTTCAAAGTCATAATTGGCAATAGTAGGACCGCTATCAATGGGATCCAGAGTGGATGTGGATATGCAGTTTGATATGTGGGTGTGTGTAAGAGAGCATAGCTATTTTGATAAAGTAAAAACAGAAAAGAAAGACAAAGAGCTTAAACTTTTCATGCAAAACGTCCAATGATTTATTAATGACATATGAAGATGAAGTAATAGCCCTCACAAAGTAGACCATTGTGCCTCGAGTAAAGCACAAGGCCTTAGAGTTTCAACTGTTCAAATATTACATATTCCAAAAACAAAAAGATAATTACTCTTGAATAAAAGTAATAGGAACAAAATCCTTGGTCTCCCAATTGTTGAGTCCACCGCTGATAGTTGAGAAGATCCACTTGTCCATGTCGTAGTCGCTATCACTATCCCGAAAGCATTGATTCCATGATTGCTGATGCGTATTGGTGGCCCTCCATCACGAGCACAACAAACGGCTCTTTGGGCTCCTGAAGTAAAATCCAAACAAAATTTGTCAGATTTGTAAGGGATATCAAGGAGTTGGCCCAAAATGGTACACCCACCTTCCTTTACTACTTCTTTGGCATCCTTAAAAGAAGCCATCTTCAATGGAGGTATGGTAATCTTCGGAACACTAGTAGCAGTCTTAGTTATAATAACTGTCTGAGGAACCTCCTCAAAGTTCTGACAGGGGGTCTCGATGAACTCGTCATCCATCTCAACATACCTGAAAGAATTCAGGTGGCTTACCATGTATTCCTCCTCGCCATGGACTGTGATAATCTTTCCGTTAACTGGGTACTTCAATAATTGATGCACAGTAGAAGTAATAGCACCGACCCCATGAATCCAGGGGTGACCCAATAGACAGAAGTAGGACGGGCGGAGTCTATCACATAGAAAGTGGGAGTCAAAAGTATGAGTACCAACTTTAATAGGGATGTCTACCTCCCCATGCACCATTCTCTTGGAACCATTGAAGGCCCTCACCACAATATTACTGGGCTTCAGTGTGAGTCCTTCACAATCTAATTTTTACAAAGCATTCTTGAGTAAGACATTCAACAATGAACCCGTATCCACAAGCACATGAGCTAGGGTAGTTCCCATGCACTAAATGGATACATGCAGGGAATCATTGTGCTTTCTTCCCTTGGATGTTAAATCTGCATCAGAGAAACCAAGTCCATTGTCAACTGTCAAACTAGTAACACAGTTCTCGAATTGATCGGCAGAGGTCTCTTGAGGCACATGGGCAAACTTCAGGAATTTTACCAAAGCCTTATCATGGGCTTCCTAGTATAACAGTAGGGCCAGCATTGAGATTTTTGAAGGGGTCTGCCCCAACTTCTCCATAATGTTGTAATCACTTTTATTTATGTTCTTTAATATTTCTTCCATTTCCTTCTTAGAAGCCTCGGGAATGACTTCTTTATGTGCCTTCGTCTGGACAGGCTCAACCAGTATCTCTTTGCCCCGAGTCTCAGCTGACTCAGTAGCGGGGATAATAATAGGGATGACAGTAGGAGTAGCATCGGGAGTAATAACAGGAGTAGCAGTAGGAGTGGCAACAAGAATAACCAAATGGGTAGCAATGGTCTTCGAAGATATTTTAGGAGAGAAAACTCTTTTGCTTCTCGTAATTTTTCTTGGTCCCAACGATGTTGTCGATGTCAAGATCATTATCTTCAACAGCTTCATTTTAATAGCCAATAAGTCTTGCTTGATGCCATGGTAATAGACGTCAGCCCCATAATTCCAAGGAACAGCTTTATCGGAGGAATATGGTATTGGCCCAGGAAAAGTGATGGTCAGAGGGGCAACCTTAGGAATGGATGTAATCCTGACGGGTCTTTTAGAAGAGACCCTGGGAGGATTGTCGGAAATGGTAATTATTGAAATATTTTCACACAAAACTTTTGTAGAGGGGACTTTCTCAAATATAATTTATCTGTTGTTTATCAAGTGCTGGACACCTATCTTTAACAACAAGCAACCATTGGGTAGAGACATGCATAGGTGGCAACCTTCACCATAACCCGGGAATAAACTAGATCGCAACAGATTCTTTTTAACAATCAGGAGAGGAGTAAGTAATTCATCAACAGAAGAAACAAACAGGTCGTTATCAACGGCATTGACACCCTGGCCATGTGTGGGCATTGGTGTAGTGATTACATTAGGGGTCTCTGGTGGATCAAACTCAATATCCTTCGCCTTGATAAGATCTTGCACCTTGTTTTTTAGAGCCCAACAATCATTTATATCATGCCCCAGACTTTCAAAATGATAGGCACATCGAGCATTTGGGTTATAGTGGGGAGATGCAGTATTGGGATTTTAGGAGCCTCTTTTAGAGTGACCAGATTAGACTTTAACAAGTGTGGCAAAACCTGAGATAAGGTCATGTTAATCCGGGTGAACTGTCTTCTAGGTGCAACCGGTCTTTGTTGATTATTTCGTTGTTAGTTTGATGCAGGATTGGAGATCATAACAGCTTCTATTGTTGGACGGTGTTCCGTTTTGCTTTGATTCCTCTGACCATAGGTAGCACTTACTTCTTTCTTCCTAGAGAATGATTTCCCTACTGTACTTGAGGATGCATCTCTCTGGATCTTACCACTCTCGATACCAGCTTCCACTCACTCACTAGTCAATATCAGCTCAGTAAACCTAGCTGAAGAGCTTCAAATCAGATGGTTGAAGAATGGACCAGACAAAGTATCCAAGAATATGTCTACCAGCTCTCTATCAGACAGAGGAGGTTGGACTCTTCCTTCAAGGTCTTTTCATTTCTGGGTGTTGTACCCCAAAATTTTCCCTCTCACTTATCAAGAATTTGCTCACAAGATCTCCTTGGACTGAAGACTGCACTAGGGTTGGATCAGCTCAAGACACCTCCTTAAACACTGATGACCAAAATTAGGGTTTGAGATTTCACAAGGATATTTGAACTTACAATACCCCATATAACTTTCATGGATCATTATGGACCCCCAATATTACTCATGTCAAGTTTCAAACCTTGGATCACACTTTTGCTCAATCAATTGAGTAGTTGACCTAAAAATCAGTTGTATTGGGGAAAAGGTCAACTGTGGCCAATTTATAGTCAAACTTCATAATTTTTTATCCACATCAACATTTTAAACCCATATGTATCATTTGATCAAGTTTGGACCATAATTCCCCAAGAGATTTGATCAAATCTCCAAAAAGGCAAAATGGTCAAAATTAGGGTTTTGACTGGGAAAGGGCAATTTCTGATTTTTTACCTAGCAAATGATCAATTGGTTTAAGGCATGATCTCAAGAGTGAAATTGCATCACTTTGACCTAATAACATGGCCTAAAATATTACTCAAGTTCAAAGGATTGACAGATGAATTTTCAGTCAACTTATCAAAAGTCAACTGTATACTGAAAAGTCAAACTTTGACTTTTTGGTCAAATTCAAATGCCAAAGATCACAATTCATCAAAACATGTCAAAATTTCTTATTGAAAAGTTATTCAAGAGAAACTTCCAACATGAAAGTTATAGATCTCCATGAAATCTACAACTTTGCTTCACACAACTTCTTCCAAAAGTTCTTAGATCTCAAGTTATAATTTTAAGAACATGTGGTCATGAAACAAAACACTTAGTGAAATTTTGCCCTAATTTGGTTAGGATTTTGATCCAAATTCATGGAAATTTTTCATATAGTTCCAAGGGAATTATTCAAAAGCAATTCAAATATGGGTTGTAGAGCATATTGCAAGCTTTCCGAAATGTCAAAGAACTCCTTGAGATCATTTTTGAGTAGGGAGAATCGGAGAGATGAATTTAGGGTTTTATCACTTGAATTACAAGTCATTTTGTGATGAACCAAGTTCAAAATTCAAACTATGTTGCATAAACTCTACTTTGCAGGCCTCAAACTTGTTAGAAACTCCATAATTAATGGCTTGCACAACTGTTAGAGGTCTCATTTCAAGCATTAAATGCATGGACATGCTTTATATCCATTTTTGGAAGAAAGGTTACATTGCCATTTTGATAAAGTGCTTTTTTGCACAAAACTTGTTCTTGAGCCTTGCACTAGTTCTCATCTGATCACACAAGTCCTATAACTCATGAGAAATGGTTTAGACACTTACAATCACTCAGCCCATGCTTGTACTACACATTGAAACTTGGTTTCCCTCTTTTGTTCAAAATCAAGTAACCTAGCCAAAAGCTAAAAACTGGTACTTCTGACTTGCTAATGCACTCCAATCCTTTTGCTTATACATACACAAACTATTGACATCAAACACACGAATGCTCATGCCCTGAAAACAGCTAGAACTCAGGATCACATTCCATACCTCCATTTTCACATAAATTGACCAAAAACTTGAAACTCATAACTCCCTCAAGCTTTCAAGCCTTTTGGCTTATAAAGCTTCTAAACATCATTTAGAATTGATCCCACACCCTGTTACAGAACTGTAACACCATCCTCCATTTTCAAAAATAGAGCTTTGCACTTGGACTTCTCCAGAACTCCTCAAGCCCTTTCAGCTCAAGCTAAGCATTCCATTAGCTTCATGGGAACTTGAGGAAGCTAACCCAACCATTGGAACTCCTTGAAATCTGCTCAAACTTCAAACCCAATACCCCCTTGCAAGGTAAGTTTTCTCCCTTTGGAACTTCTCATACAGGCATCACCAATGATTTATTTGTGAATAAAACATGTAGATATCATTGCCCTAAAGCTAACCATGTCCATAGTTTCCATTAATTTTGCTTGAGCTTAGAGGATTTTAAGATTGAAATTTCTGAGATTTCTAGGGTTCAGTTTAGGGCCATTAAAATTCATGCTTATCTTTGATCTATAGTTTTAATGCTTTACATTTTTGAAACTGTGAGGAAATTTTCTACAAGTTTCATGTTTACAATTTTCATTTTTGATGAGAAATGAACAAGTTACAGTTGGTCTGACTGGAGGTTGAAGATGAAGTAAGCAGGGTGCGTTTTATATCATATATTTATTAATTTGCTTAAGTAAACGGATGTATAGCCACCCCAGTGGTAGAAGCGCGCGCCTATAACCTTTGGGACCTGGGTTCGAGCCCTAGTGGTACTCTTTTGTGTTTTTTTCACATTTTTTGCTTTTTCTGACCATTTTTTGCAGGCGCTGGGCTCCATCTTTGAGCCTCTATTTTTGTTTTTATTTTCAAACCCCTGTGATACGGTGGCAGAACCGACTGTTTAATACTTGTTTGCATTTTGCGTTTTGTATTCGCAAAATATCGCGGTAAGCAAGAGTCGCCACCGACTTTTATTTTATCCAACAAAGGAAAAGGAAAAAAGTACAAAAAAAATCCTTTTTCGAGATGTTTCTGAGTACGGGGGGTAGATTATAGAAAGGGAAGGTGTTAGCACCCTTTCTATCCATGGTTTTCCATGGGCTCTTAGGTACTTTCTCATTTTGAAATTGCTTGTGTGTGCTTTGCTTTTAAATGTTTTGTTTTACTTCGTTTTAACCCTTGTTTCTGTCCTCAAGAGTGTTACGAAGTGTTTTTGAAAACTTTGTTTGAAAAGTGTATGGTGTGAAAAGTTTATTATGAGCAAGTACCTACTAGCATCTACCTACTCGGAAAAAGAATGTTTCTATTCTTGCTTCCTTTAGACAATGCTATCCCACTATTAAGGAGTAGGTAGCACCATCGTTGGAGTTTGAGGGACTATCGAAAGGGCCGTAATGGTCATTGAAGGAAGTATGTAAGGATACCTTAGCATTTCGAAGGGACTGCCATCATATATTTGTAGGCAACATCGAGGGACAAGATCATATACCATAGGCAACTTCGAGGGACATTGAGGGACCATGATCTTTATGATGATTTTAACCGAGGGTCTTTGCTAAGGGTATCCCTACGTTCGAGGGACATGACCATTGTTTTCTGAGGCAACGAAGTGAGGCATACCCTAAGAGTGAGCATGTGCATGTGTTTGATTTCAGTTATTTAATCTTTGCCCAATTAAGGTGATCTACTATTTTAATTTTCAATTATTCTTTCCATACAATCCTATTAACATTCATCTAAGTAGTTTATAGTTTGCGGAAATTAAAATGCAGAAAGTTTAAAGTCCTGACTATTACAAGGATTCGAGTATTTACATAGCAAAAAACAAACCCTTAAAAAAAACTATAAATGAAAGTAAAAAGATCCTAATTAATCTATTACAGCTTGTGAGCAATTACATTAATATGGTAAAATAAAATAAAGCGCGCGCGAATAAAGAACGAGAAAGAATTAGGGTTTTGACCCCGTCTAACCTAATCGAAACAAAAATTATTTTTTTGTTGTTTTTAATTATTCTTAAGAAAAAAAGAATTAGGTTTTTTAAAATTAAATACAAAATTATTAGTAATTAAATTAGTTTAAAAAAATTAAATGGCCTATTTTTGTGTTTTGTTATTTTAAGAAAAAAGAAAATAGAATTAAGTTAGAAACAAAATCCTAATTGTTCTAATTAATTTTAATTTATTTACAAAACAATTAAGGTTACCTAAAATTAAATTAAAGAAAGACCTAAAATTAATTATTCGAGTTTATTATAAAAAATCAAAGGTTTGTGAAAAATGTTAAGTTTTATGAAAAAAGATTTTAAACAGAAAGAATAAAAATAGGTAAAAGGATAAATAAGAAGGAAGAAAATCAAAACCAATAGGGGTGTTTGTTGAACCCACGCCCTTAACCTTCTCAGGATGTCTGCCTCGCCATGTATTGGTGTCATGTGTTGGCTATTCTGTTTTGGTCATTTGTGTTTCGGCCTCAACGTTCTGTAGGAAGAAAATCAAAACCAATAGGGGTGGTTGTTGAACCCACGCCCTTAACCTTCTCAGGATTTCTGCCTCGCCATGTATTGGTGTCATGTGTTGGCTGTTCTGTTTTGGCCATTTGTGTTTTGGCCTCAACATTCTGTAATGAACCTGCATGGGATCCTGTCCAAATCTGCAGTGTTGAATCTCATGAACACATTAAATAAATTACTATGTATCATGAAATACAAATAAATCCAATATATGAAAAAAAATTAATGTTAAAACTGATATGGCATGTATGAATGATTATACCTTTTTGATCATAGAGATCAAACCAGTCTTACCCTTACTGGAGAAGTAGTGAGATGAATGCTTCTATGCCCTTTTGATCATGGAGATCAAACCAGTCTTACCCTTACTGGAGAAGTAGTGAGATATGAGTTTGTAATAAGGATGACTTGTTTGTAGTGAGATGGAGATTTGTAATAAGGATTTCAAGGTTTTAGGGTTCTTGAAAGAATTTGATATTCTGACAGCGTTGTGGCAAAGGCTTTTTTCTGTCTCCTTTTTTTTCATTTGTGTGAAAAGAATGAGATTATATAATAGAAATTAGAGAGAAAAATGGGCTTTGAATGTGCAATTGGGCCTCCAATGTTCACTTGAGTTCGTCACGTTCCAGGCTAAATCGTAGAGACTTAAGTGCAACTTTTGAAGTTGAAATGTGAAAATAAAATGTAGCCGACATCGAGAGCTAAATCCTGTATGAAAATGGGCTCAATCGGATAAACGGTGAATTAGTTATGAATTTTTGAAGTTTCAGCTCAGACAAACTTATTTTGGGCTCCAGTGTCGACTCTAACACGTTCCTCAATAAAAAACTGGTATTGATCGGAGCATTTTTCGGTTTAGACTTTTAAAGTAAAGTTGTAAATCTCTGAGTCAGTGACCTTGTGTAAAAATATGAGCCCAATCCGATAAAAATTGACTGAGTTCTGAATTTTCGAAGTTTCGACCCAGATAAAATAATATTCACCATTCAGGATTTTCGGCGAGTCGCGCGTACTCTGAGCAAAAAATGAAGGCCTTTTGAATACCATTCGAACTCGATACCTCCTGCGAAAACGTATCCAACTCAATTTGTGAAATTTTGGCGCCAGAACCAGCTCAATACGATGAAAATCGACCAAGTTATGATTTTCTGAACATGACGCAAATAAACTTCTGTCACAAATTTTCTGTACGAAAATACTTGATAAATCCGCATTTTTGAAGACCTTCTGATCGAAATTGGCTTCCATCTGTGAGAGATGAAAACATAGATGATGTCAAGACAGAATTTTCACCACTTTTCTTCGAGAAAACTCACCCATTCAGATACCTTCTTTAAAGAATTGACTCTTGAGCCGAACCTGAATTTGAGAATACGTTATCAGAGATATCTTGGCGAAAGAACACCTGAATATGACACGCCGGGTTGGACTTATGAATCTTTGAACCCCGAATCGTTGCAAAACGGCGAACCGATCTTCAACACGGAAAATACTCTGAGAATATCCTTTGACGAAATAAACGTCACTTGTAACCTGAAGAAGCTTGATAAATATACCTTTATTCCATAACCATAAAACCGATAATATGCGTGTATGAAAAGAGGGAAAAGTTTGGGGTACAACAACCCCCATGTGGACTATTTGCGCCCCTGGCCCAGTTTATTTTATTTTCTTTTTTTATTTCATTTATTTTCTTAAATATTTTTCCTAATATTAAAAAATCATAAAAATATAAAAAATAGTAGATTTATATTTTAACTTAGTTTATTTATTTTTCTCACACAAAAAATTATTTTATTAATCATACTTTATTTATTTTTACTTATTATCTTGTAAATTTAATTAAAACTAGGTTATTAGTTATTTTCTTTTACACCAATTAAAATATATTATTTTAATATTAAAAAGGACAAAAATATTTTATAATACTATAATTATTTTCAAGACAAAAAATACCAAAAATACTTTTCTTATAAAAACTTAATTTCTTTTATTTTAATTAATAGATTTAGGGTTTTGTTTAAAAATATTTTCTTAGTAAATTT
Organism: Vicia faba; assembly: GCA_948472305.1. Classification (NCBI taxonomy): domain Eukaryota; kingdom Viridiplantae; phylum Streptophyta; class Magnoliopsida; order Fabales; family Fabaceae; genus Vicia; species Vicia faba. The sequence goes on along the minus strand of OX451735.1, from coordinate 458,314,065 downwards.
AGGGTTTACTTTTTATTATGTTAATTAATTATTTTTTCCCTTACTTAATTAAGATAAGACAATTTCCCTTTTCCTAAATATCCAAACAAATATCCATTTACTTTATATTTCACATTTTTGTACATTTATTCATTTTGTACATTATATTCATTTAATTTCTTGTACATTTGTATCAATTCAATATGGTTGTAATAGACTAATTAGGTTTAAATTCTTGTAATCCCCATTTACAATTTGTACACCCCCTCCCACAAGTATTGTAATAGCGTAGTTACTTTAAATCCCGCAATTTATCGCTTTATACATAACATGCTAGTAATTAGGGTTTGTATGGAAAGACTAAAACCAATAATTAGAAAAACCTAATCCAAGACAAAATCAAGCATGAAAACAATACACTTGCACACAAGCACCCCTAGGGTAAATCCACTTGTTTGCCTTTACAAAATGGTCATATTACGCATGTGAGGTATCTTAGCAAAAACAAGCAAATATAAGATCATAGTCCCTCGATGACGCTATCCAAGTTTCCTTTCAAATGATCTTAGTCCCTAAAAAAGAATGCTAAGATACCTGGCAACATTGCTAACCATGGTTATACGATGACCCACGCCCGTCCCATTTACATCCAAAGATAGGGTTACTTACTAAATTAATGGTAAGAGAACAATGTCAAAGGAAAAGAAAATGAACAAGAAAGACTTTTGAGTAGGTAGAATGCTCCTAATTACTTGCTCCATTTCAAAACAAACATCCTTGCTATTTTCAAAACAAACACCTACACTTTCAAACATTTTTCAAACTTGAAAACATTTTCAAAAGATCAACACTTTGTATACATTCTTACGAACGAGAATCATTACAAAGTTTGCCTAAACAATGACCTTTTTACAAAATACTTTCAAAAACCACACAAAACATAATTTCAAACAAAAGTAAGTGATCTAGCAAGTACTAAGATCCCATGGAAAACCATGGATGAAAAGGGTGCTAATACCTTCCCTTTTCATAATCTACCCCCCGAACTCACGAAATAATCTCAAAGGTATTTCCTGTGCTTTTTCACCTTTCCTTTTGGATAAAAGAAAAGTTGGTGGCGACTCTTGCTAACCGCAACATTTGCGATCAAACGCAAAACCCTCAAGTCAATTATCCCACTGTATCACAGAACTGACGACTCTGCTGGGGAGAATTCTAAAAGTGGGGTTACCTTAGGGCTATATCACATTTACTTGCTTTCTTTGTTTGACTTGTATGCTTTACATTATGGTTCTTTGTTTGGGTTTGAATCCTCTACCCATATTTGGGATACCTTATAGGTAAGTAGCAATACATTGTGGAAACTGTGCGGGGTATACCTATATGGTCTAAGCAATAGCTACGTTAGTGCGATATATTTATGGGTACCGGTAGCCCTTGAGTTAATCAAGGAGAATACGGGGCCGCTGAGTGATGTCATGAAGCACTAATGAACTTTTAGAACCTTTACTTGACCAACTTGGAAATTACGACGTAGTGAGATGATCGAATTTGGTGCAGTCCAAAGTTGGTAGATACTCGATACTACACTCATTGAGGTTTGGTTTTTTGAGATATTTCGGTCTCCATTAAAAGAGGCTTGTGCTGATATAATGCTCAAAGAAACAAACCAGTGATATTGAGCTCCTTAGAACCCAGTTACTATTACTAGGACAGGTTTGAGCCAACTAAACTTCAAGAGGATACTTACCTATGATACTCAATGCAAGCCTAAACCTAAGGACTTGTCTGATTTGTTTGTGTATATTTACTTGTACATAACATCGTGAACATCATAACATCATACACATTCACTAACCATTTCAAGGATTTTGGGATTTATATTTGTTCTTGTTTTGTAGGACATGGATTCTATTCGCCGGAAAACTATTCAAGTCAATCTTGTAAGAATCCTTCTGCAAATCAAGGATCTAGCATCAAGGATTCCAGAAAATTCTCCATTCAATGAGAGACATGGTCACTTACTCAATTTGGTCACTTCCAACACTGATGAAGACATGCTGAAAGTGCTATTTCCGTTCTTTGATCCTTTTCACCATTGCTTCACATTTCCCGATTATTAACTTGTACCAACTTTAGAAGAATTCTCCCAACTCTTGAGGATTCCCATTCTCAATCAACTACCTTTCAACGGTACAGAAAAATACCCAAAGCCAGAAGAGATTGCTCAAGCTCTACACTTGCAGTCATCTGATGTCACAACTAATTGGGAAACAAGGAGTGATGTCAAAGTCTTCCTAGCAAAGTTCTTGGTTGAGAAAGCTCGAAACTGTTGGAACTCTTTGGATTTGCAAGCCTTTGAGGAAATTGTGGCTCTCCTCATCTATGGGATGGTTTTGTTCCGAAATCCTGACCAACTCATAGATGTGAACACCGTCAATATCTTCATGTCTCGTAACCCAGTGCCTACTTTGCTAGGGGACATTCTACATTCTTTTTACACTCGCACTATGAGGAAAAGAGGTGTCCTTATGTGTTGCACTCCTGTCTTGGCAAGATGGTTTATTTCACATCTTCCCTAATCTGTATTGAAGAATGAGCAAGGTTCAAGGTGGTCACAAAGGTTGATGACACTCAAACATTCAGACATTCATTAGTGTTCTCGATCCATAGAGAATGTTATTATTGTCGATCGTTATGGAGAATTCCCTAATGTTCCTTTACTTGGCATTAGGGGAGGTATCACCTACAACCCCTATTTAGCCTTAAGACAGTTTGGTTACACCCGAAGGGATGGCCCGCATGAGATTCTGATTCAAGGTTTGGTATTTGACTATGAGAACGACGATCAAGGTCTTCGCCATAGATTTATCCGAGCTTGGAGAATGTTGAGCAAGGTAGATAGCAAGACATTGGGACATAAGAATTCCATTCCCCTTGAGCCTTACCTCAAATGGGTACGAACTCGTGCTCAGAGTCTTAGGGTGCCTTATCCTTCCATTCTCCCTGTAATCATTGAGCCTGTTAGGAAGGAGATGTTCCATACACTATCCTACATCCTGACATGCCCACCTCTCTTGAAGACCTACAAAGAGATTGGATACAACTCAAGGGGGAGCGAGATACTTTCGAAGCCCAATTCTACGCAAGCGAGAAGAAGGTTTTGTAACTCACTAAGCAACTTCATGAGGAGAGGAACCTGAATGCCTACATCGCACCAAAGAGGATGCGTACTACCTTTTTATATTAGAGTTTTTTGTATTATTTTACCAAAAAGGCATTGATGTACTCAAGCTTTAAGTTATTAATATAACGTGTGTTTCCTTTTTTGTCTAAAACAAATTTGAATCTTTTAGATCCTTGAAATCATGCATACGCATTTACCATTCATCATAACATAAGCATGTTTCTTGCAACAAGTCTCCTCATCTTTCTACTATTTATTTCAGTAAGATGGATCTCGAGCAAACGGTGAAGGACCTCCAAGCTCAAAATGCTCAGTTTCAACAGATGTTCTAACTCTAGCCAAAGGACAAGAAGAGTTGAATACCTTGATGGTTAAAAATAAGACAAAGAAAATAACCAGAGTTCTAAACATGGGAAGAAGATTCCAAGGGCAGACAAGAAGGACCTTAGACTTTGTAACAAAATCCGGTGAGAAAGACAATCAAGATGGGAAGGGAAAAGAAACAGTTGTTCTGTCAGAGTCAGAAGAGTAAGAGGAAGAAGAAGACTATTTTTAAGAACAATATCCTCTAACCTATGACAAGTATAAGCATCTAAAAGAGCGGTTGAGCGCAATGGAAATCCAAAAAGTGCCTGGATTGGACTTTGAGGAGTTGGGATTAGTATCGGGGATTGTCATTCCTACAAAATTCAATGCACCGGTGTTCGCCAAATATGATGGAGTTTCATGTCCCAAAATGCATCTCTGGTCCTATGTGAGGAAAATCCAGCCTCATATTGCTGACAAGGATTTATGGGTACACTTCTTCCAAGATAGTCTGTCTGGAACTCAACATGATTGGTTTTATCAGCTAGAAAGAGCCAATGTTCATAACTGGGAAGATCTTGCTGATGCCTTTTACAAACAATACCAATACAATGATGATCTTATGCCCACCCGTACTCAATTCCAGAGTATGGCCATGGTTTCAAGTGAAGGCTTTAAAGACTATGCACAAAAATGGAGGGACCTAGCAGGAAGGGTACAACCTCCCCTATCTGAAAGAGAATTAGTAGACATGTTCTTGGGCACCTTGTCTGGTCCTTTCTGTTGTACCCCAAAATTTTCCCTCTCATATTTCCCAAGACATTGCAAGAAAAATCTCCAAGTTGCTCAAGATTGCTCAAGAGTTGGACAGTCAAGTCATCTCCTAAGGCAGTTAATCTCAAATTAGGGTTTTGTGTTGCATCAAGGTCCTTGCATCAAAATGAACTCAAGTTCTCCCCAATGTCCTATATGTTCTCAAGTTCATCCATGTCAAATTTCAAGCCTTGCAGAGGAAGTTTGCTCAATCAATTGCTCAAAGGGTCCAAAAATTGACTGTGCTAGGGCAAAAGTCAACTGTGACCCAAATATAGTCAAACTTCAAGATTTTTTGTCAACATTCTAATTTTGAAGGATATTTCATCATTTTATCAAGGTTTGATCATGATTCATCAAGGATTGCTCAAAATTCATCAAGACTCAAAAGTTTCTAAATTAGGGTTTTGCAGGAAAACTCAACTCAACTTTGACCAAGCATAACTTTCTCATACTTTATGAAACATTACCAATCCAAATCTCATTTTCAATAGGATGCAATTTCCTACAATCCATCTTCATACCCCAATATTAAGAAATGCACTCACAAGAAGTTATGAATTTGGACATTATAGGTCATTTTTGAAAGTCAACAAAAACACCTTTTTTTCCAAAGCTTATAACTTGAGAATGGAATATCAAAATGAGATGATACCAAAAGGGTTGGTTAGAAGACATCCCAAGCTTTCTAAAAAGTCAAAGAACACTTCCAAAAGTTCAAAATAGAAGAAGTTATGAATTTTTGAAGTTGGGCATTTTTTCAAAATTGCCAAAAGTCAACTATCCCCAAAACTTCAAATTTTGTCAAAGGGGCCCATTCTTTTCAACTTGATTTGATCTTGTCACACCACACACGTGTCCTAGCTTCATCCTTATGTCCATTTATTAATTTTTCTATTTTATTTGATTTTTTATTGAATTAATTCATTTTAAATACATTTAAATCAAATAAAATCCAAATATTGATTACTTAGGATCTTTTTGGTTGTTATAGGTCTTAATTAACATCATGATCAGCATCAAATTTGTATCTCACCATATCATGAACATAAAGATGGATTTTTGGCAATTTTGGAATGTTATCAATGGAGGATCAAATCATATCTCCAAACATCAATGTGCAAAGATTCAAGTCCAAATTGTTGACCTAATCCAATGCCGGATACATATACAAGATAAAGGATACGAGTTCATAGGTTGGAGGCTGCAAGAATACAAAAACCAAACTTGAGAAACCTTGAAAAAAGCTTGAAACTGAAATCACTCCTAGAGGCGAATTCAAAGGTAAACCACAACGTGAATCAATTACTGGACATCCACTAAAGCGAAACCAACCCAGAATCAATCTCCATACGTGCCCTAAAGCGCTCAGAATCTAGGGTTCTTGGTTCTTGTTTTTTGGGCATTTTTGCTACAGGTAAAATTGGATCCATTAATGGATATAGACGTGCTCAGGAGACCTAGACGAGCATGAATAGGGTCTTGCAATTAATTTCTATGGCCTAGGATAGATTTTAGGATGTAGCTACGGATTTAGCTGCGGATGTAAATCCGCAGGTAAATAACCAGGTACAACAAAGAAGATGAATACGTGCCCCCTCCCCATTGGACCATTCATAATTCGCGCGCTTTGTTTTATATTTTCTGGAATATTACGCGTTTTCATATTTTATTATTATTATCCACTATGTATACAACTAACGTTCAATGGTCCAATGGCACAGGCGTGTATGCAAAGTCCAACAGGACCTGGGTTCGAATCCCAGGTCCCCCATATATTTGTTATATTTTGTTTCCAGGTTATCCAATGCCTTTCAAAGCGCGCAGTACATGATACTCCCTCATTCTAATGCTTGCCAGATGGCCCCAGGCCAGATCTGGTGGTCCATATTGGAGGTCCATCATAAGACCAAGTCAAAGGCGTACAGGGAAACAGGAAAGTCAACCAGGCCAGTGGACAAATGGGCCTTGGAATTGCTGAATGAACCCACTATACAGGCCCAAACACTCACTCTCTCTATTTTTATTATTTTCTTTTAATTAATTAATTGTTATTATTTTTATTATTTAACTAACCAATTAAACTTTTTCTTAATAAAATTAAAAACCAAAAAATATTTTCATTATTAAAATTAATTTCCAGTATTTTATTTTTGTTAAATAAATTAATTTAATTAATTTAGTTTAATTAGGAAATAACTTTAATATCTTTTGCAAATAATTAAAATTAATTTAGACAATTAGGTTTCTTATTCACTTTGATTAATTTATTTTATTTCTTTAAATATCAAAAATCCAAAAAATATTATTTTCATTAATTAATTAATTAGCTTATTTAATTTAATGATTAACTTAGATCTAATTTCTTTCTTAATTCAAAAAATAACAAAAAAAGATACTTTCTTTCAAAAAAGGGTCAAAACCCTAGAACTCGCCCGATTTAATTTTTTGCACGCGATCCATTTTTATTCAATATTGTATCTGTTTCCCGGAACGTAATAGTTTGATAGGACTTTAAATATTTTTATCGCTTTATTTACTTTCCGCATTTTAATTTCAAGGGTTGCTTTTGGCGACGTAAATACCCGACGCCTTGTAATAGTTTAGTTTTAATTTCCGCAATTTAATTTCCGCAACTTATAAACTGTTAGATATTTGGTAATAGGGAATGCATGACAAGATCAAATGTTAAACCTAAAATCAACATAGATAACCATTGACATGTACAAAGATAAAATTAATCGAAACAACACACTCGCACATGTGCACTCTTAGGGTACACCTCACTTGGTTGCCTTCGAACGTGGTCATGGAGTATAGGAAGTTTTAGAGGTCACCCTCTTGTCCTAAGATCATAGTTGCCTCGAAACAGTTGCCTAGAAAAAATGATCTAAGACATTAGGGTTACCGCTAAGGCGTCCTAACATTGCTTTAGTGACCACACGTCCCTTAATCGAATTGACACTTAAAACTCCAACGAAGGTGCTACCTACTCATCAATAGTGGGATAGCATTGTCTAAAGGACATTAGTACAGATTGATTCCTTTTTTAAGTAGGTAGATGGTTCTTAAGTACTTGCTCTCTCCAAAACAAAACAAAAACTTTTCGCACTTACACTTTTCAAACAAAGACTTTTTTTCAAACCCACAAACACAAAGAAAAGCAATTTTGAAAACAATATGAGCAAGTACCTAAGAGCCCGTGGATAACCACGGATAGAAAGGGTGCTAACACCTTCCCTTTCTATAATCTACCCCCCGGACCCGAGAAACATCTCGAAAAAGGAATTTTTCTGTGCTTTTTTCCTTTCCTTGTTGGATAAAATAAAAGACGGTGGCGACTCTTGCTTACCGCGACATTTTGCGAAAGCAAACGCAAAACGCAAACCAACATTCCAAAAACAGTCAGTTCTCTTCCCACCGTATCACACTTTCTTTAACCACTTAATTGGGAGTTCATCGAAAGGTTTTACCGAATTGATATTGACCGGAGAAAGGGTGGAAGCCGGGATAAAGAATGGGAAGATTCAAAAAGATGCATCCTTTGCTGCTGTAAGGAAACCATTCATCAGAAAGAAAGAGGTGCTTGTTGTTTATCCTCAAAGAAATCAAGATAGGGCTAACCTCCGTCCAATGGTGGGGGCTATCATGATTCCTAAACCAGATGCTGCTCAGCAAAGAAGCAACCATCCAAGAATGGAAAGACCAGTCATACAATTCATCATAATTGACATGACCCTATCTTAAGTATTGCCACATCTGTTAAGATCTAATCTAGTGACTTTGAAAGAAGCTCCAAAGAATCATAACACAACCTCTCCTCATTATCATCTTAATGCTCGCTGTGCATACCATTCCGAGAGTCCCGAACATGACACTAACAATTGTTGGGCTCTAAAGAACAAAGTACAAGACCTCCTTGAAGCCAAAGAGATTGAATTCGATGCGCCAGAAAAGCCCAATGTCATTATTGCCCATATGCCCAAACACGGTCGTGATGTCAACACTGTCGAGGAAGATATATTTGTTACTTCAGTTGATGAACTTATGACCCCACTCCTGACTATCAAAAAGAACTTATTAAATGCCAGTGTATTCCCAGGCTGTGATAAAAACTGTCATTTCTGTTTTTCCTCACCAACCAGTTGTCCTTTGTTAAAAGCAAGCGTTCATTGCCTAATAGATAACAAGGAAATTTTGTTTGAAAAGACTTCTATTCCAACTGTTTCTTATAATGATGTTTCCATCGTGACTATTTCCGACAATTCTTCCAGGGTCTCCACCAAAAGACCCGTTAGAATTACATCAGTTCCAAAAGTAGCTCCGTTGATAATTACAATGCCTGGACCAAACTTGTATTCATCAGACAAAACCGTACCATGGAATTATGGAGGGGATGTCTACTACCATGGTATCAAGCAAGATTGGCCAGCTGCCAAAGATTCAATTCCGAGAAAGTTGACTCTGATGTCAGTAATATCGCAGGGACTAGTAAGATAACCCGCAGTGGAAGGGTTTTCTCTCCAGAAATTGCTTCTCCAAAAGCTATTTCTGGACCGATAATCATTCATGTTGTTGTTGCTCCTCCAAAGGCTGTTCCCGGTCCTACAATCATCCATGTTAATACTCCTGTTGAGAAAGTTGTTACAATCCCTGTTATCACCCCTACTGACATTACTGCTGTTGAGTCAACCGAGACTCGAGGTAAAGGTATTCTGATTGAGCCTGTCCGGAGGAAGGCACAATCATTGGCTATCCCTGAATCCTCCTGGAAAGATATGGAGGAAATTCTAAAGATCATAAAAAGAAGCGATTACAATGTAGTTGAGCAACTGGGGCAAACTCCATCAAAAATTTCCATGCTGGCTTTATTACTATGTTCTGAGGCGCATGCAAAGGCCTTGGTAAAATTCCTGAAAACTGCCAATGTACCCCAAGAAACATCTGCCGATCAGTTCCAAGACTGCATAGCCAGCTTGACTGCAGATAATGGTTTAGGTTTTTCAGATGCTGATTTAACGCCAAGAGGGAGGAAGCATAATGGGGCATTACATGTCTCATTGGAATACAGGGGCACGACCTTGGCTCATGTTTTGGTGGACACTGGTTCGTCTCTGAATGTGTTGCCTAAAAAGGCTCTTTATAGGCTTGATTGCGAGGGATTGACATTGAAACCAAGCAACATAGTAGTGAGGGCCTTTGACGGCTCAAAAAGGATGGTGCATGGGGAAGTGGACATCCCCATAAAAGTTGGAACCCAAATATTTGATTCGACTTTTTATGTAATGGATATTCACCCTTCATATTCCTGCTTATTAGGCCGACTGTGGATTCACAATGCTGACATTGTTACTTCTACGTTGCATCAAATGCTGAAATATCCAATTCAAGGGAAGATCATCATTGTTCATGGAGAAGAAGAGTATATGGTCAGCCATCTAAATTCCTTCATAAATGTGGAGCTAGATGGTGAATTTATTGAAACTCCATTCCAGCACTTTGAAGAAGTCCTACAAACTATGGCGGTAACCAAGGTTGTGTCTCAAGTTCCCAAGATCACAAGACCTCCACTCAAGATGTCGTCTTTAAAGGATTCCAAGACAGTAATAGAAGAAGGAGGGTGCACTAGTTGGGGACAACTCCCAGATATCCCATACAAATCTGTCAAATTTGGTATGGGTTTCACTTTAGGTACCCAAAAGGTTGTACACCGTGCTCGCGCCGGAGGACCACCTTTGAAGATCAGCAACCACCAAGTCAGCGCCGTGGAGGATGATGAAGATAGCTACAACCTAGAGGATTGGATTTTTCCAACTGTCAGTGGAGGGCTCAGCAACTGGGAGGCTAGAGATTTCGTCCCGATCACTTTTATCCCACAATAATTTGTCTTTACATTTTGTTGGATCTGTAATATTAAAACAATTCAGACTCTTAAAACCTTGCGTCTTACCCGAGGCACAATGGTCCATTTGTAAGGGTTATTATCTCATTTGCATATGACATCAATGAATCATGGATGTGTTTGCATACAAACTTTGTGCTCATTGTTTTTCTTTTTACATTTTCATCTCTTTCAAAGATAGATATACTCTTACACACACTCACACTCATAATGCAGGTCTACATACGTTCGGGATCCCATGGGTAACGGTTCTGCTATAGCCTTTTGTGACTCTGAAAATCTAATCTACCAAGCCGAAGACGAAGGTGAGGAAGATTGTGAAGTACCATGGGAACTCGCTAGGTTACTGCAACAAGAAGAGAGAACCATTCAGCCCCACGAGGAACCAGTTGACACAATTAACCTAGGTACCGAAGAAGAAAAAAGAGAGGTCAAGGTGGGTGCCAATCTAGAACCTAGTGTCAAAGAACGTTTGATTAAGTTGTTACACGATTATGTTAAGGTCTTTGCCTGGTCGTATGAAGACATGCCAGGACTTGATGCAGATATTATGGTACATCGTCTACCAACAAAAGAAGATTGTCCACCGGTAAAACAAAAGGTCTGTCGCATGCGACCAGACATGTCAGAGAAGATTAAAGCAGAAGTCATGAAACAATTCAATGCTGGATTCTTGGCCGTCACATTCTATCCACAATGGGTTGCCAATGTTGTTCCCGTGCCCAAAAAATACGGCAAAGTACAAATGTGCATGGACTACAAAGATTTGAATAAGGAAAGCCCTAAGGATGATTTCCCACTTCCCCACATCGATGTTCTAGTTGACAATACGGCGCAACATAAAGTGTTTTCCTTCATGGACGATTTCTCAGGCTACAACCAGATCAAAATGGCGCCTGAGGACATGGAGAAAACAACCTTTGTCACACAATAGGGCACATTCAGCTACAAGGTTATTCCATTCAGACTGAAGAATGTTGGGTCAACCTATCAGCGTGCCATGGTAGCCTTATTTCACGACATGATACATCACGAAATAGAGGTCTATGTGGACGACATGATAGCTAGATCTCAAATAGAAGAAGAACATCTTGATCATTTATAGAAACTGTTTGAGATACTAAAGAAATACAAGTTGAGGTTGAACCTAAATAAATGCACATTTGGAGTGAGGTCTGGTAAAATCCTAGGTTTTGTCGTCAACAATAAAGGTATTGAGGTAGATCCTGCCTAGGTGAAAGCAATACAAGTGATTCCTGCTCCTCGTACTGAGAAGGAAGTCAGAGAATTCTTGGGACGTTTTAACTACATTGCCAGATTCATTTTTCACCTGACAGCTACTTGTGAAACAATCTTCAAACTACTGAAGAAAGATCAAGTAGTCAAATGGAATGATGAGTGCCAAACAACTTTTGACAAAATCAAAGAGTACTTACAAGAGCCTCCAGTTTTAATGCCACCAGTCGAGGGAATACCATTGATCATGTATCTAACTGTTTTGGAAAATTCAATGGGTGTGTGTGTTTGGGAAGCATGACGAGTATGGCCGAAAAGAGCATGCTATTTATTACCTGAGCAAAAATTTTACCGGCTGTGAAACAAGATATTCACTGCTCGAGAAAACTCGTTGCGCTCTGACATGAGCTGCTCGCTGGCTAAGACAGTATATGCTGACCCATACTACCTTATTGATATCTAAAATGGATCCAATAAAATACATCTTTGAGAAACCTACTCTCTCTGGGAGAATAGAGAGATGGTAGATGATCCTGACAGAATATGACATACAGTATACTACCTAGAAAGTAATAAAGGATAGTGTACTGGCTAATCACCTTGCTCACCAGGCTGTGGAAGACTACCAGTCCATGAAGTTCGAATTCCCAGATGAAGATATCATGATGGTAAACAATTATGAAGAATTCAGACCATATGACGGACCTGAGCAAGGATCCCGATGGACCCTGGTTTTTTATGGGGCATCTAACGCACTCGGAAATGGTATTGGTGATGTACTCATATATCTTGAAGGATGTCATACTCCTTTTATAGAAAGACTCTGCTTCAATTGTACAAACAACATGGAAGAATACAAGGCATGTATTTTTGGTCTCAAAGCTGCCATAGATTTGGGGATCAAGTCCTAAAATGTATTCGGAGATTCAGCTTTGGTCATCAACCAGATCAAAGGGGAATGAGACATCAAACACCCTAACCTTATCCCCTACAAAGAACATGTGTCGACATTGATCCCACATTTTGAGAAGATTACCTCCGAGCATTTCCCCCGAGAATAAAAGCAACTAGCAGACGCACTAGCCACAATGTCATCCATGTTTAAACTTAAATGGGATAACGAGGCTCCCCAGATCACCATTGAAGGAATGGATGAAACAGATCATTATCACGAGATTAATACTGAAGAAGTAGTGGACCAGCCTTTGTTTCACGAAGTCAAGAGGTATCTCGAGGCTCAAAAATATTCGGAAGGAGCTTCATTCAATGATAAGAAGTTCTTAAGGAGATTCTCTGCTAAATTCTTCCTTAGTAATGGCATTCTCTATAAACACAACCATGACTCTGTGTTACTTCTGTGCGTAGACAAGGTTGAAGCAGAAAAGATCATGGCTGATCTACATGAGGGAACTTTTGGCACCCATTCCAGTGGGCATACGATGGCAAAGAAAATCCTACGGGCAGGCTATTACTGGTCTACCATGGAAGCAAATTGCTATCAACACTCTCGAACCTGCCATAAGTGTTAGATCTATGTTGACAAGGTACACGTACCTTCTGTTCCTTTGAATGTCTTGACTGCTCCTTGGCCCTTTGCTATGTGGGGCATCAATATGATTGGGGAAATCAAAACAACAGCCTCCAATGGACATCTCTTCATCTTAGTGACCATTGACTATTTTATAAAGTGGGTTGAGGCAGCCTCCTTCGCTTCTGTTATCAAGAATGTTGTCGCCCGGTTCATCAAGCAGAATCGCATCTGTCGTTACGGTATCCCGGAGAGGATCATCACAAATAATGGTACGAACCTGAACAATACTATGATCACCGCCCTGTGCGAGCAATTCAAGATCCAACATCATAATTCTTCCCTTTACTGGCCAAAGATGAATGGTATTGTCGAAGCCGCGAATAAGAACATTAAAACGATCATACAGAAAATGATAGTCACATACAAAGACTGGCATGAGATGCTACCATTCGCTCTCCACGGGTATCGTACCATAGCTCACACATCAACCGAGGCAACACCCTACTCTCTGGTATACAGCATGGAGGTTGTCTTTCCTATTGAGGTCCATATCCCCTCTCTGAGAATTATGAAGGACATAGGGTTGAATGAAGATGATTGGATCCAGACTCGACTTGATCAACTGAACTTGATTGATGAGAAAAGGCTTACTTTTGTTTGCCATGGTCAAATCTATCAAAAACGAATGATCAAGGATTTTAACAAAAAGCTTAGATGCCAAGTGTATCAAGTCGGGGATTTGGTGATCAAATGTATCATACTACCGCAAGGTGATCCCAGGGGAAAATGGACTCCTACCTACGAAGGACCATTTGTAATCAAAATCATATTCTCTGGTGGAGCGATGATCTTGAACACCATGGATGACGATGACCTGCTGCACCCTGCGAATGTAGACATAGTCAAAAGATACTACGCATAAGAAACCTGCTAGGTTGACACACCTAGGCAAAACAAGGGCATCCCGGCGAACCAAAAGGTTCGGGCAAAAATTAGGGATAAAAAAAAGTATGTACACCCGGCAAGCTGAAAACCCGAAAGGGCGGCTTGGAAAAAAAAAGGGTTTCCCGATGGACTGAAAACCCGAAAGGGCAGTCCATGCAAAGGTTAGGGAATTAAAGCGTATGACTATGTCCCGTTGGATCACCTTACGGACAACCTGACAAACTCAGAGGTTCTGATCAATCCAATCAGCTTCGAACAAGGCAACAAACAGACAAGATGCTCAGAGACACAAAGGCTATAGCAGAATGGGAACCCCATGGGATTATTGCACATAGCTATCTTTTCTTTGTATCAAAATTTTTATTTTTTACAACGGCATTCTCTTACTAGAATGTTTGTATCAATCTACAAAAATACTTACTCTAAGTCAATACAAAGATATTCCTTTGGAAGTACAAAACTATCTGTTTTTCTTTACTCTTGTGTTTTGTTTACATAAACGTCCAATTATTTATTGTTGAACATATGCATTTGAACATAATTACTGTTTACAAATAAACAAAATAGAAAGACAGTCACTGATGGCTTTAAGAGGTAGGGAAATCACTCTAAGCTATTTCCATGAAATCTCCCACAGTGTGCAGTTTGATCCCCAGTAGAATAAAACTTCGAGTTATCAATCCCCAATAGAAGTCGTCCAATTTCTCGGGATTTCCCAACAGGATTTTACAAGCAGTAGACGGAATTTCCCTTACAACAGAGTTTATTTCTCTAAGTGGAAATTCATCAACACTTCAACTTCACAACATGAAGACTAACACTCCATATCCTCAGCAACAATCAGGGATTTATTTTTCCCAATCCAACAGCAATGCAGCAGATTAGCTCACATACGCATACATCACATTCATACATCATAAAAATTGATAACACAAATGCATTATACCTTGCATTTCATACAACTTGACATTGCATATTAGCTAACATTTTACCCTTTTCAGGATAGGGTTAATTAACAGCTACCATTAACAATGTTCAGAGTTTTCTCAGATACAATTCAGATATGCTCTAGACACGGATGCCATTCTGATACTCATTCAGATTCAACTCTCAGATACAGTTCAGATACGCTCCAGACACGAATGTCATCCTGATACTGATTCAGACTTAACTTTTGATACAATTTAGATGCGCTTCAGACACCGATGCCATTCTAATACTCATTCAGATTCAACTCTCAGATATAGTTTAGATATGCTCCAGACACGGATTCCATTCTGATACTCATTCAGACTCAACTTTTGATACAGTCCAGATATGCTCCAGACACGAATGCCATTCTGATACTCATTCAAGATTCAACTTACAGATACAGTTTAGATACGCTCTAGACACGAATGTCATTCTGATACTCATTTAGATTCAGATTACATATACAGTTCAGATACACTCCAGACACAAATGTTATTCTGATACTCATTCAAGATTCATCTCTCATATGCAGTTTAGATATGCTCCAGACACGGACGCCATTATGATACTCATTCAGATTCAACTTTCAGACTCAACTCAAATACGCTTCAGACCAAACGCCATTCTGAAACTCATTCGATTTCAGGTTACAGATACGGTTCAACAATCATTTCTGGATGGCATTTACAATCCCATCTCCAACAAATTTCCATCATCCCTCCAAATGTCATCTTTAAGCCCATTCCCTATACCATCAACCTTCACGTCACCGAGTGCAAATTTCTGGGCACTCTAGTGTCCAATCATCTTTCACCTTTGAGTCACGAATGCAAAACTCGCCAATCTAACTCTTCAGGCTTAATAATATTGAACAGGGGCAGCTTTTTTACCCCAAAATTTCCCTCTCACTTATCAAGAATTTTCTCACAAGATCTCCTTGGACTCAAGCATGCACTAGGGTTTGATCAGCTCAAGACACCTCCTTAAACACTGATGACCAAAATTAGGGTTTGAGATTGCACAAGGATATTTGAGCTTCCAATACCCCATATGACTTTCATGGATCATTATGGACCCCCAATATTACTCATGTCAAGTTTCAAGCCTTGGATCACACTTTTGCTCAGTCAATTGAGCAGTTGACCTAAAAATCAATTGTATTGGGGAAAAGGTCAACTGTGGCCAATTTACAATCAAACTTCATAATTTTTGATCAACATCAACATTTTAAACCCATATGTATCATTTTATCATGTTTGGACCACAATTCCCCAAGAGATTTGATCAAATCTCCAAAAGGGCAAAATGATCAAAATTAGGGTTTTGATAGAGAAAGAGCAATTTCTTATTTTTGACCTAGCAAATGATCAATTAGTTTAAGGAATGATCTCAAGATTCCAATTGCATAATTTTGACCTAATAACATGGCCCAAAACATTACTCAAGTTCAGAGGATTGACAGATGAATTATCAGTCAACTGATCAAAAGTCAACTGTATACTGGAAAGTCAAACTTTGACTTTTTGGTCAAATTCAAATGCCAAAGATCACAATTCATCAAAACATGTCAAAATATGAAACTTATTCATCAAGAAATCAAAAAGTCAAGATTTCATTTTGAAAAGTCAAAATTTCTAAATATAGAAATTTTTCTAAGTGTTGAAAATTTCTTATTTTTTCATAACTTTGAGCAACTTTTTCACCATGATGCAAAGTGATTCAAGAGAAACTTCCAACATAAAAGATGTAGATATCCATTAAATCTACAACTTTTCTTCACACAACTTCTTCCAAAAGTGCTTGGATCTCAACTTATAATTTTAAGAACATGTGGTCATGAAACAAAACACTTAGTGAAATTTTGCCCTAATTTGGTCAGGATTTTGACCCAATTTCATGGAACTTTTTCATATAGTTCCAAGGGGAATCTTCAAAATCAATTCAAAGATGGGTTGCAGACAAGATTTAAAGCTTTCCAAAATGTCCAAGAAATCCTTGAGATCATTTTTGAGTAGGGATAATCGAAGAGATGAAGTTAGAGTTTTATCACTTGAATTACAAGTCATTTTGTGATGAACCGAGTTCAAAATTCAAACTATGCTGCATAAACTCTACTTTTCAGGCCTCAAATTTGTTAGGAAATCCATAATTAATGGCTTTCACATCTGTTAGAGGTCTCATTTCAAGCATTCAATGCATGGACATTCTTTATATCCATTTTTGGAAGAAAGGTTACATTGCCATTTTGATAAAGTGCTTTTTTGCACAAAACTTATTCTTGAGCCTTGCACTTGTTCTCTTCTGATCACACAAGTCCTATAACTCATGAGACATGGTTTAGACACTTACAATCACTCAGCCCATGCTTGTACTACACATTGAAACTTGGTTTCTCTCTTTTCTTCAAAATCAAGTAACCTCACCAAAAGCTAAAAACTGGTACTTCTGACTTGCTAATGTACTCCAATCCTTTCGCTTATACATACACAAACTATTGACATCAAACACACGAATGCTCATGCCCTGAAAATAGCTAGAACTCAGGATCACATTCCATACCTCCATTTTCACATAAACTGACCAAAAACTTGAAACTCATAACTCCCTCGTGCGTTTTCAAGCCTTTTGGTTTCTAAAGCTTCTAAACATCATTTAGAATTGATCCCACACCCTGTTATAGAACTGTAACACCATTAACACCATCCTCCATTTTCAAAAATAGAGTTTTGCACTTGGACTTCTCCAGAACTCCTCAGGCCCTTTCAGCTCAAGCTAAGCATTCCATTAGCTTCCTAGGAACTTGAGGAAGCTAACCCAACCATTGGAACTCCTTGAAAGCTGCTCAAACTTCAAACTCGATACCCCCTTGCAAGGTAATTTTTCTAACTTTGGAACTTCTCTTACAGGCATCATCAATGATTTATTTGTGAACAAAACATGTAGATATGATTTCCCTAAAGCTAACCATGCCCATATTTTCTATTAATTTTGCTTGAGCTTAGAGAATTTTAAGATTGAAATTTCTGAGATTTCTAGGGTTCAGTTTAGGGCCATTTAAATTCATGCTTATCTTTGATCTATAGTTTTAATGCTTTACATTTTTGAAACCGTGAGGAAATTTTCTACAAGTTTCATGTTTATAATTTTCATTTTTGATGAGAAATGAACAAGTTACAGTTGGTCTGGTTGGAGGTTGAAGATGAAGTAATCAGGGCACGTTTTGTATCATATATTTATTACTTTGCTTATGTAAATGAATGTATAGCCACCCCAGTGTTAGAAGCGCGTGCCTGTAACCTTTGGGACCTGGGTTCGAGCCCCAGTGGTACCCTTTTGTGTTTTTCACTTTTTTTCTTTCTTTTTCTAACTTTTTTTTGCAGGCGCTGGACTCCATCTTTGGGCCTCTGTTTTTGTTTTTATTTTCTAACCCCCCTGTGGACTATTTGCACCCCTGGCCCAGTTTATTTTATTTTCTTATTTTTATTTCATTTATTTTCTTAAATATTTTTCCTAATATTAAAAAATCATAAAAATATAAAAAATAATAGATTTATATTTTAAATTAGTTTATTTATTTCTCTCACACAAAAAATTATTTTATTAATCATACTTTATTTATTTTTAATTATTATCTTGTAAATTTAATTAAAACTAGGTTATTAGTTATTTTCTTTTACACCAATTAAAATATATTATTTTAATATTAAAAAGGCCAAAAATATTTTATAACACTATAATTATTTTCAAGATAAAAAATACCAAAAATACTTTTCTTATAAAAACTTAATTTCTTTTATTTTAATTAATAGATTTAGGGTTTTGTTTAAAAATCTTTTCTTAGTAAATTTAGGGTTTACTTTTTATTATGTTAATTAATTATTTTTTCCCTTAATTAATTAAGATAAGACAATTTCCCTTTTCCTAAAAATCCTAACAAATATCCATTTACTTTACATTTCACATTTTTGTACATTTATTCATTTTGTACATTATATTCATTTAATTTCTTGTACATTTGAACCAATTCAATATGGTTGTAATTGACTAATTAGGTTTAAATTTTTGCAATCCCCATTTACCATTTGTACACCCCCTCCCACAAGTATTGTAATAGCGTAGTAACTTTAAATTCCGTAATTTATCGCTTTATACATAACATGCTAGTAATTAGGGTTTGTATGGAAAGACTAAAACCAATACTTAGAAAAACCTAATCCAAGACAAAATCAAGCATGAAAACAATACAATTGCACACAAGCACCCCTAGGGTAAATCCACTTGGTTTCCTTTACAAAATGGCCATATTATGCATGTGAGGTATCTTAGCAAAAACAAGCAAATATAAGATCATAGTCCCTCGACAAAGTTATCCAAGTTGCTTTTCAAATGATCTTAATCCCTAAAAAAGAATGCTAAGATACCTTGCAACATTGCTAATCATGATTATACGATGACCCACGCCCGTCCAGTTTACATCCAAAGATAGGGTTACTTACCAAATCAATGGTAAGATAACAATGTCAAAGGAAAAGAAAATAAACAAGAAAGACTTTTGAGTAGGTAGAATGCTCCTAATTACTTTCTCTATTTCAAAACAAACATCTTTTTTATTTTCAAAATAAACACCTACACTTTCAAACATTTTTCAAACTTGAAAATTTTTTCAAAAGATCAACACTTTGTATACATTCTTACGAACGAGGATCATTACAAAGTTTTCCTAAACAATGGCCTTTTTACAAAATACTTTCATAAACCACATAAAACACAATTTCAAACAGAAGCAAGTGATCTAGGAAGTAACTAAGAGCCCATGGAAAACCATGGATGAAAAGGGTGGTAATACTTTCCCTTTTCATAATCTACCCCCCAAACTCAAGAAATAATCTCAAAGGTATTTCCTGTGCTTTTTCACCTTTCCTTTTGGATAAAAGAAAAGTCGGTGGAGACTCTTTCTAACCGCAACATTTGCGATCAAACGCAAAACCCTCAAGTCAATTCTCCCACCATATCACACTGGGAATAATCTTTGAAGCCCTCACTGGAACCCATATACATGCTTTGAAGTTGTGTATGGGTTGGAGCGAGGTCAACGTTGTATTGGTACTACCTGTAGAAAGCAACAGCCAGGTCCTACCAATTGCGGATGTTGGTCCCCTCCAGCTGATAGAACCATTATAATTGAGTCCCCGATAAACTTTCCTGGAAGAAACGCACCCACAAGTTCCTGTCGGCGGTGTGAGGTTGGATCTTCCCGACGTAGAACTTCATATGCAGCTTAGGACATGAAACCCCTTCATATTTAGCAAATGTGGTAACTTTGAACTTTGGTGGAATGACCACCCCAGAAATCAAACCTAGTTCTTCAAAATCCACACCAAGTACTCTCTGAATTTCCATGGCATTGAGACGATCCTCCAGTTGTTTAAATTTGTCATCAGCGGGAGGATATTGTTCTTCAGCATAGTCAGCCTCCTCTTCATCAGACCCTAGATTGTAGTCTCCTTCCTTTGCCTTTTCTTCTTAAATGTCTCCCTCATTTGACGGAGTTGCAAATTCTAGAGCTCGCTTTGCTGGTTCTCTGAATTTCCTTCCCATATTCAGGACACCCACTATTTTCTCCATCTTCTTCTTCTTGTCTTTGATTATGAGAGCCTTCAGGTCCTCTTGTCCTTTAGCCAGAGCCAGGAAAATCTGTTGGAATTGAGCATCCTGTGCTTGAAGATCCTTCATTGTTTGTTCGATATCCATCTTACTGAAATAAACAGTAGAAAGATAAGGGAAACTGTTATGAAAAACCTGTTTGTGTTATGATGCATGAACATGCATATGCAAATGATTTCAAGGACTTAGGAGATTTAAATTTGTTTAGACAAAAGGAACAAACATTGCATTAATAAGTTCAATATTGATTACAACATGCCTCTTGGGCTTACATTGGAAGGAATAAAAAATACAAAATAAGCTTTCTAAAACAAAAGAAATCAAGTCTCCCACAAGCGCATCCTCTTTGGTGCAATGTAGGCATTCAAACTATGTTCCTCATGGAGTTGACTCGTGAGCTCCAGAACCCTCTTCTCACTTGCGTAGCACTGGGCTTCAAAAGTGTCTTGCTCTTCTTTTAGTTGAATCCAAGCTCTTTGCAATTCTTTAAGAGAAGTGGGCATATCAGGATAGAGAACAGTATATGGAACACCTCCTTCGGAAACAGGCTCCATGATAATTGGTAAGATGGAGGGGTAAGGTATCACGAGACTTTGAGCACGAGTTTGTGCCCACTTAAGGTAAGGCTCAAGTGGAATAGAATTCGTGTGTCCCAATGTCTTATTATCCCCTTTGTTTATCATTCTCCAAGCTCATATGAACCTTTGACATAGCCTTGGTCATCGCCCTCGTAGTCGAATACCACGCCTTAAATGAGCGCATCATGGGGACCATCTCTTCGTGCATACCCAAACTTCAGTAAAGCCAAGCAAGGGTTGTAAGTAATACCTCCCCTAATGCCAAGCATAGGGAAATTAGGGAATTCCCCACAACAGTCGATGATAGTAATATCCCCCAAGGATCTAGAACACCGGTGAATATTCGAATGTCTGAGTGACATCAACCTATTAGACCATCTTAAGCCTTGCTCATTCTTCACAATAGATCAGGGAAGGTGCGAAACAAACCACCTAGCCAACAAAGGAGTGCAACACTTGAGGGTCCCCCTTCTCTTCATGGTGCGAGAGTGAAGAGAATGCAAGATGTCCCAAAGAAAAGTAGGCACCGAATTGCGAGATATAAATTTTTTGACTGTGTTCACATCTATAAGTTGGTCAAGATTAGGAAATAGCACCATTTCATAGATGAGAAGAGCCAAAACTTCTTCAAAGGCTTGTAAATCCAAATTATCCCAACAATATTGAGCCTTTTCCAACAAGAACTTGGCTAGAAAACCTTTGACATCACTTCTTATTTCCCATTTAGCCACGACGTCGGATCGTTGCAAATTTAGAGCTCGAGCAATCTCCTCAGGGCTCGGGTCTCTTTCAATACCGTTGAAAGGTAACTGATCAAGAATAGGAATTCCCAAGAATTGAGATGATTGTTCCATAGTATGCACAGGTTGGTAATTGGAGAAGGTAAAGTAGTGGTGTAAAGGGTCGAAGAACTAAAAAAACACCTTCATCATGTCTTGATCAAGGCTTGAGGTAACCAGATTGAGAAGTCGTCCATGTATTTTGGTGAACGGATAATTCTCGAGAATCCTTGATTCCAATTCTTTGAGTTGAAAAGGCACTCGTACGAGGTTGACTTGGACAATATTCCTGCAAGTGAGAATCATGTCCTACAAAACAAAACAAAGATGAATCTCGTAATCCTTGAAATAGTTAATGTAAAATGCTATGGTATGATATCCTGATGTTATGTACAAGTAAACATATACACATAAAACAAATAACTTCTTAGGTTTAGGCTTGCATGAGGTTCGTAGGAAATTACCCTTTTTTAGTTGGTTCAACTTGTCCTAGGAAGTAATCGGGTTCTAGGAGATCTCAATATCACTGATCTTTCTTCGTCGGGCATTGTTTCACCACAAGCCTCTTTATTGGCGACCAAAATATCCCGAAAGTCTGATCTAAATGAGCATAGTATCGAGTATCAACCAACTTCGGATTGCACCAAAGTCGGCTATCTCACTACTTCCTAATGTCCAAGTTGTTCAATGAAAGGCTCTAAGGTTAGATAGTGCTTCATGACATCACACAACGGCCTCGTATTCTCCTTGACTACTCAAGGGATATCAGTACCAACAAATGTGTCACGCTAACGTAGCTATCGCTTCAACCATGTCGGTATACCCCGCACACTTTCCACAATCTATTGCTACTTACCTAAAAGGTTCCCCAGATCCGGGTAGAGGATCAAAACAAACCCAAACAAGGAACCATAATATAAAGCAAGCAAGTCAAACAAGGAAAGAAAGTAAATGTAATCTAGCTCTAAGGTAACCCCGCTTTTAAGTATATCCCCAGTAGAGTCTCCAGTTCTATCATACAGTGGGAGAACGAACTTGGTTGTTTTGCGTTTGATCGTAATTATTACGGATAGCAAGAGTCGTCACCGACTTTTCTTTAATCCAATAAGGAAAGGGTGAAAAGAACAGGAAATACCTTTATAGATGTTTTCTTGAGTTCGGGGGGTAGGTTATGAAAAGGGAAGGTATTAGCCCCCTTTTCATCTGTAGTTATCTACGAGCTCTTAGTTGCTTGATAGATCACTTGCTTTGTTTGAAAATGTGCTTGGTGGTGTAAGTTTTAAAATATTTTGCAAAATTCCTTTGTTGTGGAAAACTTTGTAATGATTCTCATCTCTATAAGAATGCGTATAAAGTGTTGGTTTTGAAAATAGTTCAAAGAGATGTTTTTTTTTTGAAGATGTTTTTGAAAGTGTAAGTATGGAAAATGGTTTTAGTTAAAGAGCAAGCCACTACGAGCGTCCTACCTACTCAAAAGGTCTAATGTTCTTTTCCTCCTCCTTTAGATGTTGTTATCTTACCATTGATTGATAAGAAGCCCCATAGTTGGATGTGAAGGTACGGGTGTGGGTCAATCGTATAGTTATAAAAGGCAACCTATAAGATGTTTTAGCAATTTCGTTAGGGACTAGATCGTTTACTGAAGGCAACATCGAGGGACATTGAGGGACTACGATCTTTTTACCGAGGGTCTTTGCTAAAACGCCCATATTCGAGGGACATGACTATTTTCTGAGGCAGCAAGTGATATTACCCTAGAGGTGCATGTGTGTGTAGTTTGTTTGATTGCATGCATTTAGTCTTGAAATTGGGTTGTCTACTTGTTGATTTTAACTCTTGCCATACACAACCTAATTACTAGCATTTTATGAAAGCAATAAAAATGCAGAAAATAAATTTCCTACACTATTACATGTTTTTGGGGGATGGGGTATACAAGTTTACAAATGGGGGTTGAAAACAATAAAAGTCCTAATTATTACAACCATATTGAATAGCAAGAAAATGTAAATATATAGAAAATATAAAGACAAAAATAGTGTAAAAGAGAGAAAGAAAAAACATCATGGATCGAAGGATGTGTCTTTCGATTCCCACACTTTTTGTTTCTTTCGATTGGTCCTGAAACCAGTGTTGCATCCTTCAATTCACCCTCCCTTTCATTTAGTTAGGGGCCTGGAAATCTATGTGTATCGAAGCAACACCCTTCGATTCACACACCTCTTTTTATTTTCTTTCGTTTGGAACATGATAACAGTATGGGTCGAAGCCATATTAATATTATTTCATGGCCTGTACAGGTTAGTCTCTAACATATATTTGGACAAACGAAGAAGCTAAACTAAGAGGTTAGAAACGAAAAAAAATAAAGAAATCAGAAATGAAAACAAACACAAAGGTATCAATGATGCCTGAACGAAAGGTTAGTTTTGAAAGTAATGGTTATTTACATGTTGTGCTTGAAACGAAAGGTTCAAAGTCAAGAAGACTTACCTTGAATCTGGAGTTGGTGTTTTGAACCCTGAGTTGCTGCCTTGAATCCTCTTGGATTTGAAGGAAGGAAATAAGCTATTTGACGGACAAGGAAACTTGGATTCGAAGGAGAGAACAAAGGTGTTATGTTTCTTTTTGGTTGTGGGATGAATAATGTATAAAGGGGTTTGAGATTTTTGTGAGAGTTTGAGAAACTTGAGAGTTTTGAGAATGTTTGAGAGTATTTAATGATTGTTTTCACACAACCCAGAGTCTATTCCGCTACTAAAAGAAGGTGTCCTTAGAATTGTTGTGGAACCTCTTTTTTATAGATGAAGTTTGGCTGGGGTTTGGGGGGGGGGGGGGGGACAGATGAAATTTGAACAAATTGGGTATGCTTTTTTGTAGCTTTTGAGGTGCAGTTTTCGTATGCCAATTTAGTGCAAATATGGGAGCAGCATAGCAGGATTGCTTTGCAGTAGTTTTGGGGTGTTGTGGCCAGTACAGCAGGCCTGGGCTTGGCAGCACATAGGACTTTGGTCAGCAAGCATCTTGAATATAACTCATGAAAAGACAAAACAAAACTTGTTTCCAACAATTGTATCCTTCGAGTGGACCGCATGTGTGTTCTTTGAATGCACCCCTTGTAATTCTTCGAATGAGGATTAATGTTTGTCCTTTGAATAGGACACCTGTGTATTTCCTTCAAGTCCACCAATGCATGTCCTTTGAATGGGACACCCATGTATGTCCTTCAAATCCACCAATGCATGTCCTTCGAATTGGACGCCAATTGTGTGTCATATGTTTTTAAAGGCGGAATCAATGTAAGTTGTTTCAAAAGGGCGCCACTGTCTTGTGGATGGTAGCATTAAAGTCATTGCCTTGTGTATCAAAACAAACATGCAGGAGGTCATTTCTCAATTGAAGCTTACCTGCAGATAACCATTATCCAATCGAAGCTTGCATGCAGGAGGCCACTGCTTTATAGGTGCTAGCATGAAGGGAATCCATTGCCTTGTGCATTGAAGGCAAGCACAGAGGAAGCCATTTCCTTGTGGGTCGAAATCAATCATAGAGGAGGCACTTGCCTTATGGATCAAAGAAGACACGAAGGAAGTAGTTGCCTTGTGAATCAAAGGCAAGCATGAAGGAAGTATTTGCCTAGTGAATCGAAAACAAGCCTGAAGGATGTACTTCCCTTTTGAATCGAGAAAAAGCATGAAGGGTGTACTTGCCTTGTTAATCAAAGGCAGGCATGAAGGAAGTACTTTCCTTGTGAATCGAAACAAGTTACTTCGAAGGAAAATATTTCCCCATCGAAGCTTTTATGAAGATAGCCATTGTCCAAATGAAACTTGTATGAAGAGAGCCATTGCTTTGTGAATCAAAGCAAGCATGTAAGAGGCCAATACCCAATCTAAGCTTGCATGCAGGAGGCCACTGCTTTGTGAAGTAAGCATATAAGAGGCCAATGCTCAATCGAAGCTTGTGGATCAAAGCTTCCTAGAAGGGGACCAAATTCCCAATTGAAGCTTGTGGATCAAAGCTTTGATCTAAGGGGACCAAATACCCAATCGAAGCTTATGGACCAAAGCTTGATCGAAGGTGATCAAATACCCAATCGAAGCTTGTGGACCTGTTAGCTCCTAAATTCGACACCCAGAACACATTGGTCTTATTGGCGATTGAACAAATTAAGTTAGAAACACTTCGACAGAAGAGCTTGTAACAAAAAGGTTGTGTCGAAGTCTCCCTTGCTAAGAAGGAGAAAACACTTAGCGAATTTTATAAGTTAAAGTTGGTCTTCGACCAAGAGGTTCTCGTGACTTTAGACTGAGAGGTTCCCGTGGCCTTCGACTTAAAGGTTCTCGTATCAGCAAGCGAGTAATTTTGAATCTGAAGAAAGGAGGGAAAGGCAGTTCACTTGGCAGTTGAGAAAAGCAATGTGGCATGAAGATAGAGGTCAAAGCACATGCAGAGGAAACTTGTCCTCATCCTGGAATGAGGAAATTGCTTGACGGTTACTTATTTTCAGTATAAATATAGGTAGTTTGTGTAAAATTCCGTGTGTTCAACATATGGTACAAGTCACTCAAATATATCCAAGTACCCGCTGTGAGAGAAAATATATTGAGAATGTACATTTGAAACACCATCTTTTATTTCAATCAAAGTCTTTACAATTCCTTTACATTCCTTTCCATTTACATTTCCTTGCAAACTTTATTATTACTGCAAATTTACTCTATCTTGCCTTTACTTGCACTTTTTATCGTTTTTTTAACCTTTATCCTTAAACTCTTCTTAACCCCTTTCTATTTACTTTTTACTTGCACTTTCGTCAAGTTTGGCCTGCATCTCGCCTCTACTCTTAATTCTCCTCTCAACCCTGTGATACGGTGGGAGAACTGACTAGTGTTTTGCATTCGTATTCGCACTTGTGCGGTTAGCAAGAGTCGCCACCGACTTTTTATTTTATCCTAAAGGAAAGGTTAAAAAAGCACAGCAAAAACCTTTTTGAGATATTTCGTGGGTTCGGGGGGTAGATTATGAAAAGGGAAGGTATTAGCACCCTTTTCATCCATGGTTATCCATGGGCTCTTAGTTACTTGGTTTTTTAGATCACTTGCCTTGTTTTTCGATTGCTTTGAAAATGGTGTGTGTGTGGGTGCTTTTTGAAAATGTTTTTAGAAAAAGATGCCTTGTTTTAGGCAACTAATGTATTTGACTCGTGTTTGAGTGTTTTACAAAAGTGTGAATCTTTTCGAAAAGATGTTTTCAAATGTTTTTGAGAGTTTGTTTGAAAGTGTTGTGGATTGTGGTTTTTGAAAAGAAGGCAAGTGTTTTTGCAAGTTTGATCTCAAGTAACTAAGAGTTATGTCTACCTTATTGTACTCAAAGGTTTTTGTCATGTTTTAACCCCTTTTAACAATTTTGTTCCACCATTGAAATTGATGGGCAATCTTGCGTTTAGGAAGTTTATTCGGGACGGGCACGGGTCATCGCATAGACCATGAATGCAATGATGCCAAGTGTCTTTGGCAATTTGTTTTGAAGGGACTATGATCATTCCGTTTAGGCAACTTTCGAAAGCGTCATCGAGGGACTTATGATCATTTGATTTTGTTTTGCCAAAGACATTCGACGTGCAAGCATGGCCCATTTTGGAAGGCAACATGTGGGATTACCCTAGGGGGTGCAAGTGTGATTGTGTATTGATTACATGCATTTGTCTTGTATTAGGTTATCTAGCGTTTGATTTTATGTACATACAAACCCTAAGTCTAACCATGGTATAATTGAAAAGCTGTAAATTGCGGAATATAAATCTACGCTATTACAAAGTAATGTCCGGGAGTGGGGGTATAAATGTACAAGGGGATGAGACTTATAGTACCCAATAATTTACAACCAAATCGAATGTGCGATCAAAATGAATATCAAATATACAAATATAAGATAAAGTGTGTATAGGGCAATATATTGTGTAAGTGTACAAGTGTATATGTATGTGAATTGTGTATGTGTAATTATGTACAAATGCGAAATGCGAAATTGAGTCGTATTAGGGTTTTGACCTAGATAATGTTTTTTAGATGAATCTTGATTTTTTTGTATGTTAATTATGTACAAATGTATTGTGTAAGTGAATTGTGTATGTGTAATTATGTACAAATGTATTGTGTAAGTGAATTGCGTATTAGGGTTTTGACCTATATATACGTTTTTAAATGTATTTTTGATTTATATGTTGAATTATGTACAAAAGAAAAATGAAGTGTTTTGTTTAAATGTTAAGTTTCAATTAAAAGAGTATTTTAGTCAAAATGTTTGTGAGTTTAATATTTAGAGAAAAACGTATTTAAATGGTTATGTATGAAAAAAGAATGTTAATTAAAAAAGTTTCAATTTTAATTAGGTATAAAAATGTATAATATGTACAAATCAATGTTTTAAAATGTATGCACAAAATATATTGTCTAAAAAATGTCTTAACCTTATGATAATAAAAAAACATTTTAATTAAGTTAGTATTTTTTTCAAGGAATAAAATATTGCTTTTATAAAATAAAAGAATGGCTAGTGTTTTATATATAAAAAATATTGCTTTTATAAAAATAAAAAGAATGGTTAATGTTTTATATATAAAAAAAGTATGTATTGTTTATGTATAGAAAATGAGATTAGAGTTTAATTTTGTAAAGAAAATGAAGAAAGGCATTTGATGGGCTTTTGAGGAAACACGAACGGGTCAGATTAAGCCCATGGTTTGAAACAGAATGAACTAGGGTTTAGGCAAATGGTTCAGTTGGGAACGAAATTAGGGTTCGTCAGCAGCGGCGTGCGTTGGGTTCGTCTTCTCCGATTAGCAATTCCTTGGGCGTCCTCCGGCCACCAACGCGTTTCAATGCCTTCCTTCCCTCCAAGACATGAGCCTAGCGTCCTTGATTCCTGGTTCGTTTTAATGCCTTATGCTCTTATCTTTTGTCTTTTTACAAATTTGCATGTTTGATCTGAGTTTTAAGTATTTTCTTTTCATTTTTTGAGGTGAAGAAGTAGAGATAGGGGGCGAGGATTATACTACCTGATATTTGGAGGTGGAGGGAAGGTGGAGAAGTAGCGTTCAGGCGGCCGGAGCGGCGAAGGGAGATGCTTGCTACGCTTCTGATTTTTCCTGGTATCTTCGTTCTTTTACCTTCTTGCTTAGGTTTTTGATGATGAGATTCACTGAGAAACCCTAATGTGCACTTCTTTACCTCTTCTTCTTTATGTCCCTTTGCCTATGATTTGCCTCTTTGAAAATTGTTGAGGTTGATAGTTTTCCTTTTTGCCTTGAGATAAATGCGCTTCTGAACTTTACCTATGATGAGCTTCTGAGGGTTCTTGTTGCCTGAGTA
Organism: Vicia faba; assembly: GCA_948472305.1. Classification (NCBI taxonomy): domain Eukaryota; kingdom Viridiplantae; phylum Streptophyta; class Magnoliopsida; order Fabales; family Fabaceae; genus Vicia; species Vicia faba. The sequence goes on along the minus strand of OX451735.1, from coordinate 458,284,800 downwards.
TGATATGTCTGAGTATTTGCTTGTGTGCTTGATTTGGTTCCCCCCATGATGAACTTGCAGTTCTGAGGGGCGTGTATTTGTTGCCTATGCTTGTGATTTGTTTCTGCTTAGAACTGTGGTCTCAAATGTTTTGCCTTTGAGTTTGCCCCATGATGCCTTGAGTGATTTTGAACAAATATTGCCTTGATGTTGCCTTCTGAGATGCCTATGATGAAGTCCACTTCTGAGGCCTAGGGATTAGTTTCGTGCTTGACAGTTTTAGCACAGGTATACCAGGTTTTTGACAGGGAGTTTTGGGTTATGAAGATTATTGTTGTTTGGTTATGACAGTGGGGTTTGGGATAGGTATGAAGCTTGCATATCAGGTTTTTTTTTGTTTGTATAAAGGTTGAGACAGGGTAATGGTTTTTGATGACAGTAATGGTGTTTATGATTCTGGTTCTATCAGGTTTTTTGTGTGTATCAAGGTTGAGACAGGTTTGGGGTGTTTTTGAGGAGGATGCAGCATGTAGAGTTTTTGTTGTGTTGTTTTGGACATGGTTATGGCATTGGTTTTGGTTGTGAGGATATTGGTTAGATAATGGTTTTGTTTGTGTGTTTTTTCTTCTTAACCTCTCCCCTCAACTGAGTTTTGGTATCTCTCTTCTATATCTTCTCTATTCTGAACTGAGTCTATTGGCTTTTTTTTTTGAAACTAATGCAGAGTTGTGAGTTTTGTTTGTATCTCCTTTTTTCTCTCTAACCTGCTATGCTGCTATATTGAACTGTCTTCTGAGTTGGCTCCTGATTTTGCTATGCCTGCTGAACTGCTATGCCTGCTGAACTGCTATGCCTGCTGAACTGCTATCGAACTGTCTAACCCTGCCTGCTTCCTTTATCTCTCTTTACCTCTCTCTTTACAGTACAATTTAAGAATTTTATAATGTTTATTGTACTTTTCTGAAGGGGCTATGACTAGGGAAATGATGAAAAAGATTGCTTGCATTTCACATTTTGCATCTTTATCTTTTTGACAATTTATGTGTGCTGACTTCCTTTTCCTTGATATCTTGGCTAAAAATCTTTCCATGACAGCTTGTATGCTTTCTTGATTTTCTTAGAGTGGACTTTGTTTTGGATGGAAAGTTTGGATTGAACTTTTTCAGTTTGGATTGGATTTTGAATCTTGAATTTCTATGCAGCTTGAATTTCATAACTTATGCATTTTTGACATTTGCATTTCATGAGATAAAATAATCTTCCCTCTCTGTGAACCGGGAGAAGTCCCGTGATTTGCAGAGAGGGCAACTGATCCCAGTCAGTGGCCCCTAATGATGAGCATTTTTATCTGTCTCTGCTAATTAAATGCTTTCTGACTTTTTCTTGTTTCTTTTTGCAGATGAAAAAAAGAATACTGGAGCGGAGTGAAGAATGAAGAATGTTTAGAAAATAGGATAATTTTAATTCTATGTAATATTTAAATTAAATGTAAATTATTGTTTGTAACAACAATTTGTAAATAATTCAAATATCAATAAAAATCCAAATTATCCAATTGGTTCCATTTTCTTTATTGTTCATTTATTTATTTAAAATTCTTAGAATTAAAATAATTGAAAAATAAATTCAATCATTTAATTTCAGAACAATAAATAACTAAAATAAAACAACATTGATCCGATAAACCTGTATTATCCAAAATCCAAAGCGAAGCAGCAATTAACCCAGATAGATGATCAAACACATAAACACTGTGAATTCAAAACTGCATCTCGTATCTGACTGGCCCAATCAAAACGTACTGAATTCAAAACCACTGTCCCTTTTACTGATTAAACCAAGATAACGCAAAGTGCTGTGGAATTCAAAATCTTCTGAGAATATGCCCATAAAAACTTAATTCCTGATTAAATGCCAAATCACGCTCGCTTGACCAAAATTGAACCAACAATCAATCAAACCCTAGGCCCACTGTATGAAACAATTCAGAGCTCTGAAAATCAGTAAAACCCTAATTTCGCTTGACTGTCAAAAAAGTCCGTTTGTCCGATTCTTGAGCCAGTTCGAGAAATCAGGAAATGTTTGAAGCTGAGATTTCTTGTGGAAAAGCGCGAGGGCAAATTTTGGGGTACAACAGTTGCCCCTGTTCAATCTTCTTTGACCTGAAGAGTTAGATTGGCAAGTTTGCCTTTCGCGACTTGAAGGTAAAAGGAGATTGAACACTAATGTGCCCAGAAAATTTGCGCTCGTCGACGTGACGGCGGAGGTGAATGGGCTTAAAGATGCCATTTGGTGCGAGAGAACTTTGTCGGGGGATGGGCTTAGAGATGCCATCTGAGAATGGGCTTACAGATGCCATTCGGCGACTGCTGGTAGGAGGATGGGCTTATAGATGCCATATGGTGATGTTGAACTGTACGTCATTGGTAAGTGGACGAGTATCAGAAGGGCATCCCTGCTTTGGGACATCTCTGAATTGGGGTCTGAACAAGCAACAGATTGACGTCCGCGTCTGGAGAATCTGTAAACTATTTTCAGGAGTTGGGACTGAACAAGCAATGGAGTAGCATCCGTTGTTGGGAAGCATCCGTTACCTATTGAGAAGAGTCTGAATCAGTTGGTAGATTGACGTCCGTTGTAGGGAAGAATCCATAAACTGTCTTCAAAAGATTGAGAAGAGTCTGAACAAATCGGTAGATTGACATCCGTTGTAGGGAGGAATCCGTAAACTTGTTTCAGAAGTTGAGAAGTTGAAGAGGAACTGGTGTAAGGTTTCTGCTGATGCGTCTGAATGAACCTGGAATAAGTATCAAGATGTTGCCGCGCCCGGGTCACATCTGAACTATTTCTGGATGAATCCCGGGAGATGATCTGTGTCTGTCGACTGATCTTTCCTGAAAAGGCAAAGGGTTAGTTGTATGCAATGTTATGATGCATGATGTAATGTATGTGTCATCTAATGTTTATGAATGTGATGAATGTGCATGTAAGCTGATGAGCTAATCTTGCCAAGGATACATGATTCCGAGATGGCTGAAGATAAAAGCGTCTTGACTGCTGCCGGGGAAAATAAATCCTTGGCTGTCGCTGGGGAAGAGAATTCCTGATGACCTCTACTGGGGAGCTCCAACTGGTAGACTCATGCCGGGGAGACCAGATTGAGAATCTTTGGCTTGATGGGAGGTAACCCTGGAGACTTCACTGGGGAACTCAAGATATGCCTCCTCAAAACTCTGTGGGGAGAAAGTTTGAAAGTCTGACTCCGCTGGGGGTTGAAGGAACTTCGCTGGGGATAGGGAGAATTTTGGCGAGCGCGATCTTCCGTGGTTGTTAGCTTTGAGAAGAATCTGAACAAGCGATAGGTTAACATCCGTTTACTTGGAGAACCCGTGAACTGTTTTCAGAAATCTTGAGGTTGAATCAGCAATAGAACAACATCCGTTGTTGGGAAGCGTCCGTAAACTAAATTCGAAGGTCGCATCTGAACAAGTTGATAGATTAACATCCGTTGTTGGGATGAATCCATGAACTGTTTTCATAAGTCTTGATAAGAATCTGAACAAGTCGGTAGATTGGCGTCCGTTGTTAGGAAGAATCCGTAAACTGTTTCAGAAGTCTTGATAAGAAACTGAACAAGTCGGTAGATTGGCATCCGTTGTTGGGAAGAATCTGTAAACTGTTTCAGAAGTCTTGGAGAGGAATCAGCAATAGAACAACATCCGTTGTTGGGAAGCGTCCGTAAACTGAATTCAGAGGTTGCATCTGAACAAGTTGATAGATTAACATCCGTTGTTGGGATGAATCCATGAACTGTTTTCAGAAGTCTTGATAAGAATCTGAACAAGTCGGTAGATTGGCATCCGTTGTTGGGAAGAATCCGTAAACTGTTTCAGAAGTCTTGGAGAGGAATCAGCAATAGAACAAACATCCGTTGTTGGGAAGCGTCCGTAAACTGAATTCAGAGGTTGCATCTGAACAAGTTGATAGATTAACATCCGTTGTTGGGATGAATCCATGAACTGTTTTCAGAAGTCTTGATAAGAATCTGAACAAGTCGGTAGATTGGCATCCGTTGTTGGGAAGAATCCGTAAACTGTTTCAGAAGTCTTGGAGAGGAACCGGTGTAGGGTTTCCTGATGATGAGCTTGTGTAAAACTGCATCGGGTTTTGAACACTTTTGACATTCGAATGCCCCAAGTGGTGATGTAGATAAAATCCTGGTTTATTACAGGTGTTGGTCTACAATCGGTCGTTCACAGATGTTTCCTGGGTTGTTGCAGGTGTTGATCTGGAATTCTTCAGACATGCCCTGGCTAGATACAGGAGTCGAATCTGGAAAGGTGATAGTTGATAGATATGCCCTGGCAGGATACAGGAGTCGAATCTTCAAACTCTTCAGACATGCCCTGGCTAGATACAGGAGTCGAGTCTGGAAACGTAGTCAACAGATATGCCCTGGCTGGATACAGGAGTCGAATCTGGAAATAGTCGTCAACAGATATGCCCTGGCTGGATACAGGAATCGAATCTGGAAATGTTTGTAGTTGATTTGTTGAACACTTTTGACATTCGAATGCCCCAAGTGGTGATGAAGGAGTCTTGAATCAGATTACTCTGCATATTGAGAGATTTCTTGAAATCTTGACTGGACTGCCCCAGGTTAACTGTACTTTGAATAATCTGTTGGACCTTGACTGGACTGCCCCAGGTTAATTGAACTTTGAAAGATCTGTTGGACCTTGACTGGACTGCCCCAGGTTAATTGAACTTTGAAAGATCTGTTGGACCTTGACTGGACTGTCCCAGGTTAATTGTATTGTGCTATGTCATGCCCCTTGTTGATAGGAGATTTGATGGAAGTGTTATCCTCTTGAAGTGATTTAGACTTACTGAGAGAGTTTTCGTTCCTCTGAACATTCGCTGTATGAATTTCTTCGCTGTCAAATAAAAGGGTCAAATGCAGACAGTGATATTCGAATAATGCAAAGTTTATGTTTGTCTTTGAATATTTTGAAAAATGTGTTTTTAGCAGAAAACTTTTCATAAGACAAGTTAACACAAGATTTTAGAGCAAAGCCCTACAGGAGTCAGGATACCTTTTGTAACAGTATGCTTTCGAACTAACCTATGCTTCAATTAGGACTTTCGAAGGGTTGTAACGTGGCCTGGTTCACGGTTTAAGAAACAAAGGATAAAGGCTCAAAGTATATTTGTACCCACCCGCTCTTCGTGATGCCCTTCAACCTAAGCTCAGTCAATTGTGCGTCGCACTCTGTTTTGAGTTTGGAACGACTTTTGGGCGATGGTTCACCGGTTTGAATTTGGGAGACAGTCATCATCTCCTTTTTCTTTTTCAACACTTTTCATGTTGTTGAGGGTTTTGTAATGACCTCACTATTTTGATTTTGATTTGTTATCCCTAACTTTTGCCTGACTGTTACCGTTTTTCGGGATTACTGTCAGCGGGATGCCCCAGCTTTCTTAAGCCTCCTTCATAGGTTTTGGCTTGGTGGGCTTTTCTCTTTTGAGAGATTGACTGTCTATGTGATAGGGAACCACCCTGGTCTTTTGATTCCGGAGGAACGCTTTCTCTTTTTTTTTTTTTGACGTCGTTCGTTGTATTACGAACCGAGAGTTTGCGACTTCAATGCGCGTTTTCTTTTGAATTAACTGAGATACTACCCTGCCCCGGGTTTATATCAAAGGTTTCGATTGTTTAGAACGGGAAACTCCTACTTCTTTGGCTCGAAGGGGTTGACTAGGGATTAACTTCCTTATTACTCCAGTGTTTGGGGAATTAAAAGAAATGCCTGTACATCATCAGCAAGGTCCGTTCAAAAACATACTGTATAAGATCACGGTATTGTTTCGTCATCCTCCCTCTAAAGGCTTGCAGCTTTTTATCAAGAGTCAAATATCATAAAGAAAAGCATAAGAGTAGTGAAACGAATGGATGAATTCAAGACAAACATATGCAATGCATTAATGAAAACAGAGTTTAACATCAACAGATAATTGTTTGACAGCAAAAGAAATTACAACTTTGAACAATTCAAAAAGAAGCAAAAAGTCTTTCAATTCGAGCTTCGTCACTTCAAGAGGAGAACCCTTTTAACGGAAGATCTTCATCTCGCCGTCTGGCATGAACCTCAGCACCCCAATGTCAATCAGATCTTGAATCTTGTTCTTCAAGGCCCAACAGCTATCGGTGTCATGTCCTGGGCTATAGGAATGGTAAACACAAAATGCATCGGGATGATAGTCAGGAGCGGAGGTATTAGGGTTCCGGATAGGATCCCTCAAAGCAGTTAGATTAACTTCCAACAAGCGCTCCAGAATTAGAGATGACGGTATGTCAGTCTCTGTGAACTGCCTTCCCGACGTTTCTTGTCTACGCCGATTGCCCCGCTGACGCCGGCGAGGTTGTTGATGGGTTTGTGACCCTGAAGCTAGCAGAGGAGCTATCCCCTTGTCTTCTTGAGTTGATGGAGGCTGAGCGGTGACCTGCTCTTCGACCTCAGATGTTTGCCCCAGTTGGTTGTTTAGAAGCAGTTGGCGGACCAGAACTCCGAGTTCCTCTTGTCTTTGAGATAGGTCTTGGATGAGAGCCATCTGGCCCACCAAATATCCCATCATTTGGGTCCTCAGTGTTGTCAGATCAAACTGCAGCTCCGCAATCTGATCATTCCTGGCACTGTTGGAATTCCCCAAGCCGTTGGTGAGGAGAGCTTTCATCTCCTCTTGCCCCAGAGACAAATTCATGAACATCTCCTGTAGCTGAGCGGTCTGGTCTTGGATGTCTTTGACAGACCGTTCTAGAGCCATCTCTTGCTGAAATAAACAGCAGGAGAGTAAGGAAACCTGAAAAAGGAAAGGCTGTCAAAATGAAATGCATGATATGTGGATGCATGTTTTCAAGGATCTCTTGGGGTAAACACAAGAAAATGTTAGAGGTTGAACTCTGCTCTTGGATTGGAGATCTCTGCACCGGTGGACGTCCTTCCACGAGAATCAAGCTCACCATGTCGAGTGGGTCATAGCCACTGATTCAAGTTGTTGTACTTGATCTTTTGGTTGGAGAACTTTGCATCGGTGGATGTCTTTCCACGAGAATCAAGCTCACCATGTCGAGTGGGTCATAGCCACTGATTCAAGTTGTTGTTCTCGACCTTTGTTTGGAGAGCTTTGTGTTGGTGGATGTCTTTCCACGAGAATCAAGCTCACCATGTCGAGTGGGTCATAGCCGCTGATTCAAGTTGTTGTACTTGAACTTTGACTGGATTAGTTAGAGGAGAAACCTCTTGCTCCTTGATAGATGTCTGGTTCAACGTAATCCTGCATCAAAAGAACCCTCGAGATCCTTGAAATGGTTATTGAAAATGCTAAAATGCTATGGTATGATGTCATGATGTTATGTACATGTATGCACAGGCAAGTAAGTGTATGTACAGGCAAACAATATTCACACAAAGCACACAAGGCCTTAGGTTTAGGCTTGCATGAGGTTCAGGTACTACCCTCTTTCAGTTTGTTGGTTAAAACCTGTCCTATCAAAAGTAACCGGGATCTAGAGGTCCCAATATCACTGGATTGCTTTCATTGTTCATCGTTTCGATTTAGCCACTGACTGGCGATCAAAATATCCCAGGAAAGCAACCCTCAACTGAGTGTAGTATCGAGTATCAACCGACTTCGGAGTACACCAAAGTAGTCATCTCACTACCCTAAAGAGGCCAAGATGGTCAATTAAGGTTCTAAGGTCAGTTGATGCTTTACGACACCACATGGAGGCCCCGTACTCTCCTTGATTGACTCAAGGGTTACCGGTACACACCAAAGTGCCACATCAACGTAACAGACTGCTTCAACCATGTCGGTATACCCCGCACAGTTCCCTCACAGCCTTGTTGCTACCTAAAAGGGTTTCCCCAGATCCGGGTTAGGATCTATAAAACTCCGATACAATGCCCACAAATGTAAAAGCAAACAAAGCAATCAATTGAAAACAAAAGTGATCTAAACCCTAAGGTAACCCCACTTTAAAAGTTCCCCAGCAGAGTCGCCAGTTCTGTGATACGGTGGGAGAACTGACTAGTGTTTTGCATTCGTATTCGCACTTGTGCGGTTAGCAAGAGTCGCCACCGACTTTTTATTTTATCCTAAAGGAAAGGTTAAAAAAGCACAGCAAAAACCTTTTTGAGATATTTCGTGGGTTCGGGGGGTAGATTATGAAAAGGGAAGGTATTAGCACCCTTTTCATCCATGGTTATCCATGGGCTCTTAGTTACTTGGTTTTTTAGATCACTTGCCTTGTTTTTCGATTGCTTTGAAAATGGTGTGTGTGTGGGTGCTTTTTGAAAATGTTTTTAGAAAAAGATGCCTTGTTTTAGGCAACTAATGTATTTGACTCGTGTTTGAGTGTTTTACAAAAGTGTGAATCTTTTCGAAAAGATGTTTTCAAATGTTTTTGAGAGTTTGTTTGAAAGTGTTGTGGATTGTGGTTTTTGAAAAGAAGGCAAGTGTTTTTGCAAGTTTGATCTCAAGTAACTAAGAGTTATGTCTACCTTATTGTACTCAAAGGTTTTTGTCATGTTTTAACCCCTTTTAACAATTTTGTTCCACCATTGAAATTGATGGGCAATCTTGCGTTTAGGAAGTTTATTCGGGACGGGCACGGGTCATCGCATAGACCATGAATGCAATGATGCCAAGTGTCTTTGGCAATTTGTTTTGAAGGGACTATGATCATTCCGTTTAGGCAACTTTCGAAAGCGTCATCGAGGGACTTATGATCATTTGATTTTGTTTTGCCAAAGACATTCGACGTGCAAGCATGGCCCATTTTGGAAGGCAACATGTGGGATTACCCTAGGGGGTGCAAGTGTGATTGTGTATTGATTACATGCATTTGTCTTGTATTAGGTTATCTAGCGTTTGATTTTATGTACATACAAACCCTAAGTCTAACCATGGTATAATTGAAAAGCTGTAAATTGCGGAATATAAATCTACGCTATTACAAAGTAATGTCCGGGAGTGGGGGTATAAATGTACAAGGGGATGAGACTTATAGTACCCAATAATTTACAACCAAATCGAATGTGCGATCAAAATGAATATCAAATATACAAATATAAGATAAAGTGTGTATAGGGCAATATATTGTGTAAGTGTACAAGTGTATATGTATGTGAATTGTGTATGTGTAATTATGTACAAATGCGAAATGCGAAATTGAGTCGTATTAGGGTTTTGACCTAGATAATGTTTTTTAGATGAATCTTGATTTTTTTGTATGTTAATTATGTACAAATGTATTGTGTAAGTGAATTGTGTATGTGTAATTATGTACAAATGTATTGTGTAAGTGAATTGCGTATTAGGGTTTTGACCTATATATACGTTTTTAAATGTATTTTTGATTTATATGTTGAATTATGTACAAAAGAAAAATGAAGTGTTTTGTTTAAATGTTAAGTTTCAATTAAAAGAGTATTTTAGTCAAAATGTTTGTGAGTTTAATATTTAGAGAAAAACGTATTTAAATGGTTATGTATGAAAAAAGAATGTTAATTAAAAAAGTTTCAATTTTAATTAGGTATAAAAATGTATAATATGTACAAATCAATGTTTTAAAATGTATGCACAAAATATATTGTCTAAAAAATGTCTTAACCTTATGATAATAAAAAAACATTTTAATTAAGTTAGTATTTTTTTCAAGGAATAAAATATTGCTTTTATAAAATAAAAGAATGGCTAGTGTTTTATATATAAAAAATATTGCTTTTATAAAAATAAAAAGAATGGTTAATGTTTTATATATAAAAAAAGTATGTATTGTTTATGTATAGAAAATGAGATTAGAGTTTAATTTTGTAAAGAAAATGAAGAAAGGCATTTGATGGGCTTTTGAGGAAACACGAACGGGTCAGATTAAGCCCATGGTTTGAAACAGAATGAACTAGGGTTTAGGCAAATGGTTCAGTTGGGAACGAAATTAGGGTTCGTCAGCAGCGGCGTGCGTTGGGTTCGTCTTCTCCGATTAGCAATTCCTTGGGCGTCCTCCGGCCACCAACGCGTTTCAATGCCTTCCTTCCCTCCAAGACATGAGCCTAGCGTCCTTGATTCCTGGTTCGTTTTAATGCCTTATGCTCTTATCTTTTGTCTTTTTACAAATTTGCATGTTTGATCTGAGTTTTAAGTATTTTCTTTTCATTTTTTGAGGTGAAGAAGTAGAGATAGGGGGCGAGGATTATACTACCTGATATTTGGAGGTGGAGGGAAGGTGGAGAAGTAGCGTTCAGGCGGCCGGAGCGGCGAAGGGAGATGCTTGCTACGCTTCTGATTTTTCCTGGTATCTTCGTTCTTTTACCTTCTTGCTTAGGTTTTTGATGATGAGATTCACTGAGAAACCCTAATGTGCACTTCTTTACCTCTTCTTCTTTATGTCCCTTTGCCTATGATTTGCCTCTTTGAAAATTGTTGAGGTTGATAGTTTTCCTTTTTGCCTTGAGATAAATGCGCTTCTGAACTTTACCTATGATGAGCTTCTGAGGGTTCTTGTTGCCTGAGTATGATATGTCTGAGTATTTGCTTGTGTGCTTGATTTGGTTCCCCCCATGATGAACTTGCAGTTCTGAGGGGCGTGTATTTGTTGCCTATGCTTGTGATTTGTTTCTGCTTAGAACTGTGGTCTCAAATGTTTTGCCTTTGAGTTTGCCCCATGATGCCTTGAGTGATTTTGAACAAATATTGCCTTGATGTTGCCTTCTGAGATGCCTATGATGAAGTCCACTTCTGAGGCCTAGGGATTAGTTTCGTGCTTGACAGTTTTAGCACAGGTATACCAGGTTTTTGACAGGGAGTTTTGGGTTATGAAGATTATTGTTGTTTGGTTATGACAGTGGGGTTTGGGACAGGTATGAAGCTTGCATATCAGGTTTTTTTTTGTTTGTATAAAGGTTGAGACAGGGTAATGGTTTTTGATGACAGTAATGGTGTTTATGATTCTGGTTCTATCAGGTTTTTTGTGTGTATCAAGGTTGAGACAGGTTTGGGGTGTTTTTGAGGAGGATGCAGCATGTAGAGTTTTTGTTGTGTTGTTTTGGACATGGTTATGGCATTGGTTTTGGTTGTGAGGATATTGGTTAGATAATGGTTTTGTTTGTGTGTTTTTTCTTCTTAACCTCTCCCCTCAACTGAGTTTTGGTATCTCTCTTCTATATCTTCTCTATTCTGAACTGAGTCTATTGGCTTTTTTTTTTGAAACTAATGCAGAGTTGTGAGTTTTGTTTGTATCTCCTTTTTTCTCTCTAACCTGCTATGCTGCTATATTGAACTGTCTTCTGAGTTGGCTCCTGATTTTGCTATGCCTGCTGAACTGCTATGCCTGCTGAACTGCTATGCCTGCTGAACTGCTATCGAACTGTCTAACCCTGCCTGCTTCCTTTATCTCTCTTTACCTCTCTCTTTACAGTACAATTTAAGAATTTTATAATGTTTATTGTACTTTTCTGAAGGGGCTATGACTAGGGAAATGATGAAAAAGATTGCTTGCATTTCACATTTTGCATCTTTATCTTTTTGACAATTTATGTGTGCTGACTTCCTTTTCCTTGATATCTTGGCTAAAAATCTTTCCATGACAGCTTGTATGCTTTCTTGATTTTCTTAGAGTGGACTTTGTTTTGGATGGAAAGTTTGGATTGAACTTTTTCAGTTTGGATTGGATTTTGAATCTTGAATTTCTATGCAGCTTGAATTTCATAACTTATGCATTTTTGACATTTGCATTTCATGAGATAAAATAATCTTCCCTCTCTGTGAACCGGGAGAAGTCCCGTGATTTGCAGAGAGGGCAACTGATCCCAGTCAGTGGCCCCTAATGATGAGCATTTTTATCTGTCTCTGCTAATTAAATGCTTTCTGACTTTTTCTTGTTTCTTTTTGCAGATGAAAAAAAGAATATTGGAGCGGAGTGAAGAATGAAGAATGTTTAGAAAATAGGATAATTTTAATTCTATGTAATATTTAAATTAAATGTAAATTATTGTTTGTAACAACAATTTGTAAATAATTCAAATATCAATAAAAATCCAAATTATCCAATTGGTTCCATTTTCTTTATTGTTCATTTATTTATTTAAAATTCTTAGAATTAAAATAATTGAAAAATAAATTCAATCATTTAATTTCAGAACAATAAATAACTAAAATAAAACAACATTGATCCGATAAACCTGTATTATCCAAAATCCAAAGCGAAGCAGCAATTAACCCAGATAGATGATCAAACACATAAACACTGTGAATTCAAAACTGCATCTCGTATCTGACTGGCCCAATCAAAACGTACTGAATTCAAAACCACTGTCCCTTTTACTGATTAAACCAAGATAACGCAAAGTGCTGTGGAATTCAAAATCTTCTGAGAATATGCCCATAAAAACTTAATTCCTGATTAAATGCCAAATCACGCTCGCTTGACCAAAATTGAACCAACAATCAATCAAACCCTAGGCCCACTGTATGAAACAATTCAGAGCTCTGAAAATCAGTAAAACCCTAATTTCGCTTGACTGTCAAAAAAGTCCGTTTGTCCGATTCTTGAGCCAGTTCGAGAAATCAGGAAATGTTTGAAGCTGAGATTTCTTGTGGAAAAGCGCGAGGGCAAATTTTGGGGTACAACAAACCCTTTTCACTTAAATTTACTAAACTTACAAACTAACTTAGCATATGTCCTAGGATCAATCTGATCGATCCTGCAAGTCACCAAAATAACCCATTTTGGAATATCAGTGGTTGTTTACAAATTTTCACGGTAAACAAATTGGCACACCTGGTGGGACGTTGCTAAGTTTTCTTGTTTTACAAACTCTAATAAAAATAATTTGTATGCTTCAAGTAATTTCTTTTCTTTCAAAGATTGTTGTATGTTATTGATAAGTGGCAAAATAACCACCCACGAATACATACCTAAGAGAAGAAATAGTAAAATGGCTAATTCGTCTAGTAATGGAGAAATGCCTCCACCAATTTCTAGCATTGGAAATATTGTTATGCCAACAGTTAGTGAGCCTATACCATCAACAGTTCTTTTAACACCAGCATTGACGGCTACGCAAACAGGACCAATACTTGTTTATGTAGGTCCTAGGGGTCCACCAGGAGTGCCCCCACCAAGGGGAAATCTAGGGGTTCGACCCTGTGTCCCTCTAGGATTTTCGACAGCCTGGATGGGTCGAGAACAACCTTATGGCATGCCAACTACTGAAATGGAAAGCCTTATAAATGCTTCGTCCATATTTTCAGAACCTTTGGTGAGTGCATCTTCACCATTGTAGGGATCTGGAACTGGTATGGAAAATTTGGGTAGGAACCAAGTCTTAGGAGGAACATCCCATACGATGCCAAGCCTCACAAATGCTTATACACAAATTTTGAGGCAACAAATGGATGAAAGCAACCATGACATGGTGAAAATGTTGGCACAAACTTTGAGTATAATGCTTAACCCTATAATACAAAATACCACCCAGTCGAATTAGCAAATGACAATGCAAATGGCGTGCATGGATGAATTTTTTGGGGTTCCCTAACCTATTCAACAACGCCAAAGAGAATTTACAAGAGGAAATCAGGGTGTAGTCTTAGAGGATGACATGACTATTAACCAAAATCCACAGCCAGATAGGATAAACCATAGAGTGGAAATCGAACAACCTAGAGTCGAAATACCCAGGATTGTCCCACAAATCCCTAGAGTTGTCGAACAAGGTATATTTATGGTAAATAGAAACCAAAATGCTGATGAAGTAGTACAACAGGTTCGACACCACAACTATGCACCAGATAATAACTTGACAGCCATGGTTGAGAGAATCATGGCGTAGAATGGAGTCAACATCGGCTTTCATAGACCAAACTTTACATCTCCATTATCAGATTATATCTTGCAATCACAATTACCTCCTAGGTGGAAAGTCCCAAAGTTCACCAAATTTTCAGGGGATACGACAGAGTCACTGTCAAACATGTAGCAAGGTATTTGATAGAGGGTGAGGAAATTTCGAATAATGAGAATATTAGGATTAAGTGTTTCCCAAGTTCCTTGACCAAAAATTGCTTCACTTGGTTTACCACACTCCCAGCCAATTCGATCCACAATTGGAATTAGTTGGAGAGATTGTTCCATGAACAGTTCTATATGGGACAAACCAAAATAAGTTTGAAAGAACTGGCTAGTGTGAAAAGGAAGTTCACTGAGCCAATGGATGAGTATCTAAACAAATTTCGATTACTCAAAGCCAAATGCTTTACACAAGTGCCTGAACATGAGTTAGTCGAAATGGCTGCAGGAGGTCTAGATTATTCCATTAGGAAGAAATTAGATACTCAATACCTGAGAGATATGGCCCGGTTGGCTGATAGAGTTCGACAGGTGGAACGCCTTAAGGTTGAAAAAGCTAAGGCAAATAAGAATAATCGAAGAGAAAGGGTAGCGTATATAGAAATGGATGATGATGATCCAGAGACATCTAATGATCCTGTAATTATCGAAGAGAGAGAGAGAGAGAGATTGATTTAGCATAGCTAAAGCAAGGGCCTCCATACTCTTGCAGATTGTTAACGCCCTCAAATGGAAAAAATCCTATTGAAACTGAAAAGAATAGTGATAGGTTCCCAAAGAAAACATATAGTTTCGAAGTCACAAAATATGACGAAATATTTGACTTATTAGTTAAAGATGGCCAGATGATAGTTCCCCCTGGGGCAAGAATGCCTCCTTTAGACAAAAGGAAAAAGAGAGGTTTTGTAAATATCATAATTTTTTGGGCCATAAAACCTCATAATTTTTTCTTTTCAGAGATCTCGTTCAAGGCGCAATCAAAGACGGAAGGCTTAAGTTTGCTGACAAGCCACCCATGAAGATTAACGCAAATCCATTGCAAGATGAGGCTAAATATGCTGAACCTTCAAGCATCAACATGGTCGAAGTTTAAGAAAATTTCATTAACAAACCCGTCTTTGGCAGTTTCACTAAAGATGTTAGCAAAGAAGATGGCGAGATGATATAGAAAAAGGCTACTGAAGGCCTAAACAAAGGGGCCAATGAAGGTTCAAACAAAGTAACTGTTGTAGGTTCCTACTTGGCTGCTTTCATAGGTTCGACGGAGGGCCTAGAAGCCAAGATGCAAAAGCTGAATATAGTTGGTAAGAGAAATGTGAAAATCAATATGGTTGAAGTATCTGAACCTAAGGCTTCTGAAGATTCCATAAGACAAGAGGAAGTCAACAAAACTGCATTTCCTAAAGAAAATGAAGATTTGGAAGACTTTCTGCAAAGATGCCAAAAAAAGAAGTCAGAAGTCATGTTGTGCCCAAGATGTAGCTCCATCTTCGACAAAAAAGATGTTGGACACATACAAGGTATGCGTGTGGCAGAAAAGAAATGGGGTACCAATGCCCAACCCGACATGGATCCTGAGGTGAGATATGACCCTAGAAGAGGGTACCAAAAGGGGCCAATCAATCAGGTGAATAGGCCACCAACATTCAGGCCGCCGATAAATGTCCCTGTGGACACCTGGTTGAAAACAGCAAGCAGGAAAAGGCCCAACGAGGAAAAATGGCGAATGTTCGATGTGTCAATAGGATCCTCCTTGGCCTATAGAGAGGAATCCCAAACAACAACAAACAAAGTGGCTCATGTGTCGAGAAACTACAAGGGAAAAAACCCCATGACACACTCTAAATGAAGGAGATATCAAAGACGGCGAAAAGCCAAAAGGGAGGCTACACAAGGGCCCTAACCAGAAACAAGCACTAATGTGCCATAAAGAAAAGGAAAGGGAAAACTAAGAAAGCCTTTGGAAAGAGATCTAGTAGCTAGAAGATTGAAGTGGCTTGGACAAAATGAATCAGAAGATGAATGTGATTCTGGGTCAGACGCTACACTGGATATTCTGGTCAATATGGTGTTAGTGTTACCCGGGGAGTATGACCGACAAGTCGAAGTCGAAGAGACTGACTGAGAGGTCAAACATGAGATGGATAAACATAGGCCAGTTTGTTATTATGTTATGAAAAACGACTGTGTTGAAGAGCATAATGCTTTCTTCGAATGCCCCACTGAGGCGATGAAGAATCACCTCAAACCATTGTTCATTAGGGAAAAAGTAAGGGAAGCAACCATAAACAAGGTTTTGGTTGATTGTGGAGCCACGGTCAATATAATCCATAATGCATGCTGAGAAAGATGGGAAAGGGGGATGAAGACATCAAACCCTATAACATGGTTCTGTCGAACTATGAAGGTGGAGTTGGGACTACCATGGGAGTAATACAGTTGGAACTCAAAGTGGGATCCATAGTTCAACCAACAATGTTCTGGTCATCTCAGCGAAACCTAATTATAATTTTCTCCTAGGCAGGGAGTGTATCCATGGCATAGGAGTAGTGTCATCATCAATGCATCAATGTGTCACAATCTGGCGCCCAGATGGCATAGTGGAAAATATTGAAGCTGACCAGAGTTATTATATGGTCGAAGTCAACAATGTTGGCAGAACAAGCTTCGACAGAAATTTGGCCCACATAGGGCCACGTAATCCTCCAGATTTCGACTTGGCGCCAACCCCCAACGCCTTTTGTTCCTTAGACCTGCATTCAGATCATGGGTTTCAATGGGATAGGGAGGATTTGTCCAACATCAATTTTGGAGGAAATGATGATATATGGCCAACAAGATGGGGAAGTGAATTCAGTGATTATGACTGAGTTACAAGCCTTGCAAAGGATTTCGGCATATGTAGCCGAAAACAATGATAGCGGCCTTAGAGGCTGAAGTGAAGTATATGGCTATCAAAGCCAATGAACAAGTGCCATTTCCTGAAGGCCCTGAGAAAGATTTCGACCCAGAGCCATCTGACTTAAGAAGGGAGGAAGTGCGAAGCCAGAGGCTAGATGTCATCTACGATGATGAGCCTTTGGGTTTTGAAAAGGATCTGTTGGCAAACAATGTTAAAATGCTAGCGCAAGATCCTCTAGAAGAAATAGACCTGGGGGAAGGATTGGTGAAAAGACCAACATACATCAGTGTGAAGATAGATCCAGCACTCAGGGTCGAAATAATCCAATTGTTGAAGGATTTTAAAGACTGCTTTGCATGGGATTATGACGAAATTCCTGGCCTCGACAGAGGATTGGTGGAGCTTCAACTTTTAATAAAGCCTGGAAAAAAGCCTTTCAAGCAAACCCCAAGGTGTTTTGCACCAGAGATCTTGTCGAAGATCAAGACGGAAGTCGAAAGACTGCGGAAATGCAAGTTCATCCGAACGACCAGGTATGTCGAATGGATTGCAAATATAGTACCGATTATAAATAAAAATGGTACCTTAAGGGTGTGCATTGATTTTAGAGATTTAAATGCTGCAACACCTAAATATGAATATCCAATGCCTATGGCGGAAATGCTTGTCAATTTTTCCGCTGGCTTTGAATACATGAGTATGCTTGATGGATACTCTGGGTATAATCAAATTTTCATTGCTGAAGAGGATGTGTCGAAAACAACATTTCGATGCCCTGAAGCTTTAGGCACTTATGAATGGGAAGTGATGCACTTTGGCCTAAAAAATGCAGAGGCAACATATCAAAGAGCAATGAATTCTATGTTCCATGATTTTATTGAAACTTTTATGCAGATTTATATTGACGATATTGTTATCAAATCTGTTTCAGGGAAGAATCACATAGACCACCTTCGACAGTCCTTCAAAAGGATGAGAAGCTATAGTCTAAAGATGAATCCTCTAAAGTGCGCTTTCTGTATAAAAGCAGGGGATTTCTTGGGCTTTGTGGTCTACAAAAAGGGAATCTAAATAAACCAGAACAAGTCCAAAGCCATTTTGGAAGCGAAAGCGCCAACTAGCAAGAAGAAGTTGCAATCTCTACTTGGCAAGATAAATTTCCGGAATAGATTTATATCCAACTTAAGTGGGAAAATGCAAGCCTTCTCACCAATACTTCGACTCAACAAAGGAGGATTTGAGTGGGGGGCAAGAACAACAAGAGGCCTTCGACAAGATCAAAGGATACCTCACCAAGCCACCTATTTAGGTACGTCCTTGTAGAAATAGGAGTATGAGATTGTACATAGCTGCATCTGATAAAACCTTAGGAAGTATGTTAGCTCAAGAGGATGAAAATGGTGTTAAAAGACCCATCTACTACCCAGTAGAGTTTTAAATGATGCAGAAACTAGATATAGCGAAGTTGAAAAACTATGTTTATGTCTTTACTTCTCATGTACAAAACTCAAGCAATATATTAAACCAGTTGATTTTTATGTTTCATTTCATTTAGATGTTTTCAAATATATGTTGTCGAAACTCATCTTGCACATTTGAATTGGCAAATGGGAACTTTCATTAACTGAGTATTCATTAACCTTTATGCCTCTCAAGGCTGTAATAGGTCAAGTGGTAGCTGACTTTATAGTTAACCACTCATAAATGAAGAATCATTAAACTACTTGGAGATCAAACCCTGGAAGTTATACTTCGACGGTTCCAGTCATAAAGATGGAACTGGAGCAGGAGTTCTAATTATTTCTCCAAGTAAAATTCCAACAAAATTCAAGTACAAGATCAAAGGTTCTTGTTCGAACAATGAGGATGAGTACGAAGCTCTAATCATAGGCCTTGAAATCTTGTTGGAATTGGGGGCAACTCGAGTCAAAATAATGGGAGGCTTAGAGTTAGTCATAAGGCAAGTTACGAAAGAATAAAAATGTATAAGAGAAAATCTTATCATGTATTTTGTAATAGCCAATCATTTGTTGAAAATTTTTGAAGTGTTCAACATTCGACATATACCAAGATTGGAAAATCAAGTGGCTAATGACTTAGCACATATTGCATCTGGGTATAAAATTTCAAAAGAAAAATTACAACAAGAAATCGAAGTTAAAGGAAGAATAGCATCAACCAAGTTGTCTCCAGCAGATTTAGAAACAACAAAACTGGGTTACGCTGACCAAGAAAACTTCAAAATTTCATTCATAGACAATCTAACAGAACAAGATTGGAGAAAGCCTATAGTAGATTATTTGCAAAATCCAATTGTTTCGACAAAACAAAAGACAAAGTATAGGGCGTTAAGCTATATTCTAATGGGAAATGAGTTATTCGAAAAGACGCATGAAGGAGTACTACTGAAATGCCTAAGTGAAACAGAGGCGTACATAGCCCTTTCAACTACACATGTTGGGGCATGTGGGGCACATCAAGTAGGCCATAAAATGAAATGGTTGTCGTTTCGACAAGGATTATATTGGCCTACTATGCTGAAAGATTATGTGGAGTTTGCAAAAGGCTTCCAAGAATGTCAAATACATGCATGCATACAGCATGTACCTGCAAGCGAACTTCACTCAATTGTGAAACCTTGGCCTTTTAGAGGATGGGCTTTGGATCTTATTGGAGAGATTCGACCAACATTGTCTAAAATATAGAAATATATATTGGTGGGCATTGACTATTTCACTAAGTGGATTGAAGCAATTCCTTTAGTCAATGTAGACCAAGAGAGTGTCATTGAATTTATTCAAAAGAACATTATATATAGGTTTGGAATCCCTAAGACAATAACAACTGGCCAAGGATCAATATTCACTGGTCGAAAAATGCAGGAGTTTGCCACAGAAATGGGATTCAAGCTGTTAACATCTACACCTTATTATGCGCAAGCCAATGGCCAAGTCGAAGCAGCAAATAATGTAGTAACTGGATTGATAAAGAAGCATGTAGGAAAAAAGCCAAAGAATTGGCATAATACTTTGGATCAAATCTTACGGGCATATAAAACTTCCCCTAAAGAAGCTACCAGAACGACACCATTTCGATTAAACTATGGTCATGACATTGTGTTGCTAGTTGAAATTTGTCTATAGTCAACAAGAATTCAGAGACATCAAGATATTCCTTCAGAATCTTATTGGAATATGATGTTAGATGAACTATTTGATTTGGACGAAGAAAGACTGAGGGCTTTAGATCTTTTAAGGATACAGAAGAAAAGAGTGGAAAAATCTTACAACAAGAAAGTAAAACCCAAGACATTCTTGCTTGAAGATCTGGTATGGAAGGTAATTCTCCCAATGGATCGAAAGGATAGGAACATGGGAAAGTGGTCTCCTAAATGGGAAGGACCTTTTAAGATTATCCAAGCATTTTCTGGTGGTGCCTATGAGATCGAAGATTTAAATGAAGATAAAAGACTCTTGAGAGTAAATGGTAAATATTTGAAAAGTATAGACCTTCACTTCAAGAGGTCAAAATAGTCAGGTTTTAGTCTTAGTCGAAGTATATAGCCAAAATTGAAGATGCATTAAAATTAGCCAAAATGGCTCCAAGTCATTACATAAACATCATTTTACAAACAAAGAAGTCTAAATCAAAATGGAAGATTGGCTTTAATTTTGAGATATTTGATCTTTTGGAGTTCCATGCGCCTTTCACACAGAGCCCTCGACTAATGGAGAGCCTCGATATTTGCATCCAAGGCTTGAGCTTGTTCAACATATTTCAATCCATTGTTAAGTTCCTCTTGGCTCTCAGCATCATTGTTGACCGTAAAAAGCTCTTTTTTGCGTTTGTCATTTGCGGCAATCTTGGCCTCTAACTCTTTAATTTGAGCTTTCATGCTGGTTGTACTTTGGTCAATCTCTTCGGCCTCTTTTTGCCTAGATTCTCGTTCCTTCGATAGCTCATTTAGCTTAAAAGATGACTCAGTAGCAGCAACCCAGGCAGCGCCAACTCGGCCATTGGCCTCTTAAATTTCACGATTGAGAGTCCTTCCGCGATTGTAATCAGTTAAAACTTGATCAATGATCGAAGTCAAATCCAGAATGATGCTAGCTATATCAGGAGAGGCAACAAGAAGGTCGACCGTTTTTAAAGTATTCTTCAGAAAGGAAGGGGCAGTAGGTTCTCCCTCCAAGGTCAACATCAAATCTCTCTTAAAAAGTTGAGCCCTAACTTTCTGAAGCGCCTCTTCAAGGGGAGAAGTCGAAGTAGATTTACCAGATGCAGTCGAAGTATCATGGCTTTGATCAGAGGAAATTTCTCTGCCTTCGAGAATGGCATTCAAATAGCCAAGAGGGTTATTCTGTTTAAGTAGCGCCAAGTCCTCTTTAGTATGAGACCCTGTCGAAGTAACTCTTTCATTGGTGACACGAGCCACATTTTTTTCGACTGATAGATCCTATAGTTGGACATGTACACCTTCAACGTTTGTAGGATTTCTCCCCCCTCTGCAGAGTTTCCTTTGTCAGCAGAAGCAGGATTGTCCTCAGTTTGATTTCCTCCATCTGGTGTGCCCTTCATTTTTGTTTCGACTTCATCATCATCATCTTCTTCTTCTCCCTACTCATCATCAATAGCCTATGGAGTCCTAAGATTCGCCTTTGGTAAGTCAGAATCTTCCTCACTAAGGACTTATTTATTTGGCTCCCCAATGGCTATAGCTTGATGTTCAGAAGTTTGGTTCACATCACTGGCTGAACTTACAAAAGATCCTTTCGCTGAATAAGGCCTGTAAGTGGGATCGCTTTCACTGTTTAGTAAAGTGACCGAATCTTCTACAAGTACGGGAGCCTGTTTGGAAGTGCAAGCAGTGTCCTGGGGATTGAGAGATTGTTATCAGAATTATTGCAAAAAACTAATTCAAGGAATAATCTTAGATGGTCGAAGTTATTACCTTGGGTGGGATTTCAGCACCAGAGCTTGAATTGTCTCTCTCTCTCTTGGATCATTCATTCTAGCAACTATTTCTTGTTCAGTAGGCTCTCGAATGATGATGGGAGTAGGTTTAGGCTTGGCGGTCGTAACCTTGATCTTGGTTTTCGGGCTAGGTTCAGAAATGGGAGCTGGTTTCTTCAACTTTTGTCTCTTGAGAGGGATAGGAGGTGTGCCTTCCTCATCACTAGAAAGTTCAATTTCTTGAAGTTTCCTCTTTGTTGGCATAGATTTCTTGGTGGCCTAAAAAGAAAGGAGTCGAAAACATCAACATTGGTGATATGTTAAAGGAAATTGAGGGCAAAAAAAGTTTTACCTGTGGTGAAGGTTTTGCAGAAGGATCTCCTCCCTTTGCACTTTTAGCGGCTTTCTTAACAGTGGTTCTCTTGACGACTAGAAAATAAGAAAACATGAGCCATATATCAGATGATTAAATCAAATAAAAAATAAGGCATTTACTCTAAAGAAGAAAGAGTAGCTTTCTTGATCTTGTCGGAGACCAACAAAAATTCCTCTTAAACATGGTCAGCAAAGTCTTTTTCGTCGAAGAACTCTTCGTCGTAGTATTTCCTCCACTAGCCTTTAAAGATGGGCGAACACATAAAGTTGAGTTTAAAGTCGAACAAGGTTAGTACGGTTCGACCAACGTACCTACCAATTTGCTTGGTAGCATCCTCCTTCGAATAATCTACGTTATAAAATAGCAGAAACTTTGTCGGGTATAGATTGGGTTTGGGAGTGATTGAATCATGCAAAACTGGTGAGAAACAAGTATCGATTGATAAGAAATTAAGCTCAGTTGATTATTCGAACTCTTGAATATCAGTGGCATAATTCTTGGGAAAAGGAAAGACTCCCAAATGGCCACATACTCTTCGACACAATCCTCATCATCAGTAGAAGGATATGTTCGAGTAAACCATACCAGACTAACCTTTCGATTGTCAAAGGGAGCCATGGTCGAAACGGATTCCTTGTGCTTCACAAACATCATTACGAATTTGGTAAATGCTTTTTGAAATTGTTGACCTTCATCTGTTGGAGTCAACAGAGCCAACCTGGTGCCCTCGACCCTCCTGTTAAGGATCTTTGGGGATTTATCATTGATTTTATTCTTCTGGGGAAGAAATGATTCGAACGTGGCATTGAGCCAAAGTTGAAGAAGCCGGAAAGGGCCAGAAAGGAGCAAACTGGCTTTATCACCTATAACTTTAAGTCGAGTCACACCATTAATGATGGAGTCATAAAGGTTGGCCAAAATCAATTCAGCCAAACAAAGATTGTGGCCATGATGAAGCTGAGTAGGAAGAGTGAGAATTTTCTTCATCACTTGGAGTGACTTGGTACAGAAGACAAAACGAGACAACCACAAAGCTAAAAAAGCATGTGTTCCACTTCCGACATAATGTTACTGGATTTGTCATGAAAGTGGTTGATGAAAGTAGTGTATATGGGTTTTGTAGCCGAAAACCCAATGGTATATTCACCCATGTCCTCCGGGTTGAAGTAGTCACCAGTTGGTCGAAGACCAGTGATAGATGCTATGTTGAAGAGAGTGAAGGTCACCATTCCACAAGGTAAATAGAAGGTGAAATGTGTGTTATCCCAAAAGTACAAAGAGGATACCAGCATGAGGGGACAATAAGATAACCCACTCTTTGATAGCATGATCAGGTCGTAAATCCCCATGTCTTTCCAGATTTGGGTTTGCACCGTTTCCATCTTATTCAACCATTGAGTATTCCAGAGTCAGGCTAGGGAAAGACCTAAAGATTCAGTCCCCTTTATTCATAAACAGGAGGTTTATGTCTTCTTTCGTCTGAGAATGTTGTTGATTAGTAGGAGTTGCATCCTCAGGCTCATCTCTAGGCTTCTTCGTGCAACCTATAGGCTTGAGCCTAGGATGAGTAGGGAAGAAAGCGTTGTTCTGCTTAGGGTTTTCGACACATGCAGACAATGGACCAGACATGGCATAAATTTTCCCAGAAAATCTAACAGGAATGAGTACCTATGAGTTGTAGGCATCACGCCATTCTTTAGTCATGGGCTCTGAGACGAACCTTTTTCCCCAGATGAAGCAGGAACAGAGCTAGTTGCGAAAACTTCTGGTTATTATGGTGAATCGGAGGCATCTTTGGTTTTGGGGTTGTTTGGAGCGTTTGAGAGGAAAGCCATGGATATGTTGGTAGAAGAACGATGAAAAAGGTGAAGTTCTCAAAGGTTTCTTTTGAATACAGGGAAATAAGGAATTTTAGGCGTTTGTAAAAAAAAATTCAAAGAGAAGTACTCGTGGCTATTTATAGTGGCCAAGGAAGAGTTTTTTCCCTCAAAGCCATTTAATGTTGCAGAGTGAGTGGGATACATGGTGAGCTTTAAGACAGTTACACAGACAGGTAATGGAGACGTTTGGCATGCTTTCCTAGGTTATAGGGATAATGGCCATCTTGGTAGCACGTAACGGCTGACTGATAGTGACGTCTTGGAAAAGTGTAATGATGACTCTGATACCGGCAGTGGTTGGTGGAAGATGAAAAGTGTATGATAATCTTTTATGGTAAAAAAGGTTACAGGTGTCGAATAGATACATCAAAGAATGACTATTTCTTCTCGCGTTGAAATTAACATTCCTGGGGGGCAACTTGTTGGCTCCTAAATTTGACACCCACAACATATTGGTCTTATTGGACAAAAATAGATTGAACAAATCTAAGTTAGAAACACTTCGAGAGAAGAGCTTGTAACAAAAAGGTTGTGTCGAAGTCTCCCTTGCTAAGAAGGAGAAAACACTTAGAGAATTTTCTCAGTTAAAGTTGGTCTTCGACCAAGAGGTTCTTGTGACCTTCGACTGAGAGGTTCCTGTGGCCTTCGACTTAAAGGTTCTCTGATCAGCAAGCGAGTAATTTTGAATCTGAAGAAAGGAGGGAAAGGCAGTTCACTTGGAAGTTGAGGAAAGAAATGTGGCATGAAGATAGAGGTCGGAGCACATGCAGAGGACACTTGTCCTCATCCTGGAACGAGGCAACTTCTCGACGGTTACTAAGTTTCAGTATAAATATAGGAAGTTTGTGTAAAATTTCGTGTGTTCAACATATGGTACAAGTCACTCAAATATATCCAAGTACCCGCTGTGATGGAAAAGATATTGAGAATGTACGTTTGAAACACCATATTTTATTTCAATCAAATTCTTTACAATTCCTTTAAATTCCTTTCCATTTACATTTCCTTGCAAACTTTATCATTACTGCAAATTTACTCTATCTTGCCTTTACTTTCACTTTTTATCGTTTTTAACTTTTATCCTTAAACTCTTCTGAACCCCTTTCTATTTACTTTTTACTTGAACTTCCATCAAGTTTCGCCAGCATCTCGACTCTACTCTTAATTCTCCTCTTAATCCTTTTCACTTAAATTTACTAAACTTACAAACTAACTTAGCATATGTCCTAGGATCAATCTGATCGATCCTGCAAGTCACCAAAATAACCCATTTTGGAAGATCAGTGGTTGTTTACCAATTTTCACGGTAAACATGACCAAAGCTTGATTGAAGGTGACCAAATACCAAATCGAAGCTTATGGATCAAAGCTTGATCAAAGGGGACCAAATACCCAATCAAAGCTTGTGGACCAAAGCTTGATCGAAGGTGACCAAATACCCAATAGAAGCTTATGGATCAAAGCTTGATCGAAGGGGACCAAATACCGAATCGAAGCTTGTGGACCAATGCTTGATCGAAGGTGACCAAATACCCAATCGAAGCTTATGAATTAAAGAAAACTTGCTCTTCTTTGATTTGATGCTTGAGAGCCCAATATGACCCATGAAAACTTGTGCACTCTTGAACTATTAGAAACTTTGTGAGAAAAATCTTGAGAAATGAGAGGGTAAATTTTGAGGTACAACAGTTTGGGAAGATGTTTGTTTTAAAGATGGACTGTGAGGAAGCAACTAAGAACGTTCTACCTACTCAAAAGTCTTTTGTTCATTTCTCTCTTCCTTTGACATTGTTATATTACCATTGATTGGTAAGTAGCCCTATATTTGGATGTAGAGGGACGACCGTGGGTCATCGTATAGTTATGGATAGCAATGTTGTGAGATATATTAGCATTTCTCTTAAGGGACTAAGATCATTTGTAAGGCAACATTCGTAGCATAATCGAGGGACTATGATCTTGTATTATTTGATTGCTTTTCCTAAGATGTCTCACATGCACATCATGACCATTTATTTAAGGCAACAAAGTAGAGTAAACCCTAGAGGTTCAAAGTGTGCAAGTGTATTGTATTTCATGCTTGGTTTAATCTTCGATTAGGGTCTTGTAAGTATTGATTTTATCTTTCCATACAAACCCTAATTAACTAATATTTATATGAAAGCGGTAAATTGCAAAAAGTAAATATCATATGCTATTACATCATTTGGGGATGGGGTATACATATTTACAAATGGAGATTGTGAGAAATTAAATCTTAATTATCTATTACAACCATATTAAATATTTACAAGAATTAAATGTACAAGAATGAATAAATATACAAGGATATGAATGGAGAAGAAAATGAATTTTGTTTAAGAAAAATGGTTTTTGACCTAATTAACTTAAAAGATAATTAGCTAAGAATAAGAAAATAAAATTAAGTTAATAAAAGAAATTAATTTATCAAAGAAAAACAAGTTTTTTAGGGTTTTGTTTGTGAAAAGAGTTTTAATTAAATTAAACTAGTATAAAAATTAATTAAATAAAAATCCTAAATTCTAAATTAATTTAAATTAAAGATAAACCTAAGTCTAGTATAAACTTATTTTTTTAAGAAAAAGAATTTGGATTTGTCAAAGAAAATATTTTTAATGTGTGAAAATATTAATCCTAATTTCTAATTAATTTACAAAGTAATTAACAAGGACAAAGTGAAAAGGTGATTAAAATAAACTTATTTTTGTGTCAAAAATTAATTTAATTAAATAAAAGCCTCAGTCTATTTTTTTTATGATTTTTTATTAAAAGGAAATAAATAAATGAGAAAATAAAATAAAATAAAAAGAAAATAAAATGGGCCAGGGGCTGCGTGAGTAAAACGAGGGGGTTAATGAAGCAAAAATGCCAAAGCCCAGCCAATTGAGGCCCGTGCGTGCTTCCTTCAAACAAAAAATAGTGAGAAAATGTGAAAAAGGACAAAAGGTCCCGCTGGGGCTCAAACCCAGGACCTCTTATATGGAAAGGCTTTAGGCGTGCTGTTTGCACCACTGGGGTGGCCTGTTTCATCTGTTAGTAATACAACAACTATTAAACTTAAAATAAAACAAGTCCATGGCATGTACTTCATATTCAACCTTGCGCCCAGCCAGACCACCTGTATCTTACTCATTTCTCAATGAAAATTAAAATTGCAAACATGAAAGTTGTTCCATTTTTTCTCACGATTCCAGAAATGTAAATCACTTAAACTATAAATCAAAGATAATCAAGAATTTTGTTGGCCCTAATCTAAAACCTAGTTTTTCAGGAATTTCAATCTCAAAATTCTCTAAGCTCAAGCAATATAAATGAAAACCAGGAACGGGGTTAGCTTCAGGGCAATGGTGTCTACATTTTGTCTTTGAAAATGGAAGCCTAACAATGCCTATATGAAGAGTTGAAAGTTTAGAAAATTACCTTCAAAACTGGAAATCATGAAATGAGTTAGAGGAACTTTCAAGGTGTTGTGATGATTTAGTTAGCTTCAGTGAACCTCCAAGAAGCTAATGCAATGATTAGTTTGTGTTGAGGATGGTTGAATCGTGCTGGAGAAGTCCAAGTGCAAAGCTCTATTTTTGAAAATGGAAGATGATGATGAAGGTGTTACAGTTGTGTTGTAGGTGTTGGGATTGTTTGTGTATGATGTTTAGAAGCTTTTAAAAGAAAAAGGTCAAGAAACGCACGAGTTGACTGAGAGATTGGATTCAAAACTCAGAAATGGCAAGTTTGAAGATGTGGAAAACACAAGAGGGGGGGGGGGGGGGGGTTGAATTGAAAACTTGAAATTAACAATTCAATGACACAATATTTTTATCCTGGTTCGTTTGATCTCAAACTACTCCAGTCCACCCGTCAAGGTGATTTCGCCTCTCTCCAACGAGGTCTTAATTCACTAATCTCAACAAGATTACAAAAGCTACTTTAACAACTATTAAAGTCTTCTTGAGTACAACCGCAGTCCAGTTAATCTCAAGGGACACTTTTTCAATATAATTATGCAAGATGTGTGTGTTGTTGTTTTTCTAACAAAAACTGTTTATCACCACTGTGATAAATTACACAGGATTATAGCTTGGAAATGCAAATGAAATTTCTTGCAGCTTTGAATATGTGTGAGTGGTAATATGGAAAAATCCGTTGTTGATTTTGAAAGCTGACTTTTTTTATATATGCAGTGGAATGACGTTGATCATAAAGCATGTTTAATGTCATTAACACACTTTCCTTTTGGAGAAGATCCTGTCTGAAAGAAGCCGTTGGAATTGATGTTGTCTTGAATGATCAGTAACGCTTCAGAATCTTATCTCCTTTCTTGCTGATGACGCTTCAGAACACTGATGACTTGGATTGGTATGTTCTTGTTCAGAATCAGAGTTTACTTTGATTAAGCGCAGGTTTTGGTCATCAATCTTCAGCGTATGTTCTGATTGTTTCAGCGTGTAGCACTTATGGCTTATCTTCTGATGTTGATATGATCAGAACTTCTGCATACATAAAATATAATTTTTAAGGTGCATATTTGTTCTTTGTATTTTATTATTTATTCTTTGTATTTGTTATCATCAAAACTCTAACCAAGGGTTGTAGAATCAAACTATGTTCTAACAATCTCCCCTTTTTTGATGATGACAAAAACTAGATTTTTCAATTTAAAAAAAAAAGAATAAAAGGTTTATAAGAAAATCCCCCTGAGTTGATTACTTCCCTTATGTTCCTTGAGCATCAGAGTTTAACTGCATCTTTCATCAGAGTTTGTACCTGTTCAAGCTTTTCAGAAGATGGAGGTTAAGTAGTCCAGAATGTTTGAGACTTCTGTCTCAGTAAACCGTTGTTGAAAATATCTTACTTTCTCCCCCTTTTTGTCAGTTATCAAAAAGGAAATATAATCAGAGCCAAAATAGTTGAATTATATTAAAAACAAGAAGCAATGATAAGTTCCAAAACAGAAGTGGAAAAAAAATATTAAGCGATACAAATAAACAGATTTAAAATAGAAGAGAATCTAAGAAGGAGGAGGAAGACGTGTGAACAAAGCTTCCAGCAAGCCCTTGATCTGGGTATTAGATTTTTCTTGTTTTCCCAAGATGCTTTTAATCTCTTTGTTTGTGTTCTCCTGCTTATCCAACCTTTCCTGGATAAGAGCATTTGCTCTCTTCAACTCTTCCAGAGTTTGCATTACCGAGGAAGGTGCTGGAGATTCTTCAGTAGTTGGACACTTCTCAGAGCATTCTGCAGCTTGTTCACACTGAACCATTTCCTCTGTTGTGATCATCTCTTTTGGAACAACAGTCAAGGAGAGGCTTTCTGATTCTGGTTGAACTTCATCTGAGGGATGATGCTCTGACCAGGGAGCATTATCCAGAGGGATAATATTTTTCTTGAGAAGATGGCTCAGAACTTGGTCTTCAAAAGCCTTTAGCTTAGCACTGAAGTTCCATTGAACCTATTCATAACTCTGTTCCTTTAGCTTTAGTGTTTCAGAACTCACCCAGTTTCTGAATTTTGTCCATATATAATCAGAGGCAGCAAGCTTAGTCATCTCTTGACTAGCATTCCTCAAATAATTTATCCATTCCTGTATCCATGTTTCAAAAATCAACAAATTTGTACCAACATCTGATGTGGTTTCAGTTGGTTTGGGTTTGGGAATGGTTGTTTTATGAGAGATAGAAGCTAGTCTTTCCAGCGCAATTGGATCAATGACAAGTCTTACGTTGTCAGTTGGATTGCTATTGGGTGGAGGAGTGGGAGAGTCATGTATGATTATTGGACTGGTAGGGGAGTTTGGTGGTGTGGATTCCAGAGAAGAAGGAACTTTTGGAATGTCGTGGATGGTGAGAGGCATGCGAATGGCAAGTGGTTCAGTGATTCTAGGTATTGGGATTATACCAGAATCTGAATGAGGTTCTTCAGATTGGTTTGTTGAAACATGGTGATGTTCTGGTTCATGGATATCAGAGGATTGATTCTCAGAAGGTTGAGCTTCTGGTTGTTGTTGTTCAGGTTGAGGTGATGGTGGATGAGGAATATCTTATTGTGGAGAGGCAGTTTATGGATTTTCTGGTGTGGTATCAGAGTTTGGATTTTCAGGGAGTTGAGAATTTGGATTTTGTGGTACGGGAGCTGAAAAGTCTTGGTCAAATGAATCAATATCAGACAGAACTTTGGCAAGTTCTAGTTGAGTTTGTTCAGGGTTTGGATTATGAGAAAGGGAGTGAGTTTCATTCAGACCTAGAGTTTCTGATGGATCAAACCCTATGTCAAAGTCTTCAAATGTTTGTGGGGTTGGATGTTCTGGTTGAGTAGTTATGGTTTCAGATGTTGATAAATTAATTGATTCTAAAACAGTAATAGAGGAAGGATTACCTTTCTTTTTGGCAGCTTTTGGAGTCCTCTGAGATGGTCCTTCTGTTGCGGCTTTCCTTTTCTTGGTCTTCTTCAGAACAACTTCTGGAGTAGCCTGATGCAAGTCCTGGATATTGATTTCTGGTGCAGTACCATCTGCCTTACAAGCATCCATATATCTGACTATTATCTCTGGCTTGGAGTCAATCTCAGAGAAAAGAGGAAAATCATCCAGAGGAATTCTTCTTGAAGTGATGGTTGCAAAAGAAGTAACATTGGGTTCCTTCTTGATATTCTCAATGATTTTCATCTTCTTCAGATTTTTTGCGTTCAGAGGCTTCCCAGCAGTAGCTTCCAGTGAGCTGATTTCCTGAGCTTCAATCAAATGCTCTATCAGCCTATTCTCTGTCAGAATATCTGATATGAGCCTGCCTAAGGGAATCCAATCCCTCTCGGTCCATTCATCTTTTCTTGTTTCCTTAACACTAGTTCTAAGATGATTAAACAGCAAGTGTGGGAGGTTTACCTTAGTCTTCTTTGAAATAAAATAGATCAGAAATTGTTGATCAATGTTTATATAATCAGGAGAGCTAGTTGGCTTCCTGTGGTTGATACACCCCATAATTATTTTTGCCCAAATTATGTGATGATCCTTCAGATCTCTAATTTTGCTGGAGGGAAGTCCAAGAGTAAATATTTCCCTTGCAATAGAAGCTACATCAGAGCATCTTTCAGCCATGTCAATACATCTGACACCTCCACCATTGTAACCAATAAGCTTTGAAATTAGTTCTTCTGTAGTGAAAATTTTCTTCCCCATGACATAAGAGGTAACTTGATGATTTGAAGAAGAAGCATGTATCCAGAATTCTTTGACAAGAATTGGAAATGTTGGCCCTAGAAGACAGTCAAAGTATCTTTTCCAACCTTGAGCATTGACGTCTTCATACAGATTGAAGTCTTTTTCTTGCAAGCTTTCAAAGCCAATAATCAGTTCTGAAAGAACTTCCAGATTATCAATGGGAGTGAGTAGCGTTCTGTAAGATTCTTCGTACTGTTCCATTGAAGCAGTTTCCTGAGTTCTGATGTTTTGGACGCTTGAAGAAACCATTGTACACACAAGATTCGAGAAAGATGAAAGGGTTGTTTTGAAACAAAAGAAAGTATTTAGAGATTAAAAAGAAGTGAATGTAAAAAGTGAGATTTGAGTTTAAATAGTTTTTCTTGAAAGCGTAAATAGTAAGAGAGAGAAATAATTAGTCATGATTATAAGCATTAATGACAGCTGAAATTAGGGGATTCAGAAAGATACTAGAACGGTTACCCATGACGTGTGTCTCAATGCACCCAATCAGCGCTTTTGACCTTTCAGAAAAGTGAACGCGTGTTCAGCCTCAAAATATAGCTGATGAATGGATGACAATTGTTTGATTATGTGAACAGCACACTTCTTTCCTTGAAATGAAACATTCAGATCTTTATGGATAGATTCTGATGGAATCTATACTTCTAAAACTCTTGAAGGCAGGTTGGTCAGTAGTTCTCAGAAAATAACAAAGTTCTAAACGTTAAGATATGTAAATATAACAATTTATTCTGGGCATAGCTCCTTGCTGAGATGCTTCATAATGAAGTTAAACCTATCTTCAGAAAGAGGTTTTGTAAAGACATCAACCTATTGATGGTCTGTGTCAATGAATTTTAAGTTAAGAATCTCTTTCTGAATATAGTCCCTAATAAAATGATGTTTTATTTCTATATGCTTAGCCCTAGAATGCAAAATTGGATTTTTACTGAGACAAATAGCAGAAGTATTGTCACAGAGGATGGGAATGTTACTCTCAAATATGTTGAAGTCTTAAAGTTGACTTTTCATCCAGAGCATTTGCGTACTACATCTAGCAGCTGCTATGTATTTAGCTTCTGTTGTTGATAGTGCTATTGTGGATTGTCTCTTGCTGGACCATGAGATTAGATTTTCTCCCAGAAACTAGCAGCTTCTAGAAGTACTTTTACGTTCTACTCTATCTCCAGCGAAGTCAGCATCACAGTATCCTACTAAGCTGTAATCATTTGATTTTCTATAAAACAAACCCATATTAGAAGTAACTTTCAGATACTTGAAAATTCGCTTAACTGATGTTAAGTGAGATTCTCTAGGATCTGATTGGAATCTAGCACATATGCAAACACTAAAGAAAATGTCAAGCCTTGAAGCCGTCAGATAGAGAAGAGAACCAATCATACCTCTGTAGACCTTCTGTTCTACCTTTTTACTTACCTCTTCCTTTTCCAGAATGCACGTGGGATGCATTGGAATCTTTGAGGGCTTACATTCTGAGAGATCAAATTTCTTCAGAAGTTCTCTGACATATTTACTCTGATGAATGTAAGTTCCTTCTGGACTTTGGTTTATCTGAATGCCCATAAAGAATTTGAGTTCCCCCATTAGGCTCATCTCAAACTCTTCCTGCATACATTTAGCAAACTCTCTTCCCAGAGAGGGTTTAGTAGATCCAAATATGATGTCATCAACATAAATCTGACATACTAACATGTCATTCTTAACTGTCTTACAGAATAAGGTTGTGTCCACTTTCCCTCTAGTGAATTCCTTTTCTAACAGAAAGTTACTTAGTATTTCATACCAAGCTCTAGGAGCTTGTTTCTGACCATAGAGTGACTTCTTTAGTTTGAAAACATATTCTAGATTTTTGGAATTCTCAAAACCAAGAGGTTGGTGCACATATACCTCTTCATCTATATAGCCATTTAAGAATGCACTTTTGACATCCATCTGATACAGAGTGATGCCTTTATTAACAACAAATGATATTAAAAGTCTGATAGATTCTAACCTGGCGACTAGAGCAAAGGTTTATGTATAGTCTATCCCCTATTGCTTACTATAACCTTGTGCTACCAGCCGTGCTTTGTTTCTGATGACTTCACCTTGCTCGTTTAGTTTGTTTTTAAACACCCACTTCGTACCAATGACGTTGAATCCTTTTGGTTTAGGAACCAAATCCCATACGTCATTTCTGGTGAATTGATTTAGTTCCTCTTGCATTGACAGAATCCAGTCATTGTCCATAAGTGCTTCATCAATAGTTGTTGGTTCAATCAGAGAGACCAGTCCCATGAGGGATTCTTCAGAGTTTCTGAATGTTGGTCTCGTTCTGATTGGATCGTCCTTCTTTCCCAGTATTGTATCTTCTGGGTGATCAATGCTACTTCTGGATAGTCTTTTCTGGAGTTGATCAACATAAAGTGCTGGATTGCTTGCAGTATCTCTTTCTGATGTTGAGGGAGTGTCTCTGTTGAGAACATCTGATGAGTTGTCTTTAGTACCTATGAGTTCAACTTCCATACCTGCAAGGAATTCATTCTGCTTTGACTTTTGAGAGTCAAGCTTATCATCAAACCTAAAACTAGTTGACTCTTCAACAATCTGTGTTTCTGTATTGTATACTCTGTACCCTCTTGAGCGTTCAGAGTATCCTAACATAATACACTTTTGTGCTTTAGAGTCAAACTTGTTCAAATAATTTTTTGTATTCATAATAAAGCATGTGCATCCAAATGGATGAAAATAAGAAATGTTGGGCTTTCTGTTCTTCCACAATTCATATGGAGTATTTTCCAGAATAAGTCTTATGGAGATTCTATTCTGAATGTAACACGCTGTGTTAATTGCCTTTGCCCAGAAGATCTTAGCAACGTTAGTCTCGTTGATCATGGTTCTGGCTATTTCTTGCAATGTTCTGTTCTTTCGTTCTACAACTCCATTTTGTTGGGGAGTTCTAGGACAATAGAAGTCATGCAGAATGCCTTTTTCATTAAAAAATAATTCAAAATTTTTATTTTCAAATTCTCCACCATGATCACTTCTGACTTTGACAATTCTAAGATCCTTTTCATTCTGAACTTGGTTGCAGAAGGTAACAAATATAGAGTGTGACTCGTCCTTGTGTCTTAAGAACTTTACCCATGTCCATCTGCTATAGTCATCTACGATTACTAACCCATACTTCTTGCCACTGACTGAAGCAGTTTTTACTGGTCCAAATAAGTCAATATGCAGAAGTTCTAATGGCTTAGAGGTGGAAACAACATTTTTGGATTTGAAAGCAGGTTTTTCAAATTTTCCTTTCTGACATGCTTCACAAGAGCATCTGATTTGAACTTCAAATTAGGAAGTCCTCTGACCAGATTGAGTTTGTTAATTTGATATATTCTTCTCATACTAACATGCCCCAATCTTCTGTGCCAGACCCATTGCTCGTTGTTAACAGAAAGTAGGCATTTTACATTCTGATTCTTTAGTTCAGAAAGTTTTATTTTATAAATGTTGTTTTTCCTCTTTCCATTAAATAGGATAGTCCCATCTTTCTGACTAACAGCTTTGCATGAATTTTGATTGAAGATTATATCATAGCCATTATCACTTAATTGACTTATGGATAACAGGTTATGCATTAATCCATCAACTAATAATGCATTACTTATAGAGGGAAGATTTCCATTACCTATTGTTCCAGAGCCAATGATCTTTCCCTTCTGATTACCTCCAAAGCCCACGTAGCCTCCAGGCTTAAGTTCCAGGCTTTGGAACATATGCCTTCTTCCAATCATGTGTCGCGAGCAGCCATAGTCCAGGTACCATGATTGGTGTCTTAGCCTTGCTGCTAAAGATATCTGCCACATGTATAATTTTATCCTTAGGTACCCACATTTTCTTGGGTCCTGATTTGTTAGTTATACCAAAATTCTGATTGAATTTTGTTTTGACAGAGTAATCACTACTTGTGTATTTTATGTCATGTGTGTGCCCATATATAAAATGTGAATTGAGTGGTTTGCGTTTTATAACTAAGTCCATGGTATTTTTTGGTGTAGATACCTTACCTTGATATCCTATCCCTTTTCTGCCATTTCTGCTAACTCCATAGATCATTGAAGCCATCTTGCTTCTGTCTATATTTTTAGCTAGAAACTTCTAAAAGCTGTGATCATACTCTTTGATGATCTCATCAGCATTGCTGGGAGTTTCAGAGATTGTTTCCGTCTGAGAGTTTTGCAAATCATTTTCTAATTTTGAAATTTTTTCTCTTAACTTAGAATTCTCCAATCTGAGACTCTCAGACTTTTTAGAGTCAGAGGCAAGATTCCTTTTCAGGTTCCTGAATTTGACTCTGATTTGCTGATACCTTTCCAAAATTTCATTTAGACTTTCTGCAAGTTCAGCCTTAGTAAAGTTTATGGTAAAGTCAGGGAATACCTCTTTCAGTGTTTGATTCTGAGTCTGAACCAGACGCTTCACTATTTTCTGATACATTTGACATGAGAGCTATGTTTTCTCTTTCATCATCTGATTCTGAGTCAGCTTCAGATGTGTCAGAATCATCCCATGTAGCCATGAGGCTTTTCTTCTTTTCCTTGAAGAACTTCTTTTTAGGCTTTTCCTTCTTAAGCTTTGGGCAGTCACTTTTGTAGTTCCCTTGTTTGTTACATTCATAGTAGATGATGTCCTTGTTGTTTGTCTTTTTGTATCCTGAAGAACCTTCAGATCTTCTGCGTCCAGAGAAAGACTCGGACTTTTTGTATCTGGAGGAGGATTCATTATGATTCTCTAATCTTTTGGGATTTCTGAACTTCCTTTGTCTCTGCTTCCAACATTGATTCACCCTTCTGGAGAGGAGAGACAGTTCATCTTCTTCTGATGAGGATCCATCATAAGTTTCTTCCACAACCTGCAAAACCTTAGAGTCAAATTTTCTGATAGATTTTAAAGCTAATGGCTTACCTTGATTTTGAGGCTCTTTTTCTTCTAGCTCTATCTCGTGACTTCTGAGGGAGCTCACAAGTTCCTCTAGAGAAATTTTGTTGAGATCTTTGGCTAGCTTAAGTGTTGTGACCATTGGCCTCCATTTTTTGGGCTAGCTTCTGATGATCTTCTTAACGTGATCAGCAGTAGAATACCCTTTGTCAAGAACCTTTAGTCCAGCAATAAGAATTTGGAATCTTGAAAACATAGTTTATATTGATTCACTATCTTCCATCTTGAATGTCTCATACTTCTGAATGAGCGCAAGGGCCTTGGTTTCTTTGACTTGAACGTTGCCTTCATGCGTCATTCTCAGAGAGTCAATCATGTTCTTGGCAGTTTCTCTGTTTGATATTTTCTCATATTCTGAATATGAGATGGCACTGAGGAGAATTGTTCTGGCCTTGTGGTGGTTTCTGAATTCACGCTTTTGCTGATCAGACGTCATTTTTCTATCTAACTTCTGGCCACATCCATCCACTGGATGCGTGTATCCATCAGTCACCATGTCCCACAGATCAACATCATGGGCCAAAAAGAAACTCTCAATTCTGTCTCTCCAGTAGTCAAGGTTTTCTCCATCAAAGACTGGAGGTTTGCCACTGAATCTGTCCTTGTCTTCATGGTTGTTATTGCTGATGTTTTGGCTTGGTCCCACCATAGTGTTTTTCTGAAGCTTGGATCTTGTACTGACGCGGCTAAGTGTTTAAGCTCAGAACCAGGCGCTCTGATGCCAATTGAAGATGTGAAAAACACAAGAATAGGGGGGGGGGGGGTTGAATTGTAAACTTGAAATTAACAGTTCAATGACACAGTATTTTTATCCTGGTTCGTTTGATCTCAAACTACTCCAGTCCACCCGTCAAGGTGATTTCGCCTCTCTCCAACGAGGTCTTAATTCACTAATCTCAACAAGATTACAAAAGCTACTTTAACAACTGTTAAAGTCTTCTTGAGTACAACCACAATCGGGTTAATCTAAAGGGACACTTTTTCAATATAATTACGCAAGATGTGTGTGTTGTTGTTTTTCTAACAAAAACTATTTATCACCACTGTGATAAATTACACAGGATTATAGCTTGGAAATTTAAATGAAATTGCTTGCAGCTTTGAATATGTGTGAGTGGTAATATGGCAAAATCCGTTGTTGATTTTGAAAGCTGACTTTGTTTATATATGTAGTGGAATGACGTTGATCATAAAGCATGTTTAATGTCATTAACACACTTTCCTTTTGGAGAAGATCATGTCTGAAAGAAGCCGTTGGAATTGATCCTGTCTTGAATGATCAGTAACGCTTCAGAATCTTATCTCCTTTCTTGCTGATGACGCTTCAGAACACTGATGACTTGGATTGGTATATTCTTGTTCAGAATCAGAGTTTACTTTGATTAAGTGCAGGTTTTGGTCATTAATCTTCAGCGTATCTTCTGATTGCTTCAGCGTGTAGCACTTATGGCTTATCTTATAATGCTGATATGATCAGAACTTCTGCATACATAAAACATGATTTTTAAGGTGCATATTTGTTCTTTGTATTTTATTATTTATTCTTTGTATTTGTTATCATCAAAACTCTAACCAAGGGTTGTAGAATCAAACAATGTTCTAACAAAGTTTTGAGGTGCTTTCGTGATTTTGTGTTTTATGGAGTTTGAGGGAGTTTTTAGGCTTACAAAACTGTGTCCTAAGTTGCACAAAAGTGTCTTGATATATAGGAAATGGTTTGGAGAGTTAGGATGGTCAAGTTACCAAGATCACGTGTTATGGCATTTTGCTTATTTTTGAAGCAAGGTGGAAAACCAAAATACCAATGTGTGGTACAAGCTATGTAGAGTGGTTAAATCACTTTAAACATACTTCTTCTGACTTTGTATAGGAAGCTTGTGCAGAAGGAGCAAGCTAGGGGCTCAATACAAGTTGACTTTGTGATTAAAGTCACTTTTCAAGAATGGCAATGTTGCTTTCTTCCAAAAATGGATGAATATTTTGGACAATGGCTCTAATGCTTGGATCATGGCTCTAGAAATTGTGTAAACCATTAATCATGTAGTGACAAACAAGTTTGAGGTCTGCAAAGCAAATATTATGCAGCCTAGCATGGATTTGGTTCATGTTCATCCTAAAAATCTGCCTTATAAAACAAGAATGAAAACCCCTAAATCCATATATTCGATTCTCCTTGATCAAACATGATCTTAAGGAGTTCTTGGACTTTTTATAAAGCTTGTAACATGATATACATTTCCTATTTGAATCACTTTTTCAAACTCCAATTGGAACTATGTGAAACTTGGCCAAGAAGTTAGGTCAAAATCTTGACTTAAAATGCTCAAAGTTATTAACT
Organism: Vicia faba; assembly: GCA_948472305.1. Taxonomy (NCBI): domain Eukaryota; kingdom Viridiplantae; phylum Streptophyta; class Magnoliopsida; order Fabales; family Fabaceae; genus Vicia; species Vicia faba. Next base: position 458,246,252 of record OX451735.1, on the reverse strand, counting down.
TGAAATCCAAGAATTTTTAGAACTTGTACTGTCCTACAAAGTTCTAGATCTCATTGATATCTACAACTTTCATGTTGAAAGTTTTTCTTGATTCATCTTGCATTATAGTGGAAATTTGGCACAGTTATGAAATTATCATGTTTTTTTCTTAACACTTAGAAAAATTTCTAAGTGTTTAGAACTTTAAATTTTTCAAAGTAATCTTGACTTTTTATTTCTTGATGAACAACCTTCATAATTTGACATGTCTTGATGAAATATGATTTTTGAAACTTGATTTTGATCAAAAAGTCAAAGTTTGACTTTTCAGTATACAGTTGACTTTTTCATCAATTGACTAAATTTCAACTATCAATCAATTGATCATGAGAAATGTTTTGAACCATGCAATTAGGTAAAAATGATGCATTTAGGTTCTTGATATCATGTCTCAAACCAACAAGTCATGCATTTGGTCAATAGTAAAAAATTAAGCCTCTTCAGTCAAAACCCTAATTTTGACCATTTTGCCCTTTTGATGATCTGATCAAATTTCTTGAGGAATTGTGATCCAAACTTGATCAATTGATATATATGAGTACATCATGTTTATGTGGATCAACAATTGTGAAGTTTTACTATAAATTGACCACAATTGACTTTGTTGCCCAATATAATTGATTTTAGGTCAACTGATCAATTGACTGAGCAAAAATGTGATCCAAAGCTTGAAACTTGACATGAGCAATCTTGGGAGTCCAAAATGATCCATGAAAGTCATATGAAGCATTAAAAGTCTAATTGTCCTTGTATAAACTCAAACCCTAATTTTGAGTCATCAGTGCTTGAAGAGGTGTCTTGAGCTGATCAAACTTTGTGCAGTCTTGAATTAATATAGATCTTGTGAGAGAATTCATGAGAAATTGAGAGGGAAAATTTTAGGGTATAACACTTCAGAGGTCGTTTGGAAAGCTTGGTTTGCTTTGAAATGGCTATAACTAGGGTTCTTGATTTTCCCTAGTTTTGAGAATTTTTGAGATTTTTGGAAAGGTGTTTCTTGCAAGGTTTTTCATGTCTTGTTATGTCTGAACAGTGAGAATATATAGAGCTTAAAATTAGGTCAAAAGGTTGGGCTTGGACCTTTGTAAGAAAGCCTTGACTTTTATCTAATTTATTTTGACTTTAAATAAATATAAATAAAAATAAATAGAATAAAATCCCAAGGGGTGCATTGATAAGTTCTGAGGATCATATTGAGACCTTATGCACGTTTGGCCATTGAAACATCAGCCCGTTTGCCCAAAAACTCAAGTTTGATCACTTTTGGTTCCATGCATTTTCTCAAAATTTCCCATCTTACATCAATCATAACTCTCTCAATTTTTATCATATTAAGGTGATCTTGGACTTTTTGGAAATATCAAGATGCCCTCTATAATCTATATGTTGATCATTTTTGCATTTGAATAATTTATCTTAATGTAAGTTGCCTTGACAAAAAGTGTCTTTTTGTTGACTTTTGAAATAAACTATAATGTATTGGCCCATATCTCCTAAATGAAGCATTTTTTGGGTCACAAAGTTATAGAGAATTTAATTTCCTTCAAAATGAGCTTTGGTTGAGAAAAATGTGATGAAGCATGTGAAAGTTGTGCTTGGTCAAAGTTTAGTTGACTTCTCCTTAAGAAAACCCTAATTTGGTAACTTTTAACTTTTAATGAATCTTGAGTTTTCTTGATGAATCATGATCAACCCTTTATTAAATGATGAATGCTACTTCAAAATCTTGATGTTGACCAAAAATATTGAGGTTTGACTCTATGTTGACCATAATTGACTTTTTGTCTAATACAGTTAATTTTCAGTCTTCTGAACAATTGACTGAGAAAACTTGTGATGAAAGGGTTGGAACTTGGCATGAGCATTCTTAGATACATATGAGAAACCATGAAATTAAATTGAGGCATCATAATCTCAACTTTCCTTGAGAAAGGTGAAACCCTAGTTGTAGGCCAATTGCTTAGGAGGAGAATTTGTCTGATCACTTCTTGAGCAACATTGAGCAATTGAGAACTCTATAAGCATGAGAAGGTATCTTGAATAAAAATGGGAGGGTAAATATTGGGGTACAACATAAGTGTTTTGGCCATTTTTTACAACTTGACTCCCTCCCTCACTTTAGCCAAAAATTTCATCCACTTAAGAAAAGCTTTTTGAATCAAATATTGCACCATGATGTAGTATCACAAGTCATCCTTAATTGCAGCCATTGGTTACCAATTTTTGATGCTTGAATCAATCACAATAAACTTGGAAAGTTGAACATATGAACATGAATTTTTGACACTTAGAAAATATTTCAAATTCACACACTTTGCACCTTTCCATATTTTCTTGATTTTCATGATTTCTCTTGACCAAATTCATTCAACTTCCACATTTTATTGAATTTTGACTTGAAATGTCCATGGTTGAATGCTGAAGTGGTAAAGTGGCAATCAAAAGTAAGTATTTTTATAGTTTTATCATATCGTCTCCACAGGGATTAGTGATTATCAAATCTTCGTTCGACAAGTCTCTCATTTATGAGTTTGCGGTTGAATTAGGTTGGTTTGTATAAAAGGTAAATGCGGGAAGTAAAGTTATTAACAGAAAAAGAATTCATAATTTGGAGAGTAGAGAAATATCGAGTTTGCATTTCATTTACCCTATCAAATACTTAAACTTACTACCCATTTGTACTCAACCTAAACTACTCGTCAATAGCATCACGTATCGCTCACACTAAGGCTATTTCTAACACAAAGTGAGACATCACTCATATTACTCTCGAAGGCGATTTCACGCGTAACTCAAACAACCCAGATGCTTTTCATAACTGATACCCACATGGATATTAAGCCTAAATATATTTATAGAATCTACAACCTAATAGATATTCATTCAAGAGAGAGATTCATAAAACATATGCCTATGACAAACCAAACCTCCACGATAAAGCAAAAATCAAGAACAGACACCGATATTAATTCATAAAAGAGATTTCATACAACACCATGAGCAATAAATATACATATAATAAAGGTAAATATACATATAAAATCCAACAAATAGATATTACAAAGAGAAGAGAAGAAGAGGAACCAAACATTTCTTGGTTTGTCAACACCAATCGATGCGAAATTCGACTCTGGATATTCCGATTGCAACCTCCAAATGTTGTTTCTAAGCCTCTCTCTACCAAAAAATGATTTTGATGGTGTTGGGACTCAAAAATACCCAAGCCATAACCTAAAAATGTGTTTTTTCACCTACTTAACGAGTCTGAAAATCACAGACTGCACTTAGCCCCAAATCAGGCGCTTAGCGCGCTCTGTGTTGTCATGAAAAAAAAGCACTTGTTTTTGCCATAACTTGAGAACCGTAAATCTGATTTATACACGGTCAGAAGTGTTGGAAATATTATTCAACACTTTATCTAACCACGACTAAATAAAATTTCTTGAATACCTACAAAAATGAGATAAAAACAATTAAACTCAATGATATTTACACGATAATGCACTATATACATTATAATGTAAACTATACTGAATATACACTAAAGTTGAGGTTTATTGACGAAAAGTAAATGAATTAAGTCGATGAGTGCTAATTATTCACACTCAAATTCACAATAATTTAGCACTTATCATTGACTAAAAATCTTAAAAATCAAACTTTGACTTTGAGCATTTTGTTAACTTTCCAATTGAATCAAATCACTCCATCTATCATATTGCCATGATTTTCAATCCAATTTGAATCACCTGAGAAGGCCAATAAGGTGTACAAATAACCCTTGAATCATACCTCGAGCCATGGAATCAAGTTGTGGTAAAAAATTTAACCTCAAGTTGACTTTGACCAAAACCTTAATCCTTAGCAATACTTTGAATGTATGCTTGTAATCATCCTTAATGCCTTTGTATCTTGAGCAAATAATTGATGAAACCCTAATCCACTTGAGATGCATATTGAATAAAGATAATAGCTTGGAATATGGAGAACCAATAAAACCCTAATTAAGAGCAAAACTCAATTGAAACAATGATAAAACCCTAGCTTGATGCTTTTTGAGAAGCCTTGAAGAAACATGATAAACTTGTAACTTAAGAAGATCACAATGATGAGAACTCCAACTTTGATTCAACTGGAGTATGAACTTGAGTGTGATAACCAAATTAATCATCCTTGAAGAGGGGAAAACCCAAATCACAAGAAATATCTTAATCACATGCCAAGTTACTGATGTATGATGAGTTAGATGAGCTAATGGAAATGTAATGCATATGAGGAGAATGAAATGCACAAGCCATAAGATCTGAATAAAGGTAAGACAAATTTGGGGTATGACACCTCTCATTTGTTAAATAACCAAAAATGTTTTTAGGGCCATGCCATTTGATTTAGAAAGTGTCCAATTGATTAGGATAATTTTTGCAACTATTTAACTAATTAGATGATGCCAAATCGAGTCTATAATCGATTGTGATAGTTGTAACACCCTAAATTTCCCATGTGTCAAATTATAAAATAAATCAAGAATTGATCACATATACACATTTAGGATGTCACTCATCATCAACAACACCTATTCTGTAACACTTATCAATTAAATTAAAACATTAAAATACACATATCATTGCATGCTTACCTTTACTTATGGTATCATCATAAAAGAATTCATCAGATAAGCATGCTTCAAAAATATTAAGTCTCATAAAAATACTTTATTTGAAATTAAAGAAAATATGGCAAAGCCTCCACAATCAACATAAACTTAAAACATCGAGAGTATAACATCTAACTCTCTAACAACAAATCATAATAGTAAAATAATTTGTTTGCCTGCCCAGTGTTACAGAACCAGAGCATTAAACCACTAAAAATGTGATAAACTAATGAAAGTAACTAATAACTATTTAATATTCATAGTAGGAAACTTTACTCATGATTATCTACAAGATGTCTATGGTAGACAATATTAAAGCAAAGATGGTGATAATTCATTTCAATAAGTAAAACGATATAAGCTGCAAGGTAGAATACAAACATCTACATATACTACTACACAACAATCACATAAATATATTCTCACACCCATTTGGAGAGATGGTGGAGAGTTGTCAGAGATGGGTTTATAGATGCCATCTAAAGGTGATTGTTGATAGAAATTAGACTAGGTCTAACCTTGACTTCAACTGGAAAAGGATCAGAATATATCTTTGATTGATTTAGATTGAACCAGAAGAAGTGTCTACCGAGATGAAATCAGGATAAATCATTGATCGATTTAAACTGAACCAACAAAGGTCCTGGATAATCTTTAGCTGGAAAAGAATCAAAATAAATCTTTGGAGCGATTTATTTGAAAGATATTCTGGAAATGTATTAGAAGGAATCTGTGTAAGATTACTTTATGATGAGCCTGTGTAGGGTTGCTTCAGGATGAATCCATGTGAAAATTCATCTGGAAATGAGAAGGAACCTGGGTAGGGTTGCTTCATGATGAGCCCGTGTAAAACTGCATCTGGAAATCTATGAGAAGGAACCTGAGTAGGGTTGCTTCATGATGAGTCCGTGTAAAACTGCACCTGGAAATGTCTGAGAAGGAACCTGGGTAGGGTTGCTTCATGATGAGTCAGTGTAAAACTTCATTTGGAAAGGAGAAGGAACCTGGGTAGGGTGGCTTTAGGATGAGTCCGTGTAAAACTTTATCTGGACATGATAAGGAACCTGGGTAAGGTCGCTTCATGATGAGTCTGTGTGAAACTGCATCTGGAATTTAAGAGAGGGAACCTGGGTAGGATTGCTTCATGATGAGTCTGTGTAAAACTGCACCTGGAAATGTCTGAGAAGGAACCTGGGTAGGGTTACTTCATGATGAGTTAGTGTAAAACTTCATCTAGAAATGAGAAGGAACTTGGGTAGGGTGGTTTCAAGATGAGTCAGTGTAAAACTTCATCTAGACATGATAAGGAACTTGTGTAGGGTCGCTTCATGATGAGTCCGTGTGAAACTGCATCTAGAATTTAAGAGAAGGAACCTGGGTAGGGTTGCTTCATGATGAGTCCGTGTTAGACTGCATCTGGAAATGTTTGAGAAGGAACCTGGGTAGGGTTGATTCAGAATGAGTCAGTGTAAAACTTCATCTGAACATGAGAAGGTACCTGGGTAGGGCCGCTTCATGATGAGTCCATGTGAAACTACATCTAGAATTTAAGAGAAGGAACATAGGTAGGGTTGCTTCAGCTGGTCGTGTGGATAGTTGCCCTGGCTTGTTTCAGGAATTAATCTAGAACTTGTTTTTGTTGGTTGTAGAGATAGTTGCCCTGGCTTGTTTCAAGAATTAATCTCTGACCTATTTGAAAGAAAGATAGTTTCCCCGGCTTGTTTCGGGAGTTAATCATAAATCTGCTCATGTAGATAGTTGTTCGGTCTTGCTTCAAGTATTAATCTACAATCAGTCGCTCATAAATAGTTATCCTATCTTGTTACATGTATTAATCTAGAACTGTTGAAAATTGTTGACGATAGTTATCTGTTGTTTGATCTTTCCTGAAAAGGTAAAGAGTTAGTTGTATGCAATATCATGATGTATGAAATGCATGGCGTAATGATGTTCTCAAAATAAATGAGATTATGTTGTATTCATTTATCATGTATGTAAATATGATGCATGAAATGTTGTTGGAATGTATTTTTTTCTTGGAAAATAAATCCTTGACAAGTGCTGGGGAGTTTTGGGAAGCTGAATCCTGGACGGCCGTTGGGGATGAAGAGTATGCACACCTTTCCAGACCTTGTTTTTAGAATGTTTCCGCTGGGGATTCCTATTTTATTGTTTGAGGAGAACTCCGATGGGGATTGTTGATTCTAGCTTGGGGAAAAGAGTTCAGGAGTTTTAGCTGTTATTTATTCTACTAGGGAGCTATCTCTTGATGGAAGAGAAAGGAAGTTAACAACTTGTTGGGGATAAAGAAGTTAACTGTTATCTGGTTGTCTCCCAGGTTTTACAGCAACTTACTGGAGATTGTAGGAAAGGCTACTAGGGAAGAGGGGTTGTGGTCCCTTGATTTGTAGTAGTCAGAGAGACAAACTCAAGCTGGGGAATCTTGTCGTTTGTTGGGGAAATAAACATTGTCGCCAATCTGTTGGAGAGGTGTTTTCTTTTGGTATAACTCCTCAAGGATTCTTGAGATCAACTAAGTTGGGGAGATGTTTTCAGAGATTGAAACTCTGGTTGGGGATTGCCTGGATCCAACTTTGTGGGGATATCCATGAATTGGTCCTTGAGGGGTTTGTACCCTCATCCGTGAAGATTATGACTTCGTGAGGATAACCTTATAGAGATGACTGAGGATCACTTTATGAAAAGGGATTTGTGGATATTTGTCACTGCTCCGGGTAGTAAGCATTGTAGTACTGCCAGAAAATGTTTGCTTGATTGTATGTGACCCTTTTCTGGGGTTCATGTTCAATGTCCTAAGTGATTTAGATACATACCTGCCCCTGGTTATTAAGCATTTCTTGGGAGATTTCTTGGAATCTTGACTTGACTGCCCCCAGATAAATTGGACAGTGACATGTCATGTCCCCTTGCTTAATAAAGGATTTATCGTTGGAAGTGCCATCCCATTTTGAAGTGATTTTATTCATTGAGAGAGCTTTCGTTCGCTGGATATTCGTCGTGTGAATTTCTGTTGTCAAACAATTAGCCATATGCAAACAACAATATTCAAATAATGTAAAGTTTATGCTTGTCTTGAAGTTTTGAAAATGCATTTTTTGCAGATAAAAGAATTTTGTAAGAATGTGAATTCAGACTCAGGATTTAGAGTAAGCCTTACAGAGGTCAGGATACCTTTTGTAACAGTATGCTTTTGAACTAACCCATGCTTCAATTAGGACTTTTTAAGGGTTGTATCGTGGCTTGGTTCACAGTTTAAGAAACAAAGGATAAGGCTCAAAGTGTATTTGCACCCGCCTCGTTCTTCATGATGTTCTTCAGTCCTAACTCAGTTGTGCGTTTGAATTCCAATTGTGTCTGAAATGACATTTTGGTGATGGTTCAGACAAGTTAATTTTGTCGGAAGGCAGTCATTTTTGCAACGTTTTTCATGTTGTCGAGGATTTATAGTGTCCTCTTTTTTATTGTCCCTAATTGTTTCCTGACTGTTCTTGTTTTAAGATTACAGTCAGCGGGATGACCCAGTTTTTCTTAAGTCTCCTTAGTGGGTTTTGACTTAGTGGGTTTTTCTTTTGAGAGATACTGACTACCTTTTTGATAGGGAACCATCATCTTCTTTCTGATTCAGAAGGATGTTTTTGGTGTCATTCATTGTGTACGAAGTGAAAGATTGCGACTGACGCACACTTGAATTAACTGAGATACTACCATGCCCCAGGTTTTGATTAAAGGTTTCAATTTATGTGAAAATGAAAACTTCTACTTCTTTGTCTCAAAGGGGTTGACTAGGGATTATCTTCCTTATAACTCCAGTGTTTAGGGATTAAAGGAACGCATGTACATCGTCAGTAAGATTTGTCCAAAAGCATATTATATGAGATTATGGCATTGTTTTCGTCATCATCCCTCTAAAGGCTTGTAACTTTTAGCAAGAGTTAAATGTCATAAAGAGAGTAAAAAGCATAGCTTAAATATAGTGAAAACAAATTGATGAATTCAAGACAAACATATGCGATGCATTAATGAAATAGAGTTTAACATTAATTGATAAGTGTTTGAATAACAAAAGAAATTACAATTGAAAATTCAAAATGAACTAGAACACTCAATGATTTGGCATGGGAGGGGTGATTACGTTGGGAGTCTCTGGAGGATCGAACTCGATCTCCTTGGCATCAATCATGTTTTGAATCTTGTATTTCAATGCCCAACAATTGTTAGTATCATGCCTAGGACTTCCGGAATGATATGCACATATTGCATCGGGATTGTAGTTATGAGAAGAAGTTTTGGGGTTTGGATGAGGTCCTATCAACGTAATCCGATTCATCTTCAGCAAGTGTTGCAGTGCTTGAGACAGTGGCATGTCGATGTTGGTAAACTGTCTTTTGGGCTCATCTTGCCTTCACTGATTTCCCCTTTGTTGTTGTCACCGCGATGCATGACCGGAGATCAGAACTGCCCCCACATGTTGGCCGTGGTTGCTCTTGTTATGACCTTTTTGACTGTATACAGCATTGGACTATTTCTTCCCATTATATGGCTTTTTCTGAGTATCATAGGATGTAGCTCCTTGGATCTTACAACTTTTGATGCCAGCTTCGACTCTTTCGCTAGTCAGTATTAGCCCGATGAACCCGGTCGAGGAGATTCCGATTAGGTGATTGAAGAAAGGTCCCGTAAAAGTTCCCATAAAGATGTCAATCAGGTCCCTGTCAGTTAAGGGTGGATGCACCCTTCCATCCAGGTCTCTCCACTCTTGGGCATATTTTTTGAAGCCCTCGTTGGAACGTGTTGTACCCCAAAATTTGTCCTCTCATGTTTTTCCAAGATTTCCTCTTTCATAGGTGGTTGCAAACCTTTTCCTAATGAAAGGGAATTTTTTCAAATGATGGTTAAGTATCCTTCGATTGGCACCTACAAAACGCCCTTCGATTGGCATCTCCAAAGTGCCTTTCGATTGGCATCTCCAAAATGCCTTTCGATTGGCATCTCCAAAATGCCTTTCGATTGGCATCTACAAAATTCCTTTCAATTGGAATCTCCAAAATGCCTTTTGATTGGCATCTCCAAAATGCTTTTCGATTGACATCTACATAGCGTCCTTCGATTGACATCTGCAAAAGGTCCTTCGATTGAAATCTGCAAAAGGCCTTTCGATTGGCCTCATGACAAGCCTTTCAATGGGCATTGTGTCAAATACTTTTGATTGGCATGGCAAGGGATCCTTCGATTTAGCATTGTGGAAAAGCCCTTCGATTGGTATTTAGACAAGGGCTCTTCGAAGAACTCCTTCCAGGCCATTCGAAAGAGGCCATCAAGAGGGCACTCGGAAAATTTGTCCAGGCCAGATTCTTGCCTTGTTTGTTCACAATTCCACAAGAGCTGATTCGACCAGGGATTTCTCTTCAAAAGGACAGGAAATTGAAGCAAAGGGTGGTCCAATCGAAGGAGCCCTAGTATTGAAGCTGGCACAATTCAACCTAGAACCATTAAGGAGAATAAGGTTCTAATAAGGGAAGTCTGGATTGGTTCAAATTGGAGTTTAAGACTAGCAAGGAAGGCAAACTCGAAGGAAGGAAGGGGATTTGTTCCAAAACAAGCCAGAAACCTCACAATTGAAAGAATCTTCTCTGAATCAAATAAGGAATGAAATATGCTGGCAAATCAAAGGGAAAATGCGTTGGGATAAAGATAGCAAGATTTGGCCTATTTTCATAAGCAAAAAATACAAGACACAAATCAAATCTTTTCTCACTCAATCTTCAAGATTCAGTTCAGTTTTGTTAACCTAATTCGTTCTACTATATATGCATAACAAACCCTGATCATAAGAGGGGGATTTGGCCGTGTAGAACACCCACAAGAATCTTAAAATTTTGACAAAAAGTGGTGATCTAGTTTTGCTTTAGAGGGAGATTCAATGAGTTTCAAAGACTGCAATCCATTCATGGCAGTATTTGGAAGTTTTCTGGACCACTCTCACGCGTCAACACATCCAGAAATAGCCCATACAAGTATCACAGTTTGCTCTTTTTCGTGAAATTGGTTTAGACTATACACTAATGATAAATGAATTCTAAATATATATTCATGTTTTCATAATCATCCAGAACATATCTGCATAATTAATTGTGTGTTTTGATGCATATTTTACTGAATGTCATTGTTATGGTTTCAAGGTTCTTTTTAGGGTCTTTCGTTTCAGGAAAAATTAGGGCAAAAGATGAGTACCATTGTACTCACGAGATCAAACCTAGTTGATCTGTATAATTAGATTTAATTTATATTGCCTGGTGTTGATTTTTGAGAATTGCAGGTTTATAGCTACAGCGTTGTCTGTAGGTAAAGGCCTTAGTCTAAAACGACAGTCCCAACGAAGAAGATGACTGCGTGTTAAAACCTGGTTGGGTAGTTTGAATGGCGCGCGTTCTATTTATTACAATGACCTCTCATTACATATAATATATATTGTTTGTTTACATTAACGATTGAACAATTGGCTCAATGGTACGAGTGAAGGCTTTTCAGCGCGCGTGTGTAGGAGGTCAAGGGTTCAATCCTTGCTTCCTACATGTTATTTTTCTTAACAATCCTCTGCAGATCCCATGCTTCATTCCAAGCGTGCACACCATAGGCCTCCAGATCCTCATCCTTGGATCAATCAACGCCCAGATCTAATGCTTCCAATGAAGCTCCCCATGGTGGACACTCCTGGAACAATCACACTGGATCTCACGCCCCCTCAGGCCAATTTCTTTTCTCTTTGATTTTACTATTTATTTTATTAGTCTAATTGATTTTTATTTCAAATCATATTTTTAAATCAGAAAATAATCACAAAAAATAGGATTTAGTTTTTTTTATAAATCATTTTTTGTAAATTAATTGTTTTAATCAATTATAATATTTTTCATTAATTAAAATTAAGTAGAATTAGGTCAAAATCAAATCTCTTTTTTTCATAAAATCTCAAAAATATTTTTCAATGACCAAATTAGACCTTTAGGGTTTTGAACCTTTTTTCCAGTTAATTCTCGCGCGTTATTATTTTGTCGTACGATTATTTTTATTATTGATGTAACTGTGCCTAGTTTGTAATAGCTTAATTAGGGTTTTATTTCCGCACTTTATTTTTTCAGTCAAATATAAATGTATCTACACCAAAGCCTTGTAATAGCTTAGGGCCTTTATTTCTCACTTTTATATTTTATATGCTTGTATATAATTGCTAGAAACCTAGGCATGTATGCTTAATTAATCAATCTTAGATCCCTAAACTGCAAGATAAAATATCTGAAATAGCACACTATTACACACTTCCACCCCTAGGGTATTTCCCACTTGGTTACCTCGGAAACAATGGTCATGTCCCTCGAACATAGGGATAATCTTAGCAAAGACCTCAATTTAAAGTCATCATAAAGATCATAGTCCATAAATGTCCCTTGAGTTGCCTATGAGAATTGATCTTATGATGATAGTCCCTTCAAAATGCTAAGGTATCCTTACATGTTACCTTCAATAATCATTACGTCCCTTTCGATAGTCCCTCAACATCCAACAACTAGGGTTACCTACTCACTAATAGTAGGATAACACAGTCTAAAGGATAGGAGGAAAAGAACAGTCTTTTTTCGAGTAGGTAGATAACTATTAGGTACTTGCTCAAACAAATTTTCACACCACACTTTCAAACACTTTTCAAACAAAGTTTTCAAAACGCTTTATCACACTCTTGAGGACTGATACAAGAGTTACCATAAAGTGAATCACCGCACTAAGGTATTTTCAAAACTTTTCAAACCACAAACACGAAAGCAATTTCAAAAAATGAGCAAGTACCTAAGAGCCCATGAAAACCTTGGATGGAAATGGTGCTAACACCTTCCCTTTCCATAATCTACCCCCTTACTCAAACTCGAAAAAGGTCTTTTTCTGCTCTTTTCACCCTTTCCTTTGTTGGATAAAAGAAAAGTCGGTGGCGACTCTTTCTTACCGCAACATTTTCGAATGAAAAATGCAAACCAATATTAACAGTCGGTTCTACCACCGTATCACAGAACGCGTGGTCATATTCTACAACTGCACACGATTTGGTGCAAGATCAGTGTTGTATTGGTACTTCTTGTAGAAAGCAACAACTAGATCTTCCCAAGTGTGAATGTGGGAACTATCCAATTGATATAACCATTCAAGTTGTATCCCAACTAAGCTCTTTTAGAAAAAATGGACCCAGAGCTTCTGATCAGTTGTGTATGGTTGAATCTTACGGACATAAGATCTCAGATGCATCTTAGGACAAGAGACTCCATCATACATGGAAAAGGTAGGGATTTTAAACTTTCGTGGGATGACCACTCCATAAACCAATCCCATTTCTTCAAAGTCCAAACCAGGTACTCTCTGGATCTCCACGGCGTTGAGGCGATCCTCCAGCTATTTGTATTTATCATCAGCGGGAGGATATTGTTCCTCGGAGTAGCCATCTTCATCTTCATCAGTCCCCAGGTTGTTATTTTCTTCATGATTATCCCCCTCATTTGATGGAGTTAAGAGATCTAGAGCTCTCTTGGTTGGTCCTCTAAGTCTTCTTCCCAAATTCAAGACACCAGCCGATTTCTTTGCCTTCTTCTTCTTCTTCTCTTTGATGACGAGAGCTTTCAGTTCTTCCTGCCCCTTAGCCAGAGCCAGGAACATTTGTTGGAACTGAGCGTTTTGGGCTTGAAGGTCTTTTACTGTCTGTTCAAGAGCTATTTCTTACTGAAATAAACAGTAAGCAGATGAGAAACTCGTGTGGGAAAAACCTGTTATGATATGATGCATGGTATGTAGATGCATGTTTTCAAGGATATCGCGGGGTAAACACAAGAAGATGTTAGAAGTTGAATTTTGATCAATAACTTTGATTGGAGAACTTTGTATTGGTGGATGTCCTTCCACGAGAATCAAGCTCACCATGTCAAGTGGATCATAGTCCTTTGTAGCGGTAGAAATGTTTAAGACTATGCCATTGGATTGACTAGACTTATACAGATCAAAATAAAATTCGCCATTGCACTTTATTATTTCCAAAGGAATGGGAAAAGAGAGAGTAACCCAAAAAGAGGGGAAAAGATTCAAGGTAAGAGGGTTGGTTATGCAAAGGGAAGGTATTAGCACCCTAAACATCTACGGTACTCCACGGGAACCTCTTTGAAAAATATGTATATTTTGGCTATAAAATGTTATATGAAAATAGATGGTGGAGGTGAGAAAAGAAGTATTTTTTATGATTTTTTCACCCGTCGCGGTTGCGAATCTTTAGTGCCTACGTACCACCTTCTGTGCAATAGGGGATCAGGGTACACGTAGTTCCTCTTTTAAAAATTTTAAAACACAAGTGTGATTATTGATTTTATGAGATAAGACATAATCGTCAATGTCCATGTGGAAAACATACTTACTACCCACAATTATGAGAAAGGAGAATTTGCATCATCTCAAAGTGGAGGATATGGCTTGGATTTTAAAATCAACAATGCCTCACTCAACACCCAAGTGGAAAATATCTCACTTCACTACATATTGTAAAAGTATAGTTGTTTACATCACTACAAGGATTGACAAGAGCCTAATCTTTTGAGAAATATTTTAAAATAAAAAGCCAAAGTGGCAAAATGGTTTGAAATGAGATTGATTGACTTTTAGTCTTTTCACAAAAAATGTCAAAGTATTACTAAATTGATTGAATTTTATTTATGAAAATATTTTGGAAAAAGCATGGACATAAGTCCAAGTTTATCATGAAAATGGTTCAAGTTTAAAAAACAAGAAGAGTTTTCAAAAAGGGGGAAGACGATTTTTGAAATTAAAGAAGATGGGAGGAGAAGAAGAGACTATCCTAATAGAATAAGGTAAAAGCTAGGGATAAGAACCATCTAACCAACAAGAAGCCAATACTTGACATTATGAGTCAAGATAGAATTCTCATTCTTTGGATTGAAACCAAAAAAGAAAGGATACTAGACCTCTTGAGAGAACCAAACTTCAAGTGTATTAAGTCTTCACAAAAATTGGGCAGAGTAATGGTTGTATACGGGTGAATTCCATATTACAAACAAAGTATGTAATCACAATAACCTGCATACAAAACAAACAAACAACCCAATGTCTTGAGGTAAAACTCAAGAACTCTATACAAAACATCAATTAAAGTCACAAGGTCTCCAACATAGGCCAAGGTTTCTAATCCTAAGTCCAAGAAGCCCAATGCTCCATAATGCCAAGGATAGTAACCAAATAGTCCAAGTATCATTAAAGACTTTTATGGTTCATGTTTATTATTAGATATCTTCAACAAGAAAAGAAAAGCTCAAGTGAGAAAAAAAAAATGACAAGAATATAAAGGGGCTCAAGTGAGCAAAGATGAAAAATAGCATGAAATGTAAATGGTGCATAACATAAAAGAGCATAAAATAAAAAACCAAAATAAAGTCAATTATTAATAATTAGTTAGTTGGATGACCATCTTAAAACTTGCATTTGGAACTCATTAGAGGATTGGTAAAACCAAAGCCTCTACACAACAAGTTGCATTTTCTTTTTGTCAAGTATACCATCCATTTTGGAATCCTCAAAAGTACCCTTTAATGATCAACGATGTTTAAGTGATCCACGTTGACCAAAAGTGATGTAGATCCATTAGAGGATTGGTAGAACCAAAGCCTCCACACAATGAATCTCAAGGTTATTGGATCAAAGAGATCAAATTAACATACTTGGGCTTGCAAACATATGTTTGGGCCATAAATGATCATTTATTCGAATCGGGACAAAATTTATCACTATGTTAAGCAATCGTAAGTGGACTTATATAGAAGTCGCACCTATTTTGAGGCCGGTCAATAGCAATCTATGCACCATTTGTTTTGAGACATGATATAGAGATCATACTCCAATAACACTTAGTGCAATAAGAAAGGAATGAGATGAAGAAGGGTGGGAAAGAATATACAAACCACATTTGAAGTAAAATTTAATCAAACTATTATTAAAATCATTCATCCATTTTTATGGAGTTAGACTCAACACCATGGATCCAATGATGTTAATAAAAGTTCATGATAAAAAAATGTTTTAAAATAGAAAAAAGAAAGAAAAATATCAAGTATGTTCAAATTAATCAAGAAATATTAAGTAAGACCATAGAAAAATCAGAAATGAACTCAAATATTTTTATAAAATTTTTGGTAATTTTTTAAAGTCAGAAACTATTTTTAAAATTAAAAGAAATGAGTAAAATAAACCAAAAATGATAAAAAATAACAAAGTCAAAAAGCAAAAAACAAATGAGGTCACCAATATTTATCACAATATCATTGGATCATTCCATAATTTTTTCAGAATTTAAAAATGCATAAAAGTATTTTTAAACATTTAAAACAATTCAAATAAAGTGAAAATTGATAAAAAAATATCCAAACACAAAATAAAATTGTAAAAAAATAGAAATCAGAAAGAGAAAAATCAAAAATATTTTTCATAATTTGTTCAGATTTTTTGGACTAAAAATGAATTTTCTATGATTTTTTGAAGTTTAAAACAATTAAAATAAAAATCAGAAAATAAAATATCAAACCAAAAAATATGGGCCATTCGATCAATGTCAAAACGTGTTAGTAAACAGATCAAGTGGACCTGGCGCGATGTGCATGTTATGGACTTTAGTGAATAAAGCATAGGATTACATATGAAATCAGATTTTCAAAAAAGACAAATGGCACGCCATCATTGGTTGGAAGATGACACGTTGGTCATCTTCAACCTCCAGCCAACGTGAATTATAGGTCTCCCAAACCGTAAAATCAGAAGCTCAGACCTATACCATTCGCTTCGTCTCATAATGACGAAGACAACCAAACCTTCGCGAAAAATTTATATAAATTGTAGCTCAAGCAATTTGGAAGGAAAGTTTTGAAAAGGAATTTGAAATTTCATGGTCAAAACGTGTTTCCAGTTAAAAGAAAGTGTTGCGACTAGAACCAGGGCAATGAGAGCTTCATAATGATATCAAAGTTTGGAAGAATTGATGGAGAAATCTACCTATTGAAGTTGAGTTGCAGAGCTCTGAAACTGGACTTCTATGGATCAATATAGGTCATGATTCTTGAAGGTAATTGTATGGTTAGCTTCAGGGAAGATCAAGGAAGGTGAACTGATAGAAAAAATGGATTGAAAAAGGCTTGAACACTGATTTCGAAATTGCAGAAAAGTGAGTTATGAAATGAGTTTGGCAGCGTGATTTTGGTTGTTCAAGCTTGAGGAAATGAATGAGGGATGACCCTCTATTTATAGGGAATCAAATGGAATGTTCAAGCGTGTGAAATGATGAAGTTTTAAGGGAAATCGTGTGAAGTTGCAAATAAGAAAAGTGTGACTTCTATTTTGATCAAAACTCATCCAAAACGCGCGTTTTGCTATGCTAATCACTTATGGAAGTTCACTAAACATATTTAGAAGAAAAAACACGCAGAAAAAATGTGTTTAAAAGATAAATCAAGGATTTCAAATTCTGACTTTTGAAGAAACTTCAGTTTTAAGTTACCAAGTTCAAATCAATGGCATTCTCAGCTCAAGGGGTCTTAGGGCATGATTCTTGAAGCTTTAGAAAGATGAGATTACAATCTTTGTAATGGGAAAATAATGGTATTATGGATGTTTGAGATGAAAGTTGCAATGAGTCAAAGTTGGGAAAAAGAAGTTGACTTTCCATACTTAGAAATATTTCAAGTTTTTCTTCAAAAGTGACCTATAATTGTTTGCATCCAAACATGGCCTTCCACTTGGAATTTGTTCTTGACAAAAAAATATGGCATGAAGTATACCTCTTGAATGTAACTTTGAAACTTGAACCATTCAAAATCT
Organism: Vicia faba; assembly: GCA_948472305.1. Taxonomy (NCBI): domain Eukaryota; kingdom Viridiplantae; phylum Streptophyta; class Magnoliopsida; order Fabales; family Fabaceae; genus Vicia; species Vicia faba. Next base: position 458,228,635 of record OX451735.1, on the reverse strand, counting down.
CCAAAAATTTAGAGAGTTATGAATTGTTGAAGTTAGCAAAAAAGCATGAAATGGCCTATAATCTTTTATATCCTTAGGGCATATTCCATCCATTTTCTCACTTTCCACATAAAATAAGGAATAAAGTTCACATCATCAAGATCATTATGGAAAAAGAGTGGGCTCAAGGTCATAAAAATTTACCAAGTTATGATCATTTGAAGTCACACATGGGAATTTGGGGGTTCATCTGGAGGACTTGTAATCTTTCTTCATCATCAAATTTCTTCCACATGAAAAATCCTTGAAACTTTTGAAGTGATTTGTTAATACCCCTTCGAAGAGAAGGGTGTTTTTGAAACCACTCAAAAATATCAAAAGATGAGCAAGTTATACTCCTCTGAAGTTCAAAACCCTAGCTCCTTGATCAAGAAAATGCCTTGAGGAACTTTGACAATTTTAAACAACCTTCTTGTGCCAAAACTTTTGATTTGTAAATAGAAGTTGTTGAGGATGATAATGAGAACTCATATCAACCAAAACCACTTCCATATATTGAGAATTGAGAGAAATATGCACTTGTGACCAATGGGAACAAGGTCTGGTCCAACCATGACAACTTCTTCAATCAACCCTTTGTACTGTTGAATCAATCTTGATAACTTTGAAATATGGTGAACAAAAATGAACCTTGACATGCCATTTCTTCCAAAACAACTTCAATGGTGAGCTTTGAATTTCTCAAGCTTTATTGACTAGGGCATGGAAATAAACTCATGAACCCATGGATCAACTTGCTAAGCCACATTGCCTTTACCTACATTATTAAAAATTAAGATAAACCAACAATGCATTTTATTAATTAAAAGGAAAGTCAAAACAAAACATGAATGATCACAAAATAAAAACAAGTCAAGGTGCTTGGTGATTCCTCAAATAGCAAAGCTAAAGATAGGGAGGAGAACCAAAGACCCTAACATGATCTTGTTGTGATTGAATCAATATAGTATGATGAAGGGATCTTAGGGGCAAAAATTGGGGTACAACACCCTTGACTCGAGTTATCGTACTTTGGTCTTTGACAGCGTTTGATTAGAGGAGAATAAATCCTCTTGCCCCTTGATAGGGGTCTGGTTCAACATGACCCTGCATCATAGGCCCTTGAGATCCTTGAAATGGTTATTGAAAATGATATGGTACGATGTCATGATGTTATATACAAGTATGTAAAGCAAGCAAGTTGTTATGTACAAATAGTCATATACACACAAAGTAGACAATTCCTTAGGTTTAGGCATGCATGGAGTTTGTAGGTAAGTACCCTATTAAATTTTAGTTGACTCAACCTATTCTAAAAAGTAACTGGGTTCTAAGGGATCTCAATATCACCGACCTTTCTTTTAGGCACTGTCTCAGCTTAATCAATCTTTTCTTACGGCCGAGATATCCCAAAAGTACGATCTCAATGAGTGTAGCATTGAGTATCAACCAATCTTCGGTCGTAACTAAAGCCGGCTATCTCACTACTTCCTAATGGCCAAGTTGTTCAATTAAAGGTTCTAAGGTCAGTTAGCGCTTAATGATATTATAAGGAATCTTAATGTTATCCTTAAATGACTTAAGGAACATTAGTACAAGCCAGAGTATCACGCTAACATAGCTATCACTTCATCCATATCGGTCTACGCCGTACAACCTCCATGATTTATTGCTACTTACCTAAAAAGGGTCCCCAGATCCGAGTGTAGGATCTTTAACAATAACCAAAATAAGGACCCAAAAATGTAAAGCAATCAAGTCAAACAATGAAAGGAAGTAAAGGTGATCTAACCCTAAGGTAACCCCACTTTTACCTTTTCCCCAGCAGAGTCGCCAGTTTTGTAATACGGTCGGAGAACTGACTTGGGTATTTTGTGTTTGATTGCTATTGTTGCGGATAGCAAGAGTCGCCACCGACTTTTCTTTTATTCAATAAGGAAAGGTTGAAAATAATAGGAAAGACCTTTATGAGATTATTTCTTGAGTTTGGGGGGTAGATTATGAAAAGGGAATGTATTAGCACCTTTTTCATCTATAGTTATCTATGGGCTCTTAGTTGCTTTCTAGATCACTTGCTTTTGTTTCAAAATGTGCTTGTGGTGTGGGTTTTGAAAGTATTTTCAAAACATCTTTGTAATGATTCTCGTTTCTATAAGAATGCTTACAAAGTGTTGGTTTTGAAAATAGTTCAAAGAGGTGTTTGTGGAATGTGTTCTTGAAAGTTATTTTGAAAAGTGTCTTTGTAATGATCCTCGTCTCTATAAGAATGCGTACAAAGAGCTTTGTCTTTTGAAAAATTTTCAAATGAAAGTGTTGGTGTATAAAATGTTCTTGTTGTGAGCAAGCGAGCAACTATGAGTGTCCTACCTACTCAAAAGGTCTAATGTTATTTTCCTCCTTCTTTAGATATTGCTATCTTAACATTGATTTGGTAAGAAGCCCCATTGTTGGATGTGAAGGGACAGTCGTGGGTCATTTGTATAGTCATAGAAGGCAACCTATGGTATGTTTTAGCAAGTTTTATTTAGGGACCAGATCGTTTACCGAAGGCAACATCGAGGGTCATCGAGGGACTATGATCTTTTATCGAGGGTCTTTGCTAAAATGCCCATATTCGAGGGACATGACTATTTTTATGAGGCAACAAGTGGGATTACCCTAGAGGTGCATGTGTGCAAAGTTAATTGCATGCATTTTGTCTTTGATTTTTGGATTGTCAACTTGTTGGTTTTATCTTGCCATACATCCTAATTACAAACATTTGTACAAAAAAGCAATAAAAATGCAGAAAATAAATATCCTACACTATTACAACCATATTGAATAGCAAGAAAATGTAAAGACAAAACAAAATAAAAGGAAGAAAATGAGCTTTTCGATCTAGGCAGAATGCACCCTTCAATTTTTCTTCTCTGGATCCTTTCGATTTGGGCTCAGCATGAAGCATGAGATGCAGCCTTCGATTCTGCCTTTCTACTTCCTTCGATTACAGGAATGTTAGGGTGAGCAAGTAAGCTTCGATCATGCCTTTTTTTCTTCTTTTGATTAAGGCCTGGGAGTCAATATGGATATCTTTCTGGCTGCTTCTTTCGATTCTGCCTTTCTGCTTCCTTCGAATGGCCTGGGAGTCAGTGTGTGGCAAATCCTAAGGCCACACTCTTTGTTCTGCTTGCAAATGTGAAGAAGCCAGAGGTGAAGCTTAAAGCTTCGATTCACACCTCCTTCCTCTTGTTTTCTTTCGTTTGGGATTTAAATAGTAACATAGCCTGAGGCTATGCTAGTATTGTCTCATGGCCATGTTAGTTCTTAAAAACGTTTGATAAACCAAGTAACAAAACCAAAAGGTTAGCAATGAAAACAAGCTGAAAAGGTGGAAACGATAAGGAAACAAATGTTATGGACATGCTTCAAACAAAAAGTTTAAGGTCAGAGTGACTTACCTTGCTTGAAGCTGGAACGTGTGCTGGACCTTGAGTGGTTTCCCTGAGTGCTTCTAGATTCGAAGGAAAGAAACAGTGGTTATGTTTCTAGTACTGGATTCGAAAGAAGGAACTAAGCGTTGGATTGCTTCAGTTTCGAAATAGAAAAAGAAACAAGTTTTGTGTTTCTTTAGATTCGAAGGGCCAAGGAAACACGTGTTGTGTTTCTTCTGGATTCGAAGGGCCAAGGAAACAGGTGTTGTGTTTCTTCTGGATCATGGGTTTGTGTTTAGTGTTTGAGAATCTTAGGAGTTTAAGAGTTTTTGAGAGTTTGATGATTTTTCTGAAGATTCTCTCCACACCACCCAAAAAGTCCTCCTTCAGCTTACAAATGTTTCTCTATTTATAGAGAAAGGGTTAGAGGTGCTGGAGTAACCAGGTTTGTAGGATAACAAACCATGGTTTGGTTGAAACGAAAACAAACTTGATCCCTTTTGTTATTTCAAAGTTTCAAGTATAAGTGGGGGCCTGTTGTCTGTTAGGGGCATGAGATTGGACTTATACTCTTGGCACTACTTTCATTCAGACAAAAATCAGATCGCGAGCTGATTTTGTGATTAAAGTACTCTTTTTAAAAAAGGGTACGTAGCTTTTTGCTATTTTATCCAAGAATAGTATTATCCAATAGACAAAGCTTCAAACCTTTATGTAAGCCTCTGACTATGTAAAGATTTGGAAGCAACATAGCCTGACAAGTGAGATTTGGAGGGTAAGGCTATGATATTTGCTCAAAGTTCTTCAAACAAGTGTGCTTCGAAGGGTTCAAATTGGTTTCAAAGTATGATGATTCGAAGGGAACCAAAACTCCAATAGAAGCTTTGTATGAAGGTGGCTCTTGTCTAATCGAAGGTTTTCCTGCCAGAGGTCACATGGCTAAATGAAAGGGTGCATGCAGGAGGTCTCTGCCTTGGGGGCACTAGCATGAAGGGGAAATTATGCCTTGTGAGTTTGGAAAACATGGAAAACCAATGGCTTCTGAGTCGAAGGGGAGCTGCATGAGGCCATTGTTTTGTGACTTTAAGCAAACATGCAAGAGGCCTTTGCTCAAACGAAAGCTTGGATGAAGGGAGCCATATTCCCAAATGAAGGGTGTAACCAAAACTTGCATTGAAAGGGGCCACACGCCCCAAACGAAGAATGCATGCAGAGCTTGTATTTGAAGGAAGCCACACGCCCAAACGAATAATGTATGCATAGCTTGTATTTAAGTAAGCCACACGCCCCAAACGAATAATTTAACCAGAGCTTGTATTGAAGGAAGCCACACGCCCCGAACGAAGAATGCATGCAGATCTTGTATTTGAAGGAAGCCACACGCCCCAAACGAAGAATGAATGAAGGAGGTAAAAGGTACAATCGAAGGAGACCAGAAAAGAGGCCTTTGCCTCCTTAATCGAAGGAAACCAAATAGGAGGCCTTTGCCTCCTGAATTGAAAGAAGCCAAATAGGAGGCCTTTGCCTCCTGAATCAAAGGAGGCTAGTATGAAGTTCATTTCCTTCTAAAATTGAAGGAAGCTAGCAAAGAGGTCATTTCCTTTTGAATCGAATGAAGCTTTTCAGAAGGTCATTTCCTTCTGAGTTGAAAGAAACTAGCAAAGGGAATCCAAGCCCAAACAAAGCTGGCTTGAATCGAAGAGAACTTGTTTTTTTTTCTCCAATTTTGTCAAAAACTCAAATTTATCTACTTTGCTCTTTCATTGGTTTCCTCTTTGACTTGATGCTTGGAAAATCCAATTGTACTTATGTAAGCTTGAGTTTTAAGAATCCTTGTGTGAATTTCCTTGAGAAATGAGGGAAAATTTTGGGGTACAACATAAAGTCAGGAACATTTGTTGGAATTGGGCATTTTGTGCTTGGAGATCCTTCACCGTCTGTTCCATATCCATCTTACTGAAATAAACAGTAGGAAGATAAGGAAACTTGTGTAGGAGAAACCTGTCATGATATGATGCATGGTATGTGGATGCATGTTTTCAAGGATCTCTCGGGGTAAACACAAGAAGATGTTAGAAGTTTAATTCTGATCAACCGCTTTGATCGGAGAACTTCGTATCAGTGGATCATAGCCTTTGACTCAAGTTACCGTGCTTTGGTCTTTAACGACATTTGATTAGAGGAGAATAAATCCTCTTGTCCCTTGATAGGCGTCTGGTTCCACATGACCCTGCATCATAGGCCCTTGAGATCCTTGAAATGGTTATTGAAAATGCTATGGTATGATGTCATGATGTTATATACAAGTATGCAAAGCAAGCAAGTTGTTATGTACAAATAGTCATATACAAACAAAGCAGACAAGTCCTTAGGTTCAGGGTTGCATGGAGTTTGTAGGTAAGTACCCTATTGAAGTTTAGTTGGGTTAACCCGTTCTAGAAAGTAAACGGGTTCTAGGGGATCTCAATATCACATATCTTTCTTCATCGGGCATTGTTGCAGCGCAAGCCTCTTTATTGGCGACTGAAATATCCCGAAAGTCCAATCTCAATGAGCGTAGCATCGAGTATCAACCAACTCCGGACTACACCAAAGCCGGATATATCACTACTTCCTAATGGCCAAGTTATTCAATTAAGGTTCTAAGGTCAGTTAATGCTTCATGACACCACACAGCTATCTCGTATTCTCCTTGACTACTCAAGGGATACTTGTACCAACGAATGTGTCACACTAACATAGCCATTTCTTCAATCATGTCGGTATACCCTGCACAGTTTCCACAATCTATTGCTACTTACCTAAAAGGTGCCCTAGATCCGGGTGGAGGATCAATACAAAGCCCAAACAAGGAACCATAATATAAAGAAAGCAAGTCAAACAAAGAAAGCAAGTAAAGGTGATCTAGCCCTAAGGTAATCCCACTTTTAAGTAAATCCCCAGCAGAGTCTCCAGTTCTGTAATACGGTGGGAGAACTGACTTGGGTGTTTTGCGTTTGATTGCAATTTTTGTGGATCGCAAGAGTCACCATCGACTTTTTGTTTATCCAATAAGGAAAGGGTGAAAATAACAAGAAAGACCTTTGAGATTATTTCTTGAGTTCGGGGGTAGGTTATGAAAAGGGAAGGTGTTAGAACCCTTTTCATCTGTAGTTACCTACGGGCTCTTAGTTGCTTGCTAGATCACTTGCTTTTGTTTGAAAATATGCTTTGTGAAGTGGGTTTGAAAGTATTTTGAAAATGTCTTTGTAATGATTCTCATTTCTATAAGAATACGTACAAAGTGTTGGTTTTAAAAATAGTTCAAAGAGGTGTTTGTGGAATGTGTTTTTGAAAGTGATTTTGAAAAGTGTCTTTGTAAGGATTCTCATCTCTATAAGAATGCGTACAAATAGATTTGTCTTTTGAAAATGTTTCAAATGAAAGTGTTGGTGTGTAAAAAAGTTTTTGTTGTGAGCAAGCGAGCAACTATGAGGAACCTACCTACTTAAAAGGTCTAGTGTTATTTTCCTCATCCTTTAGATGTTGCTATCTTACCATTGATTTGGTAAGAAGCCCCATCATTGGATGTGAAGGGATGGGAGTGGGTAGTTTGTATAGTCATAGAAGGTAACCTATGGGACGTTTTAGCAATATCGTATAGGAACTAAATCGTTTACCAAAGGCAACATCGAGGGTCATCGAGGGACTACGATCTTTTATCGAGGGTCTTTGCTAAAATTCCCATATTTGAGGGACGTGACTATTTTCCGAGGCAACAAGTGGGATTACCCTAGAGGTGCATGTGTGAATAGTGTGTTTGATTGCATGCATTTTGTCTTTTGATTTTGGGTTGTCTACTTGTTGGTTTTATCTTGCCATACATCCTAATTACTAACATTTGTATAAAGCAATAAAAATGCAGAAAATAAATATCCTACACTATTAAAACCATATTGAATAGCAAGAAAATGTAAAGACAACAAAATAAAAGAAGGGAAGACAAGCTTTTCGATTCAGGCAGCAACACCCTTGGATTCTGCTCTTCCTAGTTTCTTTCGATTTAGCCTGGAAGTCATCATGTGCAGGCAGCTTTTGATTCAACCTTCTGGCTGCTTCTTTCGATTGGGCCTGGCAGTCAGTGTGAATGTATCCTTCGATTACGTCAGTTCCTGCTTCGTTAAAATGACTTGGAAGTCAGTGTATGGTGAAGCCTAAGGCCACACTCTTTATTCTTCTTGCAACTGTGAAGCAGCCAGGGGTGAAGCCTAAAGCTTCGATTCACACCTCCTTCCTTCTGTTTTCTTTCGTTTGGGATTTTAATAGCAACATGGCCTGAGGCCATGCTAGTATTGTCTCATGGCCAAGTTAGTTCTTAAAAAATTTTATAAACTAAGAAACAAAACCAAAAGGTTAGCAATGAAACAAACTTAAAAGGTGGAAACAAAAACAAGCCAAAGGATGATAATGATGTTTGAAAGGAAAGGAAATGGTTATTTACATGTTGTGCTTGAAATGAAAAGCTTAAGGTTAAGAGGACTTACCTTGCTTGAAGCTGGAATGTAGGTGTTGGACATTTAGTTGTTGCTTTGGGTTCTCCTGGATTCGAAGGAAAGAAACGGGTGTAGTGTTTCTTTGACTGGATTCGAAGGTTAAGGAGAGTGGGGTTGTGTTTATTGTTTCTGGATTTGAAGGATAAGGACAGGTGTAGTGTTCCTTCTACTGGATTCGAAAGAAAGAACAAAGTATGGGGTTGCTCTTGGATTCGAAAGGGAAAAGAAACAGGTGTTGTGTTTCTAGTGTTGGATTCAAAAAGGAAAGGAACAAAGGTATGATCTTTTGATTCTGGGTTTGATAATGTATCAAGTGTTTGATGAATTTCACACAACCAAAGTTTCCCCAGCTACCAAAAGCCTCTGGATGTGTTGTCCATCCCCCCTTAGACATGTTATGAAGCCTCTTATTTATAGATGATGTTGGCTGAGGTTTAGAAGAGAAAACAAAAGAATTTGAACAAAATGGGTAAATTGTTTTTGTAGCTCTCGGGGGGCAGTATTTGTATACCATTTTGGTGCAAGAATAGGGGCAGTATTACAGGACTGTTGTGCAGCAGTTTTGGAGCGTTATGAACAGTGTATCAGGCCTGAACTTGGCATCAAGCATCTTTGAATATTTCAAATCCTTCGATTCCAAACTTCGACCAGATCCCTCTTCAGGCAACAATATTTGTTTTCATTCAAAGTGTCCTTCGAATGGGGGAAAATATATGTCCTTAGAATGGACCATGTGCTTGTCCTTCGAATGCGCCAGCTTGTGTATCCTTTGAAAAGGGAAACCCAGATATATCAATGCATGTCCTTTGAATGAGACACCCAGATATGTCATAGTGTCCTTCGAATGGGGAACTAAGGCGTGTGTCATGGTGTAGAAATTGTGTGTTGAAGATTTTCAAGGGTGGAATCGAAGCACGCTATTTCAAAGGGATATATTGTCCATTCGAAAATAGTATGAAAATAAGCCAATGCATGAGGGAAGTTCATGCCTTGTGATTTGAAACAAGCAGGAAAGAAACCTTTGCTTCCTGAATCGAAACAAACACTGTAAGGGGCCATTGCTTTGTGAATTAAAGTTTGCATGCAGGAGGCCACTTGCTATGTGGGCGCTAGCATGAAGGGAAGCCACTGCCTTGTACACGAAATCATGCAGGAGGCCCTTGCCTTGTGCATCATGTAGGAGGCCAATGCTGAAGGTGGATTCGAAGCAGACATGAAGGTCAATTCGAAGCAAGTATGGAGGAAATTACTTGTCCAATAAAAACAAGCATGCAGGCATCAAATGTCCAATCGAAGCAGGCATGCAGGCAACAATTGCATTCTAAACCATGTGAGGCCAATGGTTCAATTGTAGCTTGCATGCATGAGGTTATTGCCACGTGCACCAACACAATCATATAGGATACAAAGGGTGAAATCGAAGGATGTATGCAGGGGTAAATGGCTTATGAATCGAAAGAAAGCTGCAGGAGGCCATTTCCTTGTGCCTGCTGGCCTGAAGAAGATATTTGCCTTGTGAATTTGGAGCAAGCGTAAAGAAGGTACTTGTCTTCTGAATGGAAGGAGACCAGTAGGAAACCACTGACTTCTGAATCGAAGGACATCAACAGGAGGATTTTCCCCTTTGGATCGAAGGACATCAATAGGAGGCTTTTCCTCTTTGAATTGAAGGAGGCTACAGGAGGCTTTTTTGCCTTGTTCCTGTTGGTATGGTGGGAGCCTCTTGCTTTGAAACATGCAAGAAGGAAGCTATTGCTCAATCGAAGGCTGCATGCAGCTAGCCATTACTTTGTGAATTAAAGCAAGCATGTCAGGGACCAATGCTCAATCGAAGGATGTATTTAGGTGACTTAATACCCAATTGAAACAGTCTTGAAAGAGACAAGTCCAAACGAAACAAGGGAAATCGAAGAAGGCTTGAAAGAGACCAAAGTCCAATTGAAGCCTTGTGAATTGAAGTAAACCATTTTTTTCTTCAAAAAAACATTTTACCTGTTTCTCCCTTTTTAACAGTTTCCTCTTTAACTTGATCCTGGAAAATCCAATTGTACTTGTGCAAGCTTGAATTTTTTAGAATTCTTATGAGAAATGCCTTGAGAAATGAGTGGGAAAATTTTGGGGTACAATAGAATCATGCATCAAAACACTCATGTAATTCAATCGTAATATATTACATCATGTTAGCTCTCCAGCGCTTCAAATGGTGCATCAAACAGACTCCTGAAACTCAAGTTACGGTGTTTTGAAGATTTCTGCTGCATCGCTTCTGCCATCCATCGCCCGACACAACCTTTGTGTCACCCGACGACGCTTGAGTCGCCTCTGCATCTCTCAATGATGCTAGCCAGACAACACTTCTCCTCCCTGCGATTTTCCATGGTTGGTGGCCTTCCGGACCTCCGAATTAGATTCCGTAAAAAGTCCCGGTTTTAGAATTCAAAATCGTATAATTATATAATATTCTTAACAGCCTATAACACTTATTTAAAAGTTCTAACATCACACATTTATCAAGGATTCATTCGTTCATTCAACACATGGTTTTTCCCAATTTAATCAATCCTCATCAAAATCAACACACAAAACACAACCTACTAACACTTTAACCCGATATCAATCGTAATAAACGCAATTAATCCGCTTACCTTAGAAATTATTGCTAGCAATCGAATCCTCTTCATGCTCTACCGAAACTCCTATGCTCCTTCTTGCCTCTTTGTTTCCTATCTCTTCCTCTGCCTCTGCCTCTTTCTCCCAAAAACTATCATACAGAATGAGCGACCAAATTTATCAAACCTTCCTTATACCAAGCTTAACCTTTGGACCCCTAATATTGATCTTCCCATCATGTCCTCACTTATTCCACATTACTTTACCATTTAACCATTCTTTTTTATACATCATAATTTCCTTTATAATAATTATTATAAATATTATTATTAAATCCAATAAACCCCAAATAATTATTTAAATTCTAAATAATTATAAACTAAAATACTCATATATTATTATTCCAACACTACCCCACAATATACCATCACCAAATACTGTGATGCATCATATATATCATAATAATTCCCAAATAATCACAAATAACTAATTAAATAATTGACTATGATTTTTGGGGTGTTACAACTCTCCCCCACTTAAATAATTTCCGTCCTCGAATCTTTACTTGATGTATACAACTCTTGATAGGACTCTCGCATCTTCCTCTCCAACTCCTGCATCACGTTTGGAAACATTTCGATCATCACTAATCAACACTTCATGTTGTTAACCATAATAATCCAACAAGATGCAATGCTACTGAGTTATGAATGCATAGGTTCATTAACTCCTTGTCCCATCATCCTAGGATCTCATTCACTCTTGAACATGAGCTACTCGAACTCGAACCCCCGACAATGAGGTAACAACATGATTTAAGAACATAGAGTTTCACGACAAGAACATCGTCTCTATTATTTCATCACACAACAATATCGTCATAAGAACATCAACATAACCATAACATTAACAACATTGGCACACAACATTAGTACAACAATGCTACAATTTATCAATTGAACATGTAACTCGATACATCTATTGACATGGCATTGAATCGAATAATATATAAACCTCTCACTTATCACTTTTATTCTGGATTGCCCAATGGTTTGCATCATTCATGTAGGCTTCCGATGTTTAACCCTTAACTCATAACAAGTCACACTCGCATAATGAATTGCACCACACCATGCTTCAGTTGTGCTACTCTGATTATCTACCTTAAATTCATTATCCTCATTTCGATTTCCATCAACCACCAAATCCACAAGTTTCACCTGTAACCTCTAACTCTCTTTAATACCCACTAGAAAATCATTGTTCACTTTTGATAACCTCAACTTTCGATTATGCAACGTTAGCTTTCATACAACCTCAAGTCTTTGAACTGTTCAATAAGTCCCAACTCTTTCACAGTCACTTATTCATTAGGTTCACCAAAATGATGAGCGAATATCCTCTTGATAGAATGTCAAACACTTTACACACCATTAAGCTAATCAGATAAGTCTATCCCATCCAACACGACCCCATCTACTCAACAAGAGATTAAGGGTGATCAGTTTCTTAATTTGTCAATAGGTAGACGACAACCATGATGGCGCATAAACCATCATTACTAAACTATAATAGCATTTTCTTTAGAACTTATGCTTAAATTTACCTACAACACCATGGTCCAATTAATCTTTGTCACTCTAATCATTCTTATTCAGCATAAGTTGCATCTCCACGCGCTTCTCCAATATCTTCACATCCTTCCTAGTACCAAACATCCCATTCCCTCAATTCATTCGTTTACAACATTTCGTACTTGACCTCGTCTCAAATAAGCTTCGACAATAACTAGTTAAGCCCAAGAAGCTTCTTGTATGGGAGTCTCTAAATGTAGAACTACATCTACTTGGAATGGATACACAAATATCAGCACCCGAAATAGCATGCTCAAGAAAACTCACCTTCTCAAACCATGATCTACACCTTGACAACTTATCATAAAGTTTCTTCCCTTTCAACATTATAATTCAAATCACGATGTTCAATATTCCCTTATTATGAATTAGATTAACTCATAATGTTCTTAATAAACACCACAACAAACTAATTCAAATATTCTTAATGCTTTCACAAGTTCTAAAATGTGACCTCTAACTATCTCAGAAGAAAAAGCTTCTCCCCCACTTGTTTCAAACCAACTCCTGCAGACAAATAGTTAGAAAAATAAGCAAGTACCGACAATGTTGCATACATATGTCACGTACTAAGGAACAAACAGCATTAAACAACCTGGTCGGGCGGACATACCTGCTCTGATACCAATTATAACACCCCAATTTCCCATATAAATAATTATAATATAATATATGAAAATATATCAGAGTACACAAGTAGGATGTCACATCTTCAAAAATTCATAACATTTCAAATCAATTTATCACTTCATTTCTCATAAAAGAATCATTTACACAACAGAAATATCCAATTATTCATTTTCATAGCACCACGAATTTAATAATAACATTCTCCACAAAATTAGTGGTTCAACATGAGCATGAATTAAGATACGTAACATTAAAATAATGTAAAAACATAGAAAGTTCCCAAATCTCATGTTACATTTCAGAGCAAGACCCTCTCTATCCAAATGAAACGCACTAAAGACTCCAAGTTATCCTCACGTTTCTACGAACTATTCTCGATCAATGCTTGTTACCCACGTGGAGGCAACATTCAAACAAAAAGGGTGAGTAATCACAATTCATTACAAAAGATATAAGGAAAAAATATAGAAGTTATAAACAAAATCAATCATGAAATATGTACATCATCATTTACCAAGTATTATATTCACACCTTTGTATCATAATAACATATGCACATCTTCATCATAAATCACCGAAAACACATTCTTCATTCATACAACACAACATTAAATCAAGGCAGTGAAATGCAATACAATCGACAACAACTAAATTCATGTGGTACCAATAGGGCATAAGCCCCCAACATAGTGCCAATTGGGTAACACTAGAGCATAAGCTCTCAACACAATGTCATTCCAGGCCAACAATAGAGCATAAGCCCTCACCGATGAATACATGCAACGTCAACATGCAATAACACAATTATACAACTACAAGGAATAAGCCTTCAACATTATGCTAATTTAGGCCATCAACGTCATTATCACCATAGTATCATCAAAACAATCATATCATCATCACAACACTATTATCATCATATCATTATGACATCATATCACCATAAAAAACAATCATATCATTATCACAACATTATTATCATCAGCTAATCATCATAGTATCCAAGCACCATCATAACATACAACTCATCATCATGTCCTCATATTATATAAGGTATCATCGTTATTATCTTTTAATCATCTTTTATAAACCATTATTATCATAATCCAACACGGGGAACCTAACTTCATTCTAATCTAGATATTGGGGATATACTTCATATTCTTCATTTTACTACCCCTAAATAAAGTTTGTCGCATTAGCTATCCAAAGCTTTGAATGACACCTCAAACCGAGTTCTAAAACTCAAGTTACGACTCTTCTAAGAAAGTCTAACTCAACCTCTCAATTCTGGACACCATCGCCCAATGAAGACTCTTGGTCGCCCGACGAAACTCCTTTCGCTCCTACATCAACCAGTGAAGGTGCGAGCGAAGCACTTCAGTAGATATCATCTTTTGTGCCTTTCACCGCCTCCTACTTTTTCATGGAGGAAGCCTCGCAAAGTTCCACCGTCCGACGATGCCTCCTTCATCGCCTAACGATGCACACTAGAAAAAAATTACCTATTTAGATCCTGCACCTGTTCAGTCCCAAATGCTCTTGCGATCTTACACCAAAACAGTCTCAATCCTAATAGTTTTCAATATAGAATCACTATACAACAACTACATAATATTATAAACATTAAATACACCAACTCATGGAAATTTAACATAGTACTTTCATCAATTTCAACACGAGTTCTTCAAATACAACATATCACCAAAACCATCATAAAATCACCACAATAGTATGTATTATATTTGCACATGCATATCACCAAATTATCATCATGAATCACATCATTTACGTCACAACAACATCATTAACAAATTACCACGGTAAAACATCATAATCAACATCATGTTTATCATTAAAGTAACACATTATAGTATAACAACATGTAATAAATCAATCTCATAAACATATAGATATTGGAATCATGCATAAAAACACTCATGTAATTCAATCATAATATAATACATCACGTTATCTCTCTAGCGCTTCGAACGACACGTCAAACGGACTCCTGAAACTCAAGTTACGATGTTTTGAAGATTTCTGCTGCATCGCTTCTACCATCCGTCGCCTGACGCAGCCTTTGCATCGCCCAACAACGCTTGAGTCTCATTTGCATCGCCTCTACATCGCCCGTTGATACTAACCAGACAACACTTCTCCCTGTGATTTTCCATGGTTGGTGGCCTTACGGACCTTCGAATTCGATTCCGTAAAAAGTCTCAGTTTCAGAATTCAAAATCCTATTATTATACAATATTCTTAACAGCATATAACACTTATTTAAAGGTCCTAATATCATGCATTTATGAAGGATTCATTCAACACATAATGTTTCCCCAATTTAATCAATCCTCGTCAAAATCAACACACAAAACACAACCTACCAACACTTTAACCCGATATCAATTATAATAAATGTGATTAATCCCCTTACCTTATAAATTATTGCTAGTAATCAAATCCTCTTCATGCTCTACCAAAACTCCTATGCTCCTTCTTTCCTCTATGTGACCTATCTCTGCCTCTTCCTCTTTCTCCCAAAAACTATCATACATAATGAGCAATCAAAATTCTCAAACCTTCCTTATACCAAGCTTAACCTTTGGACCCTTAATATTAATCTTCCTATCATGTCCTTGTGAGGGAAAGATTTCAATGATGTCAAAACTATGTTGGAAATGTTGCTAGATGATATGATGGATAAAGTAGCATGAAAAGTTTTCAAGAATTGGTATTTTAGCAAATTTATATGCTATGAGTCGACTCAAAGAAAGCTCAGGTCGACGCATGATTAAAAGTTGCTCTTTTGGGAAGTCTCGGGTTTGCTCACGTCGACTATGTGGTTGACTCATCCTAGAAGAATTGTTTAGGAACTATACATCAATGCATACCCCTGGAGCGATCGATGCATGGATCTTGCACTTTGTCATATGGCACCTTCGGGAATGCTCAGGTCGAGTCACCCTTCTACATAGGTCGATGGATGGATCATGAACACTATCATATGGAACTTTCGGGAATGCTCAGGTTGAGTCACTATGATACAGTGGGATAACTGACTTGGGATGTTTGGGTTTGATCGCAATTGTCGTGGTTAGCAAGAGTCGCCACCGACTTTTATTTTATCCAAAAGGAAAGGCTAAAAAGAATAGGAAAGACCTTTGAGATTATTTCTTGAGTTCGGGGGGTAGATTATGAAAAGGGAAGGTATTAGCACCCTTTTCATCCATAGTTATCTATGGGATCTTAGTTACTTGCTAGATCACTTGCTTTTGTTTGAAAATGTGGTTTGTGTGGTTTTTTGAAAGTATTTTGAAAAGGCGCCTTCGTTTAGGAAAACTTTGTAATAGTTCTCGTTTGTAAGAACTTATACAAAGTGTTGCACTTTTTGAAAATATTTCATGTTTGGAAAGTGTTTTGAAAGTGCTTGCTTTGAAAATAAGCAAGCACGTTTGTTTTGAAAATGAGCAAGCAACTAGGAACAATCTACCTACTCAAAATTCTTTGTTCATTTCTTCCTTCCTTTGATATTGCTATCTCACCATTGATTTGGTAAGAAGCCTTATCTTTGGATGTAACAGGATAGGTGTGGGTCATCGCATAGTCATGATAGCAATGTTGTGAGATATCTTAGCATTTCTCTTTGAGGGACTGAGATCATTTTGAAAGGCAACATTGATAGCGTCATCGAGGGACTATGATCTTGTATTTTTGATTGCTTTTGCTAAGACATCCCACATGCATAACATGACCATTTTTATAAGGCAACAAGGTGGAGTTTACCCTAGGGGTGCAAATGTGAAAATGTGTTTGATTTACATGCATTGTCTTGATTAGGGTTGTCTATTTGTCGATTTCATGTCTTGCCATACACACCCTAATTACTAACAATATATGAAAGCAATAAAAGTGCGGAAAAGTAAAGTCCTGCACTATTACATCATTAGGGGGATGGGGCGTACATGTTTACAAATGGAGATTGCAAGAAATTAAAGTCCTACTTATCTATTACAATCATATTGAAATAATGTACAAGAAATGTAAAATGGACTTGTTTTGTTTTTGTTAAGAAAAGAAGTAATTTTGCTTAAGAAAATATTTTGATATTTTGGTTTTAAAAGAGATAAAACAAAGTATGTGATTATAAAAATATTTTTGGTGTTTCTATTATTAAAGATAAAATAAAATAATAAGAGGAAAAGGAGTCAGAATCAGCGCGTGGCTGAAATGAGAGGGAACGGAATTTCTGGCTATGATACGCTGCAAGAAAGAAAATATTAGTAGGAAAATAGAAGGTCAGAAGTTTTGGGTCTGGGTACACCAAAGTTCTGAGGTTGCTAGGAATCTAGAAGTTTTAATACCATTGGCAAATCAGAAGTTCTGGTTGTTTGAGAGAGTGAGGTGATAATGATGTTGGGTGAGGTTGTCTAGAAGTTATGATCTAGGAATATTATCTGACAGATAAATGGGTAAAAATGTCAATAGATGAACCTAAAAAAATCGCTTATGGGGTTAGAACCCAGGATCCTTAGCATTAATGTCTTATGCGCACGCTTTCTACCACTAGGGTGATTGTACATCTAGTATTAGAAGCAAAAGCATAAACTTATAAAACAAAGTAAGTTCTGATGATGAGATTCATCTCTTTCTCCATGCTAAATTAGAACATCTGCAACTTAGCCATTTCTCAACAGAATAGAAAACACAAACATAGAAATTATGGCAGGTTTCAATCATGGTTTCAGAGACATAAAAAAACATCAAGACTGTAAATCAAAAACAAGCATGTATCTGCTAATCCTAATTTCCTTAAGAAGTTATGAACTGATATTCTCGCTAATTAGGCAGAAAGTACATGAAACCTCAGAATGTGTACAACATTAGAATCAGGATGTCTATATTGTATTTTGGACATGCAAGTTTAACAATGCCTAAGTAATATGTTGAGAGTCAACAGAAGCTTACCTTGCAGCTGAAAGATGTTCTATAAGCTGGAACCTGATTCTGACTACTATGATGTTCTGACCATCTTCCTCACGTGCTCAGTAGGCTAGAACAACCTTTAACTTGGGTTATGAATGGTTGGAAAATTCTGGAACAACCAAGAGGCAGAGTTCTGACTTTTTGAGGTGGAGACTGGTGGGGAATGTGTTACAGTCTGAAAACAGAAGTTAAGACAACTTCTAAATTTATATCTGAAGCTATATGGATGATTTGGTCAAAAAACACTCGAGGGAAATTGGATTTTGAATGCAAGAATACAAAACTAGCAGGTTTTGTATTTGTGTTTGCAGTTTCGGATTCTTGAAATTTTTAGCAAGGTTTCAAAGCTTTTTCTTTTCAAAAATTCGACCTTTTTACAGTTGCAAATGAAGTTCAGTTTATAGGCAAGGATTTAGTAGCTTGGAGAAGTCAAGAGTACAACCATCATGCAAGGGTGCTGACTTGTTCTTGAAGCAAGTTTAAAAAGTATGGTGGTTAATAGCTTTTAGTCGTGCCTAAGCTGGATTTGTAAGCATGAATTAAGGAAAAGTGACCTCAGAGGCAAAAGCAAAGCATGGGCCAGCATAAACTTTGTACAAAAGTTTGATTTCCAAGGACAGCTATGGTACTTCTATGCCACACGTGGGGAAATCCTTTGGATAAAGACTCAAAAGTGGGTGTGAGCATTAAATGATGATGAGATTTGTCAAAATAGAATCCTGCAATATGAGATTATGTGTCATAGCTCAATCTGGATCAGAATTTCAGTATCAGCGTAACTTAGAACAAACATCCAACTTCTGATCTTTGAATCTTCCTGCTCCAGTATGTTTTGAAGGAGTTCCCAGACTTTCCAGAAATCTTGTAACACGCTTTATAGATCCTCTTTGAATTACTCTTGCAAATTCTGATTGAACCTACATGAAAACTGGCCCAGAAGTTCTGACCAAATTCTGTCTTGGAAATGCCCAGAATTTACTAAGTGTTGTAGTTTCTTGGACGTGCCTTCAAAGATTCATAACTTGAAATCCCAGCATTTCTAGGAGAAGTTCTGTTCTGCAATGTTTGAGATCTCATTGAGGTCTACAGTTCTTGTGTCATAAGTTCTTCCAGAATCATCTTGCATCATGGTGAAAATATGGTCAGAAGTTCTGAGCTTGTCATATTTCTTAAACACTTAGAAAAATTTCTAAGTATTTAGAATTTTTACCTTTCCAAAGTAATTTTGACTTTTGATTTTCTTGATGAAACAAATTTCATATTCCAACATGTCTTGATGAAATATGATTCTTGAAACTTGATTTTGATCTGAAAGTCAAAGTTTGACTTTTCAGCATGCAATTGACCATTTTGCCCTTGTGCCAATTCCAACTCTAAATTGATGTATTAGTGCTACAAACTTGAGCCATGAAAGATCTTGTGAGAAAATCCTTGAGAAATGAGAGGGCAAATTTTGGGGTACAACATTCACCCTTTTGCATAGGTCGACGCATGGCTTGTATACATTGTCATATGACACTTACGGGAATTCTCAGGTCGAGTCCCCTCTTGCATAGGTCAATCGCTCACTCGTAAAAACTATTTTTCAGTCTGTTAGTCTGGGTCTTGACCTTAGATAACATATATGTACTTTTTTGGTTATATCATTTGGTTTTAACAAGAAAAGTGAAATAGATACACAAGGTACTCATCATCTTCAACCTCTCACTTATCCATTGATAAATCCACATAATAATTTTTGTCAATCAAGGTGCGGAGTGTGTGTTGACAACATCTAAAGTAGAAGATAATGATCTTGTTTGGGTTGAGTAATTTTGGGTTTTTCTTGAATAAAATATGAGGGTTTTGTCCTCCAAGATCACTGGGATTTGGGGGGTTTTTGACAATTCTTTGCTTCATCAAATTCAGTCGTGCTTAAAGGATTGAGGAACTGTGGGTTTGCTCAACAAGGTAGCTACAATCTAAGGATTTTAAAAGAACAATTTGGGTCATCATCTTGCGATCAAATCAGTCGAGCAGAGGGTTTGAGAAACGGTTTGGGTTATCAATAAGGTAGATACAACTGGAGGTTTATCGAAGATTGGTGACATACTTATTTCAAATCGAATCAAGGAAAGAGAGGAGCTTAGTTTTCAGTTCAACATATTGGGTTTGAATTGTGGTGACTATTTTCTATCTCTCGTATAAACTTTGCAATCATAATAGCAATTATCCTAATTTTAAATTCTAGAATTAGGGGCAGACATATCTCATGCGAGGACGACAGGGTGAATTAAAGTACTTTCTTAGGCTTCAAATTAATCAACTCGAGGAAGGGACTTTTGTGATTCAAACTAAGTATTGTCAAGAACTGTTAAAGCGCTTCGACATGGCTAAATAAAAAGTCATTAACACTCCAATGCCTACCGCCGTTAATCTTGATCGTGGCGAACATGGTAAGCCGGTTGATGTAAAAAGGTATAGAGGTATGATCAGTTACCTTCTTTACCTTACCGCTTCTTGTTCCGACATTATGTTTAATGTATGTATGTGTGCTAGGTATCAATCGTACCCCAAGGAGTCATTTAAAATTCGTTAAGCGCATACTTAGGTATCCTCGTGGTACGACTAAGTATGGGTTATGGTTCTATAAGGGTTGTTATTACTCTTTGGTTGGTTATTTCGATTCCAACTTTGCCGGTTGTAAGTTAGATAGGAAAATTACTAGTGGTACGTGTCATTTCTTTTCAAATTCCTTAGTAAGTTGGCATAGAAAGAAACAAGTTTTCGTTTCTTTGTCAACTACCGAGGCAGAATATGTTGCAACCGGTAATTGTTGTGCCCAAATTTTGTGGCTCAAACAACAATTACTTGATTTTGATGTCAAACTCGATCATATTTCGATATTTTGTGACAACACTAGTGCTATAAACCTAACCAAAAACCCGGTTTTACATTCATGCACCAAACATATTGAGATTAGACATCACTTCCTTAGGGATCATATAGAAAAGGGCAATGTTATATTTGAGCATGTTGATAGCACAAATCAACTTGCTGATATTTTCACAAAACCTCTTGCGATCGAGCCTTTCTTCCACATTTATAGGGAACTTGGTGTTCTCGATATTTCGGATAGGATGCAACTACATTAGTTGCATTACTCTTATTTATACTTGTACTCTCACGAATTATATACACTCTTGTATCAAGTTACTTGTGAGGGCAAATTATCATTCTGCATCATATAGGTAATATCATTCTAACTCTAACTCTATTCTTGACAACTCAATTCGGTAAACTTGAAAATTCTTAATTCCTTGTGATAAGTTCTTTTCAATCTTTTTATGTGTGATCTATGCTTAGGTAGTTATTTATGTTTTATTGTGTCTTAAAATTCATGAATATGTGCAAAATTTAAAAATAATCATGCGTAGGTCGACCTATGACTGAGAACCATCGATGCATACTGGAACTTATATTTCTCAAAATTTTGGTTCTATGAGTCGATGCATGACCAGCATACGTCGCTACATCGCACGATATTCTAACCAATGACCTTAGGACTTCTATGTGACATTTGTGTTTTATATTATCATCTCTACTCGTTCACTCTCATTACTCTATTTGCCCAAATCCTTCTCAAAAACCTAAAGGCCTCTTTTACTCAAAAATCTCAAACTCCTCAAGCTTTCTTCCATGGCTTCATCAAGATCCACAAAGAGAAGATTGGTGAAAGGTAGTTCCTCCTCTCAACAAAATTATGATTCAGTAACTACTTTATCTCTACTCTCTGATGATTTTCTTGACTCTTATTCAAAGAACTTTAGTAAAAGAAAAATAGTCAAGCAATTTGTAGTGTACAAGAAAACCTTAGGTAGGTTGAATCTACCACATGTTGTTGAGCTGTTAAGATTTCAGAAACTAGGGGTCTTTCTAGAGTGTGATACTTCATATAATGAAGAATTGATCAAGATGTTCTATAATGGTCTTCAAGGTAATTTTTATGGAAGCACTTTTAGATACAAGATGAACAACAAAGTTTATACTGTTAACTCTAAAATTTGGTTAGAGTTTGAATTATTTCCTCCAAGTCTGGTTGCCATAAAAATTTATGATACCAATAACTTTGAGGGATATGACTTCAAGCTTGCTCTAAACTCTATGCTGGAACAACCATATTCTGAAAATGTTATAAATAGCACCTTATTTACAAAGTCGGTCACAACTAGTGAATTGAAACCGCTTGACTGTATTCTGCAATGGATTGTTTCTCGCATCATTCGCCCTAAGAGGTGTGGATATTCAAGAGTTGATCAGCCGGAGGTACACTTGATTTATGCTATCAAGAACAAAATGAGTATCAATTGGCCTCACTACATTGCAATCAGAATGTATAGTCTGAAGGATTCGGGTAGAGGAACAACGTTGGAATACACTTCCTTTATTCAACATGTCCTCAATAAGGCCGTTATTGGTGTTCTGGGTATTCCCTTTATTAGAATATCAACCGATCAAGAGTTCACTCAGAAAAATTTGACTATGATGGGTCACCAATGGGATGTGAGTCAGCAAAGGTATATGTATGTGATAAAGAAGCAATAACATGTGCTTGCAGCAAGAAGATGATAGTGAGGAGGAACTGGATGAAGAAAATGAGGAAAGTGAAAATGTTGATGCCATGAATGAAGATGAAGTGACAGATGGAAACAATGCTAACATTCTGAACCTGCTTGAGTCTACGCGCCTTCAACATGAGGAGAACTCCTCGCTTGTGAATGAGAGACTTGCCACTCCATCAAACCGTGTCAGAGTACATGTTGAACAATTTTCCGCATATTCTACCATTCAGGATCAAAGATATAATACTTTGTATGGGATAATGGAGTCTCAAGCAAACAACTTCACCAACAATTTCATGCAACACTTCCCTTTTAACCAACCATCAGATCTTCCACCACAACAGGGAATTGAGAGTGATGAAAATTGATGTTTTTTTGTACTTTGCAAATTTCATGAACTTTAGCTAGTATTCGTTGTTTAATTATTTTTTAATTATGAATTACTTTGTATTTGTCTTACTTTGAACATCGGTTTGTAACTATACTATATGATTGGTGTCTAATTATTTTCTATGCCTTTCTCTAACATCTCTTTATGTGATTGTTTGTTAGAGTTATTGATTGCCAATGTAGATAATGATCTAACCTTACTTATATTGATTGTTGTTACTTTAACATGTTACTTTGACTCTTTTTGATGTTGTCAAAGGGGGAGAAGCATGTAGAAGTCAAGATCAATTGATATGAAAGCTAATATGAAACGAAAGGGTTCACAAAGATAGGGGAGAAATCTCCAAGATTAAAATTCCGATACATGGTGCTAAGGACAAGTTTTGCCATCATCAAAAAGGGGGATTATGTGAGGGCAAGATTTCAATGATGTCAAAACTATGTTGGAAATGTTGCTAGATGATATGGTGGACAAAGTAGCATGAAAAATCTTCAAGAATTGGTATTTTTGAAAATTTATATGTTATGAGTCGACTCAAAGAAACCTCAGGTCGACGCATGATTAAAAGTTGCTCCTTTGGGAAGTCTTGGGTTTGCGCACATTGACTATGTGGTCAACTCATCCTGGAAGTTATATGTAATACGGTGGGAGAACTGACTTAGGATGTTTTGCATTTGGTCGCAATTTTTGCGGATAGCAAGAGTCGCCACCGACTTTTCTTTTATCCAATAAGGAAAGGTTGAAAAGAACAGGAAAGACCTTTGAGATTATTTTCTTGAGTTCAGGGGGGTAGGTTATGAAAAGGGAAGGTATTAGCACCCTTTTCATCCGTAGTTTTCTACGGGCTCTTAGTTACTTTCTAGATCACTTTCTTTTGTTTGAAAATGTGCTTGTGGTGTTGGTTTTGAAATTATTTTGAAAATGTATTTGTAATGGTTCTTGTCTCTATAAGAACGCGTACAAAGTGTTTGTCTTTTAAAAATGATTCAAGATGAGAGTGTTGGTGTATAAAATGTTTTTGTTGTGAGCAAGCGAGCAACTAGGAGAAACCTACCTACTCAAAAGGTCTTAAATTTTCTTTTCCTCCTCCTTTAGATGTTGCTATCTTACCATTGATTTGGTAAGAAGCCCCATCGTTGGATGTGAAGGGACGGGCATGGGACGTTTGTATACTCATAATAGCAATGTTGTGAGATGTCTTAGCATTTCTCTTGAGGGACTAAGATCATTTGTAAGGCAACATTTGAAGCGTCATCGAGGGACTATGATCTTGTATTTTGATTGTTTTTTCCAAGACATCTCACATGCATAACATGACCATTTTTAGGCAACAAATGGAGTTAACCCTAGGGGTGCATGTGTGAACAGTGTGTTTGATTTGCATGAATTTTGTCTTTGATTTTTGGGTTGTCTACTTGTTCTTTTTATCTTGCCATACATCCTAGTTACTAGCATTTATACAAAAGCGATAAAAATGCAAGAAATAAAACCTACACTATTACAACCATATTGAATTGCATGGAAATATAAAGGCAAAAATATAATAAATGTAAGAAAAATGGATCCTTCGATTTGGGTTGAAACACCCTTTGATTCTGCATTTCCTGGCTTCCTTCGATTTCGATTCTGAAGTCAGTGGAGTCATGCCCTTCGATTTTCCTTTCTGTCTCCTTCGAATGAGGGTTGGAATCAAGATGGTCATGCCTTTCGTTTGGGCCTAGAAGTCAGCATAGTTCCGCCTTTCGCTTGAGGCTTGAAGATAGCAAGGTTTTGGCCTTCGTTTGAGGCCTGGAGACATCAAGGTTCTGGCCTTTGTTTGAGGCATGGAGACAGCAAGGTTCTGACCTTCGTTTGAGGCCCAGAAGCAGCAACACTCATGCTTTGCCACAGGTTCCTTACTGACTCTTTATAAGTATATTGGGTCCTCATAGTATGATTCGAAAGGCTTGTGCATCTAGCCAATTGAAGGGAACAACAAACCTGCCTTAAAGTCTAAAAATGCAATATCCAAACATAACTATAATCCAGGGGTTAGCATGAAAACTAAAGGGTCTCAAAGTCCAAAGCATAACTAAACTAAGGTTGAGTTTTCAACATACAGGCAGTCAGAATCGAAAGCTAAAACATAGTCTAGAAATGTCTACATTTTTCTTTATTGGCATATGCACAGGATATTAAAATAGAATAGACTCAAGTTTGAAAGAAAAATTACCTCTTAAAGTCCTTAAATTGAAGGGAGATGCAAGTGCTTTATTTGATGGAAAATGAGAGTTCATTGGGATCCTCCTGAGGCTAGTCTAGTTGCTACCTTGTGAAAGCAGTGACTGGGTCAAAAGAGGTTGTGCGAGTGGATCGAAAGATTTTTTTTACCACAAGTGATGGGGTAACTCAAAAGCCTACTATATGATAGTTGGGTGAGTGGGTGAAGGGTGGTTTGATGGTTACTTGGAGGGTGAATCGAAGGTTTTTTCTTAGTGTATAGAAATGTTTGAAAAAGAATGTTGGGAAGTGTTTGAGAGTTTTTTTTGAGAATTTTTACAAGTGTTTTCTTGCAATCCTTCAGGTGCCCCTAATATGTGTGGTGATGCCTCCTTTTTATAGATGGCTTCGGCTGATGCTTTGGGAGGAAAAACAAAAAGTTCAAACAAAAAGGGTATGATATATTTGTAGCTTTCAAGGGATAGTGTTTTATTGCCATTTTGGTGCAAGGAATAGGGAAACAATGCAGGACTACGAAGCGGTTTGGGAGTTTATGGCCAGTGTATCAGGATTGATCCTGGAAGCGCATGAGACTTAGTCAACAAGTACCTTTGGCATCTCAACCTTTTGTCTTGACTCCCTAGCCTCTCATTTCGACCTGACTTTTCAATAACCATCTCTTTTTTCAAATCGAAGTGTCATTCGAATGACTCCCATGGATATCCTTCGAAGGGGCCAAATTGATGATCTTGGGATGGGTCAGTAACATATGTCCTTCGATTGGGGACATCTAGACATTCCTGAAAAACTCTTCGAATGCACCACCATGGTGCTTTCTTCACCTGAGGCAATGACATAGTGAAGATTTTGCATGTTTGAAACAAGCCATTTCTACAGGAGATCCTGCCCACTCAAATTTGCCTTCAAAGGGACCATATGGCCAAACGAAAGAATGTGTGCAGGAGGTTCCTGTCTTGTGACCTTATGCAAATATGTTCAAACGAAAGCTTGTAAAAAAGGAGCCAGATGCCCAAATAAAAGGCACGACAAAAGACTGGTGCTCAAATAATCACACCCCTAAGTGAAGGATGCGTGTAAGGGACGGAGGGCTCAATCGAAGCTTGCAATGTTGGGAAAGTCATTGCCCCAAACGAAATAGGATTGCATGGGTGAAATGTGTGATCAAAAGAGGGCAAAAAGGGGGGGGGGGTTGGCCTCCTGAATCGAAGGACATCATCAGGAAGCGTTTTGCCTTGTGGATTGAAGCTATATTAAAGGGAAATGTTTCCCTGTCGAAGCTTCCAACAAAATGCTTCAAAGGGGACTTTGGCCTTGTGCACATTATTATGGTATGAAATTATGCCTTGTATTTCTTGGCTAACACGCGGGGAAGATTCTGTGTTGCCAAACGAAAGACTTGCACAAACATTCAAACAAAGTCTAGCGCTACAACGAAGCAGGAAATGATCTTAGCCAAATGAGCCGAAAGCCTTAATCGAAGCATGAAATGAACTTTCCCCAAAGTAATCCAGCACCCAAACGAAAGATGCAACCAAGGCCAAAGTGTCCAATCGAAGGATGCAAAATCGAAAGGAACTTGCTTTTCCTTTAATTTTGTCAAAAAGAGCATTTCCATTTGTTTTGTCCTTTTTAGCAATTTCTTCCTCAATCTTAATGCTGAAAAATCCAAATATATTTGTGTAAGCTTGGATTTTGGGAATCCTTTGTGAGAAATTTCTTGAGGAATTAGAGGGCAAATTTTGGGGTACAACAGCTTCCCCTATTCAATCTTCTTAAACCTGAAGAGTTAGATTGGCGGACCTTCATTCGTGAATTGAAGGTGGAAGATGATTGAACACTAGAGTGCCCAGAAATTTGCACTTGATATTGTGGTTGAGGTGTAAGGAATGGGCCTAAAGATGCCATTTGGAGAAATGATGTAGAGTTGTAAGAGATGGGCTTATATATGCCATCCAAAGGTGATTGTTATGAAAATCAAACTAAGTCTAAGCTTGACTTTAACTGGAAAAGAATCAGAATAAATCTTGGAGTGATTTATCTTAACAAGAGAAATTGTCTACGGGAAAGAATCAGGATAAACCGTTGAGGGATTTAAATTGAACCAGCAGAGGTTTGGAAAAGAATCAGAATAAATCTTGGAGAGATTTATCTGAACCATAGAAAGATATCTGTGGGAAAGAATCAGGATAAACCATTGAGAGATTTAAACTGAACCAGCAGAGGTCTGGAAAAGAATCAGAATAAATCTTGGAGCGATTTATCTGACCAGAGAAAGTGTCTACGGGAAAGAATCAGGATAAACCGTTGAGGGATTTAAACTGAACCAGCTGAGGTCTGGAAAAGAATCAGAATAAATCTTAGAGCGATTTATCTGAACCAGAGAAAGCGTCTATGGGAAAGAATAAGGATAAATCATTGAGAGATTTAAACTAAACCAGCAGAGGTCTGGAAAAGAATCAGAATAAATCTTGGAGCGATTTATCTGAACCATAGAAAGATGTCTACAGGAAAGAATCGGGATAAACCATTGAGAGATTTAAATTGAACCACCAGAGGTCCGGAAAATAATCAAAATAAATCTTGGAGCGACTTATCTGAACCAGAGAAAGTGTCTACGGGAAAGAATCAGGATAACCATTGAGAGATTTAAACCGAACCAGTAGAGGTCTGGAAAGGAATCAGAACAAATCTTGGAGCGATTTATCTGAACTAGAGAAGATGTCTGCGGGAAAGAATCAGGATAAACCGTTGAGAGATTTAAACTGAACTCGCAGAGGTCTGAAGGAAAATTTGTTATGTAGATAGTCAACCAGTCCTTTCTCGGGAATTGATCTATAATTGATTTGTCCACAAATAGTTGTCATGTCTTATCAGAAATTTATTGATGATAATTTTCTGTTGATTGATATTTCCTGAAAAGGTAAATAGTTAGTTATATATAATGCCATGATGTATGAAATACATGGCATAATGATGTTTCTCAAAATAAATGAGATTGCGCCATATGCATTTGTATTGTCGATTCTATGATGTATGAATGCAATGTATGAACATATTAATTATTCTGCTGCAGTGTTGCTGGACTAGGGAAAATAAATCCATGACTGCTACTGGGAATGAGGAGTGTAAGTCTTCATATTTTGTTGAAGTTGGAGCATTGACAGTTGGGTTTCCATCATTAGAGAAGTAAACTTTGTTGAGGAAGGGAACTGTCGTGCATTGCTTGTGGACTTTGTGAAATCCTACTGGGTAATTCCTGAGCAGCTGGGTGGCTTTCACTGGGGAGTCCTTGGATTATTAACTGGAAGTTTTGCTCCATCGGGGATATGAAGGCAAAAGATACCATTAGGTTGCATGCTGGAGATATGACAATGATCCTGTAGCAGGATGTTCTTGCTTCTGCTCTGTATCTGCGGGGATCTTATGGAATGGCCCGTAGATATTGTCTTATTTCTTAAAGCCATTAGTAATTGTCTTTCTGTTTAGTTTTCCTTTTTTATGCGTTCATTTATAAACAGTAATTACATTCAAATGCATATGTTCAAAAAATAAACACTGGACGTTTTTTGCAAACAAAACAAGAACAATAAAAGAAAAACATATAGATTTGCACTTTTAAAGGAATGTCTTTGTATTAACTTGAATAAGTATTTTTGTACAAAGAGACAAACATCCTAGTAAGAGAATGTCATTGTAAAAAATGAAAAATTGATACAAAGAAAAGACAACTATGTAAAATAATCCCATGGGTTTCCCATTTTGCTATGGCCTCCATGTCTCTGAGTGTCTCATCCACTTGATGCTTTGTCTGAAGCTGATTGGATTGATTAGAACCATTTGAGTTAGACGAACAATGTTGAAGATTGGCTGTAAGGTGATCCAACGGGACATATTCATACGCTTTAAATCCCTAACTTTTTCCTGGACCTCCCTTTCGGGTTTTCAGTCCACCGGGATACCCTTTTTTGCCCAAGCCGCCTTTTCAGGTTTTCAGCTTGTTGGGTGTACAAATTTTTTTGTTTTATCCCTAATTTTTTCCTAGGCCAGTCGGCCTAGCGGGTCTTTTTTCATGCGTAGTATCTTTTAACTATGTCTGCATTTACAGGGTGCGGAAGGTCGTCACCGTCCATAGTGGTTAAGATCATTGCCCCACCAGAAAATATGTTTTTTTATCACAAACGGTCCTTCGTATGTAGGAGTCCATTTGCCTCTGGGATCACCTTGTGGCAATATGATACGCTTGATTACCAAGTCACCAACCTGATATACCTGACGTCTGACCTTCTTGTTAAAAGCTTTAATCATAAGCTTTTGGTACATATGGCCATGGCAGTCAACCGTAAGTCTGTTCTCATCAATCAAGTTCACTTGGTCAAGTCGAGTTTGAATCCATTCATCTTCACTCAACCCCACATGCCTCATGATTCTCAAAGAAGGTATTTGGACTTCAATTGGTAAGACATCTTCCATGCCATATACCAAAGAGAAAGGAGTTTCCCCTGTTGATATGTGCACCGTGGTACGGTAATCGTGAAGATAAAATGGTAACATATCATGCCAGTCCTTGTAGGTCACTGTCATTTTTTGTATGATCTTTTTGATGTTTTTATTAGCGGCTTCTACAGTGCCATTCATCTTCGGCCGGTAAGGAGAAGAGTTATGATGCTGGATCTTGAATTGTGCACATAGTGCAGTGATCATAGTATTGTTGAGATTGGTACCATTATCTGTAATGATTCTCTCTGGAATACCATACTGACAGATAAGATTTTGTTTGATGAATCAGGCCACAACGTTCTTGGTAATAGAAGCGAATGAAGCTTCCTAGACCCACTTCATGAAGTAATCAATGGCAACCAAGATGAAGCAGTGTCTGTTAGAAGCTGTCGGTTTGATCTCTCCAATCATGTCAATGCCCCACATTGCGAATGGCCAAGGAGCAGTCAGGAAGTTTAGAGGAATTGGAGGCACATGTACCTTGTCAGCATAGATCTGACACTTGTGGCAGGTTTGTGAATGTTGATGACAATATGCTTCCATGGTGAACCAGTAGTATCATGCCCGGAGGATCTTTTTGGCCATCGTGTTCCCACTAGAATGGGTGCCAAATGTGCCTTCGTGTAAATCAGCCATGATCTTTTCTGCCTCACTCTTGTCTATGCACCAAAGAAAAGTAGATTCATGTCTATGCTTATAGAGAACTCTGTTACTGAGGAAGAACTTAGCAGAGAATCTTCTCAGGAATTTCTTGTTGTTGACTGAAGCTCCCTCCGGATATTCTTGGGCCTCAAGGTATCTCTTAATTTCATGGAACCAAGGTTTGGCCACTACTTCATCAGTATCAATCTCGTGATAGTAAGCTGGTTCATCCATCCGCTCAATGGTGATCTGGGGAGCCTCATCATCCCACCTGATTTTGAACATGGATGGCATAGTGGCTAACGCGTCTGCTAGTTGGTTTTCCTCTTGTGGGAAATGCTCAAAGGTAATTTCCTCAAAATATGGGATTAATGTCAACACATGTTCTTTGTAGGGGATGAGATTAGGATGCTTCGTGTCCCATTCTCCTTTGATATGACTGATAACTAAGACTGAATCTCTAAATACACTTAAGGACTTGATTCCCAAATCTATGGCAGCTTTGAGACCCATAATACACGCTTCATATTCCGCCATATTATTGGTACAATTGAAACACAATCTAGCAGTGAAGGGACTATAGAAGCCTTTGGGGGATATGATCACAGCGCCTATGCCATTGTCGAGTGCATTGGAAGCTCCGTCAAAAACCAAGGTCCATCGAGATCCTTGTTCAGGTCCGTCATATGGTCTAAGTTCTTCACAATTGTTTACCAACATGATGTCTTCATCTGGAAATTCGAAATTCATGGATTGATAGTCATCCATAGCCTGATGAGCAAGGTGATCGACTAACACACTTCCCTTTATTGCTTTCTGGGTAGTGTATTGAATGTCATATTCAGTCGGGACCATCTGCCATCTTTCTATTCTTCCAGAGAGGGAGGGATTCTCGAATATGTATTTAATTGGATCCATCTTGGATATCAATAAGGTAATATGGGTCAACATATATTGTCTTAGCCGGCGAGCAGCCCATGCCAGAGCGCAATAAGTTTTCTCGAGTAGTGAATATCTGGTTTCACAGTCGGTAAAAAATTTTCTCAGGTAGTATATTGCATGCTCTTTTCGGCCAGACTCGTCATGCTGCCCCAGCACACACCCTATTGAATTTTCCAAGACAGTTAGATACATGATCAAAGGTCTTTCCTCGACTGGAGGCATCAAAATGGGAGGCTCTTAAAGGTACTCTTTGATCCTGTCGAAGGTAGCCTGGCAGTCGTTGTTCCATTCCACCACTTGATCTTTCTTCAGTAATTTGAAGATTGGTTCACAAGTAGCAGTTAGATGGGAAATGAATCGAGCGATGTAGTTTAGCCATCTTAAGAACCCCCTAACTTCCTTCTCAGTGCGAGGAGCAGGAATTTCTTGTATTTCTTTTACCTTTGCAGGGTCCACTTTGATACCTTTTCCGCTGACAACGAAGCCTAAGAGTTTACTGGACCTCACTCTAAAAGTGCATTTATTCGGATTCAACCTTAGTTTGTATCTCTTCAGTCTTTCGAACAGTTTCTGCAGATGGTCCAGGTGTTCCTCTTCAGTTTGAGATCTGGTTATCATGTCATCCACGTAGACTTCTATCTCGTGATGGATCATGTCGTGAAATAGAGCTACCATGGCACGCTGATAGGTTTCCCCAGCATTCTTCAACCCAAATGGCATAACTTTGTAACATAACATACCCCACTGTGTGACGAAGGTCATTTTATCCATGTCCTCGGGTGCCATTTTGATCTGGTTGTATCCGGAGAAACCGTCCATAAAGGAAAATACATTATGCTGTGCGGTGTTGTCAACCAGAATATCAATGTGGGGAAGCGGGAAGTCATCCTTGGGAATTTCCGTATTCAAGTCTTTGTAATCCACACACATACGTACCTTACCGTCCTTTGTAAGCACTGGAACAACATTGGTGGCCCATTGTGGATAGGAGGTGATAGCTAAGAATTCGGTGTTGAACTTCTTCATGACTTCAGTCTTGATTTTCTGACATTTATGGCCGCATGCGATGAACCTTCTGTTTTACCAGAGGGCAGTCTTCTTTTGTCGGTAGACGATGGACCATGATGTCAATGTCGAGTCCTGGCATGTCTTCGTATGACCAGGCAAAGACCTAAACATAGTTATGTAGTAACTGAGTTAAGCACTTCTTGACACTCGGATCTAGGTTGGCACCTACCTTGACCTCTTTCTTGTCCTCTTCAGTACCTAAGTTAATTGTTTCAACCGGCTCTTCATGGGGATGTATGGTCCTTTCTTCCTGTTGCAATAATCTGGATAGTTCTCCTGGTACCTCATAATCTTCCTCACCTTCGTCTTTGGCTTGGTTGATCGGATTTTCAAAGTCATGATAGGCCATAGTAGAATCGTTACCCATGGGATCCTGGGTGGATGTGGATCTGCATTTTGATATGTGAGTGTGTGTAAGAGCATAGCTATCTTTGAAAAATAAAAAGGTAGAAAAAGAAGAACAAAGAGCGTAAAATTTGCATGCAAAAACGTCCATGATTTATTGATGACATATGAAGATGAAGTAACAACCCTCACAAATGGACCATTGTGCCTCGGGTAAGACACAGGGTTTTAAAGTCTAAATTGTTTAATTATTATAAGTCTAACAAGAAAATTAAAAGACAGTTACTCTTGAATAAAAGTAATAGGGACAAATTCTTTGGCTTCCCAATTGTTGAGTCCTCCACTGATGGTTAGAAAAATCCACTCATCCATGTCACAACTGCCATCATTGTCTTCCACTGTGTTGACTCCCTAATTGGTGATATGTAAAGGTGGTCCCCCAGCGCAAGTTCGTCGAACAGCTCTTTGTGCCTCCGAAGTAAAACCCAAACCAAATTTGTTGGATTTATTGGATTTGTAGGGAATGTCCAGAAGTTGACCCCAGATAGTGCATCCACCTTCCTCAATCACTGCTATAACATCCTTTAGAGAGGCCATTTCCAATGGATGTCTGGTAACTTTTGGAGTCTTGGTAGTAGTCTTAGCTGCCGCAACTGTTTATGGGACCTCCTCAAAATTCTGACATGGAGTCTCGATGAACTCACCATCCATTTCCACGTACCTGAAAGAATTCAGGTGGCTAACCATGTATTCCTCCTCCCCATGGACAGTGATGATTTTTCCCTTGATCGGGTACTTCAATATATGATGTAAGGTAGAAGTGACGGCACCAGCGCCATGAATCCAGGGTCGACCCAATAGACAGGAATAGGAAGGGCGGATATCCATCACATAGAAAGTTGAATCAAAAGTCTGAGTTCCAACTTTATAGGGATGTCAACTTCTCCTTGCACTATCCTCTTAGAACCATCAGAGGCCCTCACCATTATGTTGCTAGGATTTAAAGTGAGTCCCTCGCAATCAAGCCGGTCAAGAGCATCTTTGGGCAAGACATTCAACGATGAGCCTGTATCCACCAGAACCTGGGCTAGCATAGTGCCCCTGCACTCAATGGAGATGTGCAAGGCATTGTTGTGTTTCCTTCCTTTGGGAGTTAAGTCAGCGTCAGAAAAGCCCAATCCGTTATCAGTAGTTAGACTGGCCACACAATTCTCAAATTGGTGAATGGAAGTCTCTTGGGGCATGTGGGCGGTCTTTAGAAACTTTACCAAGGCTTTGGCATAGGCCTCAGAACACAAAAGTAAGGCCAACATTGATATTTTCAAGGGGGTTTTCCCCAACTGTTCCATAACATTGTAGTCACTTTTCTTGATTATTTTTAGTATCTCCTCCATCTCTTTGCTGGAAGTTTCAAGAATGACCTCTGGATGTGTCTTCTTTTGGACAGGCTCAAATAATACCTCTTTGCCCCTTATCTCGGCGGCAGGAATAATAGTAGGATTATCAACGGGAGTATCACTAGGAGCGGTAGCGGGAATAATTACAGGAGTAGTAATGGTCTTTGGAGAGATCTCGGGCGAGAAGACTCTTCCACTTCCTGTTATCTTACTGGTCCCAACGATATTGATGATGTCAAGATCAGTGTCTTTTGTAAATTTGTCTTTGATAGCCAACAGATCTTGCTTGACGCCATGGTAATAGACGTCAGCCCCATAGTTCCAGGTGTTGTACCCCAATTTTTGCCCCTAAGATCCCTTTATCATACCATGTTGATTCAATCACAACAAGATCACATTAGGGCTTTTGGTTCTCCTCCCTATCTATTGAAGGGTGAGAAAACACTTAGAAGGATGGGTTGAATAAGTTTTTCCTTTTTCTCGCGCAATAATAATGGAAGGACACATGTATTTTTATCCTGGTTCATTTGAAACTCAAACTACTCTAGTCCACCCGCCAAGGTGATTTCGCCTCTCTCAACGAGGACTAAATCCACTATAATCAAACTGATTACAAGTGCACAACCAAACTGTTGTGACTAACGATACAATGCACAAGCCAACTGCAAGTGACTAACACCTCTAAGACTCAACTAGTCCTAGCCCTCTTGAGAAATCTGACCCAACTGGTCTCTTAGGGAACAATTACAAAGATTGTCTCTTAACAGTAGTGAATCAGAATGCTTCTAATAAGCTGTATCACAAACTGTGATTTATCACTAAGATTTTAGCCCAGTACTTAAGAATTACCCACTATATACAATGAGTTTACAATAATGAAAATATTAAGCTTCAGTATATTTTGCGTGGATCAGTAACCTTGCTTTGAAACAAATGTTCTTCTATATATAGCTTCAAATTTTGACCGTTACTGCCTTGAAGAGAGAGCATGCATTAATGATGTGTGTTAGCTTGATCTTTATGTTCCCAATGCTCTCGTGCGTAGTACCAATTAAGTGTGTTAGCCGTCTTAGCATTAAATGACCAATGGTACTATCAGAGCTTGTCTCTGGAAGTTTAAGAGTTTGCTTGTAGTGTTGCTACTTCAGAGTTTGCTTTAACTTTTCTTCTATCAGAGTTTGCTATATCTTTTCTTCCATCAGAGTTTGTTATATCTTTTCTTTTATCAGAGTTTTCTTCATTTTATGTTTATCAGAGTTTGCTTCAGCTTGCATTATCAGATGTTTCTTTCACCGTGCTTCTTTCAAATCTTTGCTCCAGCTAGCTTTATCAGAGGTTGCTTAAGATTACTTTTTATCGGAGTTTGTCTTGGAGTGCTTCCTTCAGAGTTTGCTTCAGACTTGCATAGAATGATGTTTCTTTTTTTGAGAATGCTTGAGTCAGAACATCATTTGAATTAGAAAACATGCACATCATAGTATAAAATATATTATACAAAATTTATTTTATTGTTATCATCAAAACTCTAAGACATGATCAGAACCAAACTTTGTTCTAACATCTCTAGCTTTGCTCTTTGAGGAATCACCAAGCACCTTGATTTATTTTTCTTTTGTGATCATGTATGATTTGTTTTGACTTTCCTTTTAATTAATAAAATGCAATGTTGGTTTGTCTCACTTGTTAATAATGTAGGTGAATGCAATGTGGCTTAGCAAGTTGATCCATGGGTTCATGAGTCTATTTCCATGCCCTAGTCAATAAAGCTTGAGAAGTTAAAACCTCACCATTGAAGTTGTTTTGGAAGAAATGGAATGGAAAGGTTTATTTTGGTTCACCACATCTCAAAGTTACCAATATTGATTCAAAAGCACAAGGGGTTGATTGAAGAAGTTGTCATGGTTGGACAAGGTCTTGATCTCATTGGTCACAAGTGCATAATTATCTCAATTCTCAAGATATGGAAGTGGTTTTGGTTTCTATGAGTTATCATCATCATCCTCAACAACTTACATCTACAAAGAAAAAGTGTTGGGGCAAGAAGGTTGTTCAAAATTGTCAAAGTTCCTCAAAGCATTTTCTTGATCTATGAGCTAGGGTTTTGAACTTCAAAGAAGTATATCTTGCTCATATTTTTGTATTTTTGAGCGATTCCAAATACATGCTTATCTTCAAAGGGTTATTAACAAATCACTTCAAACGTTTCAAGGAGTTTTCATGTGGAAGAAAATTGATGATGAAGAAAGATTACAAGTCCTCCAGATGAACCCCCAATTTCCCACGTGTGACTTCAAATGATCATAACTTGGTTAATTTTTATCACCTTGAACCCACTATTTTTCCACAATGATCTTGAGGATATGAACTGTATTCCTTCTTTTATGTGCAAATTGAGAAAATGGATGGAAGAAGCCTTAAGGATACAAAAGATTATAGGTCATTTCATGATTTTTTTGCCAACTTCAACAATTCATAACTCTCTCAATTTTTTGGTATTTTGAATGGTTCAAGTTTCAAAATGTCATTCAAGAAGTCTATTTCATGCCATCTTTTTTGGTCAAGAGAAAATTCCAAGAGGAAGGCCATGTTTGGATGCAAAACATTATAGGTCACTTTTGAAGAAAAACTTGAAATATTTATAAGTGTGGAAATTCAACCTTTTTTTTCAACTTTGACTCATTGCAAATTTCAGCTCAAACATCCATTTGATTCCATTCTTTTCCCATTGTAAAGCTTGTAACCTTATCTTTCTAAAGCATCAAGAATCATGCCCTAAGACCCCTTGAGCTGAGAATGCCATTGATTTGAACTTGGTAACTTGAAACTAAAGTTTCTTCAAAAGTAAGAATTTGAAATCCTTGATTTAGCTTCTAAACACATTGTTTCTGCCCATTTTTCTCCTAAACATGTTTAGTGAACTTCCAGAAGTATTTAGCATAGCAAAACGCGCGTTTTGGATGAGTTTTGATCAATATTAAAGTCACACTTTTCTTGTTTGCAAATTCACACGATTTCCCTCCAAACTTCATCATTTCACACGCTTGAACATTCCATTTGATTCCCTATAAATATAGGGTCATCCCTCATTCATTTCCTCAAGCTTGAACAGCCAGAATCACCCTGCCAAACTTGCCCCATAACTCATTTTTCTGCAACTTCAAAATCAGTGTTCAAGCCTTTTTCTATCAATTCACCTTCCTTGATCTTCTCTGAAGCTAACCATATAATTACCTTCAAGAATCATGACCTATATTGATCCATAGAAGTCAAGTTTCAGAGCTCTGCAACTCAACTTCAATAGGTAGATTTCTCCATCAATTCTTCAAAACTTTGATATCATTGTGAAGCTCTCATTGCCCTGGTTATAGTCGTAACACTTGCTTTTATCTGGAAACACATTTTGGCCATGAATTTTCAAATCCCTTTTTAAAACTTCTCTTCTAAATTGCCTGAGCTACAATTTATATAAATTTGTCGCGAAGGTGTGGTTGTCTTTGTCTTGAAGAGACGAAGCGAATGACATAGGTCTCGTGCTCTAATTTTACAGATTGAGCAACCTGGTTTTGGGACTGGCTGGAGGTTGAAGATGACCAACGTGTCATCTTCCAACCAATGATAGCGTGCCATTTGAATTTTTTTAAAATCTGATTTATATTTGATTCTATGCTTTATTCAGTAATGACCATGATATGCACAGCGCGCCAGATCCCTTGGATTTGATTACTAACGTGTTTTGACTCTCATCCAATGGTCCACATATTTTTTACTTTATTTTTTATTTCTGATTTTTATATTTAATTGCTTTAAACTTTAAAAAATCATAGAAAATTCATTTTTAGTTCAAAAAATCTGAAAAAATTATAAAACATATTTTTGATTTTTCTCTTTCTGATTTTTATTTTTTCACAATTTTATTTTGTGTTTTGATATTTTTTTATAAATTTCACTTTCTTTGAATTGTTTTAAATGTTTATAAATACTTTTATGCATTTTTAAATTCTAAAAAAACTATGGAATGATCCAATGATATTGTGACAAATATTGGTTACCTTATTTACTTTTTATTTCTGACTTTGGTATTTTTTTAATCATTTTTGGTTTATTTTACTCATTTCTTTTAATTTTAAAAATAGTTTCTGACTTTAAAAAATTACCAAAAAAGTTATAAAAATATTTGAGTTCATTTCTGATTTTTCTAGTGTCTTACTTAATATTTCTTGATTAGTTTGAACATAGTTGATATTTTTCTTTCTTATTTCTATTTTAAAACATTTTTAAAACCTTTTTAATGTATATATTAAATGCAATATTATTTTGTGATTATTTTCTGGCTGATCTTGGGTTGAATTTTTTATCATGAACATTATTAACATCATTGGATCCATGGTGTTGAGTCTAACTCCACAAAAATGGATGAATGATTTTATTAATAGTTTGATTAAATTTTAATTCAAATATGGTTTGTATATTCTTTCCCACCCCTCTTCATCTTGTACCTTTCTTATTGCACTAAGTGTTATTAGAGCATGATCTCTATATCATGTCTCAAAATAAATGGTGCATAAATTGCTATTGACCGGCCTCAAAATAGGTGAGACTTCTATATAAGTCCACTTATGATTGCTTAACATAGCGCTAAATTTTGTCCCGATTCGAATAAATGATCATTCATAGCCCAAACCTATGTTTGCAAGCCTAAGTATGTCAATTTGATCTCTTTGATCTAATAACCTTGAGATTCATTGTGTGGAGGCTTTGGTTCTACCAATCCTCTAATGGATCTACAACACTTTTGGTCAACGCGGATCACTTAAACATCGTTGATCATTAAATGGTACTTTTGAGGATCCCAAATGGATTATGTACTTGACAAAAAGCAAATGCAACTTGTTGTGTGGAGGCTTTGGTTCTACCAATCCTCTAGTGAGTTCCAAATGCAAGTTTCAAGATGGTCATCCAACAAACCACTAATTATTAAATTGTTTTCACTTTATGCTTTTATTTTTATGCTTTATGTACCATTTACTTTAAGCATTACATTTCATGCCATTTTTATTTTTCTCACTTGAGAATTTATATTCTTGTTGTTTTTATTTTGCTCACTTGAGCTTTTTCTTTTCTTTTTCAAGACACCTAATAATCAACATGAACCATAAAATGCTTTAATGATACTTGGACTATTTGGTTACTATCCTTGGCATTATGAAGTATTAGACTTCTTGGACTTAGGATTAGAAACCCTGGCCTATTTTGGAGACCTTGTGACCTTAATTGATATTTTTTCTGGAGTTCTTGAGGTTTACCTCAAGACATTAGGTTGTTTGTTTGTTTTGTGCGCAGGTAATTGTGATTACATACTTTGTTTGTAATATGGAATTCTCCCGTATACAGCCGTTACTTTGCCTAATTTTTGTAAAGACTTAATACACTTGAAGTTTGGGTTCTCTCAAGAGGTCTAGTATCTTTGCTTGTTTGGTTTCAATCCAAATAATGAGAATTATATCTTGACTCATAATGTCAAGTATTGGATTCTTGTTGGTTAGATGGTTCTTATCCCTAGCTTTTACCTTATGCTTTAGGATACTCTCTTCTTCTCCTCCCATCTTCTTTAATTTTAAAAATCTTCTTCCTCCTTTTGAAAACTTTTTTTTTTAATTTGAACCACTTTCATAATAAACTAGGACCTAGTCCATGCATTTTCAAAACCTTTCATAAATAATCTTCAATCAACTTGACCATACTTTGACATTTTTTGTGAGAAGACTAAAAGTCAATTAATCTCATTTCAAACCATTTTTGCCACTTTGGCTTTCTATTTTAAAATCTCTCTCAAAATATTAGACTCTTGTCAATCCTTGTAGTGATGCAAACAACTATACTTCTACAATATATAGTGAAGAGAGATATTTTCCACTTGGGTGTTGAGTGAGGCATTGTTGATTTTAAAATCCAAGTTATATCCTCCACTT
The DNA here is from genome assembly GCA_948472305.1 of Vicia faba. Lineage (NCBI taxonomy): Eukaryota > Viridiplantae > Streptophyta > Magnoliopsida > Fabales > Fabaceae > Vicia > Vicia faba. The sequence goes on along the minus strand of OX451735.1, from coordinate 458,188,740 downwards.
TGAGATGATGCAAATTCTCCTTTCTCATGATTGTGGGTAGTAAGTATATTTTCCACACGGACAATGACGATGATGTCTTATCTTATAAAATTAACCAACACATTTGTGTTTAAAATTTTTAAAAGAGGAACTACATGTACCTTGATCCCCTATTGCACGAAAGGTGGTATATAGGCACTAAAGGTTCGCAACCGCGGCGGGTGCAAAAATCATAAAAAAATATATTTCTTTTCTCACCTCCACTGTAACGCCCGTAAATTAATTAATTATTTAATTAAATTATTTTTGGAATAATTGATGTGTTGTGATTAGTTGGATTTATTTATTTTATTAAGTGGTGGAATAATATTAGAAGAATGATAATATTATTTGATGTGGGCTTGTTTTAAAGGATATAAGTAGTAATAAGGGGGTATAGTAGTCTTAAGCCCATTAAGGAATAAAGATAATAATATGGTTATTTTATTATTGTTAGAAATAATAGAAAAGAAGAAGCAGTAAGAAGAATAAGGGTTAGAGAAAGAACGTGAAAGCTGTTGGAAAAGAGGAAAAAGAGTAGGACGGAAATTCAACCGGAAGTTATAGAGAAACCTTCAATCCAAGGTAAGGGTATGATTCTGACTCTATAGTAGGGTTTATGATAATTGGTATGTGGGGTTAGAGGTGAAGGATTATTTGGTTTATGATTGAATTATATATGTTGTTGTATGATGAAAATCGATGAATTATAGATGAATAATGACGTCCCAATGTTGTATTAATGATGTAGAATTATAGGATAATTATAATTGATGATTATCTATGATTAGATTATGTTTTTAGGGCCTAAAGTATGGAACCCGTAGTGAAAACGCATAGAAAATTGCAGAAATTATTCATGACAGAGCAATATGCGTCGACCCCAAACGTTATGTATCGATACATGAGGGCTTTTAGACTCAGGATGAGTCGATACATAGGAGCATGTGCTGATACATACGGTGTTGCAGACTCAGTATGAGTTGATACAAATAGAGTATGCATTGACTCATGTAGTGTGTTCAGTTTAGTATGCGTCGACCCAAGGCATTACGCATCGATCCATGTTATCTAGTTTTTGGCAGAATTAGTTTTAGAATGTTGTATCTTGAGTTTTCGGATTCCGTTTGAGGTGTCGTTCGAAGCGTTGAATAGCTAACGCGATGAACTTCATTCTTAGGGATTAAAAGAAGGAATAGGAAGTATAATAATAGTATCCAAATTAGGATTAAAGGTAGTTCCCGCGGTAATCGCTATGTTGGTTTTTGTGAAGAATGATGAGGATGAGACGATTATAGATTACTGTCTGGTTTGTAACAATAGGATTAATGATGATGCTGATGAAGTATTACAGAACAGTAATATGTAGAAGTTTGGTAATTTATAGGTAAGCCTTAGATGATTAATTAATTATAGGCAATAAAGCGTTATAGGCCTATGGCCAACGTTTCGAGATTGACGAATTGTTGTTGTAATGTCGTTGTGGCTGAATTGCTGTGAATTATGATGATATATGATGTTTGATAAATTGCGATGATATATGATGTTTGATGAATTATGATGATATATGACGTTTGATGAATTATGATGATATATGATGTTGATGAAAGATATTGAGATGCCTCTAATAATTGGCAGCTATTAAGATGTAGGCTTATAGCTAACGATGATGTTTGTGTTGAGATATTGTTAATTATGGTGTTGTCATTACATTCATGATTGTGTGTCACATACATTGCATTTCAAGATGGAGCTTATGCTCGTTAAGATGGCCTATATTGGCGAATATTAATATGAAGGCTTATGCCTTGTTGATGCCTCTAATTATTGGCATATTTTTAAGATGGGAGTTCTGCTCCAATGGTACCACATGAATTTGCATAGTATTGAGTCACATTATATGATTGCATAAAGAAGTTGCGTATTGATGTTGTTAATGTGTATTATTGTTGCGATTATGGTTGATTATAAGATGAGAAGTGGTGATGTTATGTGATCTAATTTAATATATTAATTATCAAACGTTTTATTATATTTTTAGATATCTCACCCCTTCTGTTTGAATTTTACCCTTATGTTGGTAACGTGCAGATAATCGAGAGTGAAGGATGTATACCTTCAGTAGTTCGAGTTGGTGTCATTACTCTGATATGTAACACTCGGGGGGGATGGATGCTTGTTGCTTTTATTTGTTGATTATTTCAGTTGTTGAACTTTAATTTGATTATTATTAAGTATGTGTTGTTTTGAAGTTGTTGTAATGATGGTTAAAGATGTTATTATGAATTCCGTTGCGTAGATATTTAAATTGTTGAATTAAGAGATTTAATTATTATGATGATGGTTCATCCGAAGTTTAAAGTGTTATGTATCCACGATGAATGCAATGTATTTTGAAAGTTGAATTTGCGGCATCCTGATTCGTTTGCTTGAACGATTTTATAACTCTGATTTGCATATATAATTGCTCGGTAGAATTGGGGTATTACAAATTTGTTATCAGAGAAAAGGTTGGTCCGTCCGACCTTGTTATTGAGTCGTAGTTGTCTAACAATCGAGTATTGTTAATTTGAGTTCTAACCGTTGTTTGTGTTGTAGTGTTAAGTTGAGATGACTGGAAGGAATGATGTTGCACTTGATGTTGCTTTAGAAGCAATGGCTCATGCGATGGAGAAATAGCCGAATACTGACGGGAATGTTGGATCTCGATGCTTGGCGAATTTCCAGAGAGAGAATCCGCCTACGTTCAAGGGAAAGTATAATCCTGATGGAGCATTGGATTGGTTGAAAGAGATTGAGAGAATCTTCCGTGTGATGGACTGCACTCCATCGCATAAGGTTCGATATGGTACTTATATGCTAGCAGTCGAAGCTGGTGACTGGTGGCTGGAGACTTGTCAAAGATTGGAAGTTGCGGGTGAGAATGTCACTTGGGCTGTGTTCCGTAGGGAATTTCTGAGGAAGTACTTTCCTGAAGATGTCTATGGTAAGAAGGAGATTGAGTTCCTTGAGCTGAAGCAAGGAAGTATGTTGGTTGTTGAGTATGCTGCCAAGTTTTCTTAGCTGGATAAGTTTTACCCGCACTACACGAAGGTAGATGCTGAGTTTTCAAAGTGTATCAAGTTTGAGAACAAGTTACACCCAGAGATCAAGAAGGCAGTTAGATACCATAAGATCCGTGTCTTTGCTGATTTGATTGATAGCTGCAGAATTTATGAGGAGGATAATAATGCTCATTACAAGATTATTAGTGAGAAGAGGGGTAAGCACCAACAAAATCATGGTAAGCCTTATGATACCCTAGCTTGTAAAGGTAAACATAAAGTTGCTCAGGGTCAGAGGACTAGTGGGGGAGATGCTCCTACTGGTGTGGTTTATTTTAAATGTGGGAAACCTGGGCATAAGAGTAATGTGCGTACTACTGAAGTAAAGAGGTGTTTCCGTTATGGTAAGAACGGACATGTTGTATCAGAGTTCCAACATAAGGATGTGATTTGTTTCAATTGTAGCAAAGAAGGGCACATCGGTAGTCAGTGTAAGAAACCAAAGAGGGTGCAGACAAGTGGTAAAGTGTTTTCTTTGGCTGAGGATCAGGCAGCTGCTTTGGATAGACTTATCAGAGGTACATGTTTCATTAATAGTGCTCCTTTAATTACTATTATTGATATCAGTGCTACTCATTGTTTTATTGTTGTTGATTGTGTTGAAAGATTGGGTCTTATGTTATCTTCTTTGAATGGAGAAATGGTCGTCGATACTCCAGCCAAGGGGTCAGTGACTACTTCTTTTGTGTGTTTGAAGTGTCCCTTGTCGATCTTCGACAGAGACTTTGTTGTTGATTTGGTTTGTTTACCGTTAAGAGGTTTGGATGTGATTTTGGGTATGAACTGGTTAGAGCATAAATGTGTTCATATTAACTGTTATGACAAGTATGTGATGTTTTCTACTCCTCAAGAAAAGGAAGATAGTCTGTTTTCTGCTAAGCAGTTGAGGAAGTTGATGCAATAGGAAGCACATATGTTCTCGTTGATGGTGTCACTATCTGTAGAGACTAAAGCTATAATTGAGGAATTACAAGTGGTGTGTGAATTTCCTAAAGTTTTCCCTGATGAAATTCCTGATGTACCGTCGGATAGGAAAGTTGAATTTACTATTGATCTTGTACCTGGTACCAGACATGTGTCTATGGCACCATGCAGGATGTCTGCATCTGAATTGTAAGAGTTAAAGAAGAAATTGGAAGAGTTAGTTAAAAAGAAGTTTGTAAGACCAAGTGTATCTCCATGGGGAGCTCCAGTGTTGTTAGTAAAGAAGAAAGATGGAAGTATGAGGCTTTGTGTTGATTATAGACAGTTGAATAAAGTGGCGATTAAGAAAAAGTATCTGCTTCCAAGAATAGATGACTTAATGGACCAATTGGTGGATGCTCGTGTGTTTAGCAAGATTTATTTGAGGTCGGGTTACCATCAGATTAAAGTGAAGGATGAATATATCTAGAAGACCGCTTTCAGAATGCGTTATGGGCATTATCAGTATTCGGTGATGCCTTTCGGTGTTACTAATACGCTGGGAGTATTCATGGAATACATGAATCGTATCTTTCATACTTACTTGGATCGATTTGTAGTGGTGTTCATTGATGATATTTTGATTTACTCTAAGTCGGAAAAAGAGCATACAGAACACTTAAGAGTGGTATTGCAAGTTTTGAAAGAGAAGAAGTTGTATGCAAAGTTGTCCAAGTGTGAATTCTGGTTAAAAGAGGTTAGTTTTCTTGGTCATGTGATCTCAGGTAGTGGCATTGATGTAGATCCATCGAAGGTTGATGATGTGTTGCAATGGGAAACCTCGAAGTCAGCTATTGAGATTAGGAGCTTTTTGGGCTTAGCTGGTTACTATAGAAGGTTTATCGAAGTTTTTTCTAAGTTGGAACTTCCATTGACTAAGTTTACTTGTAAAGGTAGAGCTTTTGTGTGGGATGTTCAGTGCGAAGAAAGTTTTACGGAATTGAAGAAGAGATTAACGTCAGCTCCGATTTTGACGTTGCCTAATCCAGGAGAGCCTTTTGTGGTGTATTGTGATGCTTCCAAGATGGGTTTAGGAGGTGTGATTATGAAGAACAGTAAGGTAGTTGCTTATGCGTCAAGACAGTTGAGGACTCATGAGAAGAACTATCCTACGCATGATTTAGAGCTTGTTGCAGTTGTCTTTGTGTTGATGATTTAGAGGCATTATCTTTATGGTTCTAGATTTGAAGTGTTTAGTGACCATAAGAGCTTAAAGTATTTATTCGATCAGAAGGAGTTGAATATGAGGCAACGAAGATGGTTGGAATTGTTAAAGGATTATGATTTCGGTTTGAATTATCATCCAGGAAAAGCGAATGTGGTAGCTGATGCGTTAAGTCGAAAGACTTTACATATGTCGGCAATGATGGTTAAAGAGTTGGAATTAATTGAGCAGTTCAGAGATATGAGCTTAGTTTGTGAGGTTACGCTGTGGAGTGTTATGTTGGGTATGTTGAAGATGAATAATGAATTTCTAGACAGTATCAGAGAAGCTCAGAAGTTGGATGTGAAACCGGTAGATTCGATGGTTGGAATCGATCAGTCTGAGAATAATGATTTTAAGCTAGATGCATAAGGTGTGTTGAGGTTTCATAACCAGATTTGTATTCTTGATGATGCTGAGATGAAGAAGGTGATACTTGAAGAGAGTCATAGAAGTAAGTTGAGTATTCATCTAGGAGCTACAAAGATGTATCAAGATTTGAAAGGTTTTTTTTGGTGGCCTAGAATGAAGAGTGATGTGGCTCGGTTTGTGTATACGTGTTTGACTTGTCAGAAGTCAAAAGTTGAACATCAGAAACCTGTAGGATTGATGCAACCGTTAGAAGTTCTAGAATGGAAATGGGATAGAATTTTGACGGACTTTGTGACGGGGTTACCTAATACCTTAAGAGGACATGATTCGATTTGTGTGATTGTTGATAGCTTACGAAGTCGGCATATTTTATTCCTATTAACATCAGTTTTCTAGTGTCGAAGTTGGCTGAGATTTACACTAGTGTGATTGTGAAGCTGTATGGTGTTCCTTTGTGCATTGTGTGAGATAGAGATCCAAGATTTACTTCTTATTTTTGGAAGAGTTTGCAAGAAGCGTCGGGTTCTAATTTGAGGTTAAGTTTAGCGTATCATCCTCAGACAGATGGTCAGACTGAACAGACTATTCAATCATTGGAAGACTTGTTGAGGGCATGTGTTCTTGAGCAGGGAGGTTTGTGGGATACTTATCTTCCATTGATAGAGTTCACCTATAATAACAGTTACCATTCCAGTATTGGGATGGCACCTTTTGAAGCGTTGTATGGTCGAAGATGTAGAACTCCTTTATGTTGGCATGAATCTGGTGAAAGTGTAGTACTTGGGCCTGAACTTGTTCGTGAGACTACTGAGAAGGTGAAGTTGATTCGAGAAAATATGAAAGCTTCCCAAAGTAAACAGAATAGGTATCATGACAAGAGAAAGAAATACTTAGAATTTCAAGCGGGTGACCATGTGTTTTTAAGAGTTACACTTGTGACTGGTGTTGGGCGAGCATTGAAGTCTAAGAATCTCACTTCTCGTTTTATTGGACCATATCAGATTTCAGAGAGAGTGGGGAATGTTTCTTATAGAGTGGCTTTACCGCCTAATCTTTTGAATTTGCATGATGTGTTTCATGTGTCACAACTGCAGAAGTATATTTCAGATCCATCTCATGTGATTCATATGGATGATGTGCAAGTACGGGATAATCATACGGTGGAGACGATGCCTGTACGGATCGCGGATCGTGAAATAAAGACTCTGAGGGGAAAAGCGATTGCTTTGGTTAAAGTGTTTTGGCTAGGAGCTGCGGGAGAATGCATGACTTGGGAGTTGGAGAGCAAGATGCGAGACTCCTATCCTGAGTTGTTTGATTAAGGTAAATTTTTTAGGACGAAAATATTCTAAGTGGGGGAGAGTTGTAACGCCTGTAAATTAATTAATTATTTAATTAAATTATTTTTGGAATAATTGATGTGTTGTGATTAGTTGGATTTATTTATTTTATTAAGTGGTGGAATAATATTAGAAGAATGATAATATTATTTGATGTGGGCTTGTTTTAAAGGATAGAAGTAGTAATAAGGGGGTGTAGTAGTCTTAAGCCCATTAAGGAATAAAGAGAATAATAGGTTTATTTTATTATTGTTAGAAAAAATAGAAAAGAAGAAGCAGTAAGAAGAATAAGGGTTAGAGAAAGAACGTGAAAGTTGTTGGAAAAGAGGAAAAAGAGCAGAACGGAAATTCAACCAGAAGTTATAGAGAAACCTTCAATCCAAGGTAAGGGTGGGGTTCTGACTCTATAGTATGGTTTATGATAATTGTTATGTGGGGTTAGAGGTGAAAGATTGTTTGGTTTATGATTGAATTATATATGTTGTTGTATGATGAAAATCGATGAATTATAGATGAATAATGACGTCCCAATGTTGTATTAATGATGTAGAATTATAGGATAATTATAATTGATGATTATTTATGATTAGATGGTTTTTTTAGGGCCTAAATTAAGGAACCCGTAGTGAAAACAAAATAAAATCGCAGAAATTATTCATGGCAAAGCAGTATGCGTCGATCCCAAACGTTATGTGTCGATACATGAGGGCTTTTAGACTCAGGATGAGTCGATACGTAGGAGCATGTGTCGATATATGCAGTGTTGCAGACTTGGTATGAGTCGATACAAAGAGAGTATGCATCGACTCATGTAGCGTGTTCAGTTCAGTACGCGTCAACCCAAGGTATTACGTGTCGATCCACATTGTCTGGTTTTTGGCAGAATTAGTTTGAGAATGTTGTAACTAGAGTTTTTGGATTCCGTTTGAGGTGTCGTTCGAAGAGTTGAATAGCTAACGCAATGAACTTTATTCTTAAGGATTAAAATAAGGAATAGGAAGTATAATCCTAGTATCCAAATTAGGGTTAGAGGTAGTTCCCGCGGTAATCGCTGTGTTGGTTTTTGTGAAGAATGATAAGGATGAGACAGTTATAGATTACTGTCTGGTTTGTAACAGTAGGATTAATGATGATGTTGATGTAGTATTACAGAATCATAATATGTAGAAGTTTGGTAATTTAGAGGTAAGCCTTATATGAATAATTAATTATAGGCAATATCGCGTTGTAGGCATATGGCCAACGTTTCGAGATTGACGAATTGTTGTTGTAATGTTGTTGTGGTTGAATTGCTATGAATTATGATGATATATGATGTTTGATGAATTGCAATGATATATGATGTTTAATGAATTATGATGATATATTACGTTTGATGAATTATGATGATATATGATGTTGATGAAAGAAGTTGAGATGCGTCTAATAATTGGCAGCTATTAATATGTAGGCTTACGGCCAACGATGATGTTTATGTTGAGATGTTGTTAATTATGGTGTTGTCATTATATTCATGATTGTGTCGCATACATTGCATTTCAAGATGGAGCTTATGGTCGTTAAGATGGCATGTATTGGCGAATATTAAGATGAAGGCTTATGCCTTGTTGATGCCTCTAATTATTGGCATATTTTTAAGATGAGAGTTCTGCTCCAATGGTACCACATGCATTTGCATAGTATTGAGTGGCATTATATGATTGCATAAAGAAGTTGCGTATTAATGTTGTGAATGTGTATTATTGTTGCAATTATGGTTGATTATAAGATGAGAAGTGGTGATGTTATGTGATCTAATTTAATATATTAATTATCATATGTTTTACTATATTGTTAGATATCTCACCCCTTTTGTTTGAATGTTACCCTTACATTGGTAACGTACAGGTAATCAAGAGTGAAGGTTGTAGACCTTCAGTAGTTCGAGTCGGTGTCATTTCTCTGATATGTAACACTCGGGAGGGGGGGGGATGAACGCTTGTTGCTTTTATTTGTTGATTATTTCAGTTGTTGAACTTTAATTTGATTATTATTAAGTATGTGTTGTTTTGAAGTTGTTGTAACGATGGTTAAAGATGTTATTATGAAATCTGTTACGTAGATGTTTAAATTGTTGAATTAAGATATTTAATTATTATGATGGTGGTTGATCCGAAGTTTAAAGTGTTATGTATCCATGGTGAATGCAATGTGTTTTGAAAGTTGAATGTGTGGCATCCTGATTCGTTTGCTTGAACGATTTTATAACTCTGATTTGCATATATAATTGCCGGGTAGAATTGGGGTGTTACAAACCATCTATTTTATATACAACATTTTATGGACAAAATATACAGATTTTACAAAGAGGTTCCTGCAGAGTACCGTAGATGTTTAGGGTGCTAATACCTTCCCTTTGCATAACCAACCCCCTTACCTAGAATCTTTCCCCCTCTTTTTGTGTTTATTCGCTCTTTTCCCATTCCCTTGGAAACAATAAAGTGTGTTAGCGATTTTTACTTTGATCTGTGTAAGTCTAGTCAATCCAATGGCTTATTCTTAAACATTTATACCGCTACAGAAAAAAATGGCGACTTCACAAGGGAAAGATTGACCTCTTGTTGGTCTATTCCTAAGTGGGTTGATCCTAGCTTTGTTTATATTTGTATATGTGTTATTATTGTTTATGTGTTATATGTTGCATATGTGTTTATCTGGATTTTCCTGGTTTTCAGGGTGCTTGGTGATTACTTATAAGTCCTATACCCAGACTTGGGCAAACTTTAAGATAGGACGGTCGTTATAGTCATGTTAAATTTGAGGGAGTAATCCCAAAAAAAGGAGGCATGAGATCCCGCACTCAGTGGAGGCCCCTTTGACTGTAGTGTCATTTACCGAGTAATCGGGAAGATGTGCTGCTTTCGACCTGGAAGCTTACTAAAGCTGAGGATCATAGAATACCTAACCCATCTTGTCCTTTTAAGTGTAGTTCGGAAGCTATGACGGAGTAATCCGGAAATAGTTGTCATGCGATACTATGCTCGGACGTGTTTTTCTTGAGAATATTACTAATTACCGAGTTAATTGAGAAGTTGGTAATATCCGAAGGAAGGATGTAGACTCTGGGAACCTCTAGAACCTTGTTCAGTAGGTGATAACTTTTAGACCATACCTTATGGGTAGTACCTTCGACCTCATGCTCGTGACGTTGAACCAATGAACCCTATGTTTGTGGTCCTGTATGTGATTATTGCATCATGCATCCATACACTCATGAGCATCTTTTGAAGAAATTTCATTTCAAGGAACTTAAAAGTTGACCATTTGTGAATATCTCAGGTACCTTTCGACCATGGATTCTGGAAATAGAAAGACCGAAAAATATAGTTTCAAAGATCCCAAGATAGATGAGTTGATCAGTCTAATTCCCGAGATTGAGTGTTCTGTAGATTTTTGGAAGAAGTATGGATCCATCATTCCTCTCATGAAGCTTAGGATGAAGGAGGGTATTCTCTCGACCTTGGTCCAGTTCTATGACCCGATGTATCATTGCTTTACATTCCCAGATTATCAGTTGATGCCTGCACTAGAGGAGTATTCTTATCTATTGGATTTACCTATTACTGATCGTGTTCCTTTTACTGGTTTAGAGGGTGAGCCAAAATCCCACGAGATTACTGCTTTAATCCATCTGGGGAAGTATGAGGTTGAAGCCCATATGACTACTAAAGGAGGGATTAGAGGATTACCAGCTCAGTTCTTATTGGAGAAAGCTCATTACTTTGACAGGATCAAGAGTACCGTCGCTTTTGAGGACATCTTTGCTCTACTTGCTTACGGGTTGTTCTTATTTCCTAATATGGATAAGTTTATTGACATTAATGCTATAAGGATCTTCATGATTGGAAACCCAGTTCCTACATTGTTGGGTGATGCTTATTACTCTATTCATCTTCGGAATTCTTATCATGGGGGGATGATTATTTGTTGCACGCCTCTATTGTATCGGTGGATTATTTCTCATATGCCTCAGTCTGATGCTTCCTGTGATGTCAGGAAGGAACCCTGTTGGGATCCTAAGGTCATGACACTTACTCACTCGAATATTGATTGGTATCATCGAGCTTACCAGGATGTAGAGATTGTCGACAGTTGTGGTAGTTTCCCCAATGTACCTCTTCTTGGTACAAAGGGAGGAATTAACTATAACCCTGTTTGTGCACGATGACAACTTGGTTATCCGATGAGGGATAAACGAAATAGTATTCATTTGAGTAGTTTCTTCCTGAAGGAGAAAGAAGACCACAAGGAAGCTAAAGAGAAGATTGTGAAGGCCTGGTGTCACATTAATAGGAAGAGTAGGAAAGACTTGGGACCTAGGGGGGCTGTTTCTTTGGAGCCATATCTTTAGTGGGTCCAAACGAGAGTTATTCAGTTGAAGATGCCGTATTCTCGGGAAGCACCTATGCTTGATTTTTTTATGAAGACCACTCCTCCCCTATTGGATGATGTGTAAGAGTTATAGCTTGCTTTGGTCAGGATGCAATAGGAAAAGGATGCTTGGAAGAATAAATGCCAAACTTTCGAGATTTCCTATAGAGCAAACTTGAAGGAGAAAGACGACTTGATTGAGATTCTTGAGAGTCGGGCTGTAGAGACCATGGAGAGGAAAGTGGATTTATTTTCTCCTAAGCCTCAGTCAGATTCTAGTTGCTCACTTCCTAATTCAGTTGATTGGAAGAAGGTTGCCACCAGATATGCGGAAGAAAACCAGAGGTTGAAGGCTCAGATGGCCAAGCTTATAGGGAAGCGCCAGCGTATAGAGTGATCTCCATCAGCTTTGCTTCTTAGGGTTTTAGACTTTATTTTCATCTTGTACTTGGCATTATTGAAACTTGTAATCCATTTTGAAGTTATTATAATAAAAAATTTCAGTATTTCAAAAGTGTTATTACTTTGATATTTGCAATGTGTTTATAAATCCTTAAGTCCCTTGAAATATTAATAATAAAAATAAATCATGTGGATTGCATATCATGCATCATATTGTACATATTTCTTGCATTTTTTATGCATATCCAGGTGTCTTACCAAGCTTCTTTACTTTGTTTAACAAGTTGTCTCACCACTACAACACTCGAGCTAATTTCAGAAGGAAGAAGGACAACTTAGAACAAGAGAATCGCAAGTTGCGCGAGGAAGTTTCTGCTTTGAAGTCCGGTGTTGCACCCCAAAATTTTCCCTCTCACTTATCAATAGTTTTCTCACAAGATCTCCTTGGGCTCAAGACTGCACTAGGGTTGATCAGCTCAAGACACCTCCTTAAGTACTGATGACAAAAATTAGGGTTTGAGATTGAAAAGGGATATTTGAACTTTCAATGCTTCATATGACTTTAATGGATCATTATGGACCCCCGATATCACTCATGTCAAGTTTCAAGCCTTGGATCACACTTTTGCTCAGTCAATTGAGCAGTAGACCTAAAAATCAGTTGTATTGGGGAAAAAGTCAATTGTGGCCAATTTACAGTCAAACTTCATAATTTTTTATCCACATCAACATTTTAAACTCTTATGTATCATTTTATCAAGTTTGAACCACAATTCCTCAAGAAATTTGATCAAATCTTCAAAAGGGCAAAATGGTCAAAATTAGGGTTTTGATTGAGAAAGGGAAATTTCTGATTTTTGACCTAGCAAATGATCAATTGGTTTAAGGCATGATCTCAAGAGTCCAATTGCATAATTTTGACCTAATGACATGCCTCAAAACATTGCAAGTCCAATGGGTTGACAGATGAACTTTGCAGTCAACTGATTAAAAGTCAACTGCATACTGAAAAGTCAAACTTTGACTTTTTGGTCAAATTCAAATGCCAAAGATCACAATTCATCAAAACATGTCAAAATATTAAACTTATTCATCAAGAAATGAATATTTCAAGATTTCATTTTGAAAAGTTAAAATTTCTAAACTTAGAAATTTTTCTAAGTGTTGGAAATTTCTTATTTTTTCATAACTTTAAGCAAACTTTTCACCATGATGCAAGCTGATTCAAAAGAAACTTCCAGCATGAAAGTTGTAGATCTCCATGAAATCTACAACTTTTATTTACACATCTCCTTCCAAAAGTGCTTGGATCTCAAGTTATAATTTTAAGAATACATGGTCATGAAACAAAACACTTAGTGAAATTTTGCCCTAATTTGGTTAGGATTTTGACCCAACTTCATGGAACTTTTTCATATAGTTCCAAGTGGAATCTTCTAAATCAATTCAAAGATGGGTTTTAAAGCACATTGCAAGCTTTCCAAAATGTCCAAGAACTCCTTGAGATCATTTTTGAGTAGGGAGAATCAAAGAGATGAAGTTAGGGTTTTATCACTTGAATTACAAGGCATTTTGTGATGAACAAAATTCAAATTCAAAGTTATGCTGCATAACCTCTACTTTTCAGGCCTAAAACTTGTTAGGCACTCCATAATTAATGGCTTGCACAGCTGTTAGAGGTCTCATTTCAAGCATTCAATGCAAGGCCATGCTTTATGTCCATTTTGGGAAGAAAGTGTACATTGCCATTTTGATAAAGTGCTTTTTTACACAAAACTTGTTCTTGAGCCTTGCACTTGTTCTCTTCTGATCATAAAAGTCCCATAACCCATAAGAAAACTGTTAGACACTTACAATCACTCAGCCCATGCTTGTACCTCACATTGAAACTTGGTTTCCCACTTTTCTTCAAAATCAAGTAACCTAGCAATTAGCTGAAAACTTGTACTTCTGATTGTCCAAACCACTCCAATCCTTTTGCTTATAGATATACAAACCATTTGCCATAATATATGAATGCTTAAGCCCTTAAACACTTTGAAATCAGAACTTGCACCAAAAACCTCCATTACTTGTCATTTCTGACCTTGAACTTCAAATACACAATCCACTCATGAGTTTTCACTTTTAATCAATAAAAAAGCTTCTATAACTATGTTGGCTCCCAAATTCGACACTTACTATATTTGGTCTCTTTGACCAGACAACTGGAAATGAACTGAACCAGGAGGTATAATTCGACGCATGAGATAACTTAAGGAAAAGGATCCAAGGTATGATAAGAAGCTTCGACCAAAGGTTCATTCGACTGAAGCAGATGTAGGTTGTTCGACTGAAAGAAAGTGTTTGCGCCTTGGCACATGGGACGAAGACCATTTTGAAATTTGAATTATTGGAGGGAAAGGTGGTTTTCATCAGCGTCTTAGAGAAGAGAATGTGGCAAAAAGCTATGGGTCGACAGGCATGCAGAAGACACTTGTCTTCATCCTAGCGCAGAATGTCCCCTCGACGGTTACCTACTTTTAGTATAAATTAAGAAGTTTGTGTAATTTTTAAGTGTGTTCAACTTATGGTACAAAACCTCTCAAATATTATCCAAGTAACTACTGCGTGAGAAAGGATACAAAACAGAGCAATGTACATTAGAAACAACTTTTTCACTTAATAAAAGTATTTTTACTTTACTTTACCATTATCCTGCAAAGTTGCCTTTTTACTTCTTTTACTTGTATTTTTATGCTTTTATTTACTGTTCAACAATCTTAAACATCTCTCCCCTGGGTCGAACGTGCGTTCTCCCTTCTTACTCATTTTACATAAAGATTAGGATATGTTCTGGGATTAGTTTGGTCGATCCCGCAAGTAAACCAAAAGCTTACCTGTTTTGGAGACCAGCGGTTGTTTACCAAAAACAACGGTAAACAAATTGACACACCTGGTGGGACGTTGCTAATTGTCTATGTCATTATGTTTTTCCTGTACAGTTCTAATATTGCATGTTATTACGAAGTGGTAGAATAACCAACAAATATACTGTTAGGAAATAAAACGGAGAGAGTAGTATGGCTAACGAGCCAAACCATGGAGAAATACCTCCACCGATCACAGGAACATCAGTTACTACTGTTGTCGAAGGGAATATCCCAACTTCTGTTGGATCCATACCAGCGTTAACCATGAATCAAACTGGACCCTTACTTACGTATGTGGGTCCAAGAGGTCCTTTAGGAACACCCCTACCAAGGATAAACCTAGGGTCTCGATCAACTGTACCCCCAGGCTTTTCGATAACCTGTATGGGTCGAGAACAACCATATGGCATGCCAACTACTGAAATAGCTAGCCTTATGAATGTTGCGTCTACTTTTTCAGAACCTTTGGTAAATGCAACATCACCATTACAGGGATCTGGAGCCAGTAGAAACCAATTTTTTGGGGGACCGTCTCATATGATACCAAGTCTCACAAATGCTTCGACAACAATTTTGAGGCAACAAATGGACGAAAGTAACCATGAAATGGTACAAATGTTAGCACAAACTCTAAGTACAATGCTAAATCCCCCCATTCAGACCACCACACAGTCGAATCAGCAGATGACAGCGCAAATAACGCGCATGGCTGAATTCTTTGGGGTGCCCCAAGCTACTCAACTACCCCAAGTTGTTCGACAACCCCAGAGGGTACCAATAAGAGTAAATCAAGGGGTAATCATGGAAGAAGATTTGACCATTAATCCAAACCCCCAAGTTCCAAGGGTCAAAGTAGAACAACTAAGAATAGAGATACCTCGAAACCATCAAGAAATCGATCAGGGCATCATTCTGGCTAATAGAAACCAAAATGCTGACGAATTAATACAACAAGTGCGACATCAGAACTATGGGGCAGATAATAATTTAACTGCTATGATAGAGAGAATCATGCTTCAAAACGGGATGAATGTTGGTTTCCATAGACAAAAATTTACATCCCCATTGTCAGAATATATTCTGCAAACGAACTTACCACCTAGAGGAAAAGTCCCAAAATTCACTAAATTCTCAGGGGATACGACAGAGTCGACTGTCGAACATGTGGCTAGATATTTGATAGAGGCAGGAGAAATAGCAAACAATGAAAACCTTATAATCAAATACTTCCCAAGTTCCTTGACTAAAAATGCTTTTACTTGGTTCACTACCCTCCCAGCCAATTCGATCCACAACTGGAACCAATTAGAAAGATCGTTCCATGAACAATTTTACATGGGTCAAACCAAGATAAGTCTAAAAGAATTGGCTAGTGTAAAAAGAAGGTTCACAGAGCCAATTGATGAATATCTAAATAGATTTTGACTACTCAAAGCCAAATGCTTTACCCAAGTTCCTGAGTATGAATTAGTTGAAATAGCAGTAGGTGACCTGGATTATTCGATTAGGAAAAAATTGGATACATAATACCTGAGGGATATGGCCCAACTTGCTGATAGGGTTCGACAAGTAGAGCGCCTTAAAGCTGAAAAGGCTAAAACTGCTAAGACTTTTCGACGAGAAAGGGTAGCTTATGTCGAAATGGATGATGACGATCCAGAGACATACAACGATCCTATAGATATTGAAGAAGGCGAAATTGATTTATCTGAACTAAAACATGGACCACCATATTCTTGTAAATTATTGGTGCCATCAAATGGGAAAAATCATGTGGAACCTGAGAAAAACAGTGATAAATTTCCCAAGAAAACTTATAGTTTCGACATATCCAAGTGTGACGAAATATTTGATCTATTAGTTAAAGATGGACAGATGATAGTGCCCCCAGGGGCCAAATTGCCTCCTTTAGAACAGAGAAAGAAAAGAGGTTTTTGTAAATATCATAATTTTTTGGGACATAAAACCTCACAATGTTTCCTTTTCAGGGATCTCGTTCAACATGCACTAAATGAAGGATGGCTGAAATTTGCTGATAAACCAGCAATGAAAATCGACACAAACCCCCTGCAAGCAGAGGCTCATTATGCCGAACCAGTTGGCATTCATATGGTAGAAGTGTCTGAAGATTTCATCATAAAACCCATCTTCGGGAGTTTCACTGGGAACATCTTCAGGAAAACAATCGAAGGGGTGAGAAAGGCTACTGAAGGCCTAGATTCGAAAAAAGAAGTTGACCAAGCGTCAAACAAGAAGGTTGATGTTGGCCTGAAACTGATCAAAGGAGTTGCTGAAAGCTCCAGCAAAAGAACCACCACAGGTTCTTATTTGGCTGCTGCAAAGGGTTCGACAGAAGCCTTGGAGGCCAAAATGTAGAAGATGAACCTGACTGCCAAAAGCAACTTGCAGGTTAATGTGGTCGAAGTCTCTGGAGCTAAAGTTTCAGAGGAAACCCTTCGACAAGAGGAAGTAAACAAAACTGCGTTCCCAAAGGAGGATGAAAATTTGGCGGATTTTTTGCATAGATGCCAAAATAAGAAATCAGAGGTTATGTTATGCCCTAGGTGTAGTTCTATTTTTGATAAAAAGGCCGCTGAACACATACAGGTGATGCGGACTGTAAAAGCAAAATAGGGCACCAATGCCCAACAAAGAATGGGTCCAGAAATTCGATTTGACCCCAGAAGGGGACATCAACAAAGACCCATGACTCAGGAAAGGAGGCCACAAACTTTTAGGCCTCCAACTAATGTGCCTACTGATACCTGGTTGAATACCATGGAAAGGAAACGGCCAAATGAAGAAAGATGGCAGACATTCGACGTACCAAGAGGTTCCTCTCTAGACTACAGAAAGGAATATCATGCCTCTGCGTCGAACAAAATGACCCATGTGTCGAGCAACTATAAAGGAAAGAATCCTATGTCTCGTTCATAATGGAGGAGGTTTCAAAGACGGCAAAAGGCTGAGAAAGAGGCATATGGGCCTCATCTAGAAGTTAGCACTAATATGCAGAAAAGACAAAGGAAACCTCTGGAGAAAAATCATGTGCCCTGGGCGGAAGAGTGTGGGTCGAATGAAGATGACTCCGACTCTAGTGACAGTTTGGACATCATGGTGAATGTCATATCTGTGTTGCCCAAAGAGTATAACCGAGAGGTTAAAGTCGAAGAGATTGACCTAATGGTTGAACAGGAACTGGCTAGACACAAGCCAGTATGTTATTATATAATCAACAATGGATGCATGGAAGAACAAAACGCATTATTTGAACCCCCAACAGAGGCAATGAAGGGCCATCTGAAACCATTGTTCATTAGAGAAAAAGTTGGAGAAGTAACCATAAACAAAATTCTGGTCGATTGTGGGGAAACCATTAATATCATACCACAATTCATGCTGGAAAAGTTAGGCAAAGGAGATGCCGACATAAAGCCACACAACATGGTCTTATCCAACTATGAAGGAGGCATTGGCACCACAATGGGTGTCATTCAACTCGACCTCAAAGTGGGCTCAATCCTTCGACCCACCATGTTCATGGTTATTTCAACAAAGCCCAACTACAATCTACTCCTTGGTCGAGAGTGGATACATGGCATTGGAGCAGTCCCATCTTTGATGCACCAAAGGGTCATAAAGTGGCACCCAGATGGCATTGTGGAGAACATTGAAGCAGACCAGAGTTATTACCTGGGTGAAATAAATAGTGTCGGAAAGAATGATTTCGACAGGAATTTGGCTCACATAGGGCCTTGTAACCCACCAGAGTTTGATTTGACTCCAACTCCAAATGCGTTCTGCTCTCTATAACTGCACTCTGATTATGGTTTCCAGTGGGATAGAGAAGATTTATCCAACATAGACTTTGGAGGAGTCAGTGATATACGGCCAATAGGTTGAGGCAGTGAATTTGATGATGATGACTGAGTCATCAATTCTCCAAAAGATTTCGGCTTATGTGGCCGAAAATAGAATGATAGCGGCCTTAGAGGCTGAAGTTAAATATGTGGCTTCCAAGGCCAATGAACAAGTTCTGTCGAAGACAGGACCTGGGAAAGATTTCGACCCTGAGCCTCCCAACTTGGGAACGAAAGACTTTATAGACCAGAGGTTAGACGCCATCTATGACGATGAACCTCTTGGTTTCGAAAAGGACCCGCTGGCGAACAATGTCAGAATGTTGGCACAAGATCCTCTAGAAGAGGTAAATCTAGGCGAAGGTCCTGTGAACAGGCCCACATACATAAGCGCAAAAATGGATCCAAGACTCAAAGTCAAAATGATTAAATTACTGAAAGAGTTCAAGGATTTCTTCGCGTGGGACTATGAAGAGATGCCTGGTCTCGACAGAGGATCGGTCGAGTTGCAGTTACCAATAAAGCCTGGAAAGAAACCCGTTAAGCAGACTCCAAGACGGTTTGCACCAGAGATTTTGTCAAAAATCAAAACAAGAAGTCGAAAGGCTACTGAAGTGCAAGTTCATTAGAACGACCAGGTATGTCGAATGGATTGAAAATATTGTACCTGTTATAAAGAAAAATGGTACCTTGAGGGTGTGCATCGATTTCATAGATCTCAATGCTGCGACACCCAAAGACGAATATCCAATGCCAGTGGCGGAAATGCTTGTGGATTCGGCCGCTAGTTTCGAATACATGAGTATGCTGGATGGCTACTCTGGATACAATCAAATCTTCATTGCCGAAGAAGATGTGTCGAAAACGGCTTTTCGTTGCCCTGGGGCTTTAGACACCTACGAATGGGTAATGATGCCTTTTGGCCTAAACAATGCAGGGCAACGTACCAAAGAGCCATGAATTCGATCTTCCATGATTTTATTGACACTTTCATTCAAATTTATATTGATGATATTGTTGTCAAATCTGTTTCAGGGAAGACTCATATGGATCATCTTCGACAATCCTTTGAGAAGATGAGACATTATGGCCTGAAGATGAATCCTCTGAAATGTGCTTTTGGTGTAAAAGCATGAGATTTCTTAGGTTTTGTGGTCCACAAGAAAGGTGTCGAGATAACCCAAAACAAAACCAAAGCTATCTTGCAAGCCAAAGCGCCAACTAACAAAAAGGAATTGCAATCCTTGCTTGGGAAAATAAATTTCCTAAGGAGATTTATATCCAACCTTAGTGGGAAAATGCAAGCCTTTTCGCCATTACTTCGACTCAACAAAGGAGGATTTGAATGGAAGGAGGAACATCAAGAGGCCTTCGAAAAAATCAAAGAGTACCTCATCAAACCACCTATTATGGTGCCTCCTTGTTGAAGTAGAAGTATGAGACTATACATAGCTGCGTCAGATAAGACTTTAGGGAGCATGCTGGCTCAGGAGGACGAATATGGTGTCGAAAGGCCCATATACTACCTCAGTAGAGTTTTAAATGATGCAGAAACTAGATATAACGAAGTTGAAAAACTGTGTTTATGTCTATATTTTTCATGTACAAAACTTAAGCAATATATACAGCCAGTTAATGTTTATGTTTCGTCTCATTTTGACGTTTTCAAGTATATGTTGTCAAAACCCATTCTGCATAGTAGAGTTGGCAAATGGGAACTTGCATTGACTGAATATTCATTAACTTTCATGCCTCTTAAGGCTATAAAAGGCCAAGTGGTTGCAGACTTTATAGTCGACCACTCTGTACAAGAAAGATCACTAAATTATTTGGAGATCGAACCATGGAAACTTTACTTCGATGGATCTCGTTATAAAGATGGAGTCGGAGTCGGAGTCCTTATTATTTCTCCAAATAAAATTCCAACAACATTTAAGTACAAAATAGATGGAGATTGTTCGAATAATGAGGCTGAATATGAAGCATTAATTATAGGCCTTGAAATCTTGTTGGAATTGGGGGCAACTCAAGTCGAAATAATGGGAGACTCGGAGTTAGTCCTAAAACAAATTATGAAAGAATATAAATGCATAAAAGAAAACCTTATTATGTATTTTGTAATAGCCATACGGTTGTTAAAAAATTTCGAGGCAGTTAACATTCGATACATACCCAGATTGGAAAATCAAGCAGCCAACGATTTGGCACAGATTGCTTATGGGTATAAAGTTTTGAAAGAGAGGCTGAAACAGGCAATCGAAGTTAGGGGAAGAGTAACTGCCACCAAATTATTTCCATCGGATTTAAAGACCACAAATTTAGGATACACTGATCATGAGAATTTTGAAATATCGTTCATAGACAATCTAACAGAGCAGGATTGGAGAAAGCCTGTAGTGGACTATTTACAAAATCCAGCATCTTCGACAGAACGAAAGATAAAGTACAGAGCGCTGAGTTATGTGTTATTGGGAAATGAATTATTTAAGAAAACACCAGAAGGTGCACTTTTGAAATGCTTAAGTGAAACAGAATCATATGTGGCCCTTTCTACCACACACGCTGGGGCATGTGGAGCACACCAAGTAGGCCAAAAAATGAAATGGTTATTGTTTCGACAAGGCTTATATTGGCCCACTATGCTAAAAGATTGTGTTGAGTTTGCCAAAGGATGCCAAGAATGCCAAAAACATACAGGCATTCAACATGTGCCAGCAAATGAACTTCACTCGATTGTGAAACCTTGGCCATTTAGAGGATGGGCTTTGGATCTCATTGGAGAAATTCGACCAACATCTTCTAAAGGTCAGAAGTATATATTGGTTGGCATTGATTATTTTACTAAATGGATCGAAGCAATTCCTTTAGTCAATGTAGACCAGGAGAATATCATTGAATTCATTCAAAAGTACATCATATACAGGTTTGGGATCCCCGAAACGATAACGACAGACCAAGGATCAGTCTTCACTGGTCGAAAAATGCAAGATTTCGCTGCAGAAGTGGGGTTTAAACTGTTAACATCTACGCCTTATTATGCACAAGCTAATGGTCAGGTCGAAGTTGCAAACAAAGTGATGATCAGTTTAATAAAGAAACATGTGGGAAAGAAACCCAGAAACTGGCACAAAACACTAGATCAAGTCATGTGGGCATGTCGAACGTGTCCAAAAGAAGCTACAGGGACGACACCATTTCGCCTAACCTATGGTGATGATGCATTGTTACCAGTGGAAATCCACTTGCAAGCGACAAGGATTCAAATACATCACGAGATCCCTTCCGAAGTCTATTGGAACATGATGTTGGTAGAACTAGTAGACTTAGACGAAGAAAGGTTGAAAGCTTTAGATCTTTTGAGACTACAAAAGAAGCGAGTCGAGAAATCCTACAATCGAAGGGTAAAGTCCAAGACGTTTCATCCTAAAGATCTAGTTTGGAAAGTAATACTCCCAATGGATCGAAAGGACCGAAGCTTGGGAAAATGGTCCCCTAAGTGGGAAGGACCTTTTAAGATTGTGCAAGCTTTCTCAGGGGGAGCCTATGAGATCGAAGAGTTAAGCGAAGATCGAAGACTCTTGAAGGTAAATGGTAAATACTTAAAAACGTATAGACTTATGCTTCAAGAGATAAAAATAAATAATATATAATCACTAATTATAAAGAACGCCAAAATGGAAACTTAAATGATTTTCATTAAAAGTGCCAAAATGGCTTTGAAATTGTTACAGAAAGTGATTACATAATAGAGAGAAACAAGATTTAGAAGGGAAGATTAGCTTTAATCTGGAGGTACTTGATCCTCTGCAATTCTAGCCTTCGATCACATAGAGCTTTTGATTGGTGAAGGGTTTCGAGCTTAGCATCCAGAGATTGAGCTCGATCGACATGTCTTAACCCTTCAGCCAATTCTTCTTGGCTTTCTAACTCAGTGTTCACAGTAAGAAGCTCCTCTTTCTTTTTGTCGTTGGCAGCGAGTTTTGCTTCCGACTCTGCAATCTGTGCTCTCAACTGAACATTGTTTTGATCAATCTCCTCGACTTCCTTTTGCCTAGCCTCATGGGCCTTCGACAAGTCCTTTACTCTAGAAGTGGATTTGGTGGCAGCATGCCAGGAAGCAGCTACTTGGCTATTGGCTTCCTCAATATCACGATTAATGATTCTTTAACGATTGAAGTCTGCTGATACTTGCTCAACAATAGAGAGTAAATACAGGATTACACTGGCTACATCTGGAGGGGCAACAAGAAGATCGACAACTTTCAAGATAGTCTTCAGATAGGAAGGCGCTGCTGGTTCCCCCTCTAAAGTTAACATCAAATCTCTTTTAAAGATTTATGCTTTAACCTTTTGAAGAGCCTCTTCGAGAGGGGAAGTCGAGGTAGATATGTCAGATACAGTCGAGGCACTGCGATCAGAGGAGCTCTCTCGACCCTCCAAGATTGCAGTCAGGTAACCTAACGGATTTCGTTGCTTCTGTAAAGCCAAATCCTTTTTGGTTCTAGATCCCGTCGAAGGGATGCTTGCGTTGGCTGTAATAACCACATTAGGTAATGGAGTAGGAATTGTCTCAGTACTTGGAGGATTTTGGTTTCCTTTATCAAAAACTTCTCCACCCTTAGTTTCTGGGATCTCCACATGTTCCCTCTCTGTTTCAGTTTCGACGCCAGGGATACCTTCCTCCTCAGTATCTTGCACTTCGACCAGAGGAATCCTAATATCCTCTTGATTTCCTTCAGCTTCTTCTTCATCAGCTTCTTCTATGGTTTCGTGCTGGGGTTCAGAAGTCTGATTTACTTCGTCAGCTGAACTCATAAAGGAGTCTTTCACTGAAGAGGGTCAGTAGGTAGGAATCCCGTCACTATTCAAGCAAGTGGTCGAATCCTCAACCTGAGTGGGATTTTGTGTCGAAGTGCCAGCAGTGTCCTGGAAAATAGAAAGAGTTTATTGCTTTTAAAAGCGTCACAAAGTAAAAGAGAGTGAGAGAAGTACATAACAAGCAGTCGAAGTAGATACCTGTACTGGGATTTCAGCACCAGGACTAGAGTTGTCACTTTCACTAGGATTGTTTAATTTGGCGATTACCTCCTGTTCAATGGGTTCATTGATGATGACAGGAGGTAGCCTCTCAGCCGTAGTTTTAATCCTGATTTTTGGACGGGTTTCGACGGTAGGAGTTGGTTTTTTCAATCTTTGTCTCTGCAAAGGAAGAAGTGGAGACTCCTCTTCCTCATCACTAGAGATTTGGATCTCTTGAACCTTCCGCTTTTTGGGGGTTGATTTCTAAGCATATAGAAAACCAAGTCAAGAAGATCAATAACTACGTCAGATAAAACTAAGGGTAAAAAGGAAAGTTAAGTATCTTAGGAGAGGGATTGATAGCAGAGTCTCCCCCTTTTGTACTCTCAGTGGTTTTCTTTGAAGCAACCATCTTGACAGCTAAACGGAAGGAAAAACATCTATAGTTAATTAGGTGTTGGAAATCAAATCTAAGACGAAGGGATGGGAAAAGGAATACCTTTTTTGACTCTGTCAAGAATCAGTTTGAACGCCTCACGCAGATGGTGGGCGAAGTCCTTCTCGTCGAAGAACTCTTCCTTATAATAATGTCTCCACCACGTCTCAGAAGTGGTAGAGTTCAGAAAATGAAGGTTAAAGTCGAACAGGGTCAGTGTAGTTCGACCAGAATACCTACCAATATGCTTGGTAGCGGCATCCTCTGAGTAATTTGCATTATAAAAGAGTAGCAGTTTCTCTCGAGGGTATATAGGCGAAGGAAGCGATTGAGCAATGCCAAACTGTCGAGAGACAAGATTGGGGTGATAAGCAATTAAGCTCAATTGGTTCTTCGAGCTCTTAAATCTTAAAAGCATGATCCTGGGGCGGAGAAACTCTTCCCACATGCCCACGAACTCATCAACCACATCATCTTCTTCTGAAGGATATGGTCTAGTGAACCATTCCGGGCCAACTTTTCGACTGGAAAAGGGAGCCATAGTCGAAACAAATCTTTTTCTCTCCGCAAACATCATTACGAAGCTTGTAAAGGACTTTTGAAACTGTTGGCCTTCTGTAGTGATAAAAAATGTAGCGGGGTAAATCAGAGATCGAATTATTGATTAATTCGTCTCACAAAAGCAAGAGTCGCCACCGCGCTTTATTATTTCCAAGGGAAAAGGGGAAAGAGCGAAATAAAACCCTAAATATGCAATGTAAAATAATACTTTTTAAAAGTAATAAAAATACAAGGCGTTTTTGAAAAGAGATCTATGGTTCGGGGGTTGGTTATACAGTGGGAAGGTATTAGCACCCAATGTATCTATAGTACTCTATAGGAACCTTTTGAAATATCTGTTTATTAAAATTGTTCGTTTGATTAAAAATAAATTGCTTTGGCCGAAAAGGGGTACGGACGTTTTTGAAAGTACGACGACCTAATGTCGAAGTTTTGGGCTTAAAAGGTATAAGTTTTGAAAAGGTTGAATATTTGAGGAAAAATTGTCTTAAGTTTTAATGAAATGCAAATGCTCGCGTGATTAGACTTAAGGACATGAAGTCAACAAATTTAATCATTTTTCCCTTGGATTTAGAAGTAAATAGAACAACCATGTAAATATAAAATAATTAAACTGAAAATCAGATAGATAATGATATACAACCATGACAATTAAATAACAGACTAAATGATGTGAGCATGTCTTTGTATTTTTGTTTAATATTAATAACGCAAGAGAATTAATTAGATAAAATGTTTTTTTAAGTTTTTATTATATGTATTTTTTAATATGGATAAAGCAAGAGAGTTAATTAAAGAAAATAAAAATGTTTTTAGTTCTTAAATTCTATTTTTTTATATATTTGGTTTTTATGTTTTTTATATTAATATGAAGTATTATTTTTAATAGTTATTAAATAATTAAACTAAATTAAAACTTAAAAGGTTATTAACTTAGCTCTAATTAAAAGGGAATACTAAAATTATCAAATTAAATCCTAAAAGTTAAACTAATAAAATGATCAAATTATTTAAAATTGTTTTTAATTAAATTACATCTATTATTCTTGATTAAACTTGCTAATTATCTAAACTAATAAAATTCTAAAGAAAAACTAAAGGAAAATAAATAGAAAAAAGGTATATAAAAAAATAGGGTGGATGATAAATAATTATATGGGCTAAAGGTTTTAAAGGGCCCAATCAAAACTGAAAACAGGGGGGTGCATAAGGAGAGCGCTGGGCTTAGGTGGAAACAGGTTGAGGTCCAAACATAATGCATAATTGTTTTTAGGGTTAAACATGATTTGTTAGTTTTGGAAAAGGGATTAGGGTTAAGGCTTCAGCGGCGCTCACTTTGCTCGTCTTCTTCGTCTCTACGTTATTCTTCGTCTTTGCCTCTGAGTCCCTTGCCACGGCCACCAGCATCTCAACACTTCTTCTTCCCTCCAACGAGAAAGCTAGGGGGCGACGGATTCACGGTACAATTCGTTTTCTTATTTCGTTAGGGTTTGTTGATTACTGCATGTGTTGATTTGTGTTCATTCTTGATTCTGACTTCGAAATTTAATGGTTATTATTGAGGTGTTTTTGAGAGAAAGAGAAAAGTTACCCTTGGAGACGGAGGAGGGAGGTTGGGGCGTGCGTAGGAGGCCGGACGGCGAGGAATGAGACACGTGATGCTTGCTTTGACCCTGGTACTCTGTCTTTTCTCTTCTTGCTAGCTTGTTGTATGCTTCAGTTGACTCCTTTTATTGGCCTATGATGAATATCCGTGAGGCTTTTCCGGTTGCCTTGAACATGCTACTGTTGAAATAATTTTTGTTTTGACTAGCTTTTTTTCTTCTTCTTCTGTGATTCTGTTGCCTTTGTTAATGGCCTATGATGAATACTGAGGCCTTTGTGGGTTTGGACATTGATTTATGGTTTATGCTTTTGGTTTAAGGTTGTGTTTTGGTGAGGCTTTTACTGGTTCATGGTTCTTGACACGGTTTAAGGTTTTGAAATGGTTATGATTTTTTGGTGATGGCTGTACTGGCTTTACGCAGGTTTGGTCTGGTTTTGGTTTGTGGCCTTTGACAAAGGTTTAAAGGTTTTATGGTTTAGGCCATTATAGGTTTTACTGGTTTTGCAGGTTTGGCCGTGTTTACTGGTTTTTGTGATAGCAGGTTCTTATGGTTTAGGCCAAAGTTGTTGTTACAGGTTATTGAAACAGGTTTGTGGTTTAGGCCATGGTTAATGTTACTAAGGCTTAGGCTTTAGAGCTTGAGGAAATGGCTTTGTTTTTTGTTTTACAGTTTTTCAGTGTGGAAGGCTTGAAGATAGGTTGTGATATCTCTAATTTTTGAAGGGGGTTTGTTGTGTTATAACAGTTTGGTTCTCTTTGTTTACGTTACAGGTTGAATATATTTTGGTATATTTCTTGATACTCTGCACCATACTGTTTTATCAGTTTTGTTTTGTATCCTCTTTCATGTTTTTCTTTTCTTATGGGATGCTGTTGCAGTTTGTTTTTATTCCATTTCCTGCCTAAGGCCAAAAACCTGTAAAAACCAACTCTCTTCCTCTCTTCTCTCTCTTAGTACAGATTGACACTAACATGTGATATGTACTTTACTGTTCTGAAAAAGCACAATGCTGGAAAATGATGTAAAATGGAAATGTATTATGCTTGCATATTTGGTTTAAACTGCATGCTCTCTTTGTCTACTGCATGGTACAGCAAAGCCTTTGTATTTTGACTTCTTCCATACTTTGGCATGGTTTACGTTGGACTTGGCTTTTGAAAAAAATGAAATTTGATTTGCATATTTGCATATGCTGTTTTGTTTTTGAAATATGCATTGGATTTGAAACATGCAGTTTACAATTAAAATGCAATTTTGACCAAAAAATGAATTTGTGCATGCTTTTAATTTGTGCATTCATTTTTATCAATAAAATTCATCCCTTTTTGTGAACCGGGAGAAATCCCGTGATTTTCAAAAAGGGTAAAAACTGATTCCAGCCGTTTTCTTTTAATGATGAACACTAAAATTAATTTTTTGCTTTTAATTATATTCATTTCTGACTTTTTTAATTCTTTTGCAGGTAAAATTAAATGATCATCAAAGAAGCATTGGATAGAAGATGGAGATTTAGAACTTAGGAAAAAAATTAGGATAGCTTTTATTTCATTTTAAATATTGTAAAAATTATTATTGTAAATACGTTGTAAATAAATACGGTATTTACACAACAATTGTACAATTAGAATAAAATGAATAAAACTCCAATATTTTATCAATTAATTCTTTTCTTCTTTCCAATTATTTATTTTATCATTTATAATTCTTTAAATTATATAATAACTGAAAAGTCAATTCCAATTATTTAAATTTAGAATGATAAATAATTAAACAAACATCATTGACCAATTAACTTCTCTTCAATTAATTATTTTATTATTTATAATTCTTCTAAATTATAATAACTGAAAATAAAATTTCAATTATTTAAACCTAGAACAATAAATAATTAAATAACATCATTTGATCAATTAATAACCTTCTTTTCAAATATTTATTTTATTATTTATAAATCTTTAAATTATATAATAACTGAAAAGAAAATTCCAATTATTTAAATTTAAGATAATAAATAATTAATAAACATTGTCTGATCAATTAATATACCTCTTTTCAAATATTTACTTTATTATTTATAAATCTTTAAATTATATTATAACTGAAAATAAATTCCAATTATTTAAATTTAAGATAATAAATAATTAATAAACATTGTTTTAGCATTGATCGATTAATAAATTTAGCGTTCAACAAATAAACAGCTCTCGACTTGAAAAAGTTGTGAATTTTAAAATCAATAGATCAAAACGCTTACAATGTAATGATGCAGATGGGAGATGGTATCTTAGGTCAAAATTTGGGGTACAACACCTTCGTCAGTGGGAGTTAGCAATGCCAACCCGGTGCCTTCGACTCTCCTGTTTAAGATTTCAGGAGCTTCTTCATTGATCTTGTTCTTTTGAGGGAGGAAGGATTCAAAGGTGGCGTTAAGCCACAGTTGCAGAAGCCAGAAGGGACCAGATAGCAGCAAACTTCCTCTGTCTCCTAGAACCTTAAGTTGAGTCACACCATTACTGATGGACTCATATAAGTTCGCCAGAATCAATTTGGCCAAGCAAAGAGGGTATTTGTGATGGAGCTGTGTTGCAAGCATCAGCATCTTTTTCGTCACCTACAGTGATTTAGTGCAGAAAACAAATCGAGACAGCCACATGGACAAGAAGGCTATGTGCTCCACCTCCGACACGGTATTTGAGGCCTTGTCATGAAAGTGGTTTATGAAGGTGGTATACATGGGTTTGGTAGCAGCAAACCCAATAGGATCCTCAGACAAGTCTTCAGGGTCGAAATAGTCACCAGTGGGTCAAAGACCAGTGATGACAGCTATGTCGAACAAAGTAGGGGTCATCATCCCACAAGGAAGATGAAAAGTGAAATGTGAACTATCCCAAAAGTACAATGAGGATACCCGCATAAGGGGGCAATAAGGTAACCCTGTCTTTGACAGCATCACTAAGTAATAAATGCCCATCTCCTTCTAGACAGAAGCTTGCACCCTCTCCATTTTATTTAACCAGTCGGAGTATTCAGAAGAAAGGTTAGGGCTTGATCGAAAGATTTGATTCCCTTTGTTCATGAACTGGAGGTTGATATCATCAGTAGTTTGAGGACGTTGCTGGTTAGCCGGTGTAGCATCTTCAGAAACTACCCTAGGTTTTTTGGCACAGCCTATGGGTTTAAGCCTTGGGTGTGTAGGAAAAAGGCACGATTTTTTAAGGGACTTTCGACACATGAAGATAATGGGTCGGACATAGAATACATCTTTCCACCATATCTGACGGGAATAAGGAGTTGAGAATCATAGGCTTCTCGCCATTCTCTCATAGGTTCAGCAATGTACCTATTAGTCGAGGAAGAAGGAGGGTTGGTGGAAAACATCTCTGGTGGTTTCTGAACATCAGTAGCATTCTTTGGTTGTGGATTATTTGGGGCATTAGAGAGAAAGGCCATTGTTAAAGACTTAAGAAAAAGAGCGAAGGTGATAGTACAATGTTATGAGAATGCAAGGGGTTTGGAAAAGCTGAAGTTGATAAAAGTTCTAAATAGAGAAGCTTGGAAGTATTTATAGCCTTCAGAAGTGGGAAATGTCTCGTCAAAGGCATTTAATGTTTCGCAGGTAGTGGGGCACGTGGTAAGGCAGGAAACAATTACCGTGCAGGCATTGGGAAACGTTGGGACATGCTTGTCTAGATTATAGGAATGAGGCCATCATGGCAAGCGTGGTAACGGCAGTTTTGAAGAGACATTTTGGAAAAAGTAATGATGGTTTTACCAGGTGTAGAAGCTGTCGGAAGGCGAAAAGCACACGTCAAAGCTCAATGGACAACTGGGAAGACAGGTGTCGAATGGGAAGTTCAAAGAATGGCTATTTCTTTGAGTGTCGAAATAGACATTCTTTGGGGACAATTTGTTGGCTCCCAAATTCGACACTTACTATATTTGGTCTCTTTGACCATACAACTGGAAATGAACTAAACCAGGAGGTATAATTAGACGCATGAGATAACTTAAGGAAAAGGATCCAAGGTATGATAAGAAGCTTCGACCAAAGGTTCATTCGACTGAAGCAGATGTAGGTTGTTCGACTGAAAGAAAGTGTTCGCACCTTGGCACATGGGACGAAGACCATTTTGAAATTTGAATTATTGGAGGGAAAGGTGGTTTTCATCAGCGTCTAAGAGAAGAGAACGTGGCAAAAAGCTATGGGTCGAGAGGCATGTAGAAGACACTTGTCTTCATCCTAGCGCAGAATGTCCCCTCGACGGTTACCTACTTTTAGTTTAAATTAAGAAGTTTGTGTAATTTTTAAGTGTGTTCAACTTATGGTACAAAACCTCTCAAATATTATCCAAGTAACTATTGCGTGAGAAAGGATAAAAAGCAGAGCAATGTACGTTAGAAACACCTTTTTCACTTAATAAAAGTATTTTTACTTTACTTTACCATTATCCTGCAAAGTTACATTTTTATTTCTTTTACTTGTATTTTTATGCTTTTATTTACTGTTTAACAATCTTAAACATCTCTCCCCTGGGTCGAATGTGCGTTCTCCCTTCTTACTCATTTTACATAAAGATTAGCATATGTTCTGGGATTAGTTTGGTCGATCCCGCAAGTAAACCATAAGCTTACCTGTTTTGGAGACCAGCGGTTGTTTACCAAAAACAACGGTAAACAAACTCATATTCAGGCTATCCAAACCCTTACTACACAACTGTAACACCATTTACACCATCCTCCATTTCAAAAACAGGGGTCTGTAAGTGGACTTCTCCAGAACTCCTCAGCCACTTCCAGCTCAAGCTAAGCATCCCTTTAGCTTCCTGGGAACTTGAGGAAGCTAACCCAATCATTGGAACTCACTAAAAGCTGCTTAAACTTCAAACCCGATACCCTCTTGCAAGGTAAGCTTTCTAACTTTGGAACTTTTCATACAGGCATCATCAATGATTTATTTGTGAATGAAACATATAGATATCATTGCCCTAAAGCTAACCATGTTCATAGTTTTCATTAATTTTGTTTGAGCTTAGCGAATTTTAAGATTGAAATTTCTGAGATTTTTAGGGTTCAGATTAGGGCCAATGAAATATATGTTTGTCTTTAAGCTATAGTTTTAATGCTTTACATTTCTGAAAATGTGAGGAAATTTTCTAAAAATTTCATGTTTACAGTTTTCATTTTTGTTGAGATTTGAACAAGTTACAGAGGTTCTGGCTGGGCGTGAGGTTGAAGATGAAGTTGGCCTCAGGAACATGTTTGCCTTATGTATTTATTGTTTGATTTATATAAACGGATCTATAGCCACCCCAGTGGTAGAAGTGCGCGCCTGTAACCTTTGGGACCTGGGTTCGAGCCACATTGGGACCCTTTTGGTTTTTTCATATTTTTGCAATTCTGATCTTTTTTTTTGGCAGGCGCTGGGCCTCCCTTTGGGCCTTTTTGGTTTTTTTTCTTATCTCTAACCCCCATGTTTCATTTCATACCCTTGGCCCAGTTTTTATTTTCTTTTCTTATTTTCATTTTATTTATTTTCTTAAATATTTTTCTAATATTAAAAAAATCATAAAAAATATAAAAATAGTAGATTTATATTTTGACATAGTTTATTTATTTTTCTCACACAAAATTATTTTATTAATCATACTTTATTCATTTTACTAATTATCTTTGTAAATTTAATTAAAAATAGGTTTTAGTTATTTTCTTTTACACCATTTAAATATATTATTTTAAAATATAAAAAGACCAAAAATATCTTATAATACTATAATTTATTTTCAAGATAAAAATACCATAAAAATACTTTTCTTATAAACAATTTCTTTTTTTAATCAATTAATAGATTTAGGGTTTTATTTAAAATCTTTTCTTAGTAAATTTAGGTTTTATTTTTAATTATTTATTTTCTTCTAGCTAATTAGGTTAAAAAATCAAAACCCCTTTTCTCATGAAAAATCAAACAAATATCCATTTACTTTACATTTCACATTTTTGTACATTTATTCATCTTGTACATTATTTATTTCAATTCTTGTACAAATTCGATATGGTTGTAATAGATTAATTAGGTTTATTTTCTTGCAATCTCCATTTATAATTTGTACACCCCCTCCCATAAATATTGTAATAGCGTAGTAACTTTAAATTCTGCAATTTATCGCTTTACATACAAATGCTAGTAATTAGGGTTTGTATGGAAAGACTAAAACCAATACTTAGAAAACCCTAATTCAAGACAAGATCAAGCATGAAAACAATACACTTGCACATAAGCACCCCTAGGATAAATCCACTTGGTTGCCTTTACAAAATGGCCATATTACGCATGTGAGGTACCTTAGTAAAAACAAACAAAATACAAGATCATAGTCCCTCGATGACGCTATCTAAGTTGCCTTTCAAATGATTTAGTCCCTAAAATAAAATGCTAAGATACCTTGAAACATTGGTAATCATGGTTATAAGATGACCCACGCCCGTCCCGTTTACATCCAAAGATAGGGTTACTTACCAAATCAATGGTAAGATAACAATGTCAAAGGAAAAGAAAATGAACAAGAAAGACTTTTGAGTAGGTAGAATGCTCCTAATTACTTGCTCAATTTCAAAACATCCTTGCTATTTTCAAAACAAACACCTACACTTTCAAAACCACTTACAAACTTGAAAACATTTTCAAAAGATCAAACATCTTTGTATACATTCTTACGAACGAGAATCATTACAAAGATTGCCTAAACGATGGCCTCTTTACAAAGTACTTTCAAAAACCACACAAAGCACAATTTCAAACAAAAAGAGTGATCTAGCAAGTAACTAAGAGCCCATGGAAAACCATGGATGAAAAGGGTGTTAATACCTTCCCTTTTCATAATCTACCCCCCGAAATCAAGAAATAATATCAAAGGCATTTCCTGTGCTTTTTCACCTTTCCTTTTGGATAAAAGAAAAGTCGGTGGCGAATCTTGCTAATTGCAACATTTATGGTCAAACGCAAAACCTTCAAGTCAGTTCTCCTACCGTATCACAGAGCTGGAGACTCTACTGGGGAAAATTCTAAAAGTGGGGTTACCTTAGGGTTAGATCACATTTACTTGCTTTCATTTTTTGTCTTGTATGCTTTACATTATGGTTCTTTGTTTGGGTTTGAATCCTCTACCCAGATTTGGGGATACCTTATAGGTAAGTAGCAATACGTTGTGGAAACTATGCGGGGTATACCAACATGGTCTAAGCAATAGCTATGTTAGTGCGACATATTTGTGGGTACCGGTAGCCCTTGAGTTAATCAAGGAGAATACAGGGCCGCTGAGTGATGTCATGAAGCACTAATGAACTTTTAGAACCTTTACTTGACCAACTTGGCCATTAGGATGTAGTGAGATGACCGGCTTTGGTGCAGTCCGAAGTTGGTAGATACTCGATACTACACTCATTAAGGTTTGATTTTTTGAGATATTTCGGTCGCCATTAAAGAGGCTTTGTAACGCCCCGATATTTAATTATTTATTTAATTAAATATTTTTGAATATTTTATATTAATTCAAATTTTTATCGTCGAAGTCGGAATTATTTTACTAAGTTTGAATAATAATTAATCGGATTTGATTTGTTGGAATTAAGTTAAAGTGTTATTAAATAATTAAGCTTAAATGTGAATTTGGGCTTAATTGGTGGTGTTGTGTAGTAAAAGTGGGGTGCAGCATTTAGGCCCAATTGGATTTATTTAGATTAAATATAATATAAATATTATATTAGAATAGAAGTAGATGAAATAGGGGAGAGTGTTGTTATCAGGAAAGAGAAGAAAAAGAGGAAAATAGGGTTTGTGAGGGGAGAAGAAGAAGAGGAAAAAATTGCTTCTTGTGCCAAATTCCCTAAAAATTTGGTTGAAGTCTCTTAGAGCTGCTCTTAATCCAAGGTAAGGGTGGGGTTCTAACTCTATAATAGGGTGTATACTTAATAGTATGTGAAATTGGGTTATAAAAATTTATTTCTAGTATTTTTGAAATTGGTATATTGATGAAATTGAGAGATGAATTAGGACCCAATATATTTAGATAATACATATATTTAAGTACATTAGTATTTTCTTTACAAAAGCCATAGTTTGCTACTGTAGCGATAGAAAGAATTAGCACTTAAATGTTTATGTTTTTCCGTTCCTGTACCGATAATACGAAGGAGTAGTATTTTTTAAGGCACTTGAACTTTTAGGCTTGTTGTAGCATAGAAATGTAGTAGTATTGAAAAGCAAATTATAATTAACTAGTATACTGTAGCGCAGAATTTTAAAGTAGCATTTGGAATTGTTTTGGCAACACAGTAGCACATATGAGAAGTATATTGAAGGAATTATTTCACTTATTGTAGCATAATATTGAAATAACATTTGGAGCTTTTAGCTTGCAATGCAGTACGCTTAGAATGAAGTAGCAATTAGGAGAAATTGTTTTACATACTATACTTCATTCTTTATAAATATTAGATGATACTAGTTATTATATTAGTAATAATAATAATAGATTATTATATTAATGATTTAATATTATTAATAAATAATATTGTAGAAATTATGAATTAGAAATAATTATTTAGATTATTTAGCTAATTTAAGTTATTTTCAATTCTGATAGAGTTGTTATAATTGTCAATTGAGTTGTCAATAGGGTTGTTAGAGTCGTCAATAGTATTATTAAAATTATCAATAGAGTTGTTTTTAATTATTAAAAGTCACTTTTATTTATTTTACGTAATTCCAGCATATTTAGAATTGTCAATAGGGTAAGTTAATGTGTCCAAATAATAATTAAAATGCACCAGACACAAAGTAGCATATGAAAGTGTTTTGGCTTGACATACTGTAGTGCTAATTGTAATGAATTAGTACATGAAAGGCACATGATTTTATACTGTAGTGGAAATAATGAAGTAGTGCTTAACACATCTACTTGATACAGTAGCGCATAGTAGTAATTATAATTAATATGGCCAGTGGCTTGCATTATGTAGCATGTAATAAAGAAGTGGCACTTAGAAGTATTATGTAAATACAAGTGGCTTGCTACAGTAGCGATGAATTATAGTAATATTTAATGGCATTCGTTTTACATATTGTAGCTACTACGTTCCGGTTTACAATACAAAATATTTAATAATAATGATTTAATATCTTTAATAAATAATTTTATAGAATTTTTAAAATTGAAATAATAGAATTTTTGGCCGATAATTAATTTAACCGATTCTAGTCAAAATAGTCAGAATTATTATGCGGTTTATGGTAGTAATTTTGGTTAATCTGTTGGGTGGCATTTTTGTTGAAAAATGTGAATTTTGCAAGTGAAGTCGAATTAAGTTGAATGTTTCCGGTTTATGGAATTGTGTTTGTTTCTAATTTGCCGGTATAGGTGGTTAAACATTAGTTATCCGGAAATTAATGAAATTTGACGGGGTAACTAAGTTAAATGCGTAGGTAATTATGGTTGAGTTATTTTCTGAGTTTTCGACGTTTTCAAGGGCTAACCGGAATTGTGTTTGATTTGAATAAATCATGGAAGTAACATTGTTTAAACTTGTATGTTACTTGATTTGTGAATTATATTTGCAATGCATGTACAATTGTTGGTATTTCATTGTGTTGGAATATATGGTATGTGTATGTTAAGGTCGGAAGTGGTCTTAATTGCATATGAGTTGTTGATTGTACATTGCATGGCATGGTTAGTCTTGAAATAGAGACGGTGAAACGTGGGTTCACATTTTATAGACGTTGATCCTTGAATGGAAATAGACATAGTAGCTTTGACCTGGAAAGGGAACATAGGTGGTGAAACTTGGATTCACAAAAAAAAAATAAACGTTGATCCTATAGTGGAAATAGACGTAGTGGCTTTGATCCTATGTGGAAAAATAAGCGGTGGAACTTTGGGTCCACAAGTAGGTACTGCATTTGCATTGGTTGCATCGAGTTGTGAGTCACATACATAATGATATATATTATGAGTTTATGTGAAGATGATTGAGTTTGTGAAATTGGTTATGATGTGAATAAGTCGTTGTCGAATACATTGTTGTTGTTGAATATGTTGTTGTTTCTTTATGTTGTTGACTTGTTGTGACATATATCATCTAAAGGTTATGAATTAGTTGTTATGTCGTGTTGATGTTTTGTTGAGATTAAAGATGTTAATAAAAAGCTGTGAAGTGGTGAATTGTATGATCTAATCCTAAGATATTATATATTGTATATCCGATTATATGGTTCGATATCTCACCCCTTCTGTTTGAATGTTGCCCTCTGTTGGTAACGTGCAGGTAATCAAGAAGGTTAAATGTTACCTCGTTAGTTCGAGTCGGTGTCGTCGCTCTTATACGTAGCACTCGGGGGGATGAACGCTTGATATTTAGTTGTTGATTTTCATTATGTTGCTGAATTTTTAAGTTGTTTTCATTAAAGACTTAATGTCTTAAAGTTATTTTGAGTTGGATAAGATGTTATGGTGTTTTCAGTTGAGTTCTGTGAATCCGCTGCGTAGTAATGAAAGTTGTTTTATTTTTAAAAACTAAGCTGGTTGTTATCGGTTCATCCGAAGCTCATGTGTTATGTATCTGGACTATAGATGATTGAATGTCGTAATTTCAAGTTGAAAGTGTAGCATTCCATTTGTTTGTTGGAAATTTTTATAACTCTGGTTTTATTTAACTCGTTGGGTAGAAATGGGGTGTTACAACTTGTGCTGAGACAATGCTCAAAGAAAAAAATCAGGGATATTGAGCTTCTTAGAACTCGGTTACTATTGCTAGGACAGGTTAAGCTAACTAAACTTCAAGAGGGTACTTACCTATGAGACTCCATGCAATCATAAACCTAAGGACTTGTTTTTTTTGTTTGTATACATACTTGTACATAACATCATGAACATCATAACATCATACTCATTCACTAACTATTTCAAGGATCTTGGGATTCATTTTTGTTCTATTTTGTAGGACATGGATTCTATTCGCAGAAAAACCATTAAAGTCAATCTTGTAAGAATCCCTCCTTAACTCAAGGATATAGCATAAAGGATTCCATAAAATTATCCATTCACCGAAAAACATGGTCGCCTACTAAACTTGGTCACCTTCAACACTGATGAAGACATGATGAAGGTGCTCTTTCAGTTCTTGGATCCCTTACACCATTGCTTCACATTTCCTGATTATCAACTTGTGCCAACTTTGAAAGAATTCTCCCAACTCTTGAGGATTCCCATTCTCAATCAACTACCTTTCAACGGTATGGAAAGAGACCCAAAGCCAGAAGAGATTGCTCAAGCTCTACACTTGCAGTCATTTGATGTCACAACTAATTGGGAAACAAGGAGTGGTGTCAAAGGCTTCCTAGCAAAGTTCTTGTTTGAGAAAGCCCGAAACTGTTGGAACTCTTTGGATTTTCAAGCCTTTGAGGAAATTGTGGCTCTCCTCAACTATGGGATGGTTTTGTTTCTAAATCCTGATCAACTCATAGATGTGAACGCCGTCATAATCTTCATATCTCGTAACCTGGTGCCTACTTTTCTAGGGGATATCCTACAATTTTTTCACACTCCCACTATGAGGAAAAGAGGTGTCCTTATGTGTTGCACTCATCTCTTGGCAAGATGGTTTATTTCCCATCTTCCTTAATCTGTATTGAAGAACGAGCAAGGTTCAAGGTGGTCAAAAAGGTTGATGACGCCCAAACATTCATACATCCATTGGTGTTCCTGATCTAAAGAGAATTTTACTGTTGTACCCCAAAATTTGCCCTCTCACTTATCAAGAATTTGCTCACAAGATCTCCTTGGACTCAAGACTGCACTAGGATTTGATCAGCTCAAGACACCTCCTTAAACACTGATGACCAAAATTAGGATTTGAGATTGCACAAGGGTATTTGAACTTTAAATACCCCATATGACTTTTATGGATCATTATGGACCCCAAAGATTACACATGTCAAGTTTCAAGCCTTGGATCACACTTTTGCTCAGTCAATTGAGCAGTTGACCTAAAAATTAATTGTATTGGGGGAAAAGTCAACCATGACCAATTTACAGTCAAACTTCATAATTTTTAATCCACTTCAACATTTTAGACTCATATGTATCATTTGATCAAGTTTGGACCACAATTCCCCAAGAAATTTGATCAAATCTCCAAAAGGGCAAAATGGTCAAAATTAAGGTTTTGACTGGGAAAGGGAAATTTCTGATTTCTGACCTAGCAAATGATCAATTGGTTTAAGGCATGATCTCAAGAGTCCAATTGCGTGATTTTACCTAATTACATGGCTCAAAACATTTCTCAAGTCCAATGGATTGATAGATGAATTTTCAGTCAACTGATCAAAGTCAACTGTACACTGAAAAGTCAAACTTTGACTTTTTGGTCAAATTCAAATGCCAAAGATCATAATTCATAAAAACATGTAAAAATATGAAACTTATTCATCAAGAAATCAAAATTCAAGATTTCATTTTGAAAAGTTAAAATTTCTAAACTTAGAAATTTTTCTAAGTGTTGGAAATTTCTTATTTTTATAACTTTGAGTAAAATTTTCACCATGATGCAAGGTGATCCAAGAGAAACTTCCAACATGAAAGTTGTATATCTCCATGAAATATACAACTTTTCTTCATACAACTTCTTCCAAAAGTTCTTTGGGTCTTAAGTTATAATTTTAAGAACCTGTGGTCATGAAACAAAACACTTAGTAAAATTTTGCCCTAATTTGGTCAGGATTTTGACCCAACTTCATGGAACTTTTTCATATAGTTCCAAGGAGAATCTTCAAAATCAATTCAAATATCTGTTGTAGAGAACTTTGCAAGCTTTCCAAAATTTCAAATAACTCCTTGAGATCATTTTTGAGTAGGGAGAATCGAAGAGATGAAGTTAGGGTTTTATCACTTGAATTACAAGTCATTTTGTGATGAACCAAATTTAAAATTCAAACTATGCTGTATAAACTCTACTTTACATGCCTCAAACTTGTTATGCACTCCATAATTAATGACTTGAATAAATTTTAGAGGTCTCATTTCAAGAATTCAATGCATGGATATTCTTTATATCCGTTTTTGTAAGAAAGTGTACATTGCCATTTTGATAAAGTGATTTTTTGCACAAAACTTGTTCTTGAGCCTTGCACTTGTTCTCTTCTGATCAAACAAGTCCTATAACTCATAAGAAATGGTTTAGACACTTACAATCACTCAACCCATGCTTGTACTACACATTGAAACTTGGTTTCCCTCTTTTCTTGAAAATCAAGTAACCTAGCCAAAAGCTTGTAACTTGTACTTCTGACTTGCCAATGCACTCCAATCCTTTTGCTTATAGATAC
Source organism: Vicia faba (assembly GCA_948472305.1). Taxonomy (NCBI): domain Eukaryota; kingdom Viridiplantae; phylum Streptophyta; class Magnoliopsida; order Fabales; family Fabaceae; genus Vicia; species Vicia faba. The sequence continues at coordinate 458,149,154 of OX451735.1, read as the reverse complement.
ACAAACTATTTGCATCAAATAGACGAATGCTCAAGCCCTGAATAGACCTAGAACTCATAATCACATCCCATACCTCCATTTTCACATAAACTGACCAAAAACTTGAAACTCATAACTCCCTCGTGCGTTTTCAAGCCTTTTGGTTTCTAAAGCTTCTAGACATCATTTAGAACTGATCCCACACCCTATTACAGAATTGTAACACCATTAACACCATCCTCCATTTTCAAAAATAGATCTTTGCACTTGGACTTCTCCAGAACTCCTCAGGTACTTTCAGCTCAAGCTAAGCATTCCATTAGCTTCCTGGGAACTTGAGGAAGCTAACCCAACCATTGGAACTCCTTGAAAGATGCTCAAACTTCAAACCTGATACCCTCTTGCAAGGTAAGTTTTCTAACTTTGGAACTTTTCATACAGGCATCATCAATGATTTATTTATGAACAAAACATGTAGATACAATTGCCCTAAAGCTAACCATGTCCATAGTTTCCATTAATTTTGCTTGAGCTTAGAGAATTTTAAGGTGAATTTTCTGAGATTATTAGGGTTCAGAATAGGGCCATTAAAATTCATGTTTATCTTTGAGCTATAGTTTTAATGCTTTACATTTCTGAAGTCGTGAGGAAATTTGCTACAAGTTTCATGTTTAGAATTTTCATTTTTGTTAAGATTTGAAGAAGTTACAGTTGGTCTGGCTAGAGGTTGAAGATGAAGTGGAAATCTGGGCGCGTTTTGTATCATATATTTATTGTTTTGCTTATGTTAACGGATGTATAGCCACCCCAGTGGTAGAAGCGCACGCCTGTAACCTTTGGGACCTGTATTCGAGCCCTAGTGGTACGCTTTTGATTTTTTTTCACATTTTTTTGCATTTTCTGACCCTTTTTTGGCAGGCGCTAGGCTTCAATCTTTGGGCCTATGTTTTTTTGTTACTTCTCACCCCTTGCAGGCTATCAGCTCCCCTAGCCCAAATTTTATTTTATTTTTTTTATTTTATGTATTTATATTTATTTATTTTCTTAAATATTTTCCTAATTCTAAAAATCATAAAAATACAAAAAAATGATATATTTACATTTTGACATAGGTTATTTATTTTTCTCACGCAAAAAATTATTTTTATTAATCATACTTTATTTATTTTTACTAATTATTCTTGTAAATTTAATTAAAACTAGGTTATTATTTATTTTCTTTTACACCAATTAAAATATATTATTTTTATATAAAAAAGGCCAAAAATATTTTATAATACTATAAATTATTTTCAAGACAAAAATACAAAAATACTTTTTCTTAAACTTAATTTTCTTTTAAGCATTTAATAGACTTAGGGTTTTATTTAAAATCTTTTCTTATAAAATTAGGTTTACTTTTATTATTTTAATTAATTAATTAGGTTAAAACAAATTCATTTTTCCTAAAAAAATCCAAATAAAAATATCCATTTTCTTTATATTTGCATTCTTGCTTATTTATCCATTTTGTACATTATTTCCATTTAATTTCTTGTACAAATTCAATTTTGTTGTAATAGATTAATTAGGTTTATATTCTAGCAATCCTCATTTATAATTTGTATACCCCTCTCCCACAAGTATTGTAATAGCGTAGTAACTTTAAAATTCCGCAATTTATCGCTTTATACTTAACATGCTAGTAATTAGGGTTTGTATGGAAAGACTAAAACCAATACTTAGAAAACCCTAATTCAAGAAAAAACCAAGCATGAAAACAATACACTTGCACACAAACACCCCTAGGGTAAATCCACTTGGTTGCCTTTGCAAAATGGCCATATTACGCAAGTGAGGTATCTTAGCAAAAACAAACAAATACAAGATCGTAGTCCCTCGATGACGCTATCCAAGTTGACTTTCAAATGATCTTAGTCCCTAAAATAAAATGCTAAGATACCTTGCAACATTGCTAATCATAGTTATATGATGACCCACGTCCGTCCTGTTTACATCCAAAGATAGGTTTACTTACCAAATCAATGGTAAGAAAACAATGTCAAAGGAAAAGAAAATGAATAAAAAGACTTTTGAGTAGGTAGAATGCTCCTAATTACTTGCTCAATTTAAAATAAAACATCCTTGCTATTTTCAAAACAAACACCTACACTTTCAAACATCTTACAAACTTGAAAACATTTTCAAAAGATCAAACATATTTGTATACATTCTTACAAACGATAATCATTACAAAGATTTCCTAAATAATGGCCTCTTTACAAAATACTTTCAAAAACCACACAAAGCACAATTTCAAACAAAAGCAAGTGATCTAGCAAGTAACTAAGATCCCATGGAAAACCATGGATGAAAAGGGTGCTAATACCTTCTCTTTTCATAATCTACCCCCCGAACTCAAGAAACAATCTCAAAGGTCTTTCCTGTGCTTTTTCACCTTTCCTTTTGGATAAAAGAAAATTCGACAGCGACTCTTGCTAACCGCAACATTTGCGATCAAGCGCAAAACCTTCAAGTCAGTTCTCCCACCGTATCACTGAACTGGCGACTCTGCTGGGGTAAATTCTAAAAGTGGGGTTACCTTAGGGTTAGATCACATTTACTTGCTCTCTTTGTTTGACTTGTATGCTTTACATTATGGTTCTTTGTTTGGATTTTAATGCTCTACCCATACTTGGGATACCTTATAGGTAAGTAGTAATACATTGTGGAAACTGTGCGGGGTATACCGACATGGTCTAAGAAATAGCTATATTAGTGCGACATATTTATGGGTACCGGTAGCCCTTGAGTAGTCAAGGAGAATACGAGGCCGCTGAGTGATGTCATGAAGCACTAATGAACTTTTAGAACCTTTACTTGACCAACTTGGCCTTTAGGACATAGTGAGATGACCGGCTTTGGTGCAGTCTGAAGTTGGTAGATACTCGATACTACACTCATTGAGGTTTGGTTTTTTGGGATATTTCGGTCGCCATTAAAGAGGCTTGCGCTTAATAATGACCAAAGAAACAAACCGGTGATATTGGCTCCTTAGAACCCTGTTACTATTACTAGGACAGGTTTGAGCCAACTAAACTTCAAGAAGGTACTTACCTATGGGACTCCATACAAGCCTAAACCTAAGGACTTGTTTGCTTTGTTTGTGTATATTTACTTGTACATAACATCATGAACATCATAACATCATACACATTCACTAACTATTTCAAGGATTTTGGGATTTATCTTTGTTCTTGTTTTGCAGGACATGGATTCTATTTGCAGGAAAACTATTCAAGTCAATCTTGTAAGAATCCCTCCTCAACTCAAGGAGATAACATCAAGGATTCCAGAAAATTCTTTATTCACCAAAAAACATGGTCGCCTACTAAACTTGGTCACCTTTAACACTGATAAAGACATGATGAAGGTGTTGTTTCAGTTCTTTGATCCCTTACACCATTGCTTCATATTTCCTTATTATCAACTTGTGCCAACTTTGGAAGAATTATCCCAACTCTTAAGGTTTCCCATCTCAATCAACCACCTTTCAACGGTACGGAAAGAGATCCAAGGCCAGGATAGATTGCTCAAGCTCTACATTTGCAACCATCTGATATCACAAATAATTGGGAAACAAGGAGTGGTGTCAAAGGATTTCTAGAAAAATTCTTGTTTGAGAAAGCCCAAAACTGTTGGAACTCTTTGGATTTGCAAGCTTTTGAGGAAATTGTGCCTCTCATCATCTATGGGATAGTTTTGTTTCCAAATCCTGACCAACTCATAGATGTGAACACTGTCAAAATCTTCATGTCTCGTAACCCGGTGCCTACTTTGCTAGGGGACATCCTACATTCCTTTCATACTCTTACTATGAGTAAAATAGGTGTCCTTATGTGTTGCACTCCTCTCTTGGCAAGATGGTTTATTTCTCATCTTCCCAAATCTGTACTGAAGAACGAGCAAGGTTCAAGGTGATCACAAAGGTTAATGACGCTCAAACATTCAGACATCCATTGGTGTTCCCGATCTATAGAGAATGTTACTATTGTCGATCGTTGTGGAGAATTCCCTAATGTCCCTTTACTTGGCATTAGGGGAGGTATCACCTACAACCCGTACTTAGCCTTAAGACAATTTGGTTACGCCCGAAGGGATGGTCCACATGAGATGTTGATTCAAGGTTTGGTATTTGACTACGAGAACAGCGATCAAGGTCTTTGTCAGAGATTTATCCGAGATTGGAGGATGTTGAACAAGGTTGATAGAAAGACATTGGGGCATAAGAATTCCATCCCTCTTGAGCCTTACCTCAAATGGGTATGAACTCCTGCTCAAAGTCTTATGATGCCTTATCCCTCCATTCTCCCGGTAATCATTGAGCCTGTTATGGACGGAGATGTGCCATACATTATCCTACATCATGACATGCCCACTATTGTATCCCAAAATTTGCCCTCTCATTTCTCAAAGGATCACCCTGGACCCTCAGGTTTGCTTCCATCCAATTCCAAGATTTGAATTACAAATTTTTCAAGAAAGTCATTCACAAGGGAAAAATGGTCATTTGCACACTGAAGAGTCAAACTTTGACTTTTGGATCAAAATGAAGTTTCAAGAGTTATATTTCATCAAGACATCTTGAGATACGAAGTTTGTTTCATCTAGAAATTCAAAAGTCAAAATTTACTTTGGAAAAGTTAAATTTCTAAATACTTAGAATTTTTCTAAGTGTTTAAGAAATATGACAAGCTCAGAACTTCTGATCAGACTATCACCATGATGCAAGCTGATTCTGGATTAACTTCTAACACAAGAGTTATGGACTCAAACAAGATCTGAAACATTACAGAACAAAACTTCTCCTAGAAATGTTGGGATTTCAAGTTATGACTCCTCAAAGACATATCCATGAAACTAAAGCACTCAGCAAATTATGGACAATTCCAAGACAAAGTTTGGTTACAACTTCTGGGCCAGTTTTCACAAAGATTCAGTCATAGTTTGCAAGGGTAGTTTAAAAAAGGTTTACAAAGTGTGTTGCAAGCTTCTTGGAAAGTATGAGAGCTCCTTCAGAACATGCTGGAGCAAGGAGATACAAAGATCAGAAGTTGGATGTTTATTCTAAATTATGCTGAAGCTGAACCTCTTACCCAGAATTAAGAAATGATGCAAAATCTCACATTGCAGGATTTCTGGTTTGATAAATCTCATCATCATTTAATGCTCACAACCACTTTTGAGTCTTTATCCATAAAAATTTCCCCGCGTGTGGCATAGAAGTACCATTACTTTATTGGAAAAGCAAACTCTTGTACAAGAGTGTGTTGGGCCCATGTGTTTCTTTGGCTTTTGAGGTTACCTTTCCTTAATTCCTGCTTACAATTCCAGCTTAGGCGCTGCTAAAGCTGCTAACCACCATACTTTCTTCAAGAACAAGGCAGCACCCTAGCATGTGATGGTTTTACTCTTCAAGCTATAAGATCTTTGCCTATAAATTGAAAGCCATTGGCAACTGTAAAAGGGTGGATTTTTGGAGAAAGAAAAAATCCTTGAACCCCTGCTAAAATTCCAAGAATCTAAAAACTACAAACACAAAATACAAAACTTGTTAACTTTTGATTTCTTGCATTCAAACTCCTTTTTTTTCTCAAGTGTTTCTTGACCAAAACTGTCCATACAGTTTCTGATTCACATATCAGAAGTTATCCTAACTTCTGTGTTCAGACTGTAACATACTCTCCATCCACATCCACCTCAAGAATTCATAACTTTATCCCTTGGTTGTTCCAAAATTTTTTCTGATCATTCATTGCCCAAGTTGAAAGCTTCCAGCCTACTGAGTACGTAAAGAAGTTGTTTAGAACATCACCATAGTTCAGAACCAGACTCCAGTTCACATAGTGTTTTCCAGCTCCAAGGTAAGCTTCTGCTGACTCTCATCATATTACTTAGGCATTATCAGATTTGCATGTTCAAAAATACAACGTACACATCATGTTTCTGATGTTGTACGTATTCTGAGGTTTCACGTATTTGTATGCCTAAGTAGGGAGTAAATTAGTTCAGAACTTCTTAAGGAAATTAGGATTAGAAAATTCATGCTTGCTTCTGATTTATAGTTCTGATATCTCTTGTTTCTAAAACACTATGAAACCTGCCATAACTGTTATATGCGCATCTTCTGTTCTGTTGAGAAATGACTAAGTTGTAGATGTTCTGACTAGCATGGAGAGGGAGATTAAGTTATTCCAGTGGTATCAGAACTTCTGAAATCTTCTTTGTTCCCAGCGGACCCAGAACTTCTGACTTTACCTATTTCTACTAATATGATTTCTGTTTTGCAACACGCCAGAGTCAGAACTTTTGATCTCTTTTAGTCAGCAATGCGCTGATTCTATTTTATTTTTCCTTACTATTTTGCTATCACTTCTTATTTCAATAATAAAAAACACCAAAAACATTTTACATTTTACATGCTTTATTTTATTTCTTAAAACAAAAAGATCAAAAATATTTTCTTAAACAAAACTTATCTCTTTTCTGAAACAAAACAAGTTCATTTCACATTTTCTTGTACATTCTTATCCATTCAATATGGTTTTAATAGTAACTTAGGATTTAATTTTATTTGCAATCCCCATTTGTAAATTTGTACACCCCATCCCCCCAGCAATTGTAATAGCGTAAGATATTTACTTTCCGCACTTTTTATTGCTTTCATATATTGCTAGTAATTAGGGTGTGTATGGAAAGATAAAAACAACAAATAGACAACCTTAAAATCAAAGACTAAAATGCATGCAATCAGACACACCTTGCACATATGCACACCTTAGGGTAATCTCACTTGTTGCCTATCGGAAAAATAGTCATGTCCCTCGAACATGGGCGTTTTAGCAAAGACCCTCGATAAAAGATCGTAGTCCCTCGATGACCCTCGATGTTTCCTTAGGTAAATGATCTAGTCCCTAAAAAACATTACTAAAACATCCATAGATTGCCTTCTATGACTATACGATGACCCACGCCCGTCCCGTTTACATCCAAAGATGGGGTTACTTACCAAATCAATGGTAAGATAACAATGTCAAAGGAAAAGGAAATGAACGAGAAAGATTTTTTGAGTAGGTAGAATGCGCCTAATTACTTGCTCAATTTCAAACAAAACATCCTTGCTATTTTCCAAACAAACACTTACACTTTCAAAACATCTTACAAAACTTGAAAATATTTTCAAAAGATTAAACATCTTTATATACATTCTTACGAACGAGAATCATTACAAAGATTGCCTAAATAATGGCCTCTTTACAAAATAATTTCAAAAACCACACCAAGCATAATTTTAAAATAAAAAGCAAGTGATCTAGCAAGTAACTAAGAGACCATGGAAAACCATGGATGAAAAGGGTGTTAATACCTTCCCTTTTCATAATCTACCCCCTGAACTCAAGAAATAATCTCAAAGGTCTTTCATGTGCTTTTTCACCTTTCCTTTTGGATAAAACAAAAGTCGGTGGCGACTCTTGCTAAACAACAACATTTGCGATCAAACGCAAAACACCCAAGTCAGTTCTCCCACCGTATCACAGAATTGGAAACTCTGTCGGGGAGTATTCTAAAAGTGGGGTTACCTTAGGGCTAGATCACATTTACTTGCCTTCATTGTTTAATTTGTATGCTTTACTTTATGGTTCTTTGTTTGGTTTTGAAATCCTCTACCCGGATTTGGGTACATTATAGGTAAGTAGCAATACATTATGGAAATTGTCCGGGGTATACAGACATGGTTTAAGCAATAGCTACATTAGTGCGACGTATTTGTGGGTACCGGTAGCCTTTGAGTTAATCAAAGAGAATACGGGGCCGCTGAGTGATGTCATAAAGCACTAATGAACTTTTAGAACCTTTACTTGACCAACTTGGCCTTTAGGTTGTAGTGAGATGATCGGCTTTGGTGCAGTCCGAAGTTGGTAGATACTTGATACTACAATCATTGAGGTTTGGTTTCTTGGGATATTTCGGTCACCATTAAAGAGGCTTGTGCTAAAACATTGACCAAGGAAACAAACCAGTGATATTGAGCTCCTTAGAACCCGGTTACTATTACTAGGACAGGTTGAGCCAACTAAACTTCAAGAGGGTACTTACCTATAAAACTCCATGCAAGCCTAAACCTAGGGACTTGTTTGTTTTGTTTGTATATACATACTTGTACATAACATCATGAACATCATAACATCATACACATTCACTAACCATTTCAAGGATTTTGGCATTCATCTCTGTTCTTGTTTTGTAGGATATGGATTATATTCGCAGGAAAACTACTCAAGTCAACCTTGTAAGGATCCCTTCACAACTTTAGGAGCTAGCTTCAAGGATTCCTGAAAACTCTCCATTCACCGAGAGACATGGTCGCCTACTCAAATTGGTCACCTCCAACACAGATGAGGACATGATGAAGGTGCTCTTTCAGTTCTTTGATCCTTTACACCATTTCTTCACATTTCCCGACTATCAACTTGTGCCTACTTTGGAAGAATTATCCCGACTCTTGAGGATTCCCATTCTCAACCAACTACTTTTCAACGGTAAGATAAGATACCCAAAGTCAGAAGAGATTGCTCAAGCTCTACACTTGCATTCATCTGATGTCACAACTCATTGGGAAACAAGGAGTGGTGTCAAAGGTTTCCTAGCAAAGTTCTTGTTTAAAAAAGCCCAAAACAGTTGGAATTCTTTGGACCTGCAACCTTTTGAGGAAATTATGGCTCTCCTCATCTATGGGATGGTTTTGTTTCCAAACCCTGACCAACCCATAGATGTGAATGCCGTTAAAATATTCATATCCCGTAACCTGGTGCCTACATTGCTAGGGGATATCCTACACTCTTTTCACACTCGCATAATGAGGAAAAGAGGTGTCCTTATGTGTTGCACTCCTTTCTTGGCAAGATGGTTTATTTCGCATCTTTCCCAATCTGTATTGAAGAATGAGCAAGGCTCAAGGTGGTCACAAAGGTTTATGACACTCAAACATTCAGACATTCATTGGTGTTCCCGATCCATAGAGAATGTTACTATTGTCGACCGTTGTGGAGAATTTCTTAATGTCCCTTTACTTGGCATTAGGGGAGGTATCTCCTACAACCCCTGCTTAGCCTTAAGACAGTTTGGTTACGCCCGAAGGGATGGCCTGCACGAGATATTGATTCAAGTTTTGGTATTTGACTACGACAATGACGATCAAGGTCTTCGCCAGAGATTTATCCGAGCTTGGAAGATGTTAAACAAGGTAGATAGAAAGACTTTGGGGCATAAAAAGTCCATCCCTCTTGAGCCTTACCTCAAATGGGTACGAACTCGTGCTCAGAGTCGTATGATGCTTTATCCCTCCATTCTCCTGGTAATCATTGAGCCTGTCATGGAAGGAGATGTTCCATACACTATCCTCCATCCTGACATGCCCACCTCTCTTGAAGACCTACAAAGAGATTAGATACAACTCAAGGGAGAGCGAGATACTTTCGAAGCCCAATTCTATGCAAGCGAGAAGAAGGTTTTGGAACTTACTAGGCTACTTCATGAGGAGCAGACTCTAAATACCTACATTGCACCAAAGAGGATGCGAACTACCTTTTTATCTTAGAGTTTTTTGTATCATTTTGCCCAAGAAGGCATTGATGTACTCAAAAGTTTTAATATAATGTGTGTTTCCTCTTTGTCTAAAACAAATTTGAATCTTAAAATCCTTGAAATCGTTGCATATGCATTTACCATTCATCATAACATAAGTAGGTTTCTTGCAACAAGTCTCCTCATCTCTCTACTTTTTATGTCAGTAAGATGGATCTCGAGCAAACGGTGAAGGATCTCCAAGCTCAGAATGCACAGTTTCAACAGTTGTTCTTAACTCTGGCCAAAGGACAAGAAGAGTTGAAGACTTTGCTGGCTGAGGAAATGAAAAAGAAGACAAAGAAGGTAACCGGAGTCCTAAACATGGGAAGAAGATTTCATGGGAAGACAAGAAGGACCCTAGACTTTGCAACGACATCCGGTGAAAGAGACAATCAAGATGGGAAAGGCAAGGAAACAGTTGTCCCGTCAGAATCAGAAGAGGAAAAGGAAGAAGAAGACTATTCTGAGGAACAATACCCTCCAGTTGATGACAAATATAAACGTCTTGAAGAGCGGTTGAGTGCGATGGAAATCCAAAAAGTGTCTGGCTTGGACTTTGAGGAATTGAGTTTAGTGTCGGGGATTGTCATTCCTCCCAAATTCAAAGAACTTGTGTTTGCCAAATATGAAGGAGTTTCATGCCCCAAAATGCATTTCCGGTCCTATGTGAGGAAAATCCAACCCCATACCGCCGACAAATATTTATGGGTACATTTCTTCCAAGACAGTCTGTCTGGAACTCAACTTGATTGGTTTTATCAGTTATAAAGAGCCAATGTTCATAACTGGGAAGATCTTGCTGCAGCCTTTTACAAACAATACCAATACAATGCTGATCTTGCGCCTACTCGTACTCAACTCCAGAGTATGTCCATGGTTTCAAATGAAGGCTTCAAGGACTATGCACAAAAATGGAGATTTGGCCGAGAGAGTTCAACCTCCTCTATCTAAAAGAGAATTAGTAGACGTGTTTTTGGGCACCTTGTCTGGTCCCTTCTTCAATCACCTAATTGGGAGTTCATCGGTAGGTTTTGCTGAACTAATATTGACCAAAGAAAGGATAGAAGCCGGGATAAAAAGTGGAAAGATTCAAAAAGATACATCCTCCGCTGCTGTAAGGAAACCATTCATCAGAATGAAGGAAGTGGTTTCTGTTTATCCTCATAGAAATCAAGGTAGGTTCGAGCACCGTCCAATGGTGGGGGTTGTTATGATTCCTAAACCTGCGTTTGATCAACAAAGGAATAACCAACCAAGGATGGAAAGACCAGTCAGACAATTCACCAGAATTAACATGACCTTATCTCAAGTATTGCCACAATTGCTAAGATCCAACCTGGTGACTTTGAAAGAAGCTCCAAAGAACCCTAACACAATATCTCCTCACTATCATCCTAATGCCCGTTGTGCATACCACTCTGAGAGTCCCGACCATGACACTAACAATTGTTGGGCTCTAAAGAACAAAGTACAAGACCTCCTTGAAGCCAAAGAGATTGAATTCGATGCGCCCAAAAAGCCAAATGTCATTTCTGCCCCTATGCCAAACACGGCCATACTACCAACGCCATTGAAGAAGATATGTTTGTTACTTCAGTTGATGAACTAGTGACCCCACTCCTGATTATCAAAAAGAATTTGTTGATTGCCGGTGTATTCCCAGGCTGCGATAAAGGTTGTCATTTCTATTTTTCCTCACCAACCAGCTGTCCTTTGTTTAAAGCAGGCGTTCAGTGCCTAATAGATAATAAGGAGATTTTGTTTGAAAAGACTTATGTTCCACCTGTTCCTCTTAATGATGTTTCCATTGTAACCATTTCTGACAATTCTTCCAAGGTCTCCACCAAAAGACCCGTTAGAATTACATCAATTCCAAAAGTAGCTACTTTGATAATTATAATGCCTGGACCAGTCCCATATTTGTCAGACAAAACCGTACCATGGAATTATGGAGGGGATGTCTACTACCACGGTATCAAGCAAGATTGGCCAGTTGCCGAAGATTCAAGTCCCGAAAAAGATAACTCCAATATCGGTAACATTGTCGGGACTAGCAAGATTACCTGGAGCGAAAGGATATTCTCTCCAGAAATTTCTCCCTCAAATGCAGTTTCTGGACCCGTAATAATTCATGTTGTTATTGCTCCTCCGAAGGCTATTCCCAATCCCACAATCATCTCCACTAATGCTCCAACTGACAAAGTTGTTGCAATCCCTGCTATCATTCCTACTGACAATCCTGCTGCCAAATTCATCGAAACACGAGGTAAAAGTATCCTGATTGAGCCTGTCCAGACGAAGGCACAATCATTGATTATCCCTGAGACCTCCCAGAAAGAGATGGAGGAGATTCTAAAGATCATAAAAAGAAGTGACTACGATGTAGTTGAACAACTGGGGTAAACTTCATCTAAAATTTCCATGCTGACTTTACTACTATGTTTCGAGGCGCATGCAAAAGCCTTGGTAAAATTCCTGAAAACTGCCTATGTACCCCAAGAGACATCTACCGATCAGTTTCAAGACTGCATAGCCAGCTTGACTGCAGATGATGGTCTATGTTTTTTGGATGTTGATTTAACGCCAAGAGGAAGGAAGCATAATGAGGCATTGCATGTCTCAATTGAATGTAGGGGCACAACCCTGGCTCATGTTTTGGTGGACACTGGCTCATCTCTGAATGTATTTCCTAAAAAAGCTCTTGATAGGCTTGATTGTGAGGGATTGACATTGAAGCCAAGCAACATAGTAGTAAGGGCTTTTGACGGCTCGAAAAGGATGGTGCACGGGGAAGTGGATATCCCCATAAAAGTTGGAACCCAAACATTTGATTCAACTTTTTATGTAATGGATATCCGCCCCTCATATTCCTGCTTGCTAGGCAGACCATGATTCACAATGTTGGCGCTGTCACTTCTACGTTGCACCAAATGCTGAAGTATCCGATCCAAGGGAAGATTATCACCATTCATGGAGAAGAAAAGTATATGATCAACCATCTCAATTCCTTCAGATATGTGGAGTTAGATGGTGAATTTATTGAAACTCCATTCCAACACTTTGAGAAAGTCCCGCAAGATGTGGCAGTAACCAGGGTTGTTCCAAAAATCACAAGGCCTCCACTCAGAATGTCATCTTTGAAGGATGCAAAGGCAGTGATAGAAGAATATGGGTGCACTATCTGGGGACAACTCCCAGATATCCCATACAAATCTGACAAATTTGGCCTGGGTTTCACTTCAAATGCTCAGAAGGCTGTACGCCACGCTCGTGCTGGAGGACCACCCCTGAAGATCAGCAACCGTGAAGTCAACAAGGTAGAGGATGATGAAGATGGTTACAACCTGGAAGATTGGATCTTCCCAACTGTCAGTGGAGGGCTCAGCAATTGGGAGGCTAGAGATTTTTTCCCGATCACTTTTATCTCACAGTAATTTGTCTTTACATTTTGTTGGATCTGTAATATTAAAAAAAATTCAAACCTTGTGTCTTACCCGAGGCGCAATGGTCCATTTGTAAGGGTTATTATCTCATTTCCATATGACATCAATGAATCATGGATGTTTTGCATACAAACTTCGTGCTCATTGTTTTTCTTTTTACATTTTTATTTCTTTCAAAGATAGTTATACTCTTACACACACTCACACTCACAATGCAGGTCTATATCCATTCGGGATCCCATGGGTAACAATTCTGCTATGGCCTTTTGTGACTCTAAAAATCTAATCTACCAAGCCGAAGACGAAGGTCAGGAAGATTGTGAAATACCAGGGGAACCCGCCAGGTTACTGCAACAAAAAGAGAGGATTGTTCAGCCCCACGAGGAACCAGTGGACACAATCAACCTAGGTACCGAAGAAGACAAAAGAGAAGTCAAGGTGGGTGCCAATCTGGAACCCAGTGTCAAAGAGCGTCTGATTCAGTTGTTACACGATTATGTTGAAGTCTTTTCCTGGTCGTATGAAGACATGTCGGGACTTGATGCAGATATTGTGGTACATCGTCTACCAACAAAAGAAGATTGTCCACCGGTAAAACAAAAGGTTTGTCGCATGCGACCAGACATGTCGGATAAGATTAAGGCAGAAGTCATGAAACAATTTAACTCCAGATTCTTGGCCGTCACCTCCTATCCGCAATGGATTGCCAATGTTGTTATCGTGCCCAAAAAGGACGGCAAGGTACGAATGTGCATGGACTACAAAGAATTGAATAGGGCAAGCCCTAAGGATGATTTCTCACTTCCCCACATTGATGTTCTAGTTGACAATATGGCACGAAATAAAGTGTTTTCCTTCATGGATGGTTTCTCAGGCTACAACCAAATCAAAATGGCGCCTGAAGACATGAAGAAAACAACCTTTGTAACACCGTGGGGCACATTCTGCTATAAGGTTATGCCATTCGGACTGAAGAATGTTGGGGCAACCTATCAGCGTGCCATGGTAGCTCTATTTCACGACATGATACATCACTAAATAGAGGTCTATATGGACGACATGATAGCTAGATCTCAAACAGAAGAAGAGCATCTTGACCATTTATAGAAACTCTTTGAGAGGCTAAAGAAGTACAAGCTGAGGTTGAACCCAAATAAATGCACCTTTAGGGTGAGGTCTGGTAAACTCTTAGGCTTTGTGGTCAGCAATAAAGGTATTGAAGTAGATCCTGCCAAGGTGAAAGCGATACAAGAGATGCCTGCTCCTCGTACCGAGAAGGAAGTTAGAGGATTCTTGGGACGTTTAAACTAAATTTCCAGATTCATTTCTCACCTAACAGCTACTTGTGAACCAATCTTCAAATTATTGAAGAAAGATCAAGTAGTCAAATGGAATAAAGAGTGCCAAACTGCTTTCGATAAGATCAAAGAGTACCTGCAAGAGCCTCCTGTTTTAATGCCACCAGTTGAGGGAAGACCGTTGATCATGAATCTGGCTGTTTTGGAAAATTCAATGGGGTGTGTGCTGGGGCAGCATGACGAGTCTGGCAGAAAAGAGCATGCTATTTATTACCTAAGCAAAAAGTTTACCGACTGTGAAACAAGATATTCACTACTCGAGAAAACTTGCTGCGCTCTGGCATGGGCTGCTCGCCGGCTAAGACAGTATATGCTGACCCATACTACCTTATTAATATCTAAAATGGATCCCATAAAATACATCTTTGAGAAACCTGCTCTCTCTGGGAGAATAGCGAGATGGCAAATGATCTTGACAGAATATGACATATAGTATACTACCCAGAAAGCAATAAAGGGCAGTGTACTGACTGATCACCTTGCTCACCAAGCTGTGGAAGACTACCAGTCATGAAGTTCGAATTCCCAGATGAAGATATCATGATGGTAAACAACTATGAAGAATTCAGACCATATGACGGACCTGAACAAGGATCCCGATGGACCCTGGTTTTTGATAGGACATCTAACGCACATGGCAATGGTATTGGTGTTGTACTCATATCTCCTGAAGGATGTCATACTCCCTTTACGGCAAGACTCTACTTCAATTGTACAAATAACATGGCAGAATATGAAGCGTGCATTTTTGGTCTCAAAGCTTCCATAGATTTGGGTTTCAAATCCTTAAATGTATTCGGAGATTCAACTTTGGTCATCAGCCAGATCAAAGGTGAATGGGACACCAAACACCCTAACCTTATCCCCTACAAAGAACATGTGTTGACATTGCTCCCATATTTTGATAAGATTACCTTCGAGCATTTCCCGCGAGAAGAAAATCAGCTAGCAGACGCACTAGCCACAATGTCATCAATGTTTAAACTTAAATTGGATAACGAGGCTCCCCAGATCACCATTGAATGAATGTATGAACCAGCTCACTGTCACAAGATTAATACTGAAGAAGTAGTGGACCGGCCTTGGTTTCACGAAGTCAAGAGGTATCTCGAGGCTCAAGAATATCTGGAAGGAGCTTCAGTCAATGATAAAAAGTACCTAAGGAGATTCTCTGCTAAATTCTTCCTTAGTAACGACATTCTCTATAAACGCAACCATGACTCTGTTTTGCTCCGTTGCATAGACAAGGTTGAGGCAAAAACGATCATGGCTGAGTTACATGAAGGCACTTTTGGCACCCATTCCAGTGGACATACGATGGCAAAGAAAATCCTACGGGCAGGCTATTACTGGTCTACCATGGAAGCAGACTGCTATCAACACTCTCGAACCTGCCACAAGTGTCAGATTTATGCTGATAAGGTGCACGTACCTCCGGTTCCTCTGAATGTCTTGACGGCTCCTTGGCCCTTTGTTATTTGGGGCATCGATATGATTGGGGAAATCAAACCAACAGCCTCTAATGGACACTGTTTCATCTTAGTGGCCATTGATTATTTTACAAAGTGGGTTAAGGCAGCCTCTTTCGCTTTCGTCACTAAAAATGTTGTTTCCCGGTTCATTAAGTAGAATCTCATTTGTCTTTACGGTATCTCTGAGAGGATCATCACAGATAATGGTACGAATCTAAAAAACACCATGATCACCGCCCTGTGCGAGCAATTCAAGATCCAGCATCACAATTCTTCCCCTTACCGGCCAAAGATGAATGGTGTTGTCGAAGCCGCAAATAAGAACATTAAAAGGATCACACATAAAATGATAGTCACATACAAAGACTGGCATGAGATGATACCATTCACTCTCCACGGGTATCGTACCACAGCTCGCACATCAACCGGGGCAACACCCTACTCTCTAGTATATGGCATGGAGGTTGTCTTGCCTATTGAGGTCCAGATCCCCTCTCTGAGAATTATGAAGGATGAGGGCTGAATGAAGAAGATTGGATCCAGACTCGACTTGATCAACTGAACTTGATTGATGAGAAAAGGCTTACTGTTGTCTGTCATGGTCAAATGTATCAAAAACGGATGATCAAGGCTTTCAACAAAAAGGTGAGACGCCAAATATATCAAGTCGGGGATTTGGTGATCAAACGTATCATACTGCCGCAAGGTGATCCCAGGGGCAAATAGACTCCTACCTACGAAGAACCATTTGTAATCAAAAGCATATTCTCTGGTGGAGAAATGATCTTGACCACCATGGATGGCGACGACCTGCCGCACCCTGCGAATGCAGAAATAGTCAAAAGATACTACGCATAAGAGACCCGCTAGGTTGACACACCTAGGAAAAACAAGGGCATTCCGGAAAACCAAAGAGGTTCGGGAAAAATTTAGGGATAAAACAAAAAAATTTGTACACCCAGCAAGTTGAAAACCTGAAAGGGCAGCTTGGGCAAAAAAGGGTATCCCGGTGGACTGAAAACCCGAAAGGGCGGTCCAGGAAAAAGTTAGGGAATTAAAGTGTATGACTATGTCTTGTTGGATCACCTTATGGACAACCTGACAAACTCAGAGGTTCTGATCAATCCAATCAGCTTTGGAGAAGGCAACAAACAGACAAGATGCTCAGAGACACGAAGGCTATAAAAGAATGGGAACCCCATGGGATTATTGCACATAGCTATTTTTCTTTGTATTAAAATTTTCATTTTTTACGACGGCATTCTCTTACTAGAATGTTTGTCTCATTGTACAAAAATACTTACTCAAAGTCAATACAAATATATCCCTTTTGAAAGTGCAAAACTATCTGTTTTTCTTTACTCTTGTGTTTTGTTTACAAAAATGTCCAATGATTTATTGTTGAACATATGCATTTGAATATAATTACTGTTTACAAATAAACGAAATAAAAAGACAATCACTGATGGCTTTAAAGAAGTAGAGAAATATCTCTAGGATATAAAAATCCCCCATAGTGTGCAATTTAATCCCTAGCGGAACAAAGCTTCCAGTTATCAATCCTCAGTAAAAGTCATTCAATTTCCCAGGTTTCCCCAACAGGTTCTTACAAGTAGCACACAACATTTCCCTTACAACAGAGTTTATTTCTCTAAACGGAAATTCATCAACACTTCAACTTCACAACATGAAAACTTACACTCCATATCTGCAGCAGTAGTCATGGATTTTATTTCCCCGATCCAACAACAGTGCAGCAGATTAGCTCACATATGCGTACATCGCATCCATATATCATAAACATTGATAACATGAATGCATATATCACAATCTCATTGTACCATGCATTTCATACATCATGACATTGCATACAGCTAATGTTTTGCCCTTTTCAGGATAAGATTAGTCAATGGCTATCATCAAAAAATTACATAGGTCAGAAACTGATACCAAAAGACAAGCTAGGACAATTATCTACACGATCAACTGAAGCAATCCAGCACAGGTTCTTCAGATTCAACTCTCATATACAGTTCAGATACGCTCCAGACACAGATGCCATCCTGATACTCATTCAGATTCAACTTTCATATACAGTTCAGATACGCTCCAGACACAGATGTCATTCTGATACTCACTCAAATATAGTTCAGATACGCTCCACACACAGATGCCATCCTAATACTCATTCAGATTCGACTTTTAGGTACAATTCAGATACGCTCCAGACACGGATGCTATTCTGATACTCATTCAGGTTCAACTTTCAGATACAATTCAGATACACTCCAGACGCGGATGCTATTCTGATACTCATTCAGACTCAACTTTTGATACAGTTCAGATACGCTCCAGACACTGACGTTATTCTGGTACTCATTCAGTTTCAATTTACAGATACGGTTCAACAATCATTTTTGGATGGCATCTGCAAGCCCATCTCTGAAAAACTTCCCATCATCCTTCCAAATGGCATATTTAAGCCCATTCCCTATACTATCGACCCTTACATCACTGAGTGCAAATTTATGGGCACTCTAGTGTCCAATCATCTTCCACCTTCGAGTCCCGAATGGAAAAACTCGTCAATCTAACTCTTCAGGCTTAAGAATATTGAACAGGGGCAGCTCTTGTACCCCAAAATTTTCCCTCTCACTTATCAAGAATTTGCTCACAAGATCTCCTTGGGCTCAAGATTGCACTAGGGTTGATCAGCTCAAGACACCTCCTTAAGCACTGATGACAAAAATTAGGGTTTGAGATTGCACAAGGATATTTGAACTTTCAATGCTTCATATGACTTTCATGGATCATTATGGACCCCCAAGATTACTCATGTCAAGTTTCAAGCCTTGGGTCACACTTTTGCTCAGTCAATTGAGCAGTTGACCTAAAAATTAACTGTATTGGGGAAAAAGTCAACCATGACCAATTTACAGTCAAACATCATAATTTTTGATCCACTTCAACATTTTAGACTCATATGTATCATTTGATAAAGTTTGGACAACAATTCCCCAGAAAATTTGATCAAATCTCTAAAAGGGCAAAATGGTCAAAATTAGGGTTTTGATTAGGAAAGGGCAAAGTATATGGTCAGCCATCTAAATTCCTTCAGATATGTGGAACTAGATGGTGAATTTATTGAAACTCCATTCCAGCACTTTGAAGAAGTCCCGCAAGATGTGGCAGTGACCAAGGTTGTGTCTCAAGTCCCCAAGATTACAAGGCCTCCGCTCAAGATGTCATCTTTGAAGGATGCCAAGGCAGTGATAGAAGAAGGTGGGTGCACTATTTAGGGTTAACTCCCAGATATCCCATACAAATCTGAAAAATTTGGTCTGGGTTTCACTTCAGGTGCCCAGAAAGCTATACGCCGCGCTCGTGCCAGAGGACCACCCTTGAAGATCAGCAACCGCGAAGTCAATGCAGTGGAGGATGATGAAGACAGTTATAACCTGGAGGACTGGATTTTCCCAACTGGAAGTGGAGGGCTCAACAATTGGGAGGCTAGAGATTTCATCCCAATCACTTTTATCCCACAGTAATTTGTCTTTAGATTTTGTCGGATCTATAATATTAAAACAATTTAGACTCTTAAAACCTTGTTTCTTACCCGAGGCACAATGGTCCATTTGTAAGGGTTAATATCTCATTTCCATATGACCTCAATGAATCATGGACGTTTTTTGCATACAAACTTTGTGCTCTTTTTTTTTTTTACATTTTCATTTCGTTCAAAGATAGCTTACTCTTACACACACTCACGCTCACAATGCAGGTTTACATCCACTCAGGATCCCATGGGTAACGATTCTGCTATGGCCTTTTGTGATTCTGAAAATCTAATCTACCAAGCCGAAGACGAAGGTGAGGAAGATTGTGAAGTACCAGGGGAAATCGCCAGGTTACTGCAATAAGAAGAGAGGACCATTCAGCCCCACAAGGAACCAGTGGATAAAATCAACTTAGGTACTGAAGAAGACAAAAAAGAAGTCAAGGCATGTGCCAATTTGGAACCTAGTGCCAAAGAGCGTCTGATTCAGCTGCTACATGATTATGTTGTGTTATTTGTCTGGTCGTATGAAGACATGCCAGGACTTGATACAGATATCGTAGTACGTCATCTACCTATAAAAGAAGATTGTCCACTGGTGAAGAAAAAGGTCAGTTGCATTGACCTGACATGTCAGAGAAGATTAAAGTAGAAGTTATGAATCAATTCAATGCTGGATTCTTGGTTGTCACCTCCTATCCATAATGGGTTACCAATGTTATTCTCGTGCCCAAAAAGGACGGCAAGGTACGAATGTGCGTGAAGTACAGAGATTTGAATCGGGTGAGCCCTAAGGATGATTTCCCACTTCGCCACATTGATATTCTAGTTGACAATACGGCACAACATAAAGTGTTTTCCTTCATGGATGGTTTCTCAAGCTACAACCAAATTAAAATGGCGCCTGAGAACATGGAGAAAATAACCTTTGTCACACAGTGGGGCATATTCTGCTACAAGGTTATGCCATTCGGACTGAAGAATGTTGACGTGACCTATCAGCGTGCCATGGTAGCTCTATTTCACGACATGATACATCACGAAATAGAGGTCTATATGGACGACATGATAGCTAGATCTCAAATAGAGGAAGAGAATCTTGACCATTTACAGAAACTCTTTGAGAGACTAAAGAAGTACAAGCTGAGGTTGAACCCAAATAAATGCACGTTTGGGGTAAGGTATGGTAAACTCCTAGGCTTTGTCGTCAGCAATAAGGGTATTGAAGTAGATTATGCCAAGGTGAAAGTGATACAAGAGATGCCTGCTTCTCGTACCCAGAAGGAAGTCAGAGGATTTTTGGGACGTTTAAACTACATTGCCAGATTCATTTCTCACCTGACAGCTACTTGTGAACCAATATTCAAATTACTGAAGAGAGATCAAGTAGTCAAATGGAATGATGAGTGCCAAACTTCTTTCGAAATGATCAAAGAGTACCTACAAGAGCCTCATATTTTGATGTCACCAATCGAGGGAAGACCATTGATCATGTATCCAACTATTTTGGAAAATTCAATGGGGTGTGTGTTGGGGCAGCATGACGAGCCTGGCCGAAAAGAGCATGCCATTTATTACCTGAGCAAAAAGTTTACTGACTGGGAAACAAGATATTCACTTCTCGAGAAAACTTGTTGCGCTCTGGCATGGGCTGCTCGCCGGCTAAGACAATATATGTTGACTGTGATATGGTGGGAGAACTGACTTGAGGGTTTTGCGTTTTATCGCAAATATTGCGGTTAGCAAGAGTCGCCACCGACTTTTCTTTTATCCAAAAGGAAAGGTGAAAAATCACAGGAAAGACCTTTGAGATGTTTTCTTGAGTTTGGGGGGTAGATTATGAAAAGGGAAGGTATTAGCACCATTTTCATCCATGGTTTTCCATGGGCTCTTAGTTATTTTCTAGATCACTTGCTTTTGTTTTGAAATTATGCTTTGTGTGGTTCTTGAAAGTATTTTGTAATGAGGCCATTTGTTTAGGCAATCTTTGTAATAATTCTCGTTCATAAGAATGTATACAAAGATGTTTGTCTTATGAAAATGTTTTCAATGTTTGTAAGATGTTTTTGAAATGTGTGTGTTTGTTTTGAAAATAGTAAGGATGGTTGTTTGGAAATAGAGCAAGTAACTAGAAGTAATCTACCTACTCAAAATGTCTTTCTTATGCATTTTCTATTCCTTTGACATTGTTGTCTTACCATTGATTTGGTAAGCAAGCCTATCTTTGGATGTAAACGGGACGGGCGTGGGTCATCGTATAACCATGGTTAGCAATGTTTGCAAAGTATCTTAGCATTTTTGAGGGACCAAGATCATTTTGTTAGGCAACCTTGAATAGCATCATCGAGGGACTATGATCTTATATTTGTTGGTTTTGCCAAGATACTTCGCATGCATAATATGGAAATTTTTATATAAGGCAACCAAGTGGAGAAACCCTAAGGATGCTTGTGTGCAAGTGTGTTATTTTCATGCTTTGATTTTGTCTTGTATTAGGGTTTTCTATTTGTTTTGTTTTGATCTTGCCATACAAACCTTAATTACTAACATGGCATGTAAAGCGGTAAATTGCGTAATGTAAAGATTACTAAGCTATTACAACAATTTATGGGAGGGGAGAATACAAATTTGAATGATGATTTGCAAGAATGTAAACCTAAATAAATTATTACAACCAAATCGAATTTGTACGAATATTAGAATAAACAATATACAATATTTAAATATGCAACATTATGTACATGCAAGAAAGGATTTTTGTTTTGTTTTTTTATGTGAAAAGAAAATTTAACCTAATCCTAAATATATGAGGTAAAGAAATTATTACTTAAAAAAGGGTTTAACCCTAATTTCTAGTTTGAAAGAAAATAAGGTTCTTATGTATTATTTTTAGGTATTTTTGTATTAAAAATAATAAATAATATTGTATGAAAATATTTAGTTTTTATATATGCCAAAATAAATGTTTACAAGTATGGAATGAAAAAGAAAATAAAATAATTTAACTAAACCTATTTTGTTTATGTTTACATGTTTATTAAGAAAAATAATTAATATATAACTAAGATAAAATATATTTTTTATGTGAAAAATAAAATAAAATAAAATAAAATGCAACATTATCATATTTATATTTTTTAGGATTTTTATATATTAAAGAAAATATTTAATATAAAAAATGAAAACAAAAATAAATAAATAAAATGTATGGAAATAGTTGGGCCAGGGGGTGCTGTAAGGAAACTGGGAGCAGTATGTTAGTAAAAAACGCTAGGCCCAAAGAATCAAGCCCAATCATGTAAAAACAGCTAAAAATTAAGAAGGAAAAAATATGGAAAAAATAAAAGGTAGCGCCAAGGTTCGAACCCAGGACATGGGTCTCACCAGCGCGCTACCTTGCCACTGGGGTGGCTATACATCCGTTGATTAATCTGAAACAAAAATAACATAACACAAACAAAGCCCTTGCCATGTACTTCGTCTTCTTCCTCTAGCCATCCAGATGCTCTGTAACTTTCTCATTTCTCCATGAAAATGAAAACTCATAACATGAATGTTGTAGCATTTTGTCTCACGATCCTAACCATATAAATCATGTAAGCTAACAATCAAAGATCAAGATGAATTTTAAAAGCCCTAAATCTAAACCTAATTTTTACAGGAATTTGAACTTCAAAATTCTCTCAACTTAGGCCAAATAAATGCAAGATATTTACATGTACAGTTTCATAGCAATGACGTCTACATTGTTTATTCACAAATTGTGGCCAATGGATGCCTGTATGAAGAGATAGAAGTTGAGATTTTTACCTCTTTCAGTTGAAATCATGGATGGAGTTGGAGTGAGTTTTATGAAGGTTTGATGATTGCTTGAGCTTGTTTGAACCTCCCTAAGTGTGTTCCAATCCTTGCCTTGCTTTGGAAGTGCCTGTAATTCTCTATCCAAGTCAACCTGCAAGATTTGAAAATAGAAATGGAAGATGATAAAGAAGGGGTTACAGTACATGGATGAGGGTCTAGATCAGTTAGATATCAAGTAGGTAAAGTGTTTTGATGGTTAAGACTTGAAACGCACGAGCCAAATGAGGGATTGCTATGCTTATGCAAAAACTGCAAGTCTTGACAGTTTTTGGGTGAAAGGGTGTTTAGGAGTGTTTCAGGCCTCTAGCAAACGTGTTTTTAATTGTAATATGTTTGTGTATTAGTATGGGATGATTTTAAAGTCATCCCTCCAACAGATTTGTGTGTTCTAGCCTTTTGGCCACCTTTCTTCCTTTTGAAGCAAAGTGAAAAGATAAGGCTTTACATGCTTGTACTGGCTTGCTTAGGGTTGGTATCTATTCTATACAAGTTGCCTTAGGTTTGTGGTACTTGTATGTGCAAATGAGACAGGTTCAATGCTCAAGATTTGTAAAGTTTGCAAAAGTGGAGCTTTTTCAAAATGGCAATGGCCACTTTATGCCATTTATGGAATTACAACTTGGGTAATGGCTCCAGGGCTTGGATTAAAGCTTCGTCAACTGATTAAGCATTAAATTATGGAGTAAGAAACAAGTTTGGGACCTGTAAAGCATGGATTAGGCAGCATAGGTACTGATTGGAAAATTGTTCTTCATGAAATGGCTTGAATCAAAAGTGAGAAATTGCCAATTTCATATCTTCGATTCTCCCTACTCAAAAATGATCTTGAGGAGTTATTGGACATTTTGGAAAGCTTGAAATGTTCTCTACAACTCATATTTGAAATGAATTTCAAGACTCCTCTTGGAACTAGGTGAAAAATCGCCATGAAGTTAGGTCCAAAACCTGCCTAAATTAGGGCAAAATCTCACTAAGTTATTTGGTTCATGAGCATGTATTCATAAATTTATATCTTGAGATCCAAGAATATTTAGGGAAAAGTTTGTGAAGCAAAGTTGTAGATTTTATGGAGGTCTACAACTTTCATGTTGGGAACTTCCTTTGAATCATCTTGTATCATGGTGAAAATGGCCTAAAGTTGAGAAAAAATAAGAAATTTTCTATACTTAGAAAAATTTCTAAGTTAAGAAAATTTTCAATTTTAAACCCTAATCTTCAACCCTTGATTTCTTGATGAACAAGTTTCACATTTTGACATGTTTTGATGAATTTTTACCCTTGGCACTTGATTTTGACCAAAAAGTCAAAGTTTGACTTTTTAGTGTACAATTGACTTTTGATCAGTTGACTGCAAATTTCATCTATCTATCAATGAAATTGAAATGTTTTGAGCCATGTAATTAGGTCAAGATGATGCAATTGAATCCTTGGAATCATGCTTTAACTCAATTTGTCATTTGCTAGGTCAAAAATCATAAATTGCCCTTCCTCAGTCAAAACCCTAATTTTGACCATTTTTCCCTTTTGATGATTTGATCAAATTTCTTGAGGAATTATGGTCCAAACTTGATCAAATGATACATATGAGTCTAGAATGTTGATGTGGATAAAAAATTATGGAGTTTGACTGTAAATTGGCCATGCTTGACTTTTTCCCCAATACAGCTGATTTTGAGGTCAACTGTCCAATTGACTGATCAAAAATGTGGTTCAAGGCTTGAAACTTGTCATGAGTAATCTTAGGGGTCCATAATGATGTTTGAAAGTCATATGAAGTATTGATAGTCCAAAAATCCTTGTGCAACCTCAAACCCTAGTCCTGGGTCATTAGTGCATGATGAGATGTCTTGAGCTAACCAAACCCTAATCCAGTCTTGAGTCAAAGAAAATCTTGTGAAAAAAGTCTTGATAAATAAAATGGAAAATTTTGGGGTACAACAGCTTCCCCTGTTCAATCTTCTTAAACCTGAAGAGTTAGATTGGTGAGTTTTGCCATTCGTGGCTCGAAGGTGAAAGATGATTGGACACTAGAGTGCCCATAAATTTACACTCGATGATGTGTAGTTTAGGGAATGGGATTAAAGTTTCCATTTGGAGAAGTGATAGAGTCTTGTTGGAGATGGGATTGTAGATGCCATCCAAGAATGTTTGTTGAATTGTAAGTTGTAAACTGAAAGAATGAGTATCAGAATGGTGTCTGTGTCTAGAGCGTATCTGAGCTGTATCTTGGAAGTTGAATCTGAATGAGTATCAGAATGGCATTTGTGTCTAGAGCGTATCCGTATTGTATCTTGGAAGTTGAATCTAAATGAGTATCAGAATGGCATCCGTGTCTGGAGCGTATCTGTACTATATCTTGGAAGTTGAATCTAAATGAGTATCAGAATGGCATTCGTGTCTGGAGTGTATTTGTACTGTATCTGGAAGTTGAATCTAAATGAGCAATAGAATGGAATCCGTGTCTGGAGTGTATCCGTACTGTATCTGATTGCATATTGTTGATGGTAGATGTTAATCTTATCCTGAAAAGGGTAAAATGTTAGCTGAAACACAAAGTTATGTTGCATGAAATATACGATGTAATGTATTTGCTTTATCAATGTTTATGATATATAGATGTAATGTATGCGCATGTAAGCTAATTTTTTGTATTGTTGTTTGATTGAGGAAAATAAATCCCTGAACACTGATGAGGATACGTTGAATTTCCAACGTCTCGATGTTGAAGTACTGATGAACTCTTGTTGAGAGAAGTAAATTTTGTTGTGAGGGCAATGCCATGTACTGCTTGAGATTTGCTCGGAGAATCCTGAGAGATTGATGATTTCTACTGGGGATTAATAATTTTGAAATTTGTGTTCCGCTGGGGATCTAAATGACGTACTGTGGGGATTACTTACGGAATAGCCTAGAGACATTTTCTATCCTTTCGACCTATCAGTAATTATCTTTCTCATTTTTGTTTATTTGTAAACAGTAATTATGTTCAAATGCATATGTTCATTAATGAATCATTGACGTTTTTGAAAATAAAACACAAGTGTAAAGAAAAAGACAAATAATTTTCTGTACTTTCAAAGAGATATCTTTGTATTTTACTTTGAATAAGTATTTTGTACAAGGGAGACAAACATTCTAGTAAGAGAATGGTGCCATAAAGCAAAAATAATTTATACAAAGAAATATAGCTATGTGTAATAATCCCATGGGGTTCCCATTCTGCTATAGCCTTCGTATCTCTTAGTACCTTATCTATTTTTTGCTTCGTCCGAAGATGATTGAATTGATCAGAAACTCCGAGTTTATCAGTGGAGGTCAAAGGCTGTCCGCAAAGTGATCCGACGGGACATAGTCATACGCTTTAATTCCCTAACTTTTTCCTGGACCGCCCTTTCGGGTTTTCAGTCCACCGGGAAACCCTTTTTTTCCCAAGTCACCCTTCCGGGTTTTCAACTTTCCGGGTGTACAGATTTTTTTAATATTTTATCCCTAATTTTTTCCCGAACCTTTTTGGTTCGCCGGGATGCCCTTGTTTTTCCTAGGTATGTCAACCTAGCGGGTCTCTTATGCGTAGTATCTTTTGACTATGTCCGCGTTCGCAGGGTGTGGCAGGTCGTCATCGTCCATGGTGGTCAAAATCATTGCCCCACCGGAGAAAATATTTTTGATTACAAATGGTCCTTCATAGGTAGGAGTCTATTTTCCCCTGGGATCACTTTGTGGCAAGATGATACGTTTGATCACTAGATCCCCAACTTGATATACATGGCAAACAGCAATAAGTCTCTTTTTGTCGATTAAGTTCAGTTGATCAAGTCGAGTTTGGATCCAATCGTCTTCATTCAAACATGCATCCTTCATAACTCTCAAAGAGGGGATCTGAAACTCAATAGGCAAGACAGCCTCTATGCCATAAACCAAAGAATAAGGTGTTGCCCCAGTTGATGTACGAGTCGTGGTACGATACCCATGAAGAGCGAATGGTAGTATCTCATGCCAGTCCTTGTAGGTGACTGTCATCTTTTGTATGATATTTTTAATGTTTTTATTTGCAGCCTCGACAACACCATTCATCTTTGGCCGATAGGGGGAAGAATTGTGATGTTGAATCTTGAATTGCTCGCACAAGGCGGTGATCATAGTATTGTTAAGATTTGTACCATTGTCAGTGATGATCCTTTCCGGGATACCGTACCGGCAAATAAGATTTTGCTTGATGAAGAGGGCAATAACATTCTTAGTAACGGAAGCGAAGGAAGCTGCTTCGACCCACTTTGTAAAATAGTCAATGGCCACTAGGATGAAGCAGTGTCCATTGGAGGTTGTAGGCTTGATTTCCCCAATCATATCAATTCCCCACATAGCAAAGGGCCAAGGAGCCGTCAAGATATTCAGAGGAACCAGAGGTACGTGCACCTTGTCAGCATAAATTTGACACTTATGACAGGTCTGAGAGTGTTGATGGCAATCTGCTTCCATGGTAGACCAATAATATCCTTCCCGTAGGATTTTCTTTGCCATTGTATACCCACTGGAGTGAGTGCCAAAAGTACCTTCATGTAATTCACCCATGATCTTTTCCGCTTCAACCTTATCCACACACCGAAGCAGAATGGAGTCATGATTGCGTTTGTACAGGATGTCATTACTAAGGAAGAATTTAAAAGAGAATCTCCTTAAGAACTTTTTATCATTGATTGAAGCTCCTTCTGGATATTCTTGAGCCTCGAGATACCTCTTGACTTCATGAAACCAAGGCTGGTCCACTACCTCTTCAGTATTAATCTCGTGACAATGTGTTGGTTCATCCATTCGTTCAATGGTGACCTGGGGAGCCTCGTTATCCCAATTAAGTTTAAACATAGATGACATTGTGGCTAGAGCGTCTGCTAGCTTATTTTCTTCTCGCGGGAAATGCTCGAAGGTAATCTCCTCAAAATGTGGTAGCAATGTCAAAACATGTTCTTTGTAAGGGATAAGATTTGGATGTTTAGTTTCCCACTCTCCTTTGATCTTACTGATGACCAAAGCTGAATCTCCAAACACATCTAAAGATTTGATTCCCAAGTCTATGGCAGCCTTGAGACCAAAGATGCATGCTTCGTATTCCGCCATATTGTTCGTACAGTTGAAGCAAAGTATGGCAGTAAAGGGAGTATGACACCCTTCCGGAGATATGAGTACAGCGTCGATACCATTACCGAGTGCATTGGAGGCCCCACCAAAGAACAGGGTCCATCGGGATCCTTGTTCAAGTCCTTCAAATGGTCTGATTTCTTCACAATTGTCTAATGTCATGATGTCTTCATCTGGGAATTCAAACTTCATGGACTGATAATATTCAACAGCTTGATGAGCAAGATGATTATCTAGCACGCTGCCCTTTATAGCTTTCTGAGTAGTATATTGTATATCATATTCCGTTAGGATCATCTGCCATCTAGCTATTCTCCCAAACAAAGCAGGCTTTTCGAAGATGTATTTTATCGGATCCATCATAGATATCAACAAGGTAGTATGAGTCAGCATATACTATCTTAGCCGGCGAGCAGCCCATGCCAGAGCGCGGAAAATTTTCTTGAGCTATGAATATCTGGTTTCACAGTCGGTAAACTTTTTGCTCAGGTAATAAATACATGCTCTTTTCGGTCAGACTCGTCATGCTGCCCCAATACACACCCCATTGAGTTTTCTAAAACAGTCAGATACATGATCAATGGTCTTCCCTCGAATGGTGGCATCAAAACAGGAGGCTCTTGTAAATACTCTTTGATTTTGTCGAAAGCAGTCTGGCACTCATCATTCCATTTGACTACTTGATCTTTCTTCAATAGTTTAAAGATTGGCTCACAAGTAGCTGTTAGGTGAGAAATGAATTTGGCAATGTAGTTCAGGCATCCCAAGAATCCTATGACTTCCTTCTCAGTACGAGGAGCAGGAAATTCTTGTATCGCTTTAACCTTGGAAGGATCAACCTCGATGCCTTTGTTGCTGACGACAAAGCCTAGGAGTTTACCGTACCGTACCCCGAATGTGCACTTGTTTGGGTTCAACCTTAGTTTATACTTCTTCAACCTTTCAAACAACTTTTGCAAGTGATCAAGGTGCTCTTCTTCTGTTTGTGATCGAGCTATCATATCGTCTATGTAGACCTCTATTTCATGATGTATCATGTCATGAAATAAGGCTACCATGGCGTGTTGATAGGTTCCCCCTGCATTCTTCAATCCGAATAGCATCACTTTGTAGCAGAATGTGCCCCACTGTGTGACAAATGTAGTTTTCTCCATGTCCTCAGGTGCTATTTTGATTTGGTTATAACCTGAGAATCCGTCCATGAAGGAAAACACTTTGTGTTGGGCCGTATTGTCAACTAGGATATCGATGTGGGGAAGTGGAAAATCATCTTTTGGGCTGGCCCTATTCAAATCTCTATAATCCATGCACATTCATACTTTGTCGTCCTTTTTAGGCACGGGAACAATGTTGGCAACCCATTGGGGATAGGAAGTGACAGCCAAGAATCCAGCATTGAATTGTTTCATGACTTCCGCTTTGATCTTCTCTGACATGTTCGGTCTCATGCGGAGGACTTTTTGTCTTACTGGTGGACATTCTTCTCTTGTGGGCAGATGATGTACCATGATGTCTGTATCAAGTCCTGGCATGTCTTCCTATGACCGGACAAAGATCTCAACATAATCATGCAACAGCTGAATCAGACGCTCCTTAACACTAGGCTCCAAATTGGAACCTACCTTGACCTCTTTTTTATCCTCCTCGGTACCCAAGTTAATTGTATCCACCGGTTCTTCATGAGGCTGAATAGCTCTTTCCTCTTGATGTAGCAGTATGGCCAATTCCCCTGGTACTTCACAATCTTCCTCACCTTCGTCTTCGGCTTGGCAGATTAGATCCTCGGAGTCACAAAAGGCCATAGCAGTATTGTTACCCATGGGATCCGGAATGGAGGGGTACCTGCATTTGTGAGTGTGGGTGTGTGTAAGGGTATAGCTATCCTTAAAAAATAAAATGTAAAAGAAAAACAATGAGCACAAAAAGTTTGTATGTGAAAAACGTCCATGATTCATTGAATGTCATATAAAGATGAAATAAAAACCCTTACAAATGGACCATTGTGCCTCGGGCAAGACACAAGGTTTTAAATGTGCGAATTGTTTGTGAATATTACAAATCCAACTGAAATGTAAAATATAAATTATTGAGAGATGAAAGTTATTGGGACAAAGTCTCTGGCTTCCCAATTGTGAAGTCCTCCATTGACAGTAGGAAATATCCAATATTCCAAGCTGCAATATTCTTCACCATCTTCCACTGCATTGATCTCTCGGTTGCTAATCTTCAAAGGTGGCCCTCCAGCACGGGCACGGCGCACAGCCTTCTGAGCACTTGAAGTAAACCCTAAGCCAAACTTGTCAGATTTATACGGAATGTCCGGAAGTTGCCCCCAGATGGTGCATCCTCCCTCCTCTACTACTGCCTTGGCGTCCTTTAGAGATGACATTTGGAGCGTAGGTCTTGTGATCTTGGGAATCTGGGACACCGTCTTGATTACTGCTACCTCTTGAGAGACTTCTTCGAAATGTTGAAAAGGAGTTTCAATGAACTCGCCATCCAATTCCACATACCAGAAGGAATTGAGGTGACTAATCATATACTCTTCCTCTCCGTGGACAGTGATAATATTTCCATGGACCGGATATTTCTGCATCTGGTGTAGTGTAGAGGTGACAGCACCGGCATTATGGATCCACGACGGTCCTAGTAGACAGGAGTAAGAGGGGTGGATGTCTATTACATAGAAAGTTGAGTTGAAAGTCTGAGTCCCAACCTTTATGGGGATGTCCACTTCCCCGTGGACCATCCTCTTTGAGCCATCAAATGCTCTCACGACTATGTTACTGAGTTTCAACGTCAGTCCTTCGCAATCCAATCTGTCAAGAGCTTTCTTCAGTAAAACATTCAAAGATGAGCCAGTGTCCACCAATACATGGGCCAGAGTTGTTCCTCTACATTCCACGGAGACATGCAACGCCTCGTTGTGCTTTCTCCCCCTTGGTGTCAAATCAGCATCAGCGAAGCCTAGGCCGTTATCAGTTGTCAAGCTGGCCACACAATCTTGAAATTGGTCAGCAGACGTCTCTTGAGGCACATGGGCTGTCTTTAGGAATTTCACCAGGGCTTTCGCATGTGCTTTGGAACACAACAGCAATGCTAGCATGGAGATTTTGGAGGGAGTTTTCCCAAACTATTCAAATACGTCGTAGTCGCTCTTCTTTATTATTCTCAAGATCTCCTCCATTTCCTTCTTGGAGGTTTCGGGGATAGTTAGTGGTTGAGCCTTCGTCCGGACAGGCTCTTCTTGAATACTTTTTCCTCGAATTTCAGCAGTAGGAGTATCGGTAGGGATAACAACAGGGGTTGTGTCGTCTTTGTCATTAGGAGCACTTGCGGATATGATTATTGGTACGGAGGTAACTTTTGGAATAACTACAGGTCCAAAAACTGCCTTTGGAGGGGCAATTTCTGGAGAGAAGATTCTACCGCTACGGATAATCTTACTGGTTCCGACAATATTTCTAATGTTGGAGTCTTCTTCTTCGGAGCTTATCTCTTCGGTGGTCAGCCCATCTTGTTTGATACCATGGTAGTAGATGTCCCCACCGTAATTCCACGGTACTGTTTTGTCTGATTCATATGGGACTGGCCCGGGAATTGTGATTATAAGAGGAGTAGTTTTTAGAGCCGATGTAATCCTAACGGGTCTTTTGGGAACCCTGGAAGGATTGGCGGAGATGGTTATGATTGAAACGTCTTTAACAGGAACAGGTGAAACAGGAGCACTTTCAAACAAAATCTCTTGGTTTTCTATCAAGCGTTGAATGCTTGTTTTCAACAAAAGGCAATCAGTTGGTGAGGATAAGCAAAGATGGCAGTCTTCATTAAAACCCAGGAATACACCAGCTTTCAACAAGTTTATCTTAATTATTGGGAGTGGAGTCAAGAGTTCGTCAACTATGGTAACAAACAAATCTTCTTCAATAGCATTGGTGTTGTGACCATGCCTAGGCATAAGAGCGGAAATGAAGTTTGGCTTTTCGGGTGCATCAAACTTAATCTCTTTTACATCTATAAGGTCTTGAATTTTGTTTTTCAGGGCCCAACAGTTGTTAGTGTCATACACGGACTTTCGGAATGATATGCGCATCTGGAATTTGGGTGATAATGAGGGGATGATGTGTTGGGGTTCTTTGGAGCTTCCTTTAGAGTTGTCAAATTGGATTTCAGAAGATGTGGTAAAACCTGGGCTAGAGTCATATTGATTCTGGTGAATTTTCGGACTGGCCTTTCCACCCTCGGTTGGTTACTTCTTGGTTGATCAGATGTAGGCTTTGGGATCATAACGGCCTCTACCATTGGTCGGCGTTCAGCTCTCCCTTGGTTCCTTTGTGGATAAACAGCAGATACCTCATTCTTCCCAGTGAAAGGCTTCTTCACAGCTGTAGAGGCAGATGAATCCTTCTGAATCTTTCCACTTTTTATGCCAGCTTCCACCCTTTCTCCGGTTAGTATTAACTCAGTAAATCCTGCAGATGAGCTTCCAATCAGATGGTTGAAGAAAGGGCTCGATAAAGTGCTTAAGAACATATCCACCAACTCCCTTTCAGACAAAGGGGGTTGTACTCTCCCGGATAGATCTCTCCATTTCTGCGCGTAATCTTTGAAACCCTCATTTGAAGACATAGCCATACTCTGAAGTTGAGTACGGGTAGGCGCCAAATCTGCATTATACTGGTATTGCTTATAGAAAATTGTGGCAAGATCTTCCCAGTTGCGGACGTCGGTCCTTTCCAATTGGTAAAACCAATCGAGTTGTGTTCTAGATAGGATATCTTGGAAAAAATGGACCCATAAGTCTTTATCGGCGGAGTGAGGATGAATCTTTCTTACATATGATCTGAGGTGCATCTTAGGACATGACATTCCATCATATTTTGCAAACAATGGTACTTTGAACTTTGGTGGGATCACAATTCCCAACACTAGTCCCAATTCTTTAAAGTCTAGACCTGGTACCCTTTGTATTTCCATAACGTTTAAATGCTCTTCAAGATGTCTATACTTATCATCTGCTGGAGGATACTGTTCCTCGGAATAGTCTTCCTCTTCATCCTCCTCTTCAGATTCTGAAGGAACCGCTATTTCCTTTCCTTTTCCTTCTCCTTCATCAGATGTTATGGCGAAATTCAAGGTTCTTCTAGTCTGTCCTTGAAACCTTCTCCCCATGATTATAACACCGGTTGGTTTCTTCTCTTTTTAATTCTTCTCTTTGGCCAACAGAGTCTTCAACTCCTCTTGTCCTTTGGCCAGGATTGTGAGTAACTGTTGAAACTGCGTGTTTTGAACTTGAAGATCTTTGAATGTCTGTTCGAGATCCATCTTACTGAAATAAATAGTAGAGAGATGAGGAATATTGTTGCAAAAGACTTGCTTATGTCATGATGAATGATATGTGCATATGTAATGTTTTCAAGGATTTTAAAAGATTCAAGTTTGTTTTAGACAAAAAGAAACACACGTTATATTAATAAGATAGAGTTTGAATACATGAATTCCCTTTGGGCCAAATAATACAAAACTCTAAGATAAAAAAGTAGTGATGGTGCTATGTAGGCATTTAGATTCTGCTCCTCATGAAGTAGCCTAGTAAGTTCCAAAACCTTCTTCTTACTTGCGTAGAATTGGGCTTTGAAAGTATCTCACTCTCCTTTGAGTTGTATCCAATCCCTTTGTAGGTCTTCAAGATATGTGGGCATGTCAGGATGTAGGATAGTGTATGGAACTTCTCCTTCCTTAACAGGCTCAATGATCACTGGGAGAATGGAAGGATAAGGCATCATAAGACTTTGAGTGCGGGTTTGTACCCACTTGAGGTAAGGCTCAAGAGGGATGGAATTCTTGTGTCCCAAAGTCTTGCTATCCACCTTGTTTAGCATCCTCCATGCTCGGATGAATTTCTGGCGAAGACCTTGATTGTCGTTGTCGTAGTCGAATACCAAGCCTTGAATCAACATCTCATGCGGTCCATTCCTTCAGGCATAACCAAACTGTCTTAGAGCTAAACAAGGTTTGTAGGTGATGCCTCCCCTAATGCCAAGTAGAGGGACATTAGGGAATTCCCCACAATGGTCAACAATGATAACATTCTCTTTGGATTGAGAGCACCAATGAATATCCGAATGTTTGAGCGTCATTAACCTTTGTGACCACCTAGAACCTTGCTCATTCTTTAAAATTGATTGCAGGATATCCCCTAGTAATGTAGGCACCGGATTGCGTGACATGAAGATCTTGACGGCACTCACATCTATGAGTTGGTCAGGATTGGGAAACAAGACCATCCCATAGATAAGAAGAGCCACAATTTCCTAAAATTCTTCCAAGTCTAAGGAATTCCAACAGCTTTGGGCTTTCTCAAACAGAAACTTTGCTAAGAAGCCTTTGACACCACTTCTATTTTCCCAATGAGTTATGACATCAGATGAGTGCAAGTGCAGAGCTTGAGCAATCTCTTCTGGGTTTAGGTCTCTTTCTTTACCGTTGAAAGGTAGTTGATTGATAATGGGAATCCTCAAGAGTTGAGAGAATTCCTCCAAAGTGGGCACAAGCTGATAGTCGGGAAATGTGAAGCAATGGTGCAAAGGATCAAAGAACTGAAAGAGAACCTTCATCATATCCTCCTATGTATTGGAGTGACCAAGTTGAGTAGACGACCATGCCTCTCGGTGAATGGAGAGTTCTCAGGGATCCTTGAAGCTAACTCCTTGAGTTGTGGAGGAATTCTTACAAGGTTGATTTGGATAGTTTTCCTGCGAAGTGAATCCATATCCTACAAAACAAGAACAAAGATGAATATCTAAAAGCCTTGAAATGGTTAGTGAATGCATATGATGTTCATGATGTCCATGATGTTATGCACAAGTATGTATATACAAGCAAAACAAACAATTATTAGTTTAGGCTTGCATGGGGTTTTATAGGTAAGTACCCTCTTGAAGTTTAGTTGGCTTAAACCTGTCCTAATAAAAGTAATCGGGTTCTAAGGAGCTCAATATCACTGGATTGTTTCCTTGGCAATTGTTTCAGCTCAAGGCTCTTTAATGGAGACCGAAATATCCCAAGAAACCAACCCTCAATGAGTGTAGTATCGAGTATCTACCAACTTCGGACTGCACCAAAACCGGTCATCTCACTACATCCTAAAGGGCAAGTTGATCAAGTAAAGGGTTCTAGAAGTTCATTAGGGAAAAGTGTGTGAAGCAAAGTTGTATATTTCATGGAGGTCTACAACTTTCATGTTGGGAACTTCCTTTGAATCATCTTGTATCATGGTGAAAAAATGGCCTAAAGTTGAGAAAAAATAAGAAATTTTCGGTACTTAGAAAAATTTCTAAGTTAAGAAAATTTTCAATTTTAAACCCTAATCTTCAATCCTTGA
This sequence comes from Vicia faba, assembly GCA_948472305.1. Classification (NCBI taxonomy): domain Eukaryota; kingdom Viridiplantae; phylum Streptophyta; class Magnoliopsida; order Fabales; family Fabaceae; genus Vicia; species Vicia faba. The sequence goes on along the minus strand of OX451735.1, from coordinate 458,113,299 downwards.
TTTCTTGATGAACAAGTTTCACATTTTGACATGTTTTGATGAATTGTGACCCTTGGCACTTGATTTTGACCAAAAAGTCAAAGTTTGACTTTTTAGTGTACAGTTGACTTTTGATCAGTTGACTGCAAATTTCATCTGTCTATCAATGAAATTGAAATGTTTTGAGCCATGTAATTAGGTCAAGATAATGAAATTGAATCCTTGGAATCATGATTTAACTCAATTGGTCATTTGCTAGGTCAAAAATCAGAAATTGCCCTTCCTCAATCAAAACCCTAATTTTGACCATTTTGCCCTTTTGATGATTTGATCAAATTTCTTGAGGAATTATGGTCCAAAGTTGATCAAATGATACATATGAGTCTAGAATGTTGATGTGGATAAAAAATTATGGAGTTTGACTGTAAATTGGCCATGGTTGACTTTTTCCCCAATACAACTGATTTTTAGGTCAATTGTCCAATTGACTGATCAAAAATGTGGTTCAAGGCTTGAAACTTGTCATGAGTAATCTAAGGGGTCCATAATAATGTCTGAAAGTCATATGAAGTATTGATAGTCCAAAAATCCTTGTGCAACTCAAACCCTAATCATGGGTCATTAGTGCATGATGAGATGTCTTGAGCTGACCAAACCCTAATCCAGTCTTGAGTCAAAGAAAATCTTGTGAGAAAAGTATTGATAAATAAGAGGGAAAATTTTGGGGTACAACACTGACCCATACTACCTTATTGATATCTAAAATGGATCCAATAAAATACATCTTCGAGAAACCTGCCCTCTCTGGGAGAATAGCGAGATGGCAGATGATCTTGACAGAATATGACATACAGTATACTACCCAGAAAGCAATAAAGGGCAGTGTACTAGTTAATCACCTTGCTCATCAAGCTGTGGATGACTACCAGTCCATGAAGTTCGAATTCCCAGATGAATACATCATGATGGTAAACAACTGTGAAGAATTCAGACTATATGACAGACCTGAACAAGTATCCCGATGGACCCTGGTTTTTAATGGGGCGTCCAACGCACTCAGAAATGGTATTGGTGTTGTACTCATATCTCCTGAAGGGTGTCATACTCCCTTTACTGCAAGACTCTGCTTCAATTGTACCAATAATATGGCAGAATACGAAGCGTGTATTTTTAGTCTCAAAGCTGCCATAGCCTTGGGGATCAAATCCTTAAATGTATTCGGAGATTCAGCCTTGGTCATCAGCCAGATCAAAGGGGAATGGGACACCAAACACCCTAACCTTATCCCCTACAAAGAACATGTGCTGACATTGATCCCACATTTTGAGAAGATTACCTTCGAGCATTTCCCGCGAGAAGAAAATCACCTAGCAGACGCACTAGCCACAATGTCATCCATGTTTAAACTTAAATGGGATAACGAGGCTCCCCAGATCACCATTGAACGAGTGGATGAACCAGCTCACTGTCACGAGATTAATAATAAAGAAGTAGTGGACCAGCCTTGGTTTCACGAAGTCAAGAGGTATCTCGAGGCTCAAGAATATCCGGAACGAGCTTCAGGTAATGATAAGAAGTTCTTAAGGAGATTTTGTGCTAAATTCTTCCTTAGTAATGGCATTCTCAACAAACGCAACCATGACTCGGTGTTACTTTGGTGCATAGATAAGGTTGAAGCAGAAAAGATCATGGCTGAGTTACATGAAGGAACTTTTGGCACCCATTCCAGTGGGCATACGTGAAGTGGTGAAAAACACAAGAAGGGGGGGGGGGTTGAATTGTAAAACTGAAATCTAAAACAATGAACACGATATTTTTATCCTGGTTCGTTTGATCTCAAACTACTCCAGTCCACCCGTCAAGGTGATTTCGCCTCTCTCCAACGAGGTCTTAATTCACTATATTCAACTGAATATTACAGACTGCTTTAACAACTGCTAAAGCCTTCTTGATTCAAACCACAACCCGGTTTGTCAAGGTAACACTTTCTTACAAAGAGATAAAACAATGTGTGTGGATGTTTTCTACAAAACTTTATCACAACTGTGATGTATACACAAATTGAAGCTTAGAAACTAGATTTCTAAACAGTAATGGAATATCAGAGTGTGTGGTTTAGCAAAACTGGTAGAACGAAGATTATGGTTCAGCTTTTGTGCGTGTAGAGATTTGGAGAGCATTAACCATTTCAATCTTCAAAGCTTTGTTTATATAGCACTGAGATGATGAACGTTGGATGCAATATTCTTGATTCAATGCTAATAACAAACTTTCCTTATTGAGCAGATCTTGTCTGGAATGAAGCCGTTGGAATTAATTTGCTTTCAATGCACAGTACCGTTGCTTACTTAATGCAAGTTCTGGCTTGGCTCATTCTGATTCTGCTTCGCTGCTGATGAACCATTGTGTTTCTGTATCAGAGTGTTTGAGCGCAGTTCTGTTCATCAAGCTTCAGCATGTACGTGAGTTGATCATCTGATTTTGACGTTCTGATGTAGCAACTTCTGATGCTGGTGTCTGAAATCAAGTTCTGATGCTGAATAGATGTGATCTTGCTTATTTCAATCAGCGTATCTGCAAGTCAGAACATAATAATTTTAGGCAGCAGATAGTTCATTCATGAAACTTATAAATACTATATCTTTTCACTTTGTTATCATCAAAACTTAAATATAGGGTAGTAGATTCAAACATTGTTCTAACAATCTCCCCTTTTTGATGATGACAAAAACTAGATATTTTAAATGAAAATAACGTGAAAAGGTATCTGGAATATGTATCAGAATAAGAAGTAAAAGAATAAGGAGTAAGGAAATACTCCCCTTGAGTTTATTACTTCCCTTTGATTATACGTGTTCTTCAGGATCAGATCTTTTTGCCTTTCTTTGAACATCAGAGTATCAGAGTCTTTGACTTATCAGAAGCTTTATGTCAGAGCAGAGCTTCAGAGCTTTTCTTGTCAGAGCTTTGCTTTGGATCAGAACTTCATATTGATCAGAGCAACTTCATATTGATCAGAACTTCTAGTCTTCAGAGTGTCCAGGAGCTTCCTTGTGCCTGTAGACTTTAAACAAAACAGAAAAAACATTTCAAGTAATAGAGTTAGAATGTTTGAGAATTTCTGTCTAGTTAGCCGTTATTGATTTAAATATCATTCTTGTTCTCCCCCTTTTTGTCAGCAATCAAAAAGTGTTGGTGATGTGCTAAAATAAGTAAGATCAGAAAAACTAATCATATTAAAATAGTTCAGAATCAAAACAAGAAAATATTACAAAACATAATCAAAACAGTACATCAGAAAATCAAGAAAACATGAAAAAGATCATGCATGAAAAAAGATTTAAGGTTGAGGAGGCAAGCGTGTGAACAGGCTCTCCAGCATGGCTTGAATCTTTTCAGAAGTCTCATTCTGTTTATGCACCATGCTGACAACAGTGTCAATCTTGCTGTCCTGCACATCCATTCTCTCTTTCATCTTCTGATCGTTTTCATCCATCCGCTGCTGCAGACGTATGTTATTCAGCCTTAGTTCTTCCAGAGACTGCCTGTCCAAGGCAGCTTGAGAAGCATCAGAAGGAGGAGGCTTCTCAGAACTTTCAGCAACATCCTCTGCTTGATTTTCTTCAGCCTGAATGGTCTTGTCTTCTTCTGATGGAGTGATCTTGTCCTGTACCTTTGCAGCTTGCTGTTTCTCAGACCAAGGTTCACTGTCCAGAGGGAGCACGTCCTCTTTCAGAAGCATACTTCCAACTTCATTCAGAAGTTTGCTGAAATTTTGTTGTGCCTGCTCATAGTTGATATCCTGCAACTTGAGGGCTTCAGCACGTACCCAAAGTCTGAACTGTGACCAGAGCTGATCAGAAGCAGCTGGGTCAATCATCCCAGGACAGACTTGCTTCAAAGAAGCAATCCATTGCAGCACACCTGTTTCAAAATTCAAAATACCAGAGCCAACATCTGGTTGCTTTGGTTTTGGGATGGCAATTTTGTGTTTTAGATCAGCAAGACGGTCAAGACTGGTTAAGTCAATGAAAGTCCTGCTGGGGTTTTCAAAGGTTTTCTGAGAGGCTGTTTGTTTTGGAGAAGGGGTATCAGAGTCAGATATTTCGATTGGAGTGGGTGGTGTTTTGGGAGTCTTTGGTGGTGTCGATTCTGATGAAGATGGTAACTGGGGCATGATAACAGTGGTTCCACATGGCAACTGGATTGCCAGCGGTGATGGTTGAGGTGAGTGAGGGTCAGATTGAAGTGGTGAAGGTGGATTAATTTCTGGTTGGGGAGAGGGAGGTGGAATCTCTGATTGCTCAGGGATCAGAGGTTCTTCTGAGAGTGGTTGTTGTTGTTCTGGTTCTGGTTGTTGTTGTTGTTCTGGTTGTGGAGGAGGAACATTTTGTGGTTCAGAGTTTGGTTGAGCAGAGGCATGTTGACGCTCAATATCAGCCAGCACTTGGTCAAGTGCTGTTGTTGTTGAAATTGTTGGTTGTTTGGGTTGTTTGGTTCTAGGTCTTCTGAGTTTTAATGCCTCAGAAGGGTCTTCTTCTTGTATGGTTTCATCAATGGTAGGGATGGGAATTGATATTCTATGAGAGGTTTGAGGAGGGATAGATGCTGGAATAGTAAAAGATTTTGAAATAGGGGCAGCAGATGAAATACCTCTTTTCTTTGGAGTCTGCTGAGATGATCCTTCTGATGGCGCTTTCCTCTTCTTTGTCTTCTTCAAAGTCACTTCTGGTTGGGGTTGATGCAGATCTCTGATATTCAGCTTTGGATCTGTATCATCTGCCTTATACGCATCTGGGTACCTGAGAAACATCTCTGGTTTGGATTCCATTTCAGAAAATACAGGAAAATCACTCAGAGGCACTCTTCTGCTGGAGATATCAGCAGTGGAAGTAGCTCTGGGTTCTTTCTGAATATTTTCTATCAGCTTCATCTTTTTCAGATTCTTTGCGTTCAGAGGTTTCCCAATTGTTGGTTCAATAGTGCTCAGCTCCTGAGCTTCTATCAGATGTTCAATCAGCCTATTCTCTGTCAGAATATCTGATATTAGCCTTCCAAACGGTATCCAGTCCCTCTTGGTTCTTTCTTCTTCCCTTGTTTCTTTCACACTGGTTTTGAGATGGTTGAACAGGAAGTGAGCCAGATTGATCTTTATCTTCTGATCAATAAAGTAGATCAGAAACTGCTGATCCACATTTATATAATCAGGAGAACTTGTTGGTTTCCTGTGGTTGAAGCATCCCAGAATAATCTTAGCCCATACTCTGCAATGATCCTTCAGATCCTTAATCTTGTTGCTGGGCATCCCAAGAGTGAAAATCCTGTTAGCTACCACACCTGTATCAGCACATCTTTCAGCCATGTCCACACAACGGACGCCACCACCACTTTGACCGATTAGCCTTGCAATGAGATCTTCAGAAATCACAATTTTCTTCCCCATAACAGAGGAGATGACTAGATGTTTTGAAACCTTGGCGTGAATCCAAAATTCCTTGACCAGCGCTGGGAATGTTGGTCCAACCAACCTATCGAAATACCTTTCCCACTTTTGAGCCCTAATTTCTTCAGTTAGGTCAAAACCATTTTCCTTCAAGCTTTCAAAGTCAATGATTAACTCAGAGAGCACTTTAAGGTTCTTCACCGGAGTGAGGAGAGTTCTGAGTGGCACTTGATATTGCTCAGAAGTTGCTTTCTTCTGATTACCTGCAGAAACGCTACTGGAGGTTGCCATGTTCACACAAAAAGGGTTTTGAGAATGAATTGAGGAAAAAGGTTTGCAAGAGATGAACTCAGAAATATGCAGAAAAAGCTTGAGTGATAGTGAGAAAGCGTGAAGAATAAGAATGAGAAGATTAATGTGCTTAAATAGAGTTTTTCAAAACTATTTTGAAAAGATAAACGTTTTTAAGAGAGAGAAAAATCATGATTTCCATTTAAAAGCATGATTACTTTTCATTAAATGCTTGCTGATTTTGGGGGATTTGAGAAAGATACTTAAAAACGGTTACCAGACATGTGTCTCAATGCACCCAATCAGCGCTTTGCCTTCTCAGAAGCGTGCACGCGTTCTGCTTCAGAGATATGCTGATGATTGGATGACACTTGTTTGATGTAGTGATCAGCACGTTTGTCTTTGAGATTAGACTCTCAGATCTTTAGACTTGCATCTGATACAATCTGCATGTTCTATCTTTCTGAAAGGAGATTGATCAGAAGTTCACAGTAAAATAATTACATTCTGAAAGTAAATATATGGAATTAAAATATTTTCACTCTGGGCACACTTTCATGCTGAGATGTTTCAGAATGAAATTAAACCTATCTTCTGAAAGGGGTTTGGTAAAGATATCAGCCCATTGATGGTCTGTATCTATAAATTTTAAGTTCAAAATACCTTTCTGAATATAGTCCCTAATGAAGTGATGTTTTATTTCTATATGCTTAGCTCTAGAATGTAAAATAGGATTCTTACTTAAGCAAATAGCAGAAGTATTATCACAAAGTATAGGAATGTTACTCTCAAAAATCTGGAAGTCTTCAAGCTGACTTTTCATCCAGAGCATTTGTGTGCTACATCCTGCTGCTGCTATGTACTCAGCTTCTGCTGTTGACAGAGCAATTGTTGATTACCTTTTGCTGGACCAAGAGATCAGATTTTCTCCCAGAAACTGGCAGCTTCCAGAAGTACTATTACGTTCCCCTCTGTCTCCAGCAAAATCAGCATCACAGTAGCCTACTAAGCTGTAATCACTAGATTTTCTATAAAACAAACCCAGATTAGTAGTACCTTTCAGATACTTGAAAATTCGCTTAACAACTGTTAAGTGAGATTCTCTAAGATCTGATTGGAATCTAGCACAGATGCAAACACTGAATAATATGTCAGGTCTTGAAGCAGTCAGATAGAGGAGAGAACCAATCATACCTCTGTAGACTTTCTGTTCTACACTTTTGCTTACCTCTTCTCTTTCCAGAATGCACGTGGGATGCATTGGAATCTTTGATGGCTTACATTCTGAGAGGTCAAATTTCTTCAGAAGATCTCTGATGTATTTTCTCTGATGAATGTAAGTTCCTTCTGGAGTTTGATTGATCTGAATTCCTAGAAAGAATTTCAGTTCCCCCATGAGGCTCATCTCAAATTTTGCCTGCATACACTTAGCAAATTTTCTTCCAAGAGAAGGATTAGTAGAACCAAAAATAATATCATCAACATAAATTTGACAGACTAAGATGTCACTCTTAACTAATTTACAGAATAGAGTAGTGTCCACTTTCCCTCTGGTGAATTCATTTTCAAGCAGAAAGTTACTTAGCCTTTCATACCAAGCTCTGGGAGCTTGTTTCAGACCATACAGTGACTTCTTTAGTTTGAAAACATGTTCTGGATGTTTTGTATTTTCAAAACCTGGGGGTTGGTGAACATAAACTTCTTCTTCTATATAACCATTTAAGAATGCACTTTTGACATCCATCTGATACAGAGTGATGCCTCTATTAACAGCAAATGAAATTAAAAGTCTGATAGATTCTAACCTGGCGACTGGGGCAAAGGTTTCTGTATAGTCTATCCCCTCTTGCTGACTATAACCTTGTGCAACCAGTCGTGCCTTGTTTCTGATGACTTCACCTTGTTCATTTAGCTTATTTCTGAACACCCATCTTGTTCCAATGACGTTGAATCCTTTTGGTCTGGGAACGAGATCCCATACGTCGTTTCTGGTGAATTGATTCAGCTCTTCTTGCATTGCCAGAATCCAGTCATTATCCAGAAGTGCTTCATCAATAGAAGAAGGTTCAATCAGAGACACCAGTCCCATAAGAGTTTCTTCAGAGTTTCTGAAGCTTGCTCTTGTTCTGATTGGATCTTCCTTTCTTCCTAGGATAGTCTCTTCTGGGTGATCCAGGCTGCTTCTGGGCAATCTCTTCTGAGGTTGATCAGCAACTGTTGTAGGATTTCTAGCAGTGCTCCTTTCAGACGTTGAAGGAATGTCTGTGTTGAGAGCTTCTGATGACTTGTCTTCAAAACCTGCAAATTCAATTTCTATACCTGCAAAAATTTCATTCTGCTTTGACTTTTCAGAGTCAAGCTTATCATCAAAACGAACACTGATTGATTCTTCCACAATATGTGTTTCTGTATTGTATACTCTGTACCCTCTTGAGCGTTCAGAGTATCCTAACATAATACACTTCTGTGCTTTAGAGTCAAACTTGTTCAAATAATTCTTTGTATTTAATATAAAGCAAGTACATCCAAATGGATGAAAATATGAAATGTTGGGCTTTCTGTTCTTCCACAATTCATATGGAGTCTTTTCCAGAATAGGTCTTATTGAGATTCTATTCTGAATGTAGCACGCTGTGTTTATTGCCTCTGCCCAGAAAGTCTTAGCAACGTTTGTCTCATTGATCATGGTTCTGGCCATTTCTTGCAATGTTCTGTTCTTTCGTTCTACAACTCCATTTTGTTGGGGAGTTCTAGGACAAGAGAAATCATGCAGAATGCCTCTGTCATTAAATAATGACTCAAAATCTTTATTTTCAAATTCTCCACCATGATCACTTCTGACTTTAACGATTCTAAGATCTTTTTCATTCTGAACTTGGTTACAGAAGGTAACAAACACAGAGTGTGACTCGTCCTTGTGTCTTAAGAACTTTACCCATGTCCATCTGCTATAGTCATCTACGATTACTAACCCATACTTCTTACCACTGACTGAAGCAGTTTTAACTGGTCCAAATAAGTCAATGTGCAGAAGTTCTAATGGCTTAGAGGTGGAAACAACATTTTTGGATTTAAAAGAAGGTTTTGCAAATTTGCCTTTCTGACATGCTTCACACAGAGCATCTGAATTGAACTTCAAATTAGGAAGTCCTCTGACCAGATTGAGTTTGTTAATCTGAGATATTCTTCTCATACTAACATGCCCCAATCTTCTGTGCCAGATCCACTGCTCGTTGTTAACAGACAGAAGACATTTTACATTCTGACTCTTTAGTTCAGAAAGTTTGATTTTGTAAATGTTGTTTTTCCTCTTACCATTAAACAGGATAGTCCCATCTTTCTGACTAACAGCTTTACATGATTTTTGATTAAAGATTATATCATAACCGTTATCACTTAATTGACTTATGGATAACAGATTATGCATCAATCCATCTACTAGCAGAACATTATTAATAGAGGGAAGATTTCCATAACCTACAGTTCCAGAGCCAATTATCTTTCCCCTCTGATTGCCTCCAAAGCCAACGTGGCCTCCAGGCTTAAGTTCCAGGCTTTGGAACATATGCCTTCTTCCCGTCATGTGTCGTGAGCAGCCAGAGTCCAGGTACCATGACTGGTGTTTCTGACTTGCTGCTAAAGATATCTGCAACATGTATTATTTTGTCCTTAGGTACCCAGATTTTCTTGGGTCCTGATTTGTTAGTTTTACCAAAACTCTGGTTGAATTTTGGTTTCACAGAGTGCTTACTGCTAGTATATTTGATATCATGTGTGTGACCATACACAAAGTGTGAATTTAGAGGAGTGTGTTTAATGGTTAAGTCCATGACATTCTTTGGTGTAGGAACCTTACCTTGGTATCCTATTCCTTTCCTGCCGTTTCTGCTAACTCCATAGATCATTGAAGCCATTCTGCTTCTATCTATGCTTTTAGCTAGGAACTTCTGGAAACTGTGATCATACTCCTTGATGATCTCATCAGCGTTGTTGGGAGTTTCAGAAATTGGTTCCTTCTGAGAGTTTTGTAAAGTGTTTTCTAATTTTGAAATCTTATTTCTCAGCTCAGAGTTTTCCAATTTGAGACTCTCAGACTTATTAGAGTCAGATTCAAGATTCCTTTTCAGGTCTCTGAATTTAGCTCTAATTTGCTGATAACGTTCCAGAATCTCATTGAGGCTTTCAGCAAGTTCAGCCTTTGTAAAGTTAACAGCGAAGTTAGGAAATACCTCTTCTGTGTCTGATTCTGAGTCTGATTCAGAAGCTTCACTATCTTCTGAAATGTTTGCCATGAGAGCTATGTTTGCCCTTTCATCATCTGATTCTGAGTCAGCTTCAGACGAGTCAGAGTCATCCCATGTAGCCATGAGACTTTTCTTCTTCTCTCTTCCAAACTTCTTTTTGGGCTTTTCCCTCTGAAGCTTTGGGCAGTCACTCTTGTAGTGTCCTTGCTCATTGCACTCATAGCAGATGATGTCTTTTGTGTTTGGCTTTTTGCTACTGGAGGAGCCTTCAGATCTTCTGTATCCAGAGGAAGAATCTGTCCTTCTGTATCTGGAAGAAGACTCGTTCTGATCAGATCTTCTGGGATTCCTGAACTTCCTTTGTCTTTGCTTCCATAGTTGATTTACTCTTCTGGAGAGAAGGGAAAGTTCGTCTTCTTCTGATGAGGATCCATCAGATGTTTCTTCAACTGCCTGCAAAACTTTAGACTCAAATTTTCTGTTAGATTTTAATGCTAAAGGCTTACCTTGCTTCTGAGGCTCATCAGCTTCTAGCTCTATCTCATGACTTCTGAGGGAGCTGATAAGTTCCTCCAGAGTGATTTTGTTGAGATCTTTAGCTAGCTTCAGAGCGGTAACCATAGGCCTCCACTGCTTGGGTAAACTTCTGATTATTTTCTTGACATGGTCAGCAGTAGAGTATCCTTTGTCCAGAACTTTGAGACCAGCTACCAGAATCTGGAATCTAGAGAACATAGTTTCAATGGATTCAGATTCTTCCATTTTGAACGCCTCATACTTCTGAATGAGCGCCAGAGCTTTTGTTTCTTTGACCTGAACGTTGCCCTCATGCGTCATTCTGAGAGAATCAAAGATATTTTTTGTTGTGTCTCTGTTGGAGATCTTTTCATACTCAGTATAGGAGATGGCACTGAGGAGGATGGTTCTGGCCTTGTGGTGATTCTTGAAGTCACGCTTTTGTTGATCAGTCATTGATTTTCTATCAATCTTATGACCACTTGCATTCACAGGGTGCGTGTATCCATCTGTCACCATATCCCACAGATCAGCATCATGTGCTAGAAAGAAGCTTTCAATTCTGTCTTTCTAGTAATCAAAGTTTTCTCCATCAAAGACTGGAGGTTTGCCACTGAATCTGTCTCTGTCCTCATTGTTGTCATTGCTGATGTGAGAATTGTTTCCTGCCATTGTGTTTTTCTGACGCTGGATCTTGTACTGACACGGTTAAGTGTTTTAGCTCAGAACCAGGCGCTCTGATGCCAATTGAAGTGGTGAAAAACACAAGAAGGGGGGGTTGAATTGTAAAACTGAAATCTAAAACAATGAACACGATATTTTTATCCTGGTTCGTTTGATCTCAAACTACTCCAGTCCACCCGTCAAGGTGATTTCGCCTCTCTCCAACGAGGTCTTAATTCACTATATTCAACTGAATATTACAGACTGCTTTAACAACTGCTAAAGCCTTCTTGATTCAAACCACAACCCGGTTTGTCAAGGTAACACTTTCTTACAAAGAGATAAAACAATGTGTGTGGATGTTTTCTACAAAACTTTATCACAACTGTGATGTATACACAAATTGAAGCTTAGAAACTAGATTGCTAAACAGTAATGGAATATCAGAGTGTGTGGTTTAGCAAAACTGGTAGAACGAAGATTATGGTTCAGCTTTTGTGCGTGTAGAGATTTGGAGAGCATTAACCATTTCAATTTTCAAAGCTTTGTTTATATAGCACTGAGATGATGAACGTTGGATGCAATATTCTTGATTCAATGCTAATAACAAACTTTCCTTATTGAGCAGATCTTGTCTGGAATGAAGCCGTTGGAATTAATTTGCTTTCAATGCACAGTACCGTTGCTTACTTAATGCAAGTTCTGGCTTGGCTCATTCTGATTCTGCTTCGCTGCTGATGAACCATTGTGTTTCTGTATCAGAGTGTTTGAGCGCAGTTATGTTCATCAAGCTTCAGCATGTACGTGAGTTGATCGTCTGATTTTGACGTTCTGATGTAGCAACTTCTGATGCTGGTGTCTGAAATCAAGTTCTGATGCTGAATAGATGTGATCTTGCTTATTTCAATCAGCGTATCTGCAAGTCAGAACATAATAATTTTAGGCAGCAGATAGTTCATTCATGAAACTTATAAATACTATATCTTTTCACTTTGTTATCATCAAAACTTAAATATAGGGTAGTAGATTCTAACATTGTTCTAAACTTGTTCATATGGGTACATGAAGGAACTTTTGGCACCCATTCCAGTGGGCATACGATGGCAAAGAAAATCCTACGGGCAGGATATTATTTGTCAACCATGGAAGCAGATTGCTATCAACACTCTCGAAACTTCCACAAGTGTCAGATCTATGCTGACAAGGTGCACATACCTCTGGTTCCTCTGAATGTCTTGACGGCTCCTTGGCCCTTTGCTATGTGGGGCATCGATATGATTGGGGAAATCAAACCAACAGCCTCTAATGGACACCGCTTCATCTTGGTGGCCATTGACTATTTTACAAAGTGGGTTGAGGCAGCCTCTTTCGCTTCTGTTACCAAAAATGTTGTAGCCCGGTTTATTAAACAGAATCTCATCTATCCTTATGGTATCCCGGAGAGGATCATCACAGACAATGGTACGAATCTAAACAATACTATGATCACCGCCCTGTGCGAGCAATTCAAGATCCAACATCATAATTCTTCCCCTTACCGACCAAAGATGAATGGTGATGTCGAAGTCGCAAATAGGAATATCAAAAAGATCATACAGAAAATGACAGTCACATACAAAGACTGGCATGAGATGCTACCATTCTCTCTCCATGGGTATCATACCACAGCTCGCACATCAACCAGGGCAACACCCTACTCTTTGGTATATGGCATGGAGGTCGTCTTGCCTATTAAGGTCTAGATCCCCTCTCTAAGAATTATGAAGGATGCAGGGCTGAATGAAGAAGATTGGATCCAAACTCGTCTTGATCAACTAAACTTGATTGATGAGAAAAGACTTATTGCTGTCTGTCATGGTCAAATGTATCAAAAATGAATTATCAAGGCTTTCAAAAAAAAGTTCAGACGAAAAGTGTATCAAGTTGGGGATTTAGTGATCAAACGTATCATACAGGTGATCCCAAGGGAAAATGGACTCCTACCTACGAAGAACCATTTGTAATAAAAAGCATATTCTCTGGTGGAGCAATGATCTTGACCACCATGGACAGCGACGACCTGCCGCACCCTATGAATGCAGACATAGTCAAAAGATACTACGCATAAAGAGACCCGCTAGGTCGACACACCTAGGAAAAACAAGGGCATCCCGGCGAACCAAAAGGGTTCGGGCAAAAATTAGGGATAAAACGGAAAAAAATCTATACACCCAGCAAGTTGAAAACCCGTAAGGGAGACTTGGGATAAAAAGGGTATCCCGGTGGACTGAAAACCCGAAAGGGCGGTCCAGGCAAAAGTTAGGGAATTAAAGTGTATGTTCTCTTTGAAAGTCGGGCTGTAGAGACCATGGAAAGGCAAGGGGATTTATTTTCTCCTAAGCCTCAGTCATATGCTAGTTGCTCACTTCCTGATTCAGTTGATTGGAAGAAGGTTTCCACCAGATATGCGGAAGAAAACCAGAGGTTGAAGGCTCAGATTTCCAGGCTTACAGGGAAGCGCCAACGTATAGAGTGATCTCCATCAGCTTTGCTTCTTAGGGTTTTATACTTTATTTTCATCTTGTACTTGGGATTATTGAAACTTGTAATCCATTTTGAAGTTATTATAATAAAAATTTTCAGTATTTCAAAAGTGTTATTACTTTGATATTTACAATGTGTTTATAAATCCTTAAGTCCCTTGAAATATTAATAATAAAAATAAATCATGTGCATTTCATATCATGCATCTTATTGTACATATTTCTTGCATTTGTTATGCATATCCAGGTGTCTTACCAAGCTTCTTTACTTTGTTCAACAAGTTGTCTCACGACTACAACACTCGAACTAATTTTAGAAGGAAGATGGACAACTTAGAACAAGAGAATCGCAAGCTGCGCGAGGAAGTTTCTTCTTTTAAGGCGGTGTTGTACCCCAAAATTTTCCCTCTCACTTATCAAGAATTTTCTCACAAGATCTCCTTGGGCTCAAGACTGCACTAGGGTTGATCAACTCAAGACACCTCTTTAAGCACTGATGACCAAAATTAGGGTTTGAGATTGCACAAGGATATTTGAACTTTCAATGCTTCATATGACTTTCATGGATCACTATGGACCCCCAAGATTACTCATGTCAAGTTTCAAGCCTTGGGTCACACTTTTGCTCAGTCATTTGAGCAGTTGACCTAAAAATCAACTGTATTGGGGAAAAAGTCAACCATGACCAATTTACAGTCAAACTTCATAATTTTTTATCCACTTCAACATTTTAGACTCATATGTATCATTTGATCAAGTTTGGACAATAATTCCCCAAAAAATTTGATCAAATCTCCAAAAGGGCAAAATGGTCAAAATTAGGGTTTTGACTGGGAAAGGGTAATTTCTGATTTATGACCTAGCAAATGATCAATTGGTTTAAGGAATGACCTCAAGAGTCCAATTGCATCATTTTTACCTAATGACATGGCTCAAAACATTGCTCAAGTCCAATGGATTGACAGATGAATTTTCAGTCAACTGATCAAAGTCAACTGTATATTGAAAAGTCAAACTTTGACTTTTTGGTCAAATTCAAATGCCAAAGATCACAATTCATCAAAACATGTGAAAATATGAAACTTATTCATCAAGAAATCAAAATTCAAGATTTCATTTTTAAAAGTTAAATTTTCTAAACTTAGAAATTTTTCTAAGTGTTGGAAATTTCTTATTTTTTCATAACTTTGAGTAAACTTTTCACCATGATGAAATGTGATTCAAGAGAAACTTCCAACATGAAATTTGTAGATATCCATGAAATCTACAACTTTCCTTCACACAACTTCTTCCATAAGTGCTTGGATCTCAAGTTATAATTTTAAGAACATGTGGTCATGAAACAAAACACTTAGTAAAATTTTGCCCTAATTTGGTCAGGATTTTGACCCAACTTCATGGCACTTTTTCATATATTTACAAGGTGAATATTCAAATAAATTCAAATATTGGTTGTAGAGCACATTTCAAGCTTTCCAAAATGTCCAAGAACTCATTGAGATCATTTTTGAGTAGGGAGAATCGAAGAGATGAAGTTAGGGTTTTATCACTTGAATTACAAGTCATTTTGTGATGAACCAAATTTAAAATTCAAAATATGCTGTTAGAGGCCTCAAACTTGTTAGGCACTCCATAATTAATGACTTGCACAACTGTTAGAGGTCTCATTTCAAGCATTCAATGCATGGACATGCTTTTTATCCATTTTTGGAAGAAAGTGTACATTGCCATTTTGATAAAGTGATTTTTTGTACAAAACTTGTTCTTGAGCCTTGCACTTGTTCTCTTCTGATCATAAAAGTCCTATAACTCATAAGAAATGGTTTAAACACTTACAATCACTCAGCCCATGCTTTTACTACACATTGAAACTTGGTTTCCCTCTTTTCTTGAAAATCAAGTAACCTAGCCAAAAGCTTATAACTTGTACTTCTGACTTGCCAATGCACTCCAATCCTTTTGCTTATAGATACACAAACTATTTGCATCAAATAGACGAATTCTCAAGCCCTGAAAGGACCTAGAACTCAGAATCACATCTCATAGCTCCATTTTCATATAAACTGACCAAAAACTTGAAACTCATAACTCTCTCTCGTGTTTTCAAGCCTTTTGGTTTCTAAAGCTTCTAAACATCATTTATAACTGATCCCATATCCTATTACAGAACTATAACACCATTAACACCATCCTCCATTTTCAAAAATAGAGCTTTGTACTTGGACTTCTCCAGAACTCCTCAGGTACTTTCAGCTCAAGCTAAGCATTCCATTAGCTTCCTGGGAACTTGAAGAAGCTAACCCAACCATTGGAACTCCTTGAAAGTTGTTCAAACTTCAAACCCGATACCCTCTTGCAAGGTAATTTTTCTAACTTTGGAACTTTTTATACAGGCATCATCAATGATTTATTTGTGAACAAAACATGTAGATATCATTTCCCTAAAGCTAACCATGTCCATAGTTTCCATTAATTTTGCCTGAGCTTAGAGAATTTTAAGGTTGAATTTTCTGAGATTTTTAGGGTTCAGAATAGGGCCATTAAAATTCATGTTTATCTTTGAGCTATAGTTTTAAAGCTTTACATTTCTGAAAACGTGAGGAAATTTGCTACAAGTTTCATGTTTACAGTTTTCATTTTTGTTGAGATTTGAACAAGTTACAGTTGGTCTAGCTGGAGGTTGAAAATGAAATGGAAATTTGGGAGCGTTTTGTATCATATATTTATTGTTTTGCTTATGTTAACAGATGTATAGCCACTCTAGTGGTAGAAGCGCGCACCTGTAACCTTTGGGACCTGGGTTCGAGCCCCAGTGGTACTCTTTTGATTTTTTTTCACATTTTTTTGCATTTTCTGACCCTTTTTTGGCAGGCGCTGGGCTTCAATCTTTGGGCCTATGTTTTTTTGTTACTTCTCACCCCTTGCAGGCTATCAGCACCCCTGGCCCAGATTTTATTTTCTTTCTTTTTTTTTATGTATTTATATTTATTTATTTTCTTAAATATTTTTCTAATTCTAAAAATCATAAAAATATAAAAAAATAATAGATTTACATTTTGACATAGTTTATTTATTTTTCTCACACAAATAATTATTTTTATTAATCATACTTTATTTATTTTTACTAATTATTCTTGTAAATTTAATTAAAACTAGGTTATTATTTATTTTCTTTTACACCAATTAAAATATATTATTTTTATATAAAAAAGGCCAAAAATATTTTATAATACTATAAATTATTTTCAAGACAAAAATACAAAAATACTTTTTCTTAAACTTAATTTCCTTTTAATCAATTAATAGACTTAGGGTTTTATTTAAAATCTTTTCTTATTAAATTAGGTTTACTTTTATTATTTTAATTAATTTATTAGGTTAAAACAAATTCACTTTTTCCTAAAAAAACCCAAACAAAAATATCCATTTTCTTTATATTTGCATTCTTGCATATTTATCCATTTTATACATTATTTCCATTTAATTTCTTGTATAAATTCAATTTGGTTGTAATAGATTAATTAGGTTTATATTCTAGCAATCTCCATTTACAATTTGTACACCCCCCCTCCCATAAGTATTGTAATAGCGTAGTAACTTTAAAATTCTGTAACTTATCGCTTTATACTTAACATGCTAGTAATTAGGGTTTGTATGGAAAGACTAAAACCAATACTTAGAAAACCCTAATTCAAGACAAAATCAAGCATGAAAACAATACACTTGCACACAAACACCCCTAGGGTAAATCCACTTGGTTGCCTTTGCAAAATGGCCATATTAAGCATGTGAGGTATCTTAGCGAAAACAAACAAATACAAGATCGTAGTCCCTCGATGATGTTATCCAAGTTGCCTTTCAAATGATCTTAGTGCCTAAAAGAAAATGCTAAGATACCTTACAACATTGCTAATCATGGTTATACGATGACCCACGCCCGTCCTGTTTACATCCAAAGATAGGGTTACTTACCAAATCAATGGTAAGATAACAATGTCAAAGGAAAAGAAAATGAACAAAAATACTTTTGAGTAGGTAGAATGCTCCTAATTACTTGCTCAATTTCAAACAAAACATCCTTACTATTTTCAAAACAAACACCTACACTTTCAAACATCTTACAAACTTGAAAACATTTTCAAAAGATCAAGCATCTTTGTATACATTCTTACGAACGAGAATCATTACAAAGATTGCCTAAACAATGGCCTCTTTACAAAATACCTTCAAAAATCACACAAAGTACAATTTCAAACAAAAGCAAGTGATCTAGCAAGTAACTAGAGCCCATGGAAAACCATTGATGAAAAGGGTGCTAATACCTTCCCTTTTCATAATCTACCCCCCGAACTCAAGAAACAATCTCAAAGGTCTTTCCTTTGCTTTTTCACCTTTCCTTTTGGATAAAAGAAAAGTCGGTGGCGGCTCTTGCTAACCGCAACATTTACGATCAAACGTAAAACCTTCAAGTCAGTTCTCCGACCGTATCATAGTTACTATTGTCGACCATTGTAGAGAATTCCCTAATGTCCCCTTACTTGGCATTAGGGAAGGTATCACCTACAACCCCTGCTTAGCTTTAAGACAGTTTGGTTATGCCCGAAGGGATGGCCCTCATGAGATGCTCATTCAAGGTTTGGTATTTGACTACGAGAACGACAATCAAGGTTTTTGCCAGAGATTTATCCGAGCTTGGATGATGTTGAACAAGATAAATAGTAAGACATTGGGGCATCAGAATTCCATCCCTCTTGAGCCTTACCTCAAATGGGTACAAACTCGTGCTCAGAGTTTTATGATGCCTTATCCTTCCATTCTCCCAGTAATCATTAAGCTTATTATGGGAGGAGATGTTCCATACACGATCCTACATCCTAACATGCCCACCTCTCTTGAAGACTTACAAAGAGATTGGATACAACTCAAGGGGGAGAGATACACCTTCAAAGCCCAATTCTACGCTAGCGAGAAGAAGGTTTTGGAACTCACTAAGCAACTTCATGAGGAGCAGACTCTGAATGCCTACATTGCACCAAAGAGGATGCGTACTACCTTTTTGTCTTAGAGTTTTTGTATTATTTTGCCCAAAAAGGCATTGATGTACTCAAGCTTTAATTTATTAATATAACGTGTGTTTCCTTTTTGTATAAAAAAATTTTAATCCCTAAAATCCTTGAAATTATTGCATATGCATTTACCATTCATCATAACATAAGCAGGTTTCTTGCAACAAGTCTCCTCATCTTTCTACTGTTTATTTCAGTAAGATGGATCTCGAGCAAACGGTGAAGGACCTCCAAGCTCAAAATTCTCAGTTTCAACAGATGTTCTTAACTCTAGCCAAAGGACAAGAAGAGTTGAAGACCTTGCTGGTTGAAGAAAAGAAAAATAAGACAAAGAAGATAACCGGAGTTCTGAACATGGGAAGAAGATTCCAAGGACAAACAAGAAGGACCTTAGACTTTGCAATGTCATTTGGCAAGAAAGACAATCAAGACGGGAAAGGCAAGGAAACAGTTGTCCAACCTGATTCAGAAGAGGAAGAGGAAAAAGAAGATTATTCTGAAGAACAATACCCTCCAGTCGACGACAAGTATAAGCATCTAGAGGAACAATTAAGTGCAATGGAAATCCAAAAAGTGCCTGGATTGGACTTTTAGGAATTGGCGTTAGTGTCTGGGATTGTCATTCCCCCAAAATTCAAAGCACCTGTGTTCGCCAAATATGATGGAGTTTCATGTCCCAAAATGCATCTCCGGTCCTATGTGAGGAAAATCCAGCCTCATATTGCTGATAAAGATTTATGGGTACACTTCTTTCAAGACAGTCTGTCTTGAACTCAACTTGATTGGTTTTATCAGTTAGAAAAAGCCAATGTTCATAACTGGGAAGATCATGCCGCTTCCTTTTACAAACAATACCAGTACAACGCTGATCTTGTGCCCACCCGTACTCAACTACAGAGTATGGCCATGGTTTCAAGTGAAGGCTTTAAGGACTATGCGCAAAAATGGAGGGACTTAGAAGGAAGAGTCCAGCCTCCTCTATCTGAAAGAGAGTTGGTAGACATGTTTTTGGGCACCTTGTCTGGTCCCTTCTTTAATCATTTAATTGGGAGTTCATCTGCAGGCTTTACTGAGTTGATATTAACCGGAGAAAGGATAGAAGCTGGGATAAAGAATGGGAAGATTCAAAAAGATGCATCCTCTACTGCTGTAAGGAAACCATTCATCAGAAAGAAAGAAGTTATTGATGTATATCCTTAGAGAAATCAAGATAGGACTGAACGTCGTCTAATGGTGGGGGCTGTCATGATTCCTAAACCCGTGCCTGCTCAGCAAAGAAGTAACCAGCCAAGAATGGAACGACCAGTCAGACAATTCACCAGAATTAACATGACCCTATCTCAAGTATTACCACACTTGTTAAGATCCAACCTAGTGAATTTGAAAGAAGCTCCAAATAACCCTAACACAACCTCTCCTTACTATCATCCTAATGCCCGTTGTGCATACCATTCCGAGAGTCCTGGTCATGACACTAACAACTGTTGGGCTCTGAAGAACAAAGTACAAGACCTTCTTAAAGCCAAAGAGATTGAATTTGATGCGCCAGAAATTCCCAATGTCATTACTACCCCTATACCCAAGCACGGCCGTGATGTCAATGCCGTTGAGGAAGATATGTTTGTTACTTCAGTTGATGAACTTGTGACCCTACTCATGACTATCAAAAAGAACTTATTGAAGGCTGGTGTATTCCCAGGCTGTGATGAAAGCTGATATTTATGTTTGTCCTCACCAACCAGTTGTCCGTTGTTAAAAGCAGACATTCAATTCCTAATAGATAACAAGGATATTTTTTTCGAGAAGGCTTCATTTCCAACTGTTTCTTATAATGATGTTTCTATCGTGACCAATTCTGAAAATTCTTCCAAGGACTCCACCAAAAGACCCGTTAGAATTACACCAATTCTTAAAGTAGCTCTGTTGATAATTACAATGCCTGGACCAATCCTGTATTCGTCAGACAAAAATGTCCCGTGGAATTATGGAGGTGATGTATACTACCACGTTATCAAGCAATATTGGCCAGCTGCTGAAGATTCAAGCTCTGAGAAAGTTGACTCCGATATCAGTAATATTGTAGGGACTAGCAAGATTACCCGAATTGGAAGGGTATTCTCTCCAAAAATTGCTCCTCCAAAAGCTATTTCTGGACCCGTAATCATTCTTGTTGTTGGTGGTCCTCTAAAGGTTATTCCTAGTCCTACAATCATCTCTGCTAATACGCTTATTGACAAAACTGTTACAATCCCTGTTATCACCCCTACTGACATTCCTGCTGCCGAGTCAACCGAGACTCGAGGTAAAGGTATTCTGGTTGAGCTTGTCCGGGCGAAGGCACAATCAGTAGCTATACTTGAGACCTCCCAGAAAGAGATGGAGGAAATTCTAAAGATCATAAAAAGAAGCGACTACAACATAGTCGAGCAACTGGGGCAAAGTCCATCAAAAATTTCCATGTTGGCTTTATTATTATGTTTTGAGGCGCATGCAAAGGCCTTGGTAAAGTTCCTTAAAACTTCCCATATACCCCAAGAAACATCTTCTAATCAGTTCTGAGACTGCGTAGCCAGCTTGACTGCAGATAATGGTTTAGGTTTTACAGATGCTGATTTAACGCCAAGAGGGAGGAAGCATAACGAGGCATGTCATGTCTCAGTCGAATGCAAAGGCACGACCTTGGCTCGTGTTTTGGTGGACACTAGTTCATCTCTGAATGTGTTGCCTAAAAAGGCTCTTGATAGGATTGACTGTGAGGGATTGACATTGAAATCGAACAACATAATAGTGAGAGCCTTCGACGGCTCAAAAATGATGGTGCATGGGGAAGTGGACATCCCCATAAAAGTTTTAACCCAAACATTTGATTCAACTTTTTTTGTAATGGATATTCGCCCTTCATATTCCTGCTTATTAGGCTGACCATGGATTTACAATACTGGTGTCGTTACTTCTACATTGCATCAAATGCTGAATTATCCAATTCAAGGGAAAATCATCATCGTTCATGCAGAAGAAGAATATATGGTCCGCCATCTAAATTCCTTCAGATATGTGGAACTAGATGGTGAATTTATTGAAACTCCATTACAGCACTTTGAAGAAGTCCCGCAAGATGTGACAGTGACCAAGGTTGTGTCTCAAGTCCCCAAGATTACAAGGCCTCCACTCAAGATGTCATCTTTGAAGGATGCCAAGGCAGTGATAGAAGAAGGTGGGTGCACTATTTGGGGTCAACTCCTAGATATCCCATACAAATCTGACAAATTTGGTCTGGGTTTCACTTCAGGTTCCCAGAAAGTTGTACGCCGCGCTCGTGCCAGAGGACCACCCTTGAAGATCAGCAACCGCGAAGTCAATGCAGTGGAGGATGATGAAGACAGCTATAACCTGGAGGATTGGATTTTCCCAAGTGTCAGTGGAGGGCTCAACAACTAGGAGGCTAGAGATTTCATCCCAATCACTTTTATCCCACAGTAATTTGTCTTTAGATTTTGTCGAATCTGTAATATTAAAATAATTCAGACTCTTAAAACCTTGTTTCTTACCCGAGGCACAATGGTCATTTTGTAAGGGTTATTATCTCATTTCCATATGACATCAATGAATCATGGATGTTTTTTGCATACAAACTTTGTGCTCATTGTTTTTTTTTACATTTTCATTTCTTTCAAAGATAACTTACTCGTACACATACTCATGCTCACAATGCGGGTTTACACCCACTCAGGATCCCATGGGTAATGATTCTACTATGGCCTTCTGTGATTCTGAAAATCTAATCTACCAAGCCGAAGACGAAGGTGAGGAAGATTGTGAAGTACCAGGGGAACTCGCCAGGTTACTGCAACAAGAAGAGAGGACCATTCATCCCCACGAGGAACCAATGGATACAATCAACCTAGGTACCGAAGAAGACAAAAAAGAAGTCAAGGCGGGTGCTAATCTGGAACCCAATGTCAAAGAGCGTCTGATTCAGCTGCTACATGATTATGTTGTGTTATTTGCTTGGTCATATGAAGACATGCCAGGACTTGATACAGATATTGTAGTACATCATCTACCTACAAAAGAAGATTGTCCACCAGTGAAGCAAAAGGTCTGTCGCATGTGACCAGACATGTCGGAGAAGATTAAAGTAGAAGTCATGAACCAATTCAATGATGGATTCTTGGCCGTCACCTCCTATCCACAATGGGTTACCAATGTTGTTCTCGTGCCTAAAAAGGACGGCAAGGTACGAATGTGCGTGGACTATAGAGATTTGAATCGGGTGAGCCCTAAGGATGAGTTCCCACTTCCCCATATTGATATTCTAGTTGACAATACGGCATAACATAAAGTGTTTTCCTTCATGGACGGTTTCTCAGGCTACAACCAAATCAAAATGGCGCCTGAGGACATGGAGAAAACAACGTTTGTCACACAATGGGGCATATTCTGCTACAAGGTTATGCCATTCGGACTGAAGAATGTTAGGGCGACCTATCAGCGTGCCATGGTAGCTCTATTTCATGACATGATACATCATGAAATCAAGGTCTATGTGGACGACATGATAGCTAGATCTCAAACAGAGGAAGAGCATCTTGACCATTTACATAAACTATTTGAGAGACTAAAGAAGTACAAGTTGAGGTTGAACCTAAATAAATGCACGTTTGGGGTAAGGTCTGGTAAACTCCTAGGCCTTCTCGTCAGCAATAAGGGTATTGAAGTAGATCCTGCCAAGGTGAAAGTGATACAAGAGATGCCTGCTCCTCATACCAAGAAGGAAGTTAGAGGATTTTTGGGACGCTTAAACTACATTGCCAGATTCATTTCTCACCTGACAGATACTTGTGAACCAATCTTCAAATTACTGAAGAAAGATCAAGTAGTCAAATGAAATGATGAGTGCTAAACTGCTTTCGACAAGATCAAAGAGTACCTGCAAGAGCCTCCTATTTTTATGCCACCAGTCGAG
Source organism: Vicia faba (assembly GCA_948472305.1). NCBI lineage: Eukaryota > Viridiplantae > Streptophyta > Magnoliopsida > Fabales > Fabaceae > Vicia > Vicia faba. Next base: position 458,089,609 of record OX451735.1, on the reverse strand, counting down.
GGAAGACCATTGATTATGTATCTAACTGTTTTGTAAAATTCAATGGGGTGTGTGTTGGGGCAGCATGACGAGCCTTGTCGAAAAGAGCATGCCATTTATTACCTGAGCAAAAATTTTACCGAATGGGAAACAAGATATTCACTGCTCGATAAAACTTGATGCGCTCTGGCATGGGCTGCTCGCCGGCTAAGACAATATATGTTGACCCATACTACCTTATTGATATCTAAAATGGATCCAATAAAATACATCTTCGAGAAACCTGCCCTCTCTGGGAGAATAGCGAGATGGAAGATGATCCTGACAGAATATGACATACAGTATACTACCCAGAAAGTAATAAAGGGCAGTGTACTAGTTGATCACCTTGCTCATCAATTTGTGGAGGACTACCAGTCCATGAAGTTCGAATTCCAAGATGAAGACATCATGATGGTAAACAACTGTGAAGAATTCAGACCATATGACGGACCTGAACAAGTATCCAGATGGACCCTGGTTTTTGATGGGGCATCCAACGCACTCGACAATGGTATTGGTGATGTACTCATATATCCTGAAGGGTGTCATACTCCCTTTACTACAAGACTCTACTTCAATTGTACCAATAACATGGCAGAATAAGAAGCGTTCATTTTTAGTCTCAAAGCTTCCATAGACTTGGGGATCAAATCTTTAAATGTATTCGGAGATTCAGCTTTGGTCATCAGCCAGATCAAAGGGGAATGGGACACCAAACACCCTAACCTTATCCCCTACAAATAACATGTGTTGAAATTGATCCCACATTTTGAGAAGATTACCTTCGAGCATTTCCCGCGAGAAGAAAATCAGCTAGCAGACACACTAGCCACAATGTCATCCATGTTTAAACTTAAATGGGATAACGAGGCTCCCCAAATCACCATTGAATGAATGGATGAACCATCTCATTGTCAAGAGATTAATACTGAAGAAGTAGTGGACCAACCTTGGTTTCACGAAGTCAAGAGCTATCTCGAGGCTCAAGAATATCTGAAACGAGCTTCTGTCAATGATAAGAAGTTCTTAAGGAGATTCTCTGCTAAATTCTTCCTTAGTAATGGCATTCTCTACAAATGCAACCATGACTCGGTGTTACTCCGGTGCGTCTATAAGGTTGAAGCAAAAAAGATCATGGTTGAGTTACATGAGGGCACTTTTGGCACCCATTCCAGTGGGCATACGATGGCAAAGAAAATCCTACGGGTAGGATATTACTGGTCTAACATGGAAGCATATTTCTATCAACACTCTCGAAACTGCTACAAGTTCCAGATCTATGCTAACAAGGTGCACGTACCTCCGGTTTCTCTGAATGTCTTGACGGCTCCTTGGCCATTTGCTTTGTGGGGCATCGATATGATTGGGGAAATCAAACCAACAGCCTCTAATGGACACCACTTCATCTTGGTGGCCATTGACTATTTTACAAAGTGGGTTGAGGAAGCCTCTTTCGCTTCTGTTACCAAAAATGTTGTAGCCTGATTCATTAATCAGAATATCATATGTCGTTATGGTATCCCGGAGAGGATCATCACAAACAATGGTACGAATCTAAACAATACTATGATCACCTCCCTGTGTGAGAAATTCAAGATCCAGCATCATAATTATTCCCCTTACCGGCCAAAGATGAATGGTAATGTCGAAGCCGCAATCAAGAATATCAAAAAGATCATACAGAAAATGACAGTCACATACAAAGACTGGCATGAGATGCTACCATTCGCTCTCCACGGGTATCGTACCACAACTCGCACATCAACCGGGGAAACACCCTACTCTTTGGTATATGGCATGGAGGCTGTCTTGCCTATTGAGGTCCAGATCCCCTCTCTAAGAATTATGAAGGATGCAGGGCTGAATGAAGAAGATTGGATCCAAACTCGTCTTGATCAACTAAACTTGATTGATGAGAAAAGACTTAATGTTGTCTGTCATGGTCAAATGTATCAAAAACGAACGATCAAGGCTTTCAACAAAAAGGTCAGACGACAAGTGTATCAAGTTGGGGATTTGGTGATCAAACGTATCATACTACCGCAAGGTGATCCCAAGGGCAAATGGACTCCTACCTACGAAGGACCATTTGTAATCAAAGGCATATTCTCTAGTGGAGCAATGATCTTGACCACCATGGACAGCGACGACCTGCCGCACCCTGTGAATACAGACATAGTCAAAAGATACTACGCATAAAGAGACCCGCTAGGTCGACACACCTCGGCAAAACAAGGGCATCCCGGCGAACCAAAAGGGTTCGGGCAAAAATTAGGGATAAAACGAAAAAAATTTGTACACCTAGCAAGTTGAAAATCCAAAAGGGCAACTTGGACAAAATAGGGTATCCCAGTGGACTGAAAACCGGAAAGGGCGATCCATGCAAAAGTTAGGGAATTAAAGCGTATGTTCTCTTTGAAAGTCGGGCTGTAGAAACCATGGAGAGGAAAAGGGGTTTATTTTCTCCTAAGCCTCAGTCATATGCTAGTTGCTCACTTCCTGATTCAGTTGATTCGAAGAAGGTTGCCACCAGATATGCAGAAGAAAACCAGAGGTTGAAGGCTCAGATTGCCAGGCTTATAGGGAAGTGACAGCATATAGAGTGATCTCCATCAGCTTTACTTCTTAGGGTTTTATACTTTATTTTCATCTTGTACTTGGGATTATTGAAACTTGTAATCCATTTTGAAGTTATTATAATAAAAAATTTCAGTATTTCAAAAGTGTTATTACTTTGATATTTACAATGTGTTTATAAATCCTTAAGTCCCTTAAAATATTAATAATAAAAACAAATCATGTGCATTGCATATTGTGATACGGTGGGAGAACTGACTTGGAGTGTTTTTCGTTTGTGTTTGCAAATGTTACGGTTTAGCAAGAGTCGCCACCGACTTTTCTTTTATCCAAAAAGGAAACGTGAAAAAGCACAGGAAAGACCTTTAGAGATGTTTTCTTGAGTTCGGGGGGTAGATTATGAAAAGGGAAGGTATTAGAACCCTTTTCATCCATGGTTTTCCAGGGGCTCTTAGTTGCTTGCTAGATCACTTGCTTTTGTTTGAAATTATGCTCTGTGTGGTTTTTGAAAGTATTTTGAAAAGGCGCCATTGTTTAGGCAAACTTTGTAATAGTTCTCGTTCGTAAGAACGTATACAATGTGTTGAGCTTTTGAAGATATTTCAAGTTTTGGAAAGTGTTTTTTGAAAATGTTTTGAAAGTGTATGTGATTGTTTTTGAAAATAGCAAGGATGTTTCTTTTGAAATTGAGCAAGCAACTAAAAGTAATCTACCTACTCAAAAGGTCTTAGGTGTTCTTTTTCCTCCTCCTTTAGTTGTTGCTATCTTACCATTGTTTTGGTAAGAAGCCCCATCGTTGGATGTGAAGGGACGGGCGTTGGGTCATCGTATGACCATGATAGCAATGTTGTGAGATGACTTAGCATTTTTCTTTAGGGACTAAGATCATTTCGAAAGGAAACTTTGATAGCGTCATCGAGGAACTATGATCTTGTATTTTTTATTTGTTCGTGCTGAGACATCCCACTTGCATAACATGGCCATTTTTGTAAGGCAACAAGTGGAATAACCCTAGGGGTGCATGTGTGCAAAGTGTGTTTGATTGCATGCATTTTAGTCTTGATTAGGGTGATCTATTTGCCAATTTCATATCTTTCCATACACACCCTAGTTACTAACAATGTACGAAAGCAATAAAAGTGCAGAAATGTACAGTCCTACGCTATTACAATCATTAGGGGATGGGGGTACATATGTACGAATGGGGATTGCAAGTAATTTAAGTCCTAATTATCTATTACAACCATATTGAAATACATAATATAAGAAAGAAATGGACTTGTTTAGAAAATGTTTTTGTCTTAAGGAAATAAATTAAAAGGAAAATATTTTTATGTTTTTTTATGTTAATAAAAAAAGAGTTAATATTAAAAATGATGAAAGAGAAAATAAATGAAAGATAGAAATAGTGTTGCTGCAAGCAAAAATAACAAGGATCAGAAGTTCCTGAATCAGGAGCGCTGTGACTCAGCAGGAAACATCGGTAGGCATCAGAAGTTTTGAGTTGGTACACTCTGAGGTCCTGCAAGACACGTTAGAGGAAAAATACAGAAGTTCTGGATTGCTATGTGCTGAACTTCTAAATGTTAGAACAGTGAGAAAACCTTAGAAACTCTGTGCGTGTCAAAACAGTAGGAAGAACTCAGAAGTTCTGTATGGTTTTAAGACAGTGAACAAACAATCAGCAATTCAACATGTTATCAGCACATGAAAATCAGAAGTTCAGTGTATTTGACATGTAAGGAGAACTCAGAAGTTCTATGTTGTGTTAGAACAGTGAGTGAACATCAGAAGTTCAGTATGTGTCAACAGTGAGAAAAATCATAGAAGTTCTGTGTGTTAAAATAGTGAAGAGAACTCAGAAGTTCTGTGTGCTTAAACAGTGAGAAAATCCTAGAAGTTGTGTGTTAAAACAGTGAGTGAATCCTAGAAGTTCTGTGTGTTGAAACAGTGAGTGAATAATCAGCAGTTCAGCATGTTATCAGTTCTTTTTAAACAGCAAGTCAGAAGCATAAAAAGCACAACAGTTTACAGAAGTTCTAATCCTGATCCTGAGCCTAGCCTTAATCAAGAAGTTCTGATCCACAATTTTCCTACTTATGCAATGATATGGACAACATTAATACTATGGTATTTACATATTAATGATGTTCTGAATGAAAAATGCAAAGTCAGAAAGACTTACCTTGAACCTGGAGCGTACTTGGAGCTTTGAGTGGCTGCCTTTGGATGTTCTGGAATCATCAAGAGTAATGGAAGAGAAAATGCCAAGTTCTTTGATTCAAAGAGAAGAACAAAGGTTTGGTTTTTTGTTTGGGAAATCTGGATTTTTATGAAGAGTTTCACAGGTTTCTTTTTCTCTTTTGATAGTTTTCTCATTCCAAAAGCCAACCCCTTGAACGTGTGATGGATCCAAGTATTTATAGATGAAATTGCTGTGATTTGGGGGGGGGGGGGGGGGAAATGGGATTTAAACCTGTTTTGGCATCATGTTCCTTTGCTTTTTCATCACAGTTTTCGTATGCTAGTTTGGTTCAATCATGGGATGCAAGCGTAGGCTGAACCAGTTGTTGGTCATAGGTCTGCAGGAGGTTGTATAAACAAGGTTTTGGGATTTGGTCAAGTTCTGACCAAAGCGTTGAATATAGCCTTCATGTGCTGAAGCGCTGCCTTGTTTTTGAAGCAAGTATGGTGGTTGTCAGCAACAATTAAGGAAAAGCAAAAAGCAAAGCATGGGCTTAGTAGCGAAGTTGCTATCCCAAGACAGTAGAGGTACACGTGGTGAAAATCCTTTGGATAAAGACTCAGAAGGTGGTTGTGAGCATTAAATGAGCATTAAATGATGATGAGACTTATCACAACCAGAAATCCTGCAACGTGAAACTCTACACCAAGGCTTAGTTTTGGATCAGAAGTTCTACTTCAGCGTAGCATCCCATCTTCCGATCCTCTTATCTTCTGGCTCCAGCATGTTCTGAAAGAGCTTCCAGACTTTCTAGAAATCTTGCAGCACACTCCTTAACCTTCTTTGAATTACCCTGGCAAACTCTGACTGAGCTTTTGTGAAAACTTTCCCAGAAGTTCTGACCAAACTCTGTCTTGAGAATATCCAGAATTTGCTGAGCGTTATGGTGATAATCTGGTCAGAAGTTCTGAGCTTGTTATATTTTCTTAAATACTTAGAAAAAATTCTAAGTATTTAGAATTTTGACTTCTTCAAAGTAGTTTTGACTTTTTGAATTCTTGATGAAACAAACTTCATATTCCAACATGTCTTGATGAAATATGATTTTTGAGATTTGATTTTGATCCAAAAGTCAAAGTTAGACTTCTCAATGTGCAAATGACCATTTTGCCCTTGTGAATGGTTTGCTTGGAAAATTTGATAATTCAAGGCTTGGAATTTGATGAAAGCAAACTTGAGGATCCAGGGTGATTCCTTGAGAAATGAGAAGGCAAATTTTGGGGTACAACACATATCATGCATCATATTGCACATATTTCTTGCATTTGTTATGCATATCCAGGTGTCTTACCAAGCTTCTTTACTTTGTTCAACAAGTTATCTCACCACTACAACACTCGAGCTAATTTCAGAAGGAAGATGGACAACTTAGAACAAGAGAATCGCGAGTTGCGCGAGGAAGTTTCTTCTTTGAAGGACGGTGTTGTACCCCAAAATTTTCCCTCTCACTTATCAAGAATTTTCTCACAAGATCTCCTTGGGCTCAAGACTACACAAAGGTTGATCAGCTCAAGACACCTCCTTGAGCACTGATGACCAAAATTAGGGTTTGAGATTGCACAAGGATATTTGAACTTTCAATGATTCATATGACTTTCATGGATCTTTATGGACCCCCAAGATCACTCATGTCAAGTTTCAAGCCTTGGATCACACTTTTGCTTAGTCAATTGAGCAATAGACCTAAAAATCAACTGTATTGGGGAAAAAGTCAACTGTGGCCAATTTACAGTCAAACTTCATAATTTTTTATCCACATCAACATTTTAAACTCATATGTATCATTTGATCAAATTTGAACCATAATTCTTCAAGAAATTTGATCAAATCTTCAAAAGGGCAAAATGGTCAAAATTAGGGTTTTGACTGAGAAAGGGGAATTTCTGATTTTTGACCTAGCAAATGATCAATTGGTTTAAGGAATGATCTAAATAGTCCAATTTCATAATTTTGAAATAATGACATGGCTCAAAACATTGCAAGTCTAATGGGTTGACAGATGAATTTTGCAGTCAACTGATCAAAAGTCAACTGCATACTGAAAAGTCAAACTTTGACTTTTTGGACAAATTCAAATGCCAAAGATAACAATTCATCAAAACATGTAAAAATATGAAACTTATTCATCAAGAAATGAAAAATTCAAGATTTCATTTTGAAAAGTTAAAATTTCTAAAGTTGGAAATTTTTCAAAGTGTTGGAAATTTCTTATTTTTTCATAACTTTAAGCAAAACATTTCCCATGATGCAAGCTGATTCAAAAGAAACTTCCAAAAGGAAAGTTGTAGATCTCCATGAAATCTACAACTTTTCTTCACACAACTCCTTCCAAAAGTGCTTATATCTCAAGTTATAATTTTAAGAATACATGGTCATGAAACAAAACACTTAGTGAAATTTTGCTCTAATTTGGTCAGGATTTTGACCCAACTTCATGGAACTTTTTCATATAGTTACAAGGGGAATCTTAGAAAGCAATTCAAAAATGGGTTGTATATAACATTGCAAGCTTTCTAAAATGTCCAAGAACTCCTTGAGATCATCTTTGAGTAGGGAGAATCGAAGAGATGAAGTTAGGGTTTTATCACTTGAATTACAAGGCATTTTGTGATGAACAAAATTCAAATTCAAAGTTATGCTGCATAACCTCTACTTTGCAGGCCTCAAACTTGTTAGGCACTCCATAATTAATAGCTTGCACAGCTGTTAGAGGTCTCATTTCAATCATTCAATGCAAGGCCATGCTTTATGTCCATTTTGGGAAGAAAGTGTACATTGCCATTTTGATAAAGTGCTTTTTTACACAAAACTTGTTCTTGAGCCTTGCACTTGTTGACTTCTGATCATACAAGTCCCATAACCCATAAGAAACTTGTTATACACTTACAATCACTTAGCCCATGCTTGTACCTCATATTGAAACTTGGTTTCCCACTTTTCTTCAAAATCAATAAACCTAGCAATTAGCTGAAAACTTGTACTTCTGATTGTCCAAACCACTCCAATCCTTTTGCTTATAGATATACAAACCATTTGACACAAAGATATGAATGCTTAAGCCCTCAAACACTTTGAAATCAGAACTTGCACCAAAAACCTCAATTACTTGTCATTTCTGACCTTGAACTTCAAATACACAATCCACTTATGCGTTTTCACTTTTAATCAATCACAAAGCTTCTATAACTCATATAGAGGTTATCCAAACCCTTACTAAAAAACAGTAACACCATTTTCACCATCCTCCATTTTCAAAAACAGGGGTCTACAAGTGGACTTCTCCAGAACTCCTCAGCCACTTCCAGCTCAAGCTAAGAATCCCTTTAGCTTCCTAGGAACTTGAGGAAGCTAACCCAATCATTGGAACTCACTGAAAGCTGCTCAAACTTCAAACCCGATACCCTCTTGCAAGGTAAGTTTTCTAACTTTGGAACTTTTCATACAGGTATAATCAATGATTTATTTGTGAATGAAACGTGTAGATATCATTGTCCTAAAGCTAACCATGTTCATAGTTTTCATTAATTTTGTTTGAGCTTAGAGAATTTTAAGATTGAAATTTTTGAGATTTTTAGGGTTCATATTAGGGCCAATGAAATTCATGTTTGTCTTTGAGCTATAGTTTTAATGCTTTACATTTCTGAAATCGTGAGGAAATTTTCTACAATTTTCATGTTTATAGTTTTCATTTTTGTTGAGATTTGAACAAGTTACAGAGGTTCTGGCTGGGCGTGAGGTTGAAGATGAAGTTGGCCTTAGGAACATATTTGCCTTATGTATTTATTGTTTGATTTATATAAACGGATGTATAGCCACCACAATGGAAGAGCCGCATGCCTGTAACCCTTGGGACCTGGGTTCGAGCCCCAGTGATGCCCTTTTGGTTTTTTCATATTTTTGCAATTCTGATCTTTTCTTTTTGGCAGGCGTTGGGCCTCCCTTTGGGCCTTTTTGTTTTTTTTATCTCTAACCCCCCTGTTTCATTTCACACCCCTGGCCCAGTTTTTATTTTCTTTTCTTATTTTCATTTTATTTATTTTCTTAAATATTTTTCTAGTATTAAAAAAATCATAAAAAATATAAAAATAATAGATTTATATTTTGACATAGTTTATTTATTTTTCTCACACAAAAAATTATTTTATTAATCATACTTTATTCATTTTACTAATTATCTTTGTAAATTTAATTAAAAATAGGTTTTAGTTATTTTATTTTACACAATTTAAATATATTATTTTAAAATATAAAAAGACCAAAAATATCTTATAATACTATAATTTATTTTAAAGACAAAAATACCAAAAAAATACTTTTCTTATAAATTCAATTTCTTTTTTTAATCAATTAATAGATTTAGGGTTTTATTTAAAATCTTTTATTAGTAAATTTAGGTTTTATTTTTAATTAATTATTTTCTTCTAGCTAATTAGAGTAAAAAATCAAAACCCCTTTTCTCATGAATTCTAGCTAATTTAGGTTTTATTTTTAATTAATTATTTTCTTCTAGCTAATTTATTCATCTTGTACATTATTTATTTCAATTCTTGTATAAATTCAATATGGTTGTAATAGATTAATTAGGTTTATTTTCTTGCAATCCCCATTTATAATTTGTACACCCCCCTCCCACAAGTATTGTAATAGCATAGTAACTTTAAATTCTGCAATTTATCGCTTTATATACAAATGCTAGTAATTATGGTTTGTATGGAAAGACTAAAACCAATACTTAGAAAACCCTAATTCAAGACAAGATCAAGCATGAGAACAATACACCTGCACACAAGCACCCCTAGGATAAATCCACTTGGTTGCCTTTACCAAATGGCCATATTACGCATGTGAGGTATCTTAGTAAAAACAAACAAAATACAAGATCATAGTCCCTCGATGACGCTATCTAAGTTGCCTTTTAAATGATCTTAGTCCCTAAAAGAAAATGCTAAGATACCTTGCAACATTGCTAATCATGGTTATACGATGACCCACGCCCGTCCCATTTACATCCAAAGATAGGGTTACTTACCAAATCAATGGTAAGATAACAATGTCAAAGGAAAAAGAAAATGAACAAGAAAGACTTTTGAGTAGGTAGAATGCTCCTAATTAGTTGCTCAATTTCAAAACATCCTTGCTATTTTCAAAACAAACACCTACACTTTCAAAACCTCTTACAAACTTGAAAACATTTTCAAAAGATCAAACATCTTTGTATACATTCTTACGAACGAGAATCATTACAAAGATTTCCTAAACGATGGCATCTTTACAAAATACTTTCAAAAACCACACAAAGCATAATTTCAAACAAAAAGCAAGTGATCTAGCAAGTAACTAAGAGCCCATGGAAAACCATGGATAAAAAGGGTGCTAATACCTTCCCTTTTCATAATCTATCCCCCGAACTCAAGAAATAATCTCAAAGGTCTTTCCTGTGCTTTTTCACCTTTCCTTTTGGATAAAAGAAAAGTCTGCGACGACTCTTGCTAACCGCAACATTTGCAATCAAACGCAAAACCTTTAAGTCAGTTCTCCCACCATATCACAGCCGGCATGGCCAATCTCATTGCTCTGATGGAATCTCTGGTGGTTGCTCAGAATCATCCACCGAGTGTTCAACTTTAACAAACAAGGGTTACTACTGAAGCTCCGACTGTTCCTGTGTCTGCTACTCCAGCTGTTGTTCAGAATCGTATGCCTCAAGGTTGTCCATGGGGAATTCCAGAGAACTTTTCCCCTGAAGGTTTCAATCTTGGTCCTCAAGATACTCCAGTTGTTCAGACTATTGTTACTCCTGCACCTCTTGTGGTGCATACTGCTCCTGTGGTGCCTCCTTTGGTGAATATGGTTCTAGTTGTTAATGATGTTATGCGTTGTCCCTTTCCTCCACCAAGTGAAGACTTAGGTCTCTATGATAGAATGGATGATTTTCAGAAACAGTTTGACAAGATGCAGAGGGAGATGAAGGCCCTCAGGGGAAAGGAATTGTTAGGGCAGAACATCAATGATTTATGCTTGGTCCAGAATTTCAAGATACCTGTGAAGTTTAAGGTCTCGGAATTCTAGAAGTACAAGGGCAACACTTGTCCTCGTGCTCATCTTGTGATGTATGTAAGAATAATGTCTACCCATACTGATGATCAACATTTGTTGATTCACTTTTTTTAGGATAGTTTGACTGGTGCTGCGCTGAAATGGTATATGAGTTTGGACAGTGTCAACACCCATACTTTCAATGACTTGGGAGAAGCATTTATTAGACAATACAAATATAACATGGACATGGCGCCTGACCATGATCAACTCAGGGCCATGGTCCAGAAGGACAGGGAATCGTTCAAAGAATATGCAGAGATGGCGTGAGGTAGCCGCCCAAGTGATTCCTCCCATGGAAGAGAAGGAGATGACTAAGATTTTCTTGAAGACCCTGGGTGCTTTCTACTATGAGAGGATGGTAGCGAGTGCACCAAGTGACTTTACTGAAATGGTGGGAATGGGTATCCGCTTAGAAGAGGTTGTAAGAGAGGGTCATTTAACAAAAGGGGAAAATGCTGGAAGTGCGAAGAAGCCATCCTATGGGTTTGCCAAAAATAAGGAAGGAGATATGAATGTTGTTATGCAAGAGAGGATGGCTAACACTCCTAATAGAAATTATCAGCTTCATCAGCAAGTCGCCTCAGTTACTCTGGTTGTCGGTGTAGCTCCAACCACCATTTCTTATCAGAGACCGTCCTATCAGGGGAATCAAGGGCATAACCAGAGAAGGGAGAGTTATAAACCTATTCATATGAGTTATACATATTTACTCCCGACGTTAATTCAGAAGAAGTTGGTTCATACCCGACCACCTCCCGATGTACCATCACCATTACCTTGGTATTACAAGGCAGACCAAACATGTGCTTTTCATCAGGGAGCACCAGGGCACAATGTTGAGAACTTCTATCCTTTGAAGATTGAAGTGCAAAAATTGGTGAAGTCTGGTATCTTATCCTTCAAGGATGCTGGCCTTAACGTGAAATATAATCCTTTTCCCAAGCATGGAGGAGCAAATCCTCTGAACATGGTGGCCAGTTGTCCAAGCGACTTCCGAATTTTTTATGTTAATTTTGTTAGAGGAGATTTGGTGAAAATGCATGTAGACCTCTGTGAATTTAGCTATTATATGCATGACCATGATGGTTGTGCTATTTGCAATATGGATATACAGGGTTGTGACAAGATAAAGGCTGATTTGCAAGAGATAATGGATGAGGGCCTCATCCACATAATCAGGCCTAGGGCAGAGTATGAAGAGGTAGTAAACATGGTTTCTGGATGTCTTGGAGAGTTCAGAATCTTTGATGTGGAATATATGAATGAGGATCTTGTACAATTGCATGCTACTTTCTGCCACATGGTTGGCCAGGTATAACATCAGTATGGATCTTGCCGAATTTGTTGTCGGAACTCCCGAGGATGTTCAATTGTAAGGAAAGGTGTTCAGTTGTTGTTGAATAATGGAACTATCAAGGTTACAGGTCAAAGGGATGATTACCATGAAGTTGATGTGTTTGAGGTTTGTTTAGCTGAAGAAGAGTCAGATGATGAGTATGCCTCTGCAGATGAGTTCTTCTCCTCGGATGAAGATTTTTTTTCCAGAGATGACTCTGCAATGACTGAATGTGTTGAAGAGGGAGTAAATGTTAGTGTACCTTGTTTTAGTGCGCCTACCCATTTTGAAGTTGAATATCATAGCAAGCTAGCTATTACTCCATTGGTGATTAGTTTGTCGGGTCCTGTCCCCTACAAGTCAGACAAGGTTGTACCCTACAAATATAATGCTACAATTTTAGAGGATAGTGTGGAAGTTCCCATCCAGCCAATGCCTAATGTTGGAAATATTGATGAGACTAGCAGAGTGACCCGTAGTGGTCGTGTATTTACACCGGTTGTTCGTGGTGATGTTAGTACTGGAAAGAAAATTGTTGAAAATGTTGAACCCAAGAAGGCAGTGGGTGAATCTAGTGGAGCTACGCTATAAAAGGAGGTAGATGATATTTTGAAGATAATCAAGATGAGCGACTACAAAATTGTAGATCAGCTACTGCATACTCCTTCAAAATATCTATCTTGGCTTTATTGATGAGCTCCTCTGCTCACGGAGAATCTTTGATGAGGATATTGGAACAAACTTTTATGAAAAGTGACATGCCTGCAGACCAATTCAGCAGTGTAGTAGGGAACATTACATCATGTAATAACCTGAGTTTCTACGATGATCAACTGCCCGATGAAGGAAGGAATCACAACCTGGCCCTCCACATCTCTATGAACTGCAAGAATGATTCACTATCAAATGTGTTGATTGATAATAGATCTGCATTGAACGTTATACCAAGGAGCACACTTATGAATTTGAAATATCAAGGAACGCCCATGCGCCCAAGTGGCATTATTGTGAAAGTGTTTGATGGATCAAGGAAATATGTTATTAGTGAAGTGGAGTTGCCTATTCATATAGGCCCACATTTGTTTCAGATTACTTTCTGGGTCATGGATATTGTACCCGCTTATAGCTTCTTGCTGGGATGGCCATGGGTACATGAGGTAGGGGTTGTCACTTCAACTTTACACCACAAGTTGAAGCTTGTACGTGAAGGAAAAGTGGTAATTATAAATGGAGAGCAGGCATTATTGATATCTCATTTGTCCTCTTTCAGCATTGTGGAGGCGGATGAAGCTATTGTTGGAACCCAGTTCCAAGCTTTATCCATTGATAACATAAGAGGAAATGAGAATTCTATAGCTTCGTTTAAGGATGTGCAGCAGGTTGTGCGTAAAGGCCATAGTGAAGTATGGGGATGGATTGTTGATCCAGCTGTAAACAAGAATAGAGTTAGCTTGGGGTTCTCTGTGAAGAATGATAAAGGTAAGAGCTTGAAGCCGAAGTCTGCTGTAGACAAGTATCAAGACATCTTTCGTAGCGGGGGTTATCTTCATCCAACTATTTCTGGGATTAATGCCATTGTGGAAGATGAAGCCGAGCCAAAAATGCAAAATCATGTGACGCACGGAGTTAGAGTTCAGAACTGGATCACCATTGATGTTCCCTCTTGCATACATGTTTCAAAGTAATTTGTTGTTGTTAATCTTTTTGAAAAGCTTTCACTCTGCCCAAGGTGAAAGTATTAATATTGTATGGGCTTATCTATTTGCTGTGATTTTTAAAATCAATAATAAAAGTTGTCTTTGTTTCCCAAATTGTGTTTTTAATTTTAACTTTTTTTCTTGGAAAATGGTAATTAGAAAAAACCTTTCAAAATAAATGATAACTGAAATCCAATTTGAATGATCACTTGTTATATGTATCAGTTTCTAAAAGCAAACATAAATCATATGTGCAAATTAATTAAAAAACTCGTTGAAAACAATGACCCTGCACCCTCTCCCAACTTTGAATGTCCTGCGTATGAGGCCGAAGAAGAAGACTATGATGAGATTCCGGAAGAAGTCTCACGGTTGCTTGAGCGCGATGAGAACTTCATCCAGCCATATAAAGAGCCATTGGAAGTAATCAATTTGGGTTCAGAAGAAGATCTGAAGGAAGTCAAGATTGGAGCATTACTGCATCCTGATGTGAAGAGCAGGTTGATTGAGATGTTGAAAGAGTATGTGGATATTTTTGCTTGGTCTTACCAAGATATTCCTGGTTTAGATACAGATATTATAGATCATCGTTTTCCGTTGAAGCCAAAGTGCCCTTCAATCAAACAAAAGTTGCGAAGAACTCACCCAAATATGACAGTGAAGATCAAAGAAGAAGTTCTAAAGCAGATTAATGCTGGTTTTCTTGTGACATCAGTGTACTCTCAGTGGATTGCCAATATTGTCCCAGTACCGAAGAAATACGGAAAAGTTCGCATGTGCGTAGATTACAGAGATCTAAATAAAGCTAGTCCAAAAGATGATTTTCCATTGCCATAAATTGATATGTTAGTGGATAGCACAACAAAATTCAAATTTTTCTCGTTCATGGATAGATTTTCCGGGTATAATCAAATAAGGATGGCTCCTGAGGACATGTAAAAAAAAACGTTTATCACACCCTTGAGAATATTCTATTACAGAGTGATGCCCTTCAGGTTGAAGAACGCATGTGCAATGTACAAGAAGGCTATGACAACCCTATTCCATGATCTGATGCACAAGGAAATTGAGGTATATGTTGACGATATAATTGCTAAATCCCAGACTGAAGAAGGGAACATAGAAGATTTGTTGAAGTTGTTTCAGTGTTTGAGGAAGTATCGTCTCCGCTTGAATCCAAATAAATGTACCTTTGGTGTTCGATCAGGGAAATTGTTGGGTTTCATTGTTAGCCAGAGAGGGATTAAAGTTGACGATGATAAAGTCAAAGAAATTCAAGAAATGCCAGCTGTTGTACCCCAATTTTTGCCCCTAAGATCCCTTCATCATACCATGTTGATTCATTCACAATAAGATCACATTAGGATTCTTGGTTCCCCTTCCTATACTTAGCTTTGCTCTTTGAGGAATCACCAAGCACCTTGACTTGTGTTCTTTTATGATCATGAATATTTTTGTCTTGATATCTCCTCTTAATTAATAAAATGCAATGTTGGTTTGTCTTGCTTGTTACTAATATAGGTAAAGGCAATGAGATTTAGCAAGTTGCTCCATGGGTTCATGAGTTTATTTCCATGCCCTAGTCAATAAAGCTTGAGAAGTTCAAGCCTCACCGTTGGATTTGTTTTGGAATAAATGGCATGGCAAGGTTATTTTGGTTCACCACATTTCAAGGTTATCAAATTTGATTCAAAAGTACAAGGGGTTGATTGGAGAAGTTGTCATGCTTGGACAAGGCTTTGTTCCCATTGGTCACAAATGCATATTTCTCTCAATTCTCAAGATATGGAAGTGGTTTTGGTGGCTATGAGTTCTCATTGTAATTCTCAACAACTTCTATTTACAAATCATTTGTGTTGGTACAAGAAGTTTGTTCAAAATTGTCAAAGTTCCTCAAGGCATTTTTCTTGATCTAGGAACTAGGGTTTTGAACTTCAAAGAAGTATATCTTTCTCATATTTTGGTATTTTTGAGTGATTCAAATGCATCCTTCTCTTCAAAGGGTTATCAACAAATCACTTCAAAAGTTCCAAGGAGTTTTCATGTGGGAGAAACTTGATGAAGAAGAAAGATTACTAGTCCTCTAGATGAATCCCCAATTTTCCATGTGTGACTTCAAATGATCATAACTTGGTCAATTTTTATCACCTTGAGCCCATTATTTTTCCATAATGATCTTGAGGGTTTGAAATTTATGCTTTCTTTTATGTGCAAAGTGAGAAAATGGATAGAAGTTGCCTTAAGGATACAAAAGATTATAGGTCATTTCATGATATTTTGCCAACTTCAACAATTCATAACTCTCTCAATTTTTGGATATTTTGAATGGTTCAAGTCCAAAAATATCATTCAAGAGGTCTATTTCATGCCATCGTTTTTGTTCAAAAGCAAATTCTAAGAGGAAGGCCATGTTTGGATGCAAAACATTATAGGTCACTTTTGAAGAAAAATTTGAAATATTTCTAAGTATGGAAAGTCAACCCTTTTTCTCCAACTTTGACTCAATACAACTTTCATCTCAAGCATCCATTTGATCCCATTCTTTTTCCATTGCAAAGCTTGTAACCTTATCTTTCTAAAGCCTCGAGAATCATGCCCTAAGACCCTTTGAGCTGAGAATGCCATGATTTTGAAGTTGGTAACTTGGAACTGAAGTTTCATCTCAAGTCTGAATTTGAAATCTTTGTTTTGGCATCTAATCACAAGTTTTCCACGCGTTTATGCCTCTAAACATTATGATACGGTGGCAGAACCGACTGTTTATACTAGTTTTGCATTTTGTATTCGCAAATGTCGTGGTAAGCAAGAGTCGCCACCGACTTTTATTTTATCCAAACTGGAAAGGAAAAAAGCACAGAAAAATTCCTTTTTCGAGATATTCTGAGTACGGGGGGTAGATTATAGAAAGGGAAGGTATTAGCACCCTTTCTATCCGTGGTTTTCCACGGGCTCTTAGGTACTTGCTCATCATTTTAAAAATTGTTTGTGTGTGTTTGTTTTGAAAAGTCTTTTTTTTACTTTGTTTTAACCCTTGCTTCTGTCTTCAAGAGTGTTATGAAGTGTTTTTGAAAACTTTGTTTATAAAAGTGTTTGGTGTGAAAAAGTTTGATTTGAGCAAGTACCTAACAGTATCTACCTACTCGAAAAAAGATTATTTATGTTCTTGTTTCCTTTAGACAGCGCTATCCTACTATTGAGAAATAGGTAGCACCGTCGTTGGAGTTGTAAGGGTCAATTCGAAAGGGACGTATGATCACTAAAGCAATGTTAGAACGTATTAGTAGTAACCCTAATGTCTTAAGATCATATTCGAGGCAATATTTCGGAGGCGACCTTTCCGAGGCAACATTTCTGAACGGGACTTTTGATCTTTGTTAGACAAGAGGGTAACCACTAAAACACCCTATACTTAATGATCATTTACCGAAGGCAACCTAAGTGAGAGTATACCCTAGGAGTGTGCATGTGCGAGTGTTTTAATTTCAAGTTATTATCTTTGCACATTTAGGGTTTACTAGCCATTTTAAATTATCATGTAATCTTGCCATACAATCCTATTAACATACATCTAACAGTTAATATTTGCAAGAATTAAAATGCGAGAAATAAAACCTACGCTATTACAAGGCTTCGAGGAGGGGGATTAATTACATAGCCAAAAAACCTGTAAAAAACGATAAATAAAAAAACATCCTAACTAAATTATTACATACTGTAAGCAGTTACATTAATATTGAAAAAATAAGTAAACGCGCCCGACGAATTAAATGAGAAGGAATTAGGGTTTTGACCCCATCTAAACCTAATTGAAACTTAAGAAGAAAAATCATTTTTTGTTGTTTTTGATTACTTTAATAAAATAAGATTTTAATTAAATAAATAAAAACCTAATTACTAATTAATTTACATTAAGAAAAATAATTAGAATTACCTTATTTTTGTATTTTTGTTTTATTGAGAAAAGAAATAAAAAATTAAATCACATGCTAACCCTAATTTTTTAATTGATTTTAATGATTTACAAAAGTTAGAGTTACCCTAAAATTAAATTTAACTAATATTAAATTAAATTTGATAAAATAAAATAAAACCTAAGTTCTAAATTGGTGAAATTGATTTTATGATTTTTTGTGGGTAAAAAGAAAAGGTAATTTTGGTGTTGGTAAAAAAAAAGTAGAATAACTAAAGAAAGGTACATTAGAGAAAAATAAGAAATAATCCAAGGGCCTGCTGTCAGCGACTCAGATCAGAGGATGATGGTCCATAGGATGATGGTCTAGAGGATGATGGTCCAGAGGATGATGGTCCAGAGGATGATGGTCCAGAGTATGGTGATCAGAGGATTATGGTACTGGGCCTGCTCCTAGCTAGTGGACCCAGCAGGTCATGACCAGAGGGTGCTTGATCTGGTCCTGGTTGATGGGTCCAGAAGATGATCCTTAGAAAGTGCAGGCGCTGGATCTGGTGAATACAAAGGGGAAAATGCCAAAAGGTCACGCCTGGGATCGAATCCAGAATCATGAACTTCTGACTTACCTCTTCTGACCAACTACGCTGGATGTTAGTTTATCAATACAATAGAAACAAACAAATAGATCAGAACTATAGGCTTCTGGCCAGAATAAACGCGCCAGCATTTAAACTAGCCAGTAAAATTGTGACAAGCCATCGTCTTCTTCCCTGGATCTGTCGTTTAAAACTCTGAACCTTTACCTACAAACATGGCGCTGTGGCTATAACCCGGTGCATTTCAGAAACTGCATACAAGCAATATAAATAAGATTCAAGACCATGGATCAACTGGGTTTGACCCGCTGATCACAATGGTCTCCTCCATTAGGGCCAATTGTTCTTGTATGAAAACTCCCTAAAACAAACCATGAACCCTAGTCATGACAACTTGTTGTATAGTTAATGAAAATGCAATTAAATATGACCATTAGCTTGCAAACATCATAAAGTTCAAGAATATATCACTGAATCATGCTAAATGTGCCCGAATTATGATATGCGAATTCAAAAAAAAAAGAGGAACCGCGTGACTCTTACAGTGCGTTTCAAGGCTTGAGGAAGCTTGCTAATAATTGAATCTTGATCCTTGGATGTCCAGCAAGTGATTGGGATGACTAGAATGCTTTGAATTGGTATGAAACCTGGAAATTGATTCACAACTTTTGTTGAATTTTTGCAAGTTTTTTTCCTGTCCTTTATGCCTCTGCTCCCCTAATTTTTGATCTGCAATTATTCTATATGTACCCTAGAATGGATTAGGGTTGCAAACTTGTATCAAATCTTCTCCAATTATGATGATTGAATCATAATTTGATCCTTATGCAAATCTTTCCAAATCAAGCAAAATGCAATCTTTTTGTGTCCAAATGAACCTTGCATGATTTGATCTCACTTCGAGCTGTGTAATAGACCTAAACATGCACAAAATCTCAAGATTTGATTAGTTTTTGATATTTTCATGATTTTATTTTGATTTTATTTGATTTAATTGAAATAAAATCAAAATAACTGACAATAATAAAATAATGACAAGTGGGAAGGATCATGGGTCTTGGGTCATGTTGCAAACCCAGTGCAAGCATAAAAAGTTGGGCCCATTTGACAAAAATTGCAATTTTTGACACATTTGGCTTTTGGCAATTTTGCAAAGAAGGTCAACTTTGGCAATGCATAACTCTCTCAATTTTAACCCTAGAGATGTGTTCTTGGACTTTTTAGAAAGCTTAAGATGTACTCTAAGCAACCCTTTTGGTCTCATCTCAATTGAGTCTTCCATATTCATGTATGAAGCTTTGACAAAAAAAGGTGTTTTGTTGACTTTTCAAAATGACCTATAATGTCCAAATTTATATCTTCTTGTGAGTGCATATTTTGAACTTGGGAGCTGAAGATGAATTGTAGATAATTCCATCCTCTTCAATGAGCTTTGTATGGGTCATTTTTGATAAATTATGAGAAAGTTATGCTTGTCCAAAGTTGAGTTGACTTTTCCTGCAAAACCCTAATTTAGCAACTATTGGGTTTTGATGAATTGTGAGCAATCCTTGAGGAATCATGATCAATCCTTAATCAAATTATGAATAATACTTCAAAATGAGAATGTTGACCAAAAATCTTGAAGTTTGACTGTATGTGGGCCACAGTTGACTTTTGCCCTAGCATAGTCGATTTTCAGGCCTTTGAGCAATTGACCGAGCAAACTTACTCTGCAAGGCTTGAAACTTGACATGGATGATCTTGAGAACATATTAGGGAAATGGTGAGCATTTGGGACCCTTTGGACTCAAACATCTTGATGCAAAGTGAAACCCTAATTTGGGGTAGACTGCCTTATGAGAGAGTTTATCTGGTCAACCCTTGGACTTTCTTGAGCAATTTGA
Organism: Vicia faba; assembly: GCA_948472305.1. NCBI lineage: Eukaryota > Viridiplantae > Streptophyta > Magnoliopsida > Fabales > Fabaceae > Vicia > Vicia faba. The sequence continues at coordinate 458,069,242 of OX451735.1, read as the reverse complement.
GGACCTCACTTGAAATGTATTGAGAAATATGGGAGGGAAAATTTTGGGGTACAACAGCTTCCCCTGTTCAATCTTCTTAAACCTGAGGATGTAGATTGGCTTGTCTGCCTTTCGTGATCCGAAGGTGGAAGATGATTGAACACTAGAGTGCCCAGAAATTTGCACTCGCATGAAGTGGTACTGGCCTTGCAATGTCGGGAATGGGCTTATAGATGCCATTTGGAGGTTGATGTCGGAAGATGGGCTTAAAGATGTCATCAGAGGAGGCGTCAATCGCATAAGAGATTCCTTTGCGAGAGCCCGTATGCCTGTTGTTGAGGAGGACTACGATGGGGAATGTTGTTCTTTGTCTTGAGAGAAATAGAGTTTTAGGAACTTCAGTTGTCCGTTACTCTACTTGGGAATCATCTCTTAGTCGAGGAGGTGAAAATGAACTGATATTGGTCGTGCTTCAGGCTTTGCAATTTCTCAATTCTTATCTGGTCGTGCTCCAGGCTTCAGAAGGAATTAGGTGGTTATCCGGTCGCATCCGGGTTTCAACTTGAATTTAAGGCATACTAATATCCGATCGATTTCCGGTCTTCATAGTAATTGGCAGACTAAACTACTATTTGGTCGAATTCCAAACTTCGCAGTACCTTATATTGTTATCTGGTCGTGTCCCAGGTTTCAGTGTCCTTTGTCGTTATCTAATCGTGCTCCAGTCTTCATAGCATCTTATACCATTATCTGGTCGTACGCCAGGCTTTACGGTGTCTTATACCACTGTCTGGTTGATTCCAGGCGTCTTGGTATCTTGTACTGCTATCCGGTTGATTTCCAGGTTTCATAGTAACTTGCTGGGGATTAAGCTATTTTCTGGTCGATTTCCGGGCTTCATAGCTTGAACTTGAGATATACCACTATCTGGTCGATTCCAGGCTTCATAGTATTTTGGTGAAATCAAGATATTATCCGGTCGATTTCTGGGCTTCATAGCTTGAACTGGAATAGAAATCTTTGTATCGATTTGACTGAACCAGGGAAAACTTGTGAGAACTTCAACTGGGAGAGAAATCTTAGTGTCGATTTGACTGATCCCAAGGGAGGTCTCAGATTAACTTTGACTGGCATAGAAATCAGGGGAATCTTAGCGGCGATTCGGCTGACCCAAACGAAAGTCTTAAAACATCTTCAACTAGAATAGAAACCTTAGTGTCGGTTTGACTGAACCAGAGAAAATATTGAAAAGTGTTGGAATATCTTCAACTGGAATAGAAACCTTGGTATCGGTTTGACTGAACCAGAGAGAACTCGTGAGAACTTAATTGCATCTTTCCCTGAAAGGTAAAGAGTTAGTTGTATGTAATATCATGATGTATGAAATGTATTGAGTAATGATGTTCTCAAAATAAATGAGATTGTGCTTTATAATATGTATGTGCATGCCATGATGTATGGATATGCAATGCTATTGTGATATTCTCTAGCTGGGGAAAATAAATCCTGGACTACTGCTGGAGAGTATAATGAGTTAAGTTCTTTGTTTCTGTTGGGGATAGTGGCCAAAAATGATTAGCTGGAGATTTACATCCATTTTGCTTGAGAATATTCTGCCGGGGGAGACTCTGTCTGAGAATAATCTTGCGGGGGAATTACTCTGTGGGGAAGAGAGATACTCTGTTGGAAGATTTCTTGATTTGGAGAAATAAACTCAGCTGGGGATGAACTTCCATTGCTGGAGAGAAGAGCTCTATTGGAGATTGAGCTTCCGTTGTTAGAGAAATAAACTTTGCTCGGGAGATGGCTTTATAAACTGCTCATGGTTATAAAACTCGGCTGGGGAGTGCAGATATCAGCTTTTTGAAGGAACCTGTTGGGGAAGGAATTCCTGTTTGGGGATACGGAGGTCGGACCTTGGTTGTCCTTACTCTGTGGGGAATATAGGTATCATTGGCTTGTATGTGATAGTGACTTCGATTCCAACTTTCTCTGCCCCTTGTACCATGTTGGAAAAAGTACATGCGGAGATTTTGTGGATGGATCTATGTCGTGATTGTACTTAAACATGTATTTAATGAGTGTCAGTATGACATCCATCTCTGGGACATATCTGAACTGTACTTGAAACATGTGTTGAATGAGTGTCAGAATGACATCCGTCTCTGGATCGTATCTGAACTATACTTTGAAACATGTGTTGAATGAGTGTCAGAATGGCATCCGTATCTAAAGCGTATCTAAACTGTATTTGAATTGTATCTGAAAGCTGAGTCTGAATGAGTATCAGAATGGCATCTATATCTGGAGCGTATCTGAACTGTATCTGAAAGCTGAATATGAATGAGTATTATAATGGCATCCGTATCTGGAGCGTATCTAAATTGTATCGGAAAGTTGAATCTGAATGAGTATCAGAATGAAATCTGTATCTGGAGTGTATCTGAACTGTATCTGAAAGCTGAATCTGAATGAGTATCAGAATGGCATCTGTATCTGGAGCATATCTGAATTGTATCTGAAAGCTGAGTTTGAATGAGTATCAGAATGGCATCCGTATCTGGAGCGTATCTGAACTGTATCTGAAAGCTAGATCTGAATGAGTATCAGAATGGCATCTGTATCTGGAGCGTATCTGAATTGTATCTGAAAGCTGAATCTGAATGAGTATCAGAATGGCATCCGTATCTGGAACGTATCTGAACTGTATCTGAAAGTTGAATATGAATGAGTATCAGAATGGCATTTGTATCTGGAGCGTATCTGAACTGTATCTGAAAGCTGGATCTGAATGAGTATCAGAATGGCATCCGTATCTGGAGCGTATCTGAACTGTATCTGAAAGCTGAGTCTGAATGAGTATCAGAATGGCATTCGTATCTGGAGCGTATCTGAACTGTATCTGAAAGCTGAATCTGAATGAGTATCACAATGGCATCTGTATCTGGAGCGTATCTGAACTGTATCTGAATTCAGGTGCTCTTGATGAATGTTGATCAAGGTATAAGTCTTCCACTGATAGACAGATGACGGGACATAGTCGTACGTTTTAAATCCCTAACTTTTTCCTGGACCGCCCTTTCAGGTTTTCAGTCCACCGGGATACCCTTTTTTGCCCAAGCCTCCCTTTCGGGTTTACGACTTGCTGGGTGTACAGATTTTTTTCATTTTTTATCCCTAATTTTTGCCCGAACCCTTTTGGTTCGCCAGGATGCCCTTATTTTTGCCTAGGTATGTCAACCTAGCGGGTCTTTGTTATGCGTAGTATTTTCCGACTATGTCCACGCCTTCAGGATGTAGAGAGTTGTCACTGTCTGTTATGTTGTAGTACTGTCAAAAATGTTTTCTTGATGGCACATGATTCGTTGTTGGAATGCGTGCGTAATTCCCTAAGCGATTCAGATGGAGATCTGCCCCTAGTTATTTGGTACTTTTGGAGAGACTCCCCAAGGTGTATTTAGACATCATGTCATGCCCCTTGCTTATGGAAGACCTGTTATTGGAAGTGCCTTTCTCGCTGAGGTGATTCTGTCTATTGAGACGATGTCTGTTCATTTAATATCCATTGTGCGGATTTCTCTGCTTTCAAACAATTAGTCATATGTAAACAATGTCATTTAAAGAATGCAAAACTCATGTCTGTCTTGAAATATTTTTTGAAAATGTGTTTTGTGTAGTAAAATGAAATTTGCAAGAATGTGATATCAACTCAGGATTCGTAACAAAGCCTACGGGAGTCAGGATACCTTTGTAACAGTATGCTCTTAAACTAACCCATGCTTCAGCTAGGACTTTTAAGGGTTATAACATGGCCTGGTTCACGGTTCAAGAAACAAAGGATAAAGGCTCAAATTTTATTTGTACCCAACCCGCTCTTCGTGATGTTCTTCAGTCCTATGCTCAGTTAATTGCGCGTTTAGATCCCGATTGAGTCTGGAATCTTTGCTCTGATACTTGGTGATGATTCCGAAATTGAACATTTGTTTTGAAAAGGCAATCATTTTTGTAATCTTCTTTTTGTCGAGGATTTGTAGTAACCTCTTTATTTTGGTTTTCGTTATCCCTTCTTTTCCATGAATTGTTTCTTTTGTGATTACAGTCAGTGGGGTGCCCCAATTTTCTCTTAAGTCTCCTTCATAGGTTTTGACTTAATGGGATTTTATTTCGAGAGATAATGACTGCCTGTCTTGACGATTATATGGAACCATCACCATCTTTTGTTTTGGAAGGATGTCTTCGATGCCATTCATTGTGTACGAAGCGGCAGATTATGACTGAATACGTCTCTGAATTAAATGAGAAAACTACCCTGCCCCAGGTTATGATTAAGGGTTTTAATTTATGTGAAAATAAAAACTCCTACTTCTTTGGCTCGAAGGGGTTGATGAGGGATTATCTTCCTTATAACTCCATTGTTTAGGATTTGAAACAACGCCTGTACATCGTCAGCGGGGTCTGTTCAAAAGCATACTGTAGAGATTATGGTATCATTTTCGTCATCCTCCTTCTAAGGCTTAGAGTTTTTAATCGAGAGTTGAATATCATAAAAGGAAATAAGAATGCGTTTTTGAAATAGTGAATACGAATGAATTGATTCAAGACAAACATGTGCAATGCATTGATGAAATAACGAGGTTTGATATGAATAAATGTTCAAACAAATCAAAAGAAAATTACATATTGAAAATTCTAATGAACGAAAAGCCTTCTTGTGAGAACTTGTCACTTCATATGGTATGCCTTGGAGGGATGGAAGAAGAACTCAGCCTGACCGTCTTGTGCGAATTCTAGCGCTCCTTCATCAATCAGGTCTTGAATTTTATTTCTCAACGCCCAACAACTGTTGGTGTCATGTCCAGGACTGTTGGAGTGGTACACACATTTTGCATTTGGATTGTACCTTGGGGAGGCTATGTTGGGATTCTGAGGAGGGTCCCTTAACATAACCAACTTGGCCTTCAACATGCATTGCAATTCTTGAGCCAATGACATGTTGAATTCGGTGAAGCGTCTTTCAGATGTATTCTTCTTATGCCGATTTCCCCGTTGTCGTTGGAGAGGTTGTGGTTGGGCTTGTGATGTAGTAGTAATCTGGAAAGGTCTGTTCCCAACCTCATCTCTCACTGGGGGCTGATTAATGCCTTGATCCACAATTTTAACTATTTGTTTCATGGATCTGCATTCATCTTGGTGAAGCTTGTTGAGGAAGGCTCTTAGCCCTTCTTGTCCTCGAGCTAAGTTTTGGATAAGAGCCATTTTCCCCAGCATCTGGATTCTCATTGCTTCTACCTCAGCTTGCAGTTGTTCCAATTGTTCATCCTTGTTGTTGTTAGGACGTTCCTTAGTCAGATACCCAGCGAAGAGTGTTTTCAGGTCTTCTTGCCCCTTGGATAGATTCAGGAGAAATTCCTTGAACTGGGCATCTTGAGCTTGGAGATCTCTATTGTCTTGTTGGAGAGCCATTGCTGAAATAAACAGCGAGAACATGAGAGACCTGCTTTGAAACCTTCTTATGCAAATATATGTATGATATGTATGCAATGTTTTCAAGGATCTCGCGGGGTAAACAAGAAACTGTTAGAATTTGATTGCAGCTTGATTGAAGAAACTTCGTGTCGTTGAGAGTCCTTCTTCAAGAGTCAAGTTCACCATATCGAGTGGGTCATAGCCAGTGAATCAAGTTATTGTGTTTTGATCTCTAGATGGCATTGGCTAGAGGAAAATAAATCCCCTTGCCCCTTGCTAGACGTCTGATTTACCATAACCTGCATTAGAAACCCTTGAGATCCTTGAAATGGTTAAGGAAATGTTAAGGCATGATATTATGATGTGTATGTTGTGCGTTTAAGCAAAAGTGTGAGGTGATGTAAGCAAGTAAACTCGGCAAGAAATCCAAGTTATTGGATAAGGACTGTAAACAAAACCTGCAAGGAACTCATGTTGTCGGATAATAAAACTGTGCAAGTAGTTCAAGTTGAAAGCACACAAGTCACACAAACAGCCTTAGGTTTAGGCTTGCATGGGTTTTAAGGTAGTACCCTCTTGAAGTTTAGTTGGTTCAACCTGTCCTAAAAAAGTAATCGGGTTCTAGAGGATCTCAATATCACCGACCATCCTCCATCGGTCATGGTTTCAGCTTACGCAATCTTTTCTTGCGGTCGGACTTGTCTCGAGAGTATGGTCTCAATGAGTGTAGCATCGAGTATCAACCAGTTCTCAGCTTTACACCGAGGCCAGCTATCTCACTACTTCCTAATGGCCAAGTTGGTTGATTAAAGGTTCTAAGGTCATTTGATGCTTAACGACACACGTAGCGACCCCGTATTCTCCTCGTTTCTCCACAAGGGATACCGGTACCAACCAATGTGCCACATTAACGTAGCTACTGCTTCAACCGTATCGGTATACGCCCTACAGTTCCCTCACAATTTATTGCTACTTACCTAAAAGGTGTCCCCAGATCCGGGTTAGGATCTATAGTAACTCCCAAACAACCCTTAAAAGTAAAGCAACCAAGAAAAACAAGAGAAGCAAATATGATGAACTAGATCCTAAGGTATACCCTACTTATGAATCCCCAGCAGAATCGCCAGTTCTGTGATACGGTGGCAGAACCGACTGTTTATACTGGTTTTGCATTTTGTATTCGCAAATGTCGTGGTAAGCAAGAGTCGCCACCGACTTTTATTTTATCCAAACTGGAAAGGAAAAAAGCACAGAAAAATTCATTTTTCAAGATATTCTGAGTACGGGGGGTAGATTATAGAAAGGGGAGGTATTAGCACCCTTTTTATCCGTGGTTTTCCACGGGCTCTTAGGTACTTGCTCATCATTTTAAAAATTTCTTGTGTGTGTTTGTTTTGAAAAGTCTTTGTTTTACTTTGTTTTAACCCTTGCTTCTGTCTTCAAGAGTGTTACGAAGTGTTTTTGAAAACTTTGTTTATAAAAGGGTTTGGTGTGAAAAGTTTGATTTGAGCAAGTACCTAATAGTATCTACCTACTCGAAAAAAGATTATTTATGTTCTTGTTTCCTTTAGATAGCATTATCCTACTATTGAGAAATAGGTAGCACCGTCGTTGGAGTTGTAAGGGTCAATTCGAAAGGGACGTACAATCACTAAAGCAATGTTAGAATGTCTTAGTAATAACCCTAATGTCTTAAGATCATATTCGAGGCAATATTTCCGAGGCAACATTTCCGAACGGGACTTTTGATCTTTGTTAGACAAGAGGGTAACCACTAAAACACCCTATACTTAATGATCGTTTACCGAAGGCAACAGAAGTGAGAGTATACCCTAGGAGTGCGCATGTGCGAGTGTTTTAATTTCAAGTTATTATCTTTGCACATTTAGGGTTTGCTAGCCATTTTAAATTATCATGTAATCTTGCCATACAATCCTATTAACATACATCTAACAGTTAATATTTGCAAGAATTAAAATGCGAGAAATAAAACCTACGCTATTACAAGGCTTCGGGGAGGGGGATTAATTACATAGCTAAAAAACCTTTAAAAAACGATAAATAAAACAGCATCCTAACTAAACTATTACATACTGTAAGCAGTTACATTAATATTGTGAAAATAAGTAAACGCGCGCGACAAATTAAATGAGAAGGAATTAGGGTTTTGACCCCATCTAAACCTAATTGAAACTTAAGAAGAAAAATCATTTTTTGTTGTTTTTGATTACTTTGAGAAAATAAGATTTTAATTGAATAAATAAAAACCTAATTACTAATTAATTTACATTAAGAAAAATAATTAGAATTAACCTATTTTTGTATTTTTGCTTTATTGAGAAAAGAAATAAAAAATTAAATCACATGTTAATCCCTAATTTTTTAATTGATTTTAATTATTTACAAAAGTCAGAATTACCCTAAAATTAAATTTAACTAATATTAAATTAAATTTGATAAAATAAAATAAAACCTAAGTTCTAAATTGGTGAAATTGATTTTATGATTTTTTGTGGGTAAAAAAAGGTAATTTTGGTGTTGGTAAAAAAAAGCAGAATAAATAAAGAAAAGTAAATTAGAGAAAAATAAGAAATAACCCAAGGGCCTACTGTCAGCGGCTCTGATCAGAGGATGATGGTCCAGAGGATGGTGATCAGAGGATGATGGTCCAGAGGATGATGGTCCAGAGGATGGTGATCAGAGGATGATGGTACTGGGCCTGCTCCTGGCTGGTGGACCCAACAGGTTATGACCAGAGGGTGCTTGATCTGGTCATGGTTGATGGGTCCAGAAGATGATCCTTAGAAAGTGCAGGCACTAGATCTGGTGAATACAAAGGGGAAAAATTCCAAAAGGTCACGCCTGGGATCGAATCCAGAATCATGAACTTCTGACTTCCTTCTTGTGACCAACTGCGTTGGGTGTTAGTTTATCAATACAATAGAAACAAACAAATAGATCATAACTATAGGCTTCTGGCCAGAATAAACGCGCCAGCATTTAAACTGGCCACTAAAATTATGACACGCCATCGTCTTCTTCCCTGGATCTATCGTTTAAAACTCTGAACCTTTACCTACAGACATGGCGATGTGACTATAACCCTGTGCATTTCAGAAACTGCATACAAGCAATATAAATAAGATTCAAGACCATGGATCAACTGGGTTTGACCCGCTGATCACAATGGTCTCCTCCATTAGGGCCAATTGTTCCTGTATTAAAAATCCCTAAAATGAACCACGAACCCTAGCCATGGCAACTTGTTGTATAGTTAATGAAAACGCAATTAAATATGACCATTAGCTTGCAAACATCATAAGGTTCAAGAATATATCACTGAATCATGCTAAATGTGCCTGAATTATGATATGCGAATTCAAAAAAAAAAAAGAGGAACCGCGTGACTCTTACAGTGTGTTTCAAGGCTTGAGTAAGCTTGCTAATGATTGAATCTTGATCCTTGGATGTCCAGCAAGTGATTGGGATGACTACAATGCTTTGAATTGGTCTGAAACCTGGAAATTTATTCACAACTTTTGTTGAATTTTCGCAAGTTTTCTTTCTGTCCTTTACACCTCTGCTCCCCTTATTTTTTATCTGCAATTGTTCTATATGTACCCTAGAATGGATTAGGGTTGCAAACTTGTATCAAATCTTCTCCAATTATGATGATTGAATCATGATTTGATCCTTATGCAAATCTTTCCAAATCAAGCAAAATGCAATCTTTTTGTGTCCAAATGAACCTTGCACGATTTGATCTCACTTCTAGCTGTGTAATAGACCTAAACATGCACAAAATCTCAAGATTTGAATAGTTTTTGATATTTTCATGATTTTATTTTGATTTTATTTTGATTTTATTTGATTTAATTGAAATAAAATCAAAATAAATGACAAAAATAAAATAATGACAAGTGGGAAGGATCATGGGTCATGGGTCATGTTGCAAACTCAGTGCAAGCATAAAAAGTTGGGCGCATTTGACAAAAATTACAATTTTGGACACATTTGGCTTTTGGCAATTTTGCAAAAAAGGTCAACTTTGCCAATGCATAACTCTCTCAATTTTGACCCTAGAGATGTGTTCCTTGACTTTTTAGAAACCTTAAGATGTCCTTTAAGCAACCCTTTTGGTATCATCTTAATTGAGTCTTCCATGTTCATGTATGAAGCTTTGACAAAAAAGGTGTTTTTATTGACTTTTCAAAATGACCTATAATGTCCAAATTTATATCTTCTTATGAGTGCATATTTTGAACTTGGGAGCTGAAGATGAATTGTAGAGATTACATCCTCTTCAATGAGCTTTGGATGGGTCATTTTTCATAAAGTATGATAAAGTTATGCTTGGTCAAAGTTGAGTTGACTTTTCCTGCAAAACCCTAATTTAGCAACTTTTGGGTTTTGATGAATTGTGAGCAATCCTTGAGGAATCATGATCAATCCTTGGTAAAATGATGAATAATACTTCAAAATGAGAATGTTGACCAAAAATCTTGAAGTTTGACTGTATGTGGGCCACAGTTGACTTTTGCCCTAGCACAGTCGATTATCAGGCCTTTGAGCAATTGACTGAGCAAACTTCCTCTGCAAGGCTTGAAACTTGACATAGATGATCTTGAGAACATATTATGGCAATGGTGAGCATTTGGGACCCTTTGGAATCAAACATCTTGATGCAAAGTGAAACCCTAATTTGGGGTAGACTGCCTTAGGAGAGAGTTTGTCTGGTCAACCCTTGGACTTCCTTGAGCAATTTGAGGACCTCACTTGAAATGTATTGAGAAATATGGGAGGGAAAATTTTGGGGTACAACAAACATGTTTAATGAAGTTCCAAAATTTATTAGCACAACAAAACACGCGGTTTCGATGAGTTTTGATCAATTTAGAAGTCACACTTTTCTTGTTTGCAACTTCACACGATTTCCCTCCAAACTTCATCATTTCACACGCTTGGACATTCCATTTGATTCCCTTTAAATAGAGGGTCATCCCCCATTCATTTCCTCAAGCTTGGATAGCCAGAATCACCCTGCCAAACTTGTTCCATAACTCAAAATTCAACAACTTCGAAATCCATTCTCAAGCCTTTTTCAATCCAATTTTTTCATCAATTCACCTTCCTTGATCTTCCCTGAAGCTAACCATATAATTACATTCAAGAATCGTTCCCTATATTGCTCCATAGAAGTCCAGTTTCAGAGCTCTGCAACTCAACTTTAATAGGTAGATTCCTTTATCAATTCTTCAAAACTTTGATATCATTGTGATGCTCTCATTGCCCTGGTTCTAATTACAACACTTTTTTTATTGGAAACACATTTTGACCATGAAATTTTAAATCCCTTTTCAAAACATTCCTTCCAAATGGCTTGAGCTACAGTTTATATAAATTTGTCGCGAAGGTGTGGTTGTCTTCGTCTTGAAGAGACGAAGCGAATGGCATAGGTCTCGTGCTCTAATTTTACAGATTGAGCAACCTGGTTTTGGGACTGGCTGAAGGTTGAAGATGACCAATGTGTCATCTTCCAACCAATGAAGGTGCGCCATCTGTTCTTTTTCAAAAATCTGATTTAATTAATGATCCTATGCATTATTCACTAAAGTCCATAACATGCATAACGCGCCAGGTCCACTTGATCTGTTTACTAACGTGTTTTGACATTGATCAGATGGCCCATATTTTTTTTGTTTTTATTTTCTTTTCTGACTTTTATATTTAATTGTTTTAAACTTCAAAAAATCATAGAAAAATCATTTTTAGTCCAAAAAATCTGAAAAAATTATGAAAAATATTTTTGATTATTCTTTTTCTTATTTTTATTTTTTCCCAATTTTATTTTGTGTTTTGGTATTTTTTATAAAATTTCACTTTATTTGATTTGTTTTAAATGTTTAAAAATACTTTTATGCATTTTTAAATTCTGAAAAAATTATGGAATGATCCAATGATATTATGACAAATATTCCTGACCTCACTTAATTTTTATTTCTGACTTTGGTTCTACCAATCCTCTAATGGATCTACAACACATTTGGTCAACACGGATCACTTAAACATCGTTGATCATTAAATGGTACTCATGAGGATTCCAAATGGATGATATACTTGACAAAAAGCAAATGCAACTTGTTGTGTGGAGGCTTTGGTTCTACCAATCCTCTAATGAGTTCCAAATGCAAGTTTCAAGATGATCATCAAACTAACCACTAATCACTAATAATTGACTTTATCCTTTATTTTTATTATATGCCCCCTTTTATTTTTATGCACTATTTACTTTTAGCATTTAAATTTCATGTCGTTTTCATCTTTGCTCATTTGAGTATTTACTTTCTTGTCATTTTTACTTTTGCTCATTTGAGCTTTACTTTTCTTTTTCAAAACACCTATTAATCAACATAAACCCTAAAAAATCTTTAATGATACTTGGACTATTTGGTTACTATCCTTGGCAATATGGAGCATTGGACTTTTTGGACTTAGGATTAAAAACCTTGGCCTATGATTGGAGATCTTGTGACCTTATCTGATTATTTTGTCTGGAGATCTTGAGGTTTACCTCAAGGCATTGGGTTGTTTGTTTGTCTTGTATGCTGGTTATTATTATTACACTCTTTGTTTGTAATATGGAATTCACCTGTATACAGTCGTTACTCTGCCCAATTTTTATGAAGACTTAATACACTTGAAGTTTGGTTCATTCAAGAGGTCTAGTATCATTGCTTGTTTGGTTTCAATCCAAAGAATGAGAATTCTATCTTGACACATAGTGTCAAGTATTGGCCTCTTGTTGGTTAAATGGTTCTTATCCCTAGCTTTTACCTTATGCTTTAGGATAGTCCCTTCTTCTCCTCCCATCTTCTTTAATTTCAAAAATCTTCTCTCTCCTTTTGAAAAACTCTTCTTGTTTTTTTTTAACTTGAACCACTTTCATAATAAACTTGGACTTAGGTCCATGCATTTTCAAAACATTTTCATAAATAAACTTCAATAAACTTAATAATACTTTGACATTTTTTTGTGAGAAGACTAAAAGTCAATCAATCTCATTCCAAACCATTTTTCTACTTTGGCTTTTATCTTTAAACTTTTCTCAAAAAAGATTGGACTCTTGTCAACCCTTGTAGTGATGCAAACAACTATACTTCTACAATATATAGTGAAGAGAGATATTTTCCACTTGGGTGTTGAGCGAGGCATTGTTGATTTTAAAATCCAAGCCATATCCTCCACTTTGAGATGATGCAAATTCTCCTTTCTCATGATTATGGGTAGTAGGTATGTTTTCCACACGGACAATGACGATGATGTTTTATCTTATAAAAATTAAACCAACACACTTACATTTTAAAATTTTTAAAAGAGGAACTATGTGTATCATGATCCCCTATTGCACGGAAGGTGGTACGTAGGCACTAAAGGTTCGCAACCGTGGAGGGTGTAAAAACCATAAAAATATATTTCTTTTCTCACCCCCACCATCCATTTTTTTATATACAACATTTTTTTAGCCAAAATATACAGATTTTACAAAGAGGTTCCTGCGGAACACCGTAGATGTTTAGGGTGATAATACCTTCCCTTTGCATAACCAACCCCCTTACCTTGAATCTTTCCCCCCTTTTTTGGGTTATTCGCTCTTTTCCCATTCCTTTGGAAACAATAAAGTGCGGTGGCGATTTTATTTTGATTTGTACAAGTCTAGTCAATCCCATGGCTTAGTCCTAAACATTTCTAACACTACACCAGGGCCGAGAACCGAAAAGCAAGTCATAGGATTCCTTGGGCGTTTGAATTATATTTCCAGATTCATTTCTCACATGACTGCAACGTGTGAACCGATCTTTAAGTTGTTAAAGAAAGATCAAGGTTGTGTATGGACAGATGACTGCCAAAGGGCATTTGAAAGTATTAAAGAATATCTGCTTGAACCCCCTATCTTGCTCCCTCCTGTTGAAGGAAGACCATTGATTATGTATTTGACAGTGTTAGATAATTCCATGGACTGTATTCTGGGACAACAAGATGAAACAGGGAAGAAAGAGTATGCCATTTATTACCTCAGTAAAAAGTTTACTGATTGTGAGTCGCGGCATTCCATGTTGGAAAAGACATGTTGTGCTCTGGCCTGGGCAACAAAACATTTGCGGCAGTATATGTTGAATCACACCACTTGGTTGATCTTCAAAATGGATCCAATCAAGTACATTTTTGAAAAGCCTGCTCTTACTGGGAGAATTACCCACTGGTAGATGCTGCTATCTGAATATGACATCGAATACTGCACTCAAAAGCTATTAAAAGTAGCTTATTGGCAAATTATCTTGCTCACCGACCAGTTGATGATTATCAGTCTGTGAAGTATGATTTCCCTGATGAGGATGTGATGTTTTTGAAAGTGAAAGATTGTGATGAACCATTTCCTGAGGAAGGTCCTGATCCTAAATCACGTTGGAGTATGATATTTGATGGAGCTGTGAATGCTTATGGTAAAGGAATTGGTGTTGTGATTGTCACTCCACATGGATCACACATTCCTTTTACTGCAAGGTTAACATTTGATTATACTAATAATATGGAAGAATATGAGGCTTGCATCATGGGTCTCGAGGAAGCTATTGATCTCAGAATTAAAATTCTTGATGTGTATGGCAATTCAGCTTTGGTGATAAATCAGATTAAAGGAGAGTGGGATACTCGTCACCCCGGCTTGATCCCAAACAAATATTATGCTAGAAGATTGTTACCCTTCTTTAATAAAGTTGAATTCCATCACATCCCCTGAGACGAAAATCAGATGACGGATGCTCTGGAAACTCTGGCTTCTATGTATCAAGTGAATACTTGGAATGATATACCTCGAATTATAGTTCAGCGACTGGATATGCCTGCTCATGTGTTTACAACAGAAGAGGTAGCAGATGAGAAACCTTGGTATTATAATATCAAGAATTTACTCCAAACTCAGGAATACTTGATTGGTGCTTCGAGTAAAGATAGAAAGACATTGAGAAGATTGGCTGGCAGTTTCTTCCCTAGTGAAAATGTGTTCTACAAGAGAAATTATGACATGGTTTTGCTCAGATTCGTGGATAGACACGAAGCAGACATGTTGATGCATCAGATTCATGAAGGTTCATTTAGAACTCATGCCAATGGACATTCGATGGCTAAAAAGATGCTAAGGGCAGGTTACTATTGGCTGACAATGAATCTGACTGTTACATATTTGCAAAGAAGTGCCATAAATGCCAGATTTATGCGAACAAGATTCATGTGCCTCCAACACTTATCAATGTTATTTCTTCCCCGTGGCATTTCTCTATGTAGGGTATTAATATGATTGGAATGATAGAACCCAAAGCTTCGAATGGACACCGTTTTATCTTGGTATCAATTGATTACTTCACCAAATGGGTGGAAGCTGCTTCATATGCTAAGGTTACTAAGCAGGTGGTAGTGCATTTTGTTAAGAATAATCTTATATGTCGGTATGGTGTGCCGAGAAGAATCATCACTGACAATGGCTCTAATCTGAACAATAAGATGATGACAGAACTTTATGAAGAATTCAAGATTGTCCACCATAATTCATCTCCGTACAGGCCAAAGATGAATGGGGTTGTTGAAGCTGCTAATAAGAATATCAAGAAGATCATCTAGAAGATAGTTGTTACTTATAAATATTAGCATGAAATGCTCCCTTTTTCTTTATATGGATATCGGATATCTGTCTGCACTTCAGTAGGAGCAACCCTGTTCTCCCTTGTGTATGGAATGGAAGTTGTGCTCCCAATCGAGGTTGAGATTCCCTCTTTACGTGTGATAATGGAAACCAAGTTGTCAGAGGCTGAATGGGTCCAGAATAGGTTTGACTAGTTGAATTTGATTGAAGAAAAGAAAATGACGGTTTTGTGTCAGTTATATCAGAAGGGAATGAAGAAAGCTTTTGATAAGAAGGTCAAACCTCGTGAATTCAGAGAAGGCGACCTCGTGCTCGGGAAGATCATGTCTTTTAACGCTGATTCTAGGGGCAAGTGGACTTCCAATTTTGAAGGCCCATATGTTATCAAGAAAGCCTTCTCTGCAGTGTATTAATTCTTGAAACTATGGATGGTGAGGAGTTCCCACGTCCCATGAATGTTGATGCAGTTAAGAAATACTTCGCCTAAAGAAATAAAAGAACAACTGCTAAGTTGAAAACTCGAAAGGGCGGCTTAGGCAAAAAGGAGCGTCTCGGTAGGCCAAAAACCCGAAAGGGCGGTCTAGGAAAAAATTAGAGACATAAACAGAATAAAATTTCCCGCTAAGTTGAAAACCCGCAAGGGCAGCTTAGGAAAAAGTCAGGGACTTTCTTGGCAAGTAACTGCATTAGACAAGACTTGATCATTGAAGAAACAATATTCTTGGGTCCTCACCATACTAATTACTGAGTTAATCGGGAAGTTGGTAATATCCGAAGGAAGGATGTAGACTCTGGGAACCTTTAGAACCTTGTTCGAAAGGTGATAACTTTTAGACCAATACCTTATGGGTAGTACCTTCGACCTCATGCTCGTGACGTTGAACCTGTGAACCCTATATGTGTGATCTTATGTGTGATTTCTGCATCATGCATCCATAAGCATCTTTTGAAGAGATCTTATTTCAAGGGATTTAAAAATTGACCATTTGTGAATATCTCAGGTACTTTTTAACCATGGATTCTGGAAAGAGAAAGACCAGGAAGTAAAGTTTCAAGGATCCCAAGACAGATGAGTTGATCAGTCTAATCCCCAAGGTCAAGTGTTCTGTAGACTTTCAGAAGAAGTATGGATCCATCATTCCTCTCATGAAGCTAAAGATGAAGGAGGGTATTCTCTCGACCTTGGTCCAGTTCTATGATCTGATGTATCATTGCTTTACTTCTCGACTATCAGTTGATGCCTACACTAGAGGAGTATTCTTATCTGTTGGATTTACCCGTTACTGATTGTATTCCTTTTACTGGTTTGAAGGGTGAGCCAAAATCACATGAGATTACTGCTTTGATCCATCTGGGGAAGTTTGAGGTTGAAGCCCATATGACTACCAAAGGAGAGATTAGATGATTACCAGCTCATTTCTTATTGGAGAAAGCTTTCTACTTTGCCAGGATGAAGAGTACAGTCGCTTTTAAGGCCATCTTTTCTCTACTTGCTTATGGGTTGTTCTTATTTCCTAATATGGGCAGGTTTGTTGACATTAATTCTATCGGGATCTTCATGATCGGAAACCCAGTTCCTACCTTGTTGGGTAATGCTTATTACTCTATTCATCTTCGGAATTCTTATCATGGGGGGATGATCATCTGTTGCACGCCCCTGTTGTACCGGTGGTTTATCTCTCATATGCTTCAGTTTGATGCTTTTTTGGATGTCAAGAAGGAACCCTGTTGGGCTCCTAAGATCATGGCACTTACTCACTCGGATATTGATTGGTATCATCGAGCTTACCAGGACATAGAGATTATTAATAGTTGTGGTAGTTTCCCCAATGTACCTCTTCTTGGTACAAAGGGAGGAATTAACTATAACCCTGTTCTTACACGATGACAGCTCGGTTATCTGATGAGGGATAAGCCAAATAGTATTCATTTGAGTAGTTTCTTTCTGAAGGAGGGAGAAGACCATATGGAAGCTAGGGAGCAGATTGCGAAGGCCTGGCGTCACATTCATAAGAAGAGTATGGAGGATTTGGTACCTAGGGGTGTTGTTTCTTTGGAGCCATATCTTCAGTGGGTCCAAACGAGAGCTATTCAGTTGAAGATGTCGTATTCCCGGGAAACACCTATGCCTTACTTGTTTGTGAAGACCACTCCTCCATTATTAGATGATCTAGAAGAGCTATAGCTTGCTTTGGTTAGGATGCAACAGGAAAAGGACGCTTAGAAGAATAAGTGCCAAACTTTAGAGATTTCCTATAGAGCAAACTTGAAGGAGAAAGACGACTTGATTGAGATCCTCAAGAGTCGAGAGGTAGAGACTATGGAGAGGCAAGGGGATTTATTTTTTCCTAAGCCTCAATCAGATGTTGGTTACTCACTTCCTGATTCAGGTAATTGGAAGGAGGTTTCCACCAGGTATGCGGAAGAAAACCAGAGGTTGAAGGCTCAGATTGCCAGGCTCACAGGGAAGCGCCAGCGTATAGAGTGATCTCCATCAGCTTTACTTCTCAAGGTTTTAGATTTTATTTTCATCTTGTACTTGGGATCATTGAAACTTGTAATCCATTTTGGAGTTGTTATAATGAAATTTTTCAGTATTTCAAATGTGTTATTACTTTGATATTTGCAATATGTCCATAAATTTTAAATCCCTTAAAATATTAAATAATAAAATAAAATCATGTGCATTGCATATCATGCATCATATTGCACATATTTCTTTCATTTGTTATGCATATCCAGGTGTCTTACCAAGCTTCTTTACTTCATTCAGCAAGCTGACTCACCACTACAACACTCGGACTAATTTCAAAAAGAAGATGGATAACTTAAAATAAGAGAATCGCGAGCTGCGCGAGGAGGTTTCTGCTTTGAAGGTCGGCATGGACAATCTTACTGCTCTGATGGAATCTCTGGTGGCTGCTCAGAATCAGCCACCGAGTGTTCAACCTCAACCAAAAATGGCAACTAATGAAGCTCCGACTGTTCTCGTATCTGCTACTCCAGTTGTTGTTCAAAACTGCATGCCGCAAGGTTATCCATGGGGAATGCCAGAGAATTTTACACCTGAAGGTTTCAATCTTGGTCCTCAAGATACTCCAATTATTCAGACTATTGTTACTCCTGCACCTCCTGTGGTGCATACTACTCCTGCTGCACCTCCTTCGGTGAATATGGTTCTGTTTGTTAACAATGACGTGTGTCGTCCTTTCCCTCCACCGAGTGAAGACTTGGGTCTTTATGACAAAATGGATGATTTTCAAGAGCAGTTTGACAAGATGCAAAGAAAGATAAAGGCAAATAGTTATTCGGGCAGAATGTAAATGAGTTATGCTTGGTCCTAAATGTTAAGATACCTGCTAATTTTAAGGTCCTAGAGTTTTAGAAGTACAAGGGCAACATTGCCCTCGTGCTCATCTGGTGATGTATGTAAGGAGAATGTCTATCCATACTGATGATCAGCGTCTTCGGATTCACTTTTTTTAGGATAGTTTGACCGGTGCTGCGCTGAAGTGGTATATGATTTTGGACAGTGTTAACATCCATACTTTCAATGATTTGGGAGAAGCATTCATCAAACAATACAAGTACAACGTGGACATGGAGCCTGACCATGATAAACTCAGTGCCATGGTTCAGAAAGACATGGAATCATTCAAAGAATATGCACAGAGATAGCGTGAGGTAGCCGCCCAAGTGATTCCTCCCATGGAAGAGAAGGAGACGACTAATATTTTCTTGAAAACTCTGGGTGCTTTCTACTACGAGAGGATGGTAGCAAGTGCGCCAAGTGACCTTACTGAAGTGGTAGGAATGGGTATCTGCTTAGAAGAGGCTGTAAGAGAGGGCTGTTTAACAAGAAGTGAAAGCTCTGGAGGTGTAAAGAAGCCATCTTATAGGTTTACCAAGAAAAAGGAAGGGGATGCAAATGATGTTATGCAAGAGAGGAGGGTTAATACTCCTAGAAGTAATTATCAGCGTCATCAGCAAGTCGCCTCAGTTACTCCGGTTGTGGGTGAAACTTCAACTACTGTTGCTTATCAGAGACCGTCCCAGCAGGGGAATCAAGAGTATAATCAGAGAAGGGAGAGTTATGACCCTATTCCTATGAGCTACACATAGTTACTACCGGCATTGATTCAGAAGAAGCTGGTTTAGACCCGACCACCTCCCGTTGTACCATCTCCATTGCCTTGGTATTACAAGGTAGACCAAACATGTCCTTTTCATCAGGGAGCACCAGGGGCATAGTGTTGAAAATTGTTATCCTTTAAAGAATGGGGTGCAGAAATTGGTGAAGTCTGGTATTCTATCTTTCAAGGATATAGGACCTAATGTGAAAGACAGTCCTCTACCCAAGCATGGAGGAGTAAATGCTATGAATATGGTGGTCGGTTGTCCAGGCGACTTCCGGATTTTTTATATTAATCTGATTAGAGGAGATTTGGTGAAAATGCATGCATACCTCTATGAATTTAGCTACTACACACATAACCATTCCAGTTGTGCTATTTGCAGTACAGACATACAAGGTTGCAATAAGATAATGGTTGATTTACAAGAGATGATGGATGAGGGTCTCATCCATATAATCAGGCCTAGGGCAAAGTATGAAAAGGAGGTGAATATGGTTTCTGGATGTCCTGGAGAATTCAGAATTTTTTATGTAGAGTATATGAATGAGGACCTTATGTAATTGCATGCTAATTTCTTCCATATGGCTAGTCAGGTAGAACACCAGTATGGATCTTGCCGAATTTGCTGTCGGGACTCCCGAGGATGTTCAATCGTGAAGAAGGGTGTTCAGTTGTTGTTAGATAATTGAGTTATCAAGGTTACAGGTCAAAGGGATGATTATCATGAAGTTGATTTGATTGAGGTTTACTTGACTGAAGAAGAGTCGGATGAGGAGTATGCCTCTGCAGATGAGTATTTCCCCTTAGATGAGGATTAATTTTCCAAAAATGACTCAATAATGACTGATTGTGTTGAAGAAGGGGTAAACGTCATTGTACCTTGTTTTGGGGCACCCGCCCATCTTGAAGTTGAATATTATAGCAAGCCAGCTATCACCCCATTGGTGATTAGTTTTCCGGGTCCTATCCCCTACAAGTCAGATAAGGTTATGCCCTACAAATACAATGCTAAAATCTTAGAGGATGGAGTGGAAGTTCCCATCCAGTCAATGCCTGATGTTGGTAATATTGTTGAAAATAGCAGGGTGACCCGCAGCGGTCGTGTGTTTGCACCAGTTGTTCAAGGAGATGTTAGTGCTGGAAAGAAAATTGCTGAGAATGTTGAACCTAAGAAGGCTACATGTGAGACTAGTGGGGCTACGTTAGAGAAATAAGTGGATGATATTTTGAAGATAATCAAGATAAGCGACTATAGAATTGTAGATCGGCTACTGTAGACTCCTTCAAAAATATTTATCCTGGCTTTATTGATGAACTCATCTGCTCACAAAGAGTCCTTGATGAGGGTATTGGACCAAGCTTTTATGGAGAGTGATATACCAATATACCAATTCAGCAACGTAATAGGGAACATTACGTCATGTAATAATTTGAGTTTCTGCGATGATGAATTACCAGATGAAGGAAGGAATCACAACCTGGCCCTCCACTTCTCTATGAATTGCAAGAATGATTCACTATCCAATGTGCTGATTGATAATGGATCCACTTTAAACGTTATACCGAGGAGCACTCTTATAAAGTTGAAATATCAAGGAACGCATATGCGCCCGAGCGGCATCATTGTGAAAGCGTTTGATGGATCAAGGAAATCTGTTATTGGTGAAGACTTGCCTATTCATATAGGACCACATTTGTTTTAGATAACTTTCCAGGTCATGGACATTGTTCCCGATCATAGTTGTTTGTTGGGACGGCCGTGGATTCATGAGGCAGGGGCTGTCACTTTAACTTTACACCAGAAACTGAAATTTGTACGTGGAGGGAAAGTGGTAATCATAAATGGGGAACAAGCATTATTGATATCTCATTTGTCCTCTTTCAGCATTGTAGAGGTGGATGAAGTTGTTGTTGGGACCGAGTTCCAAGCCTTACCCATTGACAACATAAGAGGAAATGAGAATTCCATGGTTTCGCTTAAGGATGCACAGCAGGTTATGTGTAGCGGTCATAGCAAGGTATGGGGAGAGATTGTGGATCCACCTGGTGAACAAGAACAGAGCCGGCTTAGGGTTATCTTTGAAGAATGAGAGAGGTAAGATCGTGAAGCCAAAGTCTGCTATGAGCAAGTATCAAGACATCTTTTGTAGTGGGGGTTATCTTCATCCAACTGTTTCCATGATTAATGCCATTGTGGAAGATGAAGCAGAGCAGGAAATGCCAAATTATGTGACACACAGAGTTAGGGTTCAGAATTGGATCACCATTGATGTTCCCTCTTGCATACATGTTTCAAAGTAATTTGTTTTGTTAATATTTTTGAAAAGCTTTCACTCTGCCCAATGTGGAAGTATTAATGTTGTAGGGCTTACCTGTTTGCTGTGACTTTTAAAATCAATAATAAAAGTTGTCTTTATTTCCCAAATTGTGTCTTTATTTTCTGTTTTTTTTCTTGGAAAATGGTAATCAGAAAAAACCCTTCAAAATAAATAATAATTGAAATTCAATATGCATGATCACTTGTTATATGTGTCAGTTTCTAAAAGCAATCATAAATCATATGTGCAGATTAATTAAAAAAACCTGTTGAATACAGTGACCCTGCACCCTCTCCCAACTTTGAATGTCCTGTGTATGGGGCCGAAGAAGAAGACTATGATGAGATTCCAGAAGAGGTCTCACGGTTGCTTGAGCACGAGGAAAATACCATTCAGCCATATAAAGAGCCATTGGAAGTGATCAATTTGGGTTCAGAAGAAGATTCGAAAGAAGTCAGATTGGAGCATCGCTGCATCCTGATGTGAAGAGCAGATTGATTGAGCTGTTGAAAGAGTATGTGGATATTTTTGCTTGGTCTTACCAAGATATGCCTGTTCTATATACAAATATTGTAGAGCACCGTTTGACATTGAAGCCAGAGTTTCCGCCAATCAAACAGAAGTTGAGAAGAACTCACCCAGATATGGCAGTGAAGATCAAAGGGGGGGTTCTAAAGCATATTAATGCTGGTTTTCTTGTGACGTCAGTGTATCCTCAATGGATTGCCAATATTGTCCCAGTACCGAAAAAATACGGAAAAGTTCGCATGTGCGTAGATTACTGAGATTTAAATAAAGCTAGTCCAAAAGATGATTTTTCATTGCCACACATTGATATGTTAGTGGATAGCACAGCAAAATTCAAAGTTTTCTCGTTCATGGACGTATTTTCCAGTTATAATCAAATAAGAATGGCTCCGGAGGACATGGAAAAAACAATGTTTATCACACCCTGGGGAACATTCTATTACAGAGTGATCCCCTTCAGGTTGAAGAATGCTGGTGCAACGTACCAGAGGGCTATGACAACCCTATTCCATGATCTGATGCGCGAGGAAATCAAAGTATATGTTTATGATATGATTGCTAAATCCCAGAATGAAGAAGGGCATGTAGAAGATTTGTTGAAGTTGTTTCAGCGTTTGAGGAAGTATCGTCTCCGTTTGAATCCAAATAAATGTACCTTCGGTGTTCGATCAGGGAAATTGTTAGGTTTCATTGTTAGTCAGAAAGGAATTGAAGTTGACCCTGATAAAATCAAAGCAACTCAAGAGATGCCAGCGCCAAGAACTAAAAAACAAGTCAGAGGGTTCCTCAGGCATTTGAATTATATTTCCAGATTCTTTTCCCACATGACTGTAACATGTGAACCGATCTTTAAGTTGTTAAAGAAAGATCAAGGTTGTGTGTGGACGGATGACTGCCAACGGGTATTTGAAAGTATTAAAGAATATCTTCTTGAACCTCCAATCTTGCTCCCTCATGTCGAAGGAAGATCGTTGATTATGTACCTGACAGTGTTAGATAAATCCATGGGTTATATTCTGAGATAACGGGATGAAACAGGGGAAAGAGTTCTCTATTTATCATCTCAGTAAAAATTTCACTGATTGTGAGTCGTGGTATTCCATGCTGGAAAAGACATGTTATGCTTTGGCCTGGGAGGCAAAGCTTTTGCGGCAGTATATGTTGAGTCACACTACTTGGTTAATCTCCAAAATGGATCCAATCAAGTACTTTTTTGAAAAGGCTGCTCTTACTGGGAGACTTGCCCGCTGGCATATGTTGATATTTGAATATGATATCTGTTGTACCCCAAAATTTTCCCTCCCATATTCTTCAAGATTTGTCAAGAATCATCTTCAAATGGTTCAAGATTGCTCAAGAGATTATACAGTCAAACCACCTCCTAAGCCAGCTGAAATTAGGGTTTTGGTTCTTTCAAGGAATTTGAGGTTTTCAATGGTCCAATCAAGTCTCATAGGCCTATGTACATTCTCAAGCACCTACATACCAAGTTTCAAGATTCACAACGCCAATTTGCACAGTCAAAAGCTCCATTTGATCTACAGTCAACTACAGGGGCAAAATGGTCATTTTGCAGTCAAAAGTCAGAATTTTTGGTCAACATCTTATTTTGAGTCCACGATCATCATTTGATCAAGTCTTGATCATGATTCCACAAGGATGGCTCAAAAATCATCAAGATGCAAAAAAGTTACTATTTTTGGACAGCAGAAAAGTTAACTGTATCTTGACCAGGGCATAACTTTTTCATGGTTCATCATAAAAATTCCATCCAATGCTCATTTTGAAGGGGATGACATTTCCTACAATCCATCTTCACATTCCAAGTCCAAGAAATGCTCTCATAAAAAGTTATCAATTTTGACATTATAAGTCCTTTTCAAAAGTCAACAAAAATGCACTTTAAGTCAAAGGCCATAACTTGAGATTGGTAAATCCAAATGACATGTGACTAAAGGCATTGGTTAGAGGACTTCAAGACCTTTCCAAAATGTCCAAGAACATGTTCATATGATCAAAATTGAGCAAGATATGAATTGGAGAAGTTGGGAAATTTTTGTGAATTTGCAAAAGTCAACTTTGCTCAAAACACTTCATTTTTGCTAATGGACCTCAAATCTCTTCTTGAAACTTCATCCATGGCCTATGCACGACCCATCAAGCTTAATTGAATTTATTTTCTTATTTTTATTAATTAATTGGATTTTTAATTGATATTAATTCATTTAATTAATTTAAATTGTAGGAAAATACAAAGATGTGGTTTTTCAATCTTTTTGTGAAGCAAATATGGTCAAGATATGCTGGCAATTTCATGTACAAATCAAATATGCAAAAATCACCAAGTTTGGCAACTTTTTCCAATCATGAAAATGCAAAAAGATTTGATTTTCAATCAAATATTCAATCATCAATTCCATGGATTTTTGCTCAAGATTGTGACCTAATTCCATTCCTCTATAAATATACAAGCTAACCCTAATGCCATACACGTGAGAAAGCTGAAGACAAAGCCATAGCAATATTGAAAAATTCCAAGAAAAACTCAAAACTGATTTCTATATTCCAGGGAAATTCAAAGCTTTTTGTTGATTCTAACACCTTGCAGGAGTTCCCAGGAGTGTGTGGCAATCTAATTCAAGCCTTGAAGCTCAAAGAATCACCCTAAATAGAACCACGGTTTGAAGATTTTATTCAAAATCGTATTGTCCAATTCATGAGCATTTGACATGATTTCTTGTTTGTTTTGTGTTGCTAGAGACCACGTGAAGCTATTGGCATAGGTTAATTGAATTATAATGTCTTGAATCCAAAGATGCCATGGTTGAATTTTAGGGTTCATGAGCTGTGAATTTGGGGCTTTACAATCCAGGCAAAATTAGGACTCCTAAGGCACATGGTTGGAATCTTGAGAACTAGACGAACAAGCCTGACCCTTCGCGAAATATTTCTATAAACCACAGTGCTAGTCGCTATTTTTCGTCGCTGCATATTGTGGGGGTTAAAAACCCCCGCTATTTGATTTTGTTTTTACAGGTACAACGAAGAAGATGAGTACGTGTTAGTACGTGGTTGGCTGGTTTAAAAATACGCGCGTTATTTTCTTTCTTAGCATATTGACCAATTTTTTTAATATAATAATTGTTTGTTATTCTAATAATGAATGAAGCATGATGGTGGAGTGGTTAAGGCATTGGCTTGGCAGCATTGGGACCTGGGTTCGAATCCCAGGTCCCCCAAAATAATTATTTGTTCTTTTTCTTAACATGTTCTTGTGTAGCTTTCCAAAAGGATACCCACAATGCATTTCAAACATCCATACGCCATGTGGCTTCAGGCAGCAATCCAATGGTTCTGGGTAGAAAATCACCATACTCCCTAGTCAACAGGCGTGTGGTTGATCAGGAAAGTCAAACGTGGCTGAAACAATTGGGCTTCAAAATTCCAGAACTTACCTCCTAAATGGGCCAACACCCCCCTGGGTTCATTCTTTCTTTTCTTTTATATTTTTATTTTTTCATTTAATTGTTTTATTATAAATAATTATAATTATTATTTTTACTAACCAAATTAACTTTTTTTTCATAATAAATCCATAAAACATAAAAATAATAATATTTTTATTTTATTAAATTTAATAAATACTAACCTATTAATTTAGTCTTTTTTAATTAGGTTAACTTCGATAGTTTTTGCAATAAATAAAATAAATTAGACTTAGGGTTTTTACTAACTTTTGACTATTTTTTATTTATTTTCCTTAACACATAAAAAACCAAAAAAATATTTCTTTTCTTTTAATTAATTAATTAGTTTTAGGTTTAATATTAATTAAATGCCAAACAACAAAAAACTCACTCTTTCTCAAAAAAGGGTCAAAACCCTAAGGACTTCTCCGATTCAATTTTTATTCGCGCATATTATTTTGATCCATATTTATGTAATTGCTCCAAGGATGTAATAGCGTTAATTAGGACTCTTTTTATCGCTTTCCTTTATTTCTCGCATTTACTTTTCAAGGGTTGTTTTTGGCGATGTAAATACCCGACGCCTTGTAATAGCGTAGATTTACTTTCCCACAAACTATTTACTGCTAGATGTATGTTAACTAGGCTATGCATGACAAGACTTATTCTCTGAAATTAAAATCAACCCGTAGCTCACCATAACATGTACAAAGATAACATTAACATGAAACCTGACACACTCGCACATGCCACTCCTAGGGTACGCCTCACTTGGTTGCCTCGACGTGGTCATTGAGTATAGGGTGTTTTAGAGGTCGCCCTCCTGTCTAAAGATCAAAAGTTGCCTCGAAACGGTTGCCTCGATAAAAGATGATCTAAGACATTAGGGTTACCGCTAAGGCGTCCTACCATTGCTTTAGTGACCACATATCCCTATAATCGAATTGACCCGAAAACTCCAACGACGGTGCTACCTACTTCTCAATAGTGGGATAGTACTGTCTAAAGGACATTTACACAGCTTAATTTCTTTTGAGTAGGTAGAGGTTCTCAGGTACTTGCTCTTTCAAAAAAACAAAAATACTTTTCGCACCTACACTTTTCTGACAAAAGTTTTCAAACAACACTTCATACACTCTTGAGGACATATACAAGAGTTAAATCGAAGTTTTCAAACAAACTTTTTTCAAAACCCACAAACACAAGAAAAGCAAAACATTTTGAAAACATAGTGAGCAAGTACCTAAGAGCCCGTGGATAACCACGGATAGAAAGGGTGCTAACACCTTCCCTTTCTATAATTTACCTCCCGAACCGAGAAACATCTCGAAAAGGAATTTTGCTGTGCTTTTGTCCTTTCCTTGTTGGAGAAAATAAAAGACGGTGGCGACTCTTGCTTACCGCGACATTTCGCGAACCAGCATTCCAAAACAGTCAGTTCTATTTCCACCGATCACAGAACTGGCGACTCTGCTGGGGACTTATATAAGTGAGGTGTACCTTAGGATAAGAACACTTATGTTTTCAATTGTATGCCTTGTTTTCTTTAATATTGTGGGCTTGTATTGGAGTTTCATAGATCCTAACCCGGATCTGGGGAATACCCTTTAGGTAAGTAGCAATAAACTGTGAGGGACCTGTCCGGCGTAGACCGACACGGGTGAAGAAGTAGCTACGTTGGTATGACACCTTGGTCTGTACCGATATCCCTTGTGTTGGAACGAGGAGAATATGGGTCTTCTGAGGAGTCATTAAGCACCAACTGACCTTAGAACCTTAAATTGACCAACTTGGCCATAGAACAGTAGCAGTATGCTACGCTCATTGAGGCTAAACTCTCGCGATGGTTCCGGCCACAAGAAAAGGTTGCCAAACTGGAGTTATGACCGATCGAGGGTAGTCAGTGATATTGAGATGCTCTAGAACCCGGTTACTATTTTTAGGACAGGTCTTAACCAACTGAAACTAAAAGAGGGTAGTACCTAAACTTCATGTCAGCCTGAAATCTAAGGGCTCTTTTGTGTGACTTGTGTGCCTTACCATGTTTTCCTTTTGTGAATACTTGTGGTGTGCCTTTATCATAACATCATAACATCATAACATCATAAACATTGCATACATCCTGCATAAGGACTAACTCATTTCAAGGATCTCAAGGGTTTGTGGTGCAGGTCATAATGAACCAAATGTCTAGCAAGGGGCAAAGAGGATTTATTTTCCTCTAGCCAAGGTTGTTTGGAGATCAAAACATGATAACTTGAGTCAGGGGATATGACCCACTCGATATGGTGAGCTTGACTCTTGAAGAAGGACTCTTAGCAACATGAAGTTCCTTCAATCGAACTACCAGATTCAGATTCTAACAGTTTCCTGTTTACCCCACGAGATCCTTGAAAACATTGCATGCATATCATACATATCATTGCATTACAGGTACCATTACAGGTCACTTATCTTCTTCATTGTTTATTTCAGCAATCATCATGACTACTGAACCTTCCAATGAACAAGCTATCAAGGCCCTCCAGGCCCAGAATGCCCAGTTCCAAGAGTTGGTTATGAGCCTAGCCCAGGGTCAACAGGATTTGAAGACTCTGATTCTGAAAGAGAGGAAGAAAAAGAAGAAGAGGACCGTCTTGTTCAACACTGGACGTAGATTTGGGAATGGACTGCAGAATGAGGTTGAGCTGACTACCTCATCTGTAGGCAAAGACAGTCCACAAGAGAGAAGGGTTTCTAGTCCCGTGGTCTCCGACAACGAGACGGATTATAATGATGAACAGTACCCTCCTGCTGAGGACAGGTACAAACAGCTGGAGGACCATTTAAGTGCTATGGAGATTCAGAATATGCCCGGGTTGGACTTTGGAGACATAGGCTTATCCTCTGGGGTGGTGATTCCCCACAAGTTCAAGGCACCTGCTTTTGCCAAATACGACGGAGCTTCTTGTCCTAAGTTGCACCCCCGGTCGTATGTAAGGAATATCCAACCTTATACAGCTGACAAGAATTTGTGGATCCATGTCTTCCAGGATAGTTTTTCAGGGACTCAACTCGAATGGTTCTATCAGCTGGATGGAGCCAGTATTCGTAACTGGGAGGATTTGGCTACTGCATTCTATAAGCAGTATCAGTATAATTCCGACCTCACTCCTACGCGTACCCAACTCCAGGGTATGTCACTAGGGACGGGTGAAGGATTTAAGGAATATGCTCAGAAGTGGAGAGATCTTGCTGGAAGGGTGCAGCCACCTTTGACTGACCGTGAGCTTATTGATATGTTCCTGGGGACCCTGTCTGGTCCGTTCTTTAACCATTTGATTGGAAACTCTTCAGTCGGGTTTACAGACCTTATCTTGACTGGTGAGAGAATTGAAGCTGGCATCAAAAGTGGGAAGATTCAAGAAGCTGCACCTTCCGATGCTCAGAAAAAGCCCTATAATGAAAAAAAAGAATCCAATGTTGTGTCTGGTAAAAAGAGTCGTCATGATCAACATGTAGAGGCAACCCAGATCTCCGATCCCACGCCTGTTCAAAAAAGACAAAGCAATAGGCGTAGGGTAAGATATTAAGATAGGAAGTATACTGACATCAACATGCCTTTGTCTCAAGCGTTACAACAATTGCTGAAGGTGAAACTGATCACACTAAAGGATCCTCCTCAAAATCCTGATACTTCCTCTTCCAAGTATAACCCGAGTGTGAGATGTGCCTACCATTCTGACAGCCCTGGACATGACACCGACGACTGTTGGAGTTTGAAGAACAAGATCCAAGACCTGATTGATGCCAAGGAGATCAAGTTTGATCACTGATCCTACACCAAATCATTAAGAATGTCTTTTGTTCATTTGAATTTTCAAGTTGTATTTTTCTTTGCTTGTTCAAACATTTATTCATGTCAAACTTTGTTACTTCATTAATGCATTGCATATGTCTGTTTTGAATCAATCCATTCGCGTTCACTATATATTCAAATTCTTTCATTTTTTGTGATGTTCAACTCTCGATTAAAAAAATTCTAAACCTTTTGAGGGAGGATGACGAAAACGATACCACGATCTTTACAGTATGCTTTTGAACAGACCCCGCTGATGAGGTACATGCATTGTTTCAAATCCTAGACAGTGGAGTTATAAGGAAGATAATCCCTAGTCAACCCCTTTGAGCCAAAGAAGTTGGAGTTTTTCTTTTCAAAAATTAAAATCCTTAATCATAACCTGGGGCAGGGTAGTTTTCTCAGTTGATCCAGGTGCACAATGAATGGCATCAAAGAAGTCCTTCCAAGACAAAAGACGGTGATGGTTTCGTATAATCGTAAGGACAGGCAGTCGTTATTTCTCAAAATAAAAGCCCATTAAGTCAAAACCTATGAAGGAGACTTACACAAAAAATGGGGCATCCCGCTGACTGTAATCACAAAAGAAACAGTTCAGGCAAAAAGACAGGGATAATAAAATCGAAAAGAAAGAGGTCCTACAAACCCTCAACAAAAAAAATGACTGCCTATTCAAAATAAATTGTCAATATCCGAACCATCACCGAAATATCAGAGCAAAGACTCAAACAAGGTCTAACGCACGATTAGCTGAGTTTAGGATCGAAGAACATCACGAAGAGCGGTTGGGTACAAATAAATTTTAAGCCTTTATCCTTTGTTTCTTAAACCGTGAACCAGGCCACGTTATAACCCTTAAAAGTCCTAGCTGAAGCATGGGTTAGTTCGAAAGCATACTGTTACAAAAAGGTATCCTGACTCCTGTAGGGTTTGCTGTAAAATCCTAATATGGCAATACAACACTACCGACAGTGACAACTCTCTACACTCTGAGAGCGTGGACATGGTCAAAAAAATACTACGCATAATCAAAGACTCGCTAGGTCGACTGGCCTAGGCAAAAATAAGGGCTTCCCGGCAAACCAAAAGGGTTTGGGCAAAAATAAAGGATGAAAATAAAAAAAAATCTGTACACCCGGCAAGTCAAAAACCTGAAAAGGCGGCTTGGGCAAAAAAGGGTATCCCGATGGACTGAAAACCCGAAAGGGCGGTCCAGGAAAAAGTTAGGTATCAAAAGCGTACGACTATGTCCCATCATCTCGTTACTTGCCTGCCAGAAGAAGATTTGTCAATCGCAGTTATCAAGGCCTCCACAGGTACCTTCTCCCACAAAAGCTGGGGCAATAAAAATTGTCCGAACTGTACAAGCTGCTCTGTCCACCAGGTACAAGGTAGATTCAGCTAAAGACTATGACCAAGAGACCTTCACTCCCCGCAGAGTAAAACAGTAATGGTAGCTATTCCCCACTGAGACTTGCAACTATGAGCAAATCAGCGATACTCTCCCCAAGCAAAGTTGGTCTACCATCATCCCTAAAGAAGTTGGGTATCCCCAGTAGATCTAAATATTCCCCAGCGGAGTTCATCATCAAAATCCCCAACAGAGCTTATTAACGGAGTCCCCATCGGAGTTATCGTTAAAATCTTAACGAAGTACCTCTTCCCCACAGAGTAATTCCCCGCAGAGTAATCTCTTCACCAGGTTTATTCCCCAACGGAGTCATCTTCTCCTACAGGTTTATTCCTGCAATCAGCTTCGTACATCCTCCCCAGTGAAAAGGAAGAATTCAACCAGACTCTTCAATATCAGCCCAGGATTTAACAAACTCCCCGGTATTTGTCAAGGATTTATTTTCCCAGACGGAAATACATTCATAAACATATCACATTTCACATCTCCTATTTACATACATGATAAAGTGCATACGACACGACCTCATTTATTCTGGAGAACATCATGACATCATGCATCTCATACATCATGACATTGCATACAACTAACTCTTTACCTTTTCAGGAAAGATCGATCAACAGATAAAAGTCATTACCTTTTTGAGGTAGTAGTCATCCAAGATTCCTTCATCATTCTGATGAGGTAGTAATCGTCCTAGATTCCTTCATCATCCTGCTGAGGTAGAAGTCATCCAAGATTCCTTCATCATTCTGCTGAGGTAGTAATCGTCCTAGATTCCTTCATCATCCCGTTGAGGTAGTAATCGTCCAAGATTCCTTCATCATCCTGCTGAGGTAGTAATCGTCCCAGATTCCTTCATCATCCTGCTGAGGTAGAAGTCATCCAAGATTCCTTCATCATTCTGCTGAGTTAGTAATCGTCCTAGATTCCTTCATCATCCCGTTGAGGTAGTAATCGTCCAAGATTCCTTCATCATCCTGCTGAGGTAGTAATCGTCCCAGATTCCTTCATCATCCCGTTGAGGTAGAAGTCACTCAAGATTCCTTCATCATCCCGTTGAGGTAGTAATCGTCCAAGATTCCTTCATCATCCCATTGAGGTAGAAGTCACTCAAGATTCCTTCATCATCCCGTTGAGGTAGAAGTCGTCCTAGATTCCTTCATCATCCTGCTGAGGTAGTAATCGTCCCCGATTCCTTCATCATCTATTTGGAGTAGCAATCGTCTCAGATTCCTTCATCACATCATTATCAAAAAAAACCTTTCTTAAGTTCCAGATCAACACCTGTAACTAGCCAGGAAATATCTGTGAACGACTGATTGTAGATCTATACCTGAAACCACACAGGAAAGTTATCTACATGAAGAGATTGAATATTAATACATGTAGCAAGCCAGGAAAGCTATCTTTCTTTCTCAGGTCAGAGATTAATACCTGAAACCAGCCAGGGCAACTATCTCCTCGACCAACCTTTCTTAAGTTCCAGATCAACACCTGTAACTAGCCAGGAAATATCTGTGGACGATTGATTGTAGATCTATACCTGTAACTAGCCAGGAAAGTTATCTACATAAAGAGATTGAAGATCAATACCTGTAACAAGCCAGGAAAACTATCTTTCTTTCTCAGGTCAGAGATTAATACCTGAAACCAGACAGGACAACTATCTACTTGACCATCATGAAGCCACCCTACACCGGTTCCTTCTCTTTCAGATGCAGTCTTACACGGACTCACCATCAGGCAACCCCACACAGGTTCCTTCTTTCAACCTACCAAGTCACAATTCAACAAACATTTCCAGATGGCATCTTTAAGCCCATCTCCTCCTATCCATCATCTCTCCAAATGGCATATGTAAGCCCATTCCTGACATCACATTTGCTAATACTACACTATGCGAGTGCAAATTTCTGGGCACTTTAGTGTTCAATCATCTTCCACCTCCGGATCACGAAAGGCCCGAAAACCAATCTACATCCTCAGGTTTAAGAAGATTGAACAGGGGCAACTGTTGTACCCCAAAATTTTCCCTCCCATATTCTTCAAGATTTGTCAAGAATCATCTTCAAATGGTTCAAGATTGCTCAAGAGATTATACAGTCAAACCACCTCCTAAGCCAACTGAAATTAGGGTTTTGGTTCTTTCAAGGAATTTGAGGTTTTCAATGGTCCAATCAAGTCTCATAGGCCTATGTACATTCTCAAGCACCTACATACCAAGTTTCAAGATTCACAATGCCAATTTGCACAGTCAAAAGCTCCATTTGATCTACAGTCAACTGCAGGGGCAAAATGGTCATTTTGCAGTCAAAAGTCAGAATTTTTGGTCAACATCTTATTTTGAGTCCACAATCATCATGATTCCACAAGGATGGCTCAAAAATCATCAAGATGCAAAAAGTTACTATTTTTGGACAGTAGAAAAGTCAATTGTATCTTGACCAGGGCATAACTTTTTCATGGTTCATCAGAAAAATTCCATCCAATTCTCATTTTGAAGGGGATGACATTTCCTACAATCCATCTTCACATTCCAAGTCCAATAAATGCTCTCATAAAAAGTTATCAATTTTGACATTATAGGTCCTTTTCAAAAGTCAACAAAAATGCACTTTAAGTCAAAGGCCATAACTTGAGATTGGTAAATCCAAATTACATGGGACCAAAGGCATTGGTTAGAGGACTTCAAGACCTTTCCAAAATGTCCAAGAACATGTTCATATGATCAACATTGAGCAAGATATGCATTGGAGAAGTTGGGAAATTTTTGTGAATTTGCAAAAGTCAACTTTGCTCAAAACACTTCATTTTTGCTAATGGGCCTCAAATATCTTCTTGAAACTTCATCCATGGCCTATGCACGACCCATCAAGCTTAATTGAATTTATTTTCTTATTTTTATTAATTAATTGGATTTTTAATTGATATTAATTCATTTAATTAATTTAAATTGTAGGAAAATACAAAGATGTGGTTTTTCAATCTTTTTGTGAAGCAAATATGGTCAAGATATGCTGGCAATTTCGTGTACAAATCAAATATGCAAAAATCTCCAAGTTTGGCAACTTTTTCCAATCATGAAAATGCAAAAAGATTTGATTTTCAATCAAATATTCAATCATCAATTCCATGGATTTTTGCTCAAGATTGTGACCTAATTCCATTCCTCTATAAATATGCAAGCTAACCCTAATGCCATACACGTGAGAAAGCTGCAGACAAAGCCATAGCAATATTGAAAAATTCCAAGAAAAACTTAAAACTGATTTCTATATTCCAGGGCGATTCAAAGCTTTTTGTTGATTCTAACACCTTGCAGGAGTTCCCAAGAGTGTGTGGCAATCAAATTCAAGCCTTGAAGCTCAAAGAATCACCCTAAACAGAACCATGGTTTGAAGCTTTTATTCAAAATCGTATTGTCCAATTCATGAGCATTTGACATGATTTCTTGTTTGTTTTGTGTTGCTAGAGACCACGTGAAGCTATTGGCATAGGTTAATTGAATTATAATGTCTTGAATCCAAAGATGCCATGGTTGAATTTTAGGATTCATGAGCTGTGAATTTGGGGCTTTACAATCCAGGCAAAATTAGGACTCCTAAGACACAGGTTGGAATCCTGAGAACTAGACGAACAAGCCTGACCCTTCGCGAAATATTTCTATAAACCACAGTGCTAGTGTCTATTTTTCGTCGCTGCATATTGTGGGGGTTAAAAACCCCCGCTATTTGATTTTGTTTTTACAGGTACAACGAAGAAGATGAGTACGTGTTAGTACGTGGTTGGCTGGTTTAAAAATACACGCGTTATTTTCTTTCTTAGCATATTGACCAATTTTCTTAATATAATAATTGTTTGTTATTCTAATAATGAATGAAGCGTGATGGTGGAGTGGTTAAGGCATTGGCTTGGCAGCATTGGGACCTGGGTTCGAATCACAGGTCCCCCAAAATAATTATTTGTTCTTTTTCTTAACATGTTCTTGTGTAGCTTTCCAAAAGGATACCCACCATGCATTTAAACATCCATACGCCATGTGGCTTCAGGCAGCAATCCAATGGTTCTGGGTAGAAGATCACCATACTCCCTAGTCAACAGGCGTGTGGTTGATCAGGAAAGTCAAACGTGGCTGAAACAATTGGGCTTCAAAATTCCAGAACTTACCTCCTAAATGGGCCAACACCCCCCTGGGTTCATTCTTTCTTTTCTTTTATATTTTTAATTTTTCATTTAATTGTTTTATTATAAATAATTATAATTATTATTTTTACTAACCAAATTAACTTTTTTTTCATAATAAATCTAGAAAACATAAAAATAATAATATTTTTATTTTATTAAATTTAATAAATACTAACCAATTAATTTAGTCTTTTTTAATTAGGTTAACTTCGATAGTTTTTGCAATAAATAAAATAAATTAGACTTAGGGTTTTTACTAACTTTTGACTATTTTTTATTTATTTTCCTTAACACATAAAAAACCAAAAAATATTTCTTTTCTTTTAATTAATTAATTAGTTTTAGGTTTAATATTAATTAAATGCCAAACAACAAAAAACTCACTCTTTCTCAAAAAAGGGTCAAAACCCTAAGGACTTCTCCGATTCAATTTTTATTCGCGCATATTATTTTGATCCATATTTATGTAATTGCTCCGAGGATGTAATAGCGTTAATTAGGACTCTTTTTATCGCTTTCCTTTATTTCTCGCATTTACTTTTCAAGGGTTATTTTTGGCGATGTAAATACCCGACGCCTTGTAATAGCGTAGATTTACTTTCCCGCAAACTATTTACTACTAGATGTATGTTAACTAGGCTATGCATGACAAGACTTATTCTCTGAAATTAAAATCAACCCGTAGCTCACCATAACATGTACAAAGATAACATTAACATGAAACCTGACACACTCGCACATGCCACTCCTAGGGTACGCCTCACTTGGTTGCCTCGACGTGGTCATTGAGTATAGGGTGTTTTAGAGGTCGCCCTCCTGTCTAAAGATCAAAAGTTGCCTCGAAACAGTTGCCTCGATAAAAGATGATCTAAGACATTAGGGTTACCGCTAAGGCGTCCTACCATTGCTTTAGTGACCACATGTCCCTATAATCGAATTGACCCGAAAACTCCAACGACGGTGCTACCTACTTCTCAATAGTGGGATAGTACTATCTAAAGGACATTTACACAGCTTAATTTCTTTTGAGTAGGTAGAGGTTCTCAGGTACTTGCTCTTTCAAAAAAACAAAAATACTTTTCGCACCTACACTTTTCTGACAAAAGTTTTCAAACAACACTTCATACACTCTTGAGGACAGATACAAGAGTTAAATCGAAGTTTTCAAACAAACTTTTTTCAAAACCCATAAACACAAGAAAAGCAAAACATTTTGAAAACATAGTGAGAAAGTACCTAAGAGCCCGTGGATAACCACGGATAGAAAGGGTGCTAACATCTTCCCTTTCTATAATTTACCTCCCGAACCGAGAAACATCTCGAAAAGGAATTTTGCTGTGCTTTTGTCCTTTCCTTGTTGGAGAAAATAAAAGACGGTGGCGACTCTT
Organism: Vicia faba; assembly: GCA_948472305.1. Classification (NCBI taxonomy): domain Eukaryota; kingdom Viridiplantae; phylum Streptophyta; class Magnoliopsida; order Fabales; family Fabaceae; genus Vicia; species Vicia faba. The sequence continues at coordinate 458,032,826 of OX451735.1, read as the reverse complement.
GCTTACCGCGAGATTTCGCGAACCAGCATTCCAAAACAGTCAGTTCTATTTCCACTGATCACAATATCGAATACCGCACTCAAAAAGCTATTAAAAGCAGTGTGTTGGCAGATTATCTTGTTCACCAACCAGTGGAGGATTATCAGTCTGTAGAGTATGAATTCCTCGATGAGGATGTGATGTTCCTGAAAGTGAAAGATTGTGATGAACCATTGCCTGAGGAAGGTCCTGACCCTGAATATCGTTGGAGTATGATATTTGATGGAGCTGTGAATGCTTATAGTAAAGGAATTGGTGTTGTGATTGTCACTACACATGGATCACATATTCCTTTTATTGCAAGGTTGACATTTGATTATACTAATAATATGGAAGAATATGAGGCTTGCATCATGGGTCTCGAAGAAGCTATTGATCTCAGAATTAAAATACTAGATGTGTATGGTGATTCAGCTTTGGTAATAAATTAGATTAAAGGAGAATGTGATACTCGTCACCCTGTCTTGATCCCTTACAAAGATTATTCTAGAAGGTTATTACCTTTCTTTAATAAAGTTGAATTCCATCATATTCCAATAGATGAAAATCAAATTGCGGACGCTCTGGCAACTCTGGCTTCTATGTATCAGGTGAATACTTGGAAAGATATACCTTGAATTATGGTTCAGCGACTGGATAGACCCGCTCATGTGTTTACAACAGAGGAGGTAGCAGATGAGAAGCCTTGGTATTATGATATCAAGCATTTTCTCTAGACTCAGGAATACTCGATTGGTGCATCGAATAAAGATAGAAAGACATTGAGAAGATTGGCGGGAAGTTTCTTCCTCAGTGAAAATGTGTTGTATAAAATAAATTATGACATGGTCTTGCTCAGATGCGTGGATAGACACGAAGCAGGCATGTTGATGCATGAGGTTCATGAAGGTTCATTTGGCACTCATTCCAATGGACATTCGATGGCTAAAAGGATTCTAAGGGCATGTTACTATTGGCTAACGATGGAATCTGATTGTTATAAATTTGTAAAGAAGTGTCATAAATTCCAGATTTATGCGGACAAGGTTCATGTTCCTCCGACACTTCTCAATGTGATATCTTCCCTGTGGCCTTTCTCTATTTGGGGTATTGACATGATCGGGATGATAGAACCCAAAGCTTCGAATGGACACCGTTTTATCTTGGTAGTAATTGATTACTTCACCAAGTGGGTGGAGGCTGCTTCATATGACAATGTTACTAAGCAGGTGGTTGTGCGCTTCATCAAGAATAACCTTATATGTCGGTATGGTGTGCCGAGCAGAATTATCACCGACAATGGCTCGAATTTGAACAATAAAATGATGACAGAACTGTGTGAAGAATTCAAGATTGTCTATCACAATTCATCTCCATATAGGCCAAAGATGAATGGGGTTGTTGAAGCTGCTAATAATAATATCAAGAAGATTATCCAGAAAATGGTCATTACTTATAAGGATTGGCATGAAATTCTCCCTTTTGCTTTGTATGGATATCGAACATCTGTCCGCACTTCAACAGGAGAAACCCCACTCTCCCTAGTGTATGGAATGGAAGCGGTACTCCCAGTCGAGGTTGAGATTCCCTCTTTGTGTGTGATAATGGAAACCAGGTTGACCGAGGCTGAATGGGTCCAAAACTAATTTAACCAATTGAATTTGATCGAGGAGAAGAGAATGATAGCTTTGTGTCATGGACAGTTATATCAGAAAATAATGAAGAAAGCTTTCAATAAAAAGGCCAAACCTCGTGAATTCATAGAAGGTGACCTCGTGCTCAAGAAGATCATGTCTTTCATCACTGATTCTAGGGGAAAGTGGACTCCCAACTTTGAAGGCCCATATGTTGTCAGGAAAGCCTTCTCTGGCGGTGCATTAATTCTTGAAACTATGGATGGCCAAGAGTTCCCACGTCCCATGAATGCTGATGCAGTCAAGAAATACTTCACCTAAATAAGTAAAAGAATAGCTCGCTAAGTTGAAAACCTGAAAGGGCGGCTTAGGCAAAAAAGAGCGTCTCGGTAGGCCGAAAACCCGAAAGGGCGGTCTAGGAAAAAGTTAGAGACGTAAACAAAATAAATTTCCCGCTAAGTTAAAAACCCGCAAAGGCAGCTTAGGCAAAAGTTAGGGACTTTCTTGGCAAGTAACTGAATCATGCAAGATCTGATCATTGAAGCAACAATCTTCTCGAATCCTCATCATACTTCAACGGAAGCTGCTGCTCAGGATTTCAAAAATTGTTAGAGGGGATAGTGGTCATTGTATCTCAATGTATCTTTTCCATTATATATTACCATTTTCCAAAATTTGTAATCATCTATGGAGTCTCGCCGTTCGCAGACTACCATTCTATTAATAAAGTTTGAGATATTACCCAATTCTTTGTGTTTCTTATTTTATTTGGCTTTCAAAGACTCCATTTATTATTGATAATAACTTTCAAAGCAAAAAGATTAAATAACAAAATCGGTTTTTCAAAAAGAATTTACAATTTGATTTAGAATTTGTGATGCAAAAAAAAACAACAACAACAAAAATGGTGATCCCAGGAATGGACAAACTCCAGTTTTTTTAAGAAGTTTTTGTTCCCCTCAGGAAAGTTTACTCAGGATGATTCGCCGTATTGGGTTCGAGACTCTGGTATCCTCGGTCAACTTTGGATTTATTTCTCCTCCTTGTCTGAGTTTTCATGATGTAAAGTTTTAATCTGAGATTTCTCCAGTGAAGTTTTCATTCGGTCTAATGGAAGTTCTTTTTCCAGAGAAGTCGGTACCATAATCACTCTTGAAGAACACAGGTCCCTGGTTTCTCTAGCGAAGAACGTATTGTGGTTTTCCCTTTAAGGATGTGGTGATTAACCTCCCCAATGAAGTGGACCTGAATTCCCCAGTGAATGTTTTGATGATTTGGTGTCCATCTACTTTACTTGAGATTGGTTTTGAAATCCCTAGTAGAAGTGATACTTTTAAAAACATTTGTTTCCCCGGTGAAGCCTGAAGAAGGATGTTCTCTCCATGTATTTGTACTATTTTGTCGCTTTATTTTGTTTACTTCCGGATTATGTTTCTCCTCAGTAAAACTAAAGCGGGCAGTAGGTTATGTTTCCTCAGCTGGCATTTACCTTTTTTTGGAATGATCATACTGGATGTGATTTAGCCGAGTGTTGTTTGTGCCCGAGTTGGTTTTGCCTGGTTACTCCCAGTGTTGTATATCTATTTTGTTAGCATACGCACGATAACACTCATACATTCATACATACATCATGCATATCTAAAGTTGGAAAATCATTGTTCATTAGCATTTGTTAGTATTTTTGTTGACATATCACCCTGTTTTGCAGAGCTACGTTGTCCTCTCTTCAATAAAGTGTTGGCCTTAATTAGAAAGCATATATTCTTTCAATTTCCCCACTGAGTTATCCCTCGTGGAAGATTTTTGCTTTAGCCTTCCTGTACAGCTCCTTACTTGATTGGATTTGGTTTTCCCTCTTGAGTTTATTTCTTGAAGGATGTATTTTAGTTGATTGTTTCATTCCAGTTTATTTTTTATTTGAATCTTTGGTTTCCCAGCAATATTATTTACTTTGGATTTCTGAAAGCTTCGAGTTTTAGTTTGTGCATTTATTTTGCACGAGAAGACTTTATCTCCACAACAGGAATATCGTGGCATTTCCCCAGGAAGTCATATTTCATTCCCCAGGAATCCATATTGTTCTCCCCAGAAAGTCATTTCTTTTTACAATCCTCCATGACAATAAGTGGCAGGTCTCTTTATTTGAGCAACTTTTGCTTCCCTGTAAAAGTCGGCATAACTTTTTTTGCTATCTACTCTATGAGTGGATAGTTTGCAGTCCGTCGTCAGTTTACGCCAGCGGATGGCAAGACTTTCAAATTCGTAGAGACAGTTAGTTGTGAAATCTTGGCAGGTGGAAGTCTCTTTATTTGAGACAGCTTACCCTTTTCAGACAAAGTGCCTCGGTTAAAGAAGAAGTTGAGACCCGTTCTAGGAGACATACCATAATTTTGGGGAAACTTGTTATCTTTTTGCTACCTTCAGTGAAAGTTGGTAGTTCATCGTCAGTGAACAGTGATGCTATGATATATTCTCTTTCTACCTTCAGTAAAAGTTGGTAGATCACCATCAGTGAAAGTTGGTGTTTGTTATCTTTTTGCTACCTTTAGTGAACGTTGGTAGTTCATCATCAGTGAATGGCGGTGCTATGATATATTCTCTCTCTACCTTCAGTAAAAGTTGGTAGATCACCATCAGTGAAATTTGGTGTTTGTTATATTTTTGCTACCTTCAGTAAACGTTGGTAGTTCATCGTCAGTGAACGGCAGTGCTATGATATATTCTCTTCCTACCTTCAATGAAAGTTGGTAGGTCATCGGCAGTAAACATCGATGATTGTTATCTTTTTGCTACCCTCAGTGAATGTTGGTAGTTCATCGTCAGTGAATGGCGATGCTATGATATTTCTTTTCCTTCTACCTTTAGTGAATATTGGTAGCTCACCGTCAGTGAACGTCAGTGTTGTTATTTCTTTTCTCTCTACCTTCAGTGAACGTTGGTAGCTTTACCTCCAGTAGGAGTTGGTGTATCCTTTGACCATTTTACCATCCTCTCTAATTCATGTCTTTTCGATCCACCAGTGATTTATTTTCCTGGTTGGGTTACTCTCTTGTTTCTTTATTTTTTTTACATCCCCAGTGGTGTTTTGCGTCCCTTTGGAGTTTTCCATGTGCACTCATATTCATAAGCATTGCATGGCATCGTAGGGCCAAAAATAGGGTTTGTTTTATATTTAAGTACATTCGATAATGTTGACACGAAGGTTTTTAACCTTCGTATCTCTGGATAGAAGAAACTTAAATAAGGGCAGTTGTTGTATCCTAATTTTTCCCCCTAAGATCCCTTCATCATACCATGTTGATTCATTCACAATAATATCACATTAGGATTCTTGGTTCCCCTCCCTATACTTAGCTTTGATATTTGAAGAATCACCAAGCACCTTGACTTGTGTTATTTTGTGATCATGAATATTTTTGTCTTGATTTCTCCTCTTAATTAATAAAATGCAATGTTGGTTTGTCTTGCTTGTTACTAATATAGGTAAAGGCAATGAGATTTAGCAAGTTGCTCCATGGGTTCATGAGTTTATTTCCATGCCCTAGTCAATAAAGCTTGAGAATTTCAAGCCTCACCATTGGATTTGTTTTGGAAGAAATGGCATGGCAAGGTTATTTTTGTTCACCACATTTCAAGGTTATCAAATTTGATTCAAAAGTACAAGGGGTTTATTGGAGAAGTTGTCATGCTTGGACAAGGCTTTGTTCCCATTGGTCACAAATGCATATTTCTCTCAATTCTCAAGATATGGAAGTGGTTTTGGTGGCTATGAGTTCTCATTATCATCCTCAACTACTTATATTTACAAAGAATTTGTGTTGGTACAAGAAGTTTGTTCAAAATTGTCAAAGTTCCTCCAGCATTTTTCTTGATCTAGGAGCTAGGGTTTTGAACTTCAAAGAAGTATATCTTGCTCATATTTTGGTATTTTTGAGTGATTCCAAATACATCCTTCTCTTCAAAGGGTTATAAACAAATCACTTCAAAAGTTCCAAGGAGTTTTCATGTGGAAGAAACTTGATGAAGAAGAAAGATTACAAGTCCTCCAGATGAATCCCCAATTTTCCATGTGTGACTTAAAATAATCATAACTTGGTCAATTTTTATCACCTTGAACCCATTCTTTTTCAAACGTTATCTTGAGGATGTGACCTTTATGCCTTCTTTTATGTGCAAAGTGAGAAAATGGATGGAATTTTCCTTAAGGATATAAAAGATTATAGGTCATTTCATGATTTTTTGCCAACTTCAACAATTCATAACTCTCTCAATTTTTGGATATTTTGAATGGTTCAAGTCCCAAAATTTCACTCAAGAGGTCTATTTCATTCCATTTTTTTTGGTCAAGAGCAAATTCCAAGATGAATGCCATGTTTGGATGCAAAACATTATAGGTCACTTTTGAAGAAAAATTTGAAATACTTCTAAGTATGGAAAGTCAACCTTTTTTCTCCAACTTTGACTCAATACAACTTTCAGCTCAAGCATTCATCTGATCCCATTATTTTTCCATTGCAAAGCTTGTAACCTCATCTTCCTAAAGAATCAATAATCATGCCCTAAGACCCTTTGAGCTGAAAATGCCATGATTTTGAAGTTGGTAACTTGGAACTGAAGTTTCATCTCAAGTTAGAATTTGAAATCTTTGTTTTGGCTTCTAATCACAAGTTTTCCACGCGTTTATGCCTCTAAACATGTTTAGTGAAGTTCCAAAATTGATTAGCACAACAAAACGTGCGTTTTGGATGAGTTTTGATCAATTTATAAGTCACACTTTTCTTGTTTGCAACTTCACACGATTTCCCTCCAAACTTAATCATTTCACACGCTTGGACATTCCATTTGATTCCCTATAAATAGAGCGTTATCCCCCATTCATTTCCTCAAGCTTGGATAGCCAGAATCACCCTACCAAACTTGTTCCATAACTCAAAATTCAGCAACTTCGAAATCCATTCTCAAACCTTTTGCAATCCAATTTTTCCATCAATTCACCTTTCTTGATCTTCTCTGAAGCTAACCATATAATTACATTCAAGAATTGTGCCCTATATTGCTCCATATAAGTCCAGTTTCAGAGCTCTGTAACTCAACTTCAATAGGTATATTCCTTCATCAATTCTTCAAAACTTTGATATCATTGTGATGCTCTCATTTTCCTAGTTCTAGTTGCAACACTTGTTTTTACTGAAAACACCTTTTGACCATGAAATTTCAAATCCCTTTTCAAAACTTTCATTCCAAATGGCTTGAGCTACAGTTTATATAAATTTGTCGTGAAGGTGTGATTGTCTTCGTCTTGAAGAGATGAAGCGAATGGCATAGGTCTCGTGCTCTAATTTTACAGATTGAGCAACCTGGTTTTGGGACTGGCTGGAGGTTGAAGATGACCAACGTGTCATCTTCCAACCAATGAAGGCGCGCCATCTGTTTTTTTTTCAAAAATCTGATTTAATTAATGATCCTATACATTATTCACTAAAGTCCATAACATACACAGCGCGTCGGGTCCACTTGATCTGTTTACTAACGCGTTTTGACATTGATCAGATGGCCCATATTTTTTTTTTCTTTTCTGACTTTTATATTTAATTGTTTTAAACTTCAAAATATCATAGAAAATTCATTTTTAGTCCAAAAAATTATGAAAATTATTTTTGATTATTCTCTTTCTGATTTTTAATTTTTCCCAATTTTATTTTATGTTTTAGTATTTTTTTTATAAATTTTCACTTTATTTGATTTGTTTTAAACGTTTAAAAATACTTTTATGCATTTTTAAATTCTGAAAAATTATGGAATGATCCAATGATATTATGACAAATATTGGTGACCTCACTTATTTTTTATTTCTGACTTTGGTATTTTTTATCATTTTTAGTTTATTTAACTCATTTATTTTATTTTAAAAATAGTTTCTGACTTTAAAAAATTACCAAAAAATTTATAAAATCATTTAAGTCCTTTTCTGATTTTTCTATGAACTTACTTTTTATTTCTTGATCAATTTGAACATAGTTTATATTTTTCTCTTTTATTTCTATTTTAAAACATTTTTAAACCTTTTTTGTATATATTAAATGTAATATTATTTTGTGACTATTTTCTGACTGATCTTGGGTTAAATTTTTTATCATGAACTTTATTAACATCATTGGATCCATGGTGTTGAGTCTAACTCCACAAAAATGGATGAATGATTTTAATAATAGTTTGATTAAATTTAATTCAAAAGTGGTTTGTATATTCTCTCTCATCCCTCTTCATCGCATCCCTTTCTTATTGCACTAAGTGTTATTGGAGCGTGATCTCTATATCATGTCTCAAAATAAATGGTGCATAGATTGCTATTGGCCAACCTCAAAATAGGTGCAACTTATATATAAGTCAACTTACGATTGCTTAACATAGCGCTAAATTTTGTCCTGATTCGAATAAATGATCATTCATGGCCCAAACTTATGTTTGCAAGCCCAAGTATGTTAATTTGATCTCTTTGATCCAATAACCTTGAGATTCATTGTGTGGAGGCTTTGGTTCTACCAATCCTCTAATGGATCTACAACACCTTTGGTCAACGCGGATCACTTAAACATTATTGATCATTAAATGATACTCATGAGGATTCAAAATGGATGATATACTTGACAAAAAGCAAATGCAACTTGTTGTGTGGAGGCTTTGGTTCTACCAATCCTCTAATGAGTTCCAAATGCAAGTTTCAAGATGATCATACAACTAACCACTAATCACTAATAATTGACTTTATCCTTTATTTTTATTATATGCCCCCCTTTTATTTTTATGCACTATTTACTTTTAGCATTTACATTTTATGCCATTTTCATCTTTGCTCATTTGAGTATTTACTTTCTTGTCATTTTTATTTTTGCTCACTTGACCTTTACTTTTCTTTTTCAAAACACCTAATAATTAACATAAACCCTAAAAAATCTTTAATAATACTTGCACTATTTGGTTACTATCCTTGGCATTATGGAGCATTGGACTTTTTGGACTTAGGATTAGAAACCTTGGCCTATGATTGGAGACCTTGTGACCTTATCTGATTATTTTGTATGGAGTTCTTGAGGTTTACCTCAAGGCATTGAGTTATTTGTTTGTTTTGTGTGTAGGTTATTGTGATTACACTCTTTGTTTGTAATCTGGAATTCACCCATATACAAATGTTACTCTGCCCAATTTTTGTGAAGACTTAATACACTTGAAGTTTGGTTCTTTCAAGAGGTCTAGTACCATTACTTGTTTGGTTTCAATCCAAATAATGAGAATTCTATCTTGACTCATAGTGTCAAGTATTGGCTTCTTGTTGGTTACATGGTTCTTATCCCTAGATTTTACCTTATGCTTTAGGATAGTCCCTTCTTCTCCTCCCATCTTCTTTAATTTCAAATATCTTCTCTCTCCTTTTTAAAAACTCTTCTTGTTTTTTTTTAAACTTGAACCATTTTCATAATAAACTTGGACTTAGGTCCATGCATTTTCAAAACATTTTCAAAAATAAACTTCAATAAACTTAATAATACTTTGACATTTTTTTGTGAGAAGACTAAAAGTCCATCAATCTCATTCCAAACCATTTTGCCACTTTGGCTTTTATCTTTAAACTTTTCTCAAAAAAGATTGGACTCTTGTCAATCCTTGTAGTGATGCAAACAACTATACTTCTACAATATATAGTGAAGAGAGATATTTTCCACTTGGGTGTTGAGCGAGGCATTGTTGATTTTAAAATCCAAGCCATATCCTCCACTTTGAGATGATGCAAATTCTCTTATCTCATGATTGTGGGTAGTAGGTATGTTTTCCACACGGACAATGACGATGATGTTTTATCTCATAAAAGTTAAACCAACACACTTACATTTTAAAAATTTTAAAATAGGAACTACGTGTACCCTGATCCCCTATTCCATGGAAGGTGATACGTAGGCACTAAAGGTTCTCAACCGCGGCGGGTGAAAAAACCATAAAAATATATTTCTTTTCTCACCTCCACCATCCATTTTTTTATATACAACATTTTTATAGCCAAAATATACAGATTTTATAAAGAGGTTCTTGCGGATTACCGTAGATATTTAGGGTGCTAATACCTTCCCTTTGCATAACCAACCCCCTTACCTTGAATATTTCCCCCTTTTTGGGTTATTTGCTCTTTTCCCATTCCTTTGGAAACAATAAAGTGCGGTGGCAATTTTATTTTGATTTGACAAGTCTAGTCAATCCTATGGCTTAATCTTAAACATTCCTACCACTACACCAGCACCGAGAACTGAAAAGCAAGTCAGAGGGTTCCTCGGGCGTTTGAATTATATTTCCATATTCATTTCCCACATGACTACAACGTGTGAACCGATCTTTAAGTTGTTAAAGAATGATCAAGGTTGTGTGTGGACAGATGACTGCCAAAGGGAATTTGAAAGTATTAAATAATATATTCTTGAACCCCCTATCTTGATCCCTCCTGAAGGAAGGTCGTTGATTATGTATCTGACAATGTTAGATAATTCCATGGGCTGTATTATGGGACAACAAGATGGAACGGGGAAGAAAGAGTATGTCATTTATTACCTCAGTAAAAAATTTACTGATTGTGAGTCGCGGTATTCCATGTTGGAAAAGACATGATGTGCTCTGGCCTGGGCAGCAACACGTTTGCGGAAGTATATGTTGAATCAAACCACTTGGTTGATCTCCAAAATGGATCCAATCAAGTACATTTTTGAAAAGCCTGCTCTTACTGGGAGAATTACCCGCTGGAAGATGCTGCTATCTGAACATGACATCTAATACTACACTCAAAAAGCTATTAAAAGCAGTGTGTTGGCACATTATCTTTCTCACCAACTAGTTGATGATTATCAGTCTGTGAAGTATGATTTCCCTAATGAGGATGTGATGTTTTTGAAAGTGAAAGATTGTGATAAACCATTACCTGAGGAAGGTCCTGGTCCTAAATCACATTGGATTATGATATTTGATAGAGCTGTGAATGCTTATGGTAATGGAATTGGTGTTGTGATTGTCACTCCACATGGATCACACATTCCTTTTACTGCAAGGTTGACATTTGATTATACTAATAATATGGCAGAATATGAGGCTTGCATCATGGGTCTCGAGGATGCTATTGATCTCAGAATTAAAATTCTTGATGTGTATGGTGATTCAGCTTTGGTAATAAATCATATTAAAGGAGATGGGATACTCGTCACCCCGGCTTGATCCTTTACAAAGATTATGCTTGAAGATTATTACCCTTCTTTAATAAAGTTGAATTCTATCACATCCCCAGAGACGAAAATCATATGACGAATGCTCTGGAAACTCTGGCTTCTATGTATCAAGTGAATACTTGGAATGATATACCTAGAATTATAGTTCGGAGACTGGATAGGCCTTCTCATGTGTTTACAACAGAAGAGGTAGCTGATGAGAAACCTTGGTATTATGATATCAAGCATTTTCTCCAAACTCGGGAATACCTGATTGGTGCTTTAAATAAATATAGAAAGACATTGAGAAGATTGGCTGGCAGTTTCTTCCTCAGTGAAAGTGTGTTGTACAAGAGAAATTATGACATGGTTTTGCTCAGATGTGTGGATAGAAACGAAGCATACGTGTTGATGCATGAGATTCATGAAGGTTTATTTGGAACTCATTCCAATGGACATTCGATGGCTAAAAAGATGCTAAGGGCGGGTTACTATTGGCTGATAATGGAATCTGATTGCTACAGATTTGCAAATAAGTGCCATAAATGCCAGATTTATGCAGATAAGATTCATGTGCCTCCAACACTTCTCAATGTTATTTCTTCTCTGTGGAATTTCTCTATGTGGGGTATTTGAGGTGATTGGAATGATAGAACCCAAAGCTTCGAATGGACACTGTTTTATCTTGGTAGCAATTAATTACTTCACCAAATGGGTGGAAGCTACTTCATATGCTAATGTTACTAAGCAGGTGGTAGTGCATTTTGTTAAGAATAATCTTATATGTCGGTATGGTGTGCCGAGCAGAATCATCACTGATAATGGCTCGAATATGAACAACAAGATGATGACAGAACTTTGTGAAGAATTCAAGATTGTCCATCACAATTCATCTCCATACATGCCGAAGATGAATGGGGTTGTTGAAGCTGTTAATAAGAATATCAAGAAGATCATCCAGAAGATGGTTGTTACTTATAAAGATTGGCATGAAATGCTCCCTTTTGCTTTACATGGATATCGGACATCTGTCCACACTTCAATAGGAGCAACCTTGTTCTCCCTTGTGTATGGAATGGAATTTGTGCTCCCAATCGATGTTGAGATTCCCTCTTTGTGTGTGATAATGGAAACCAAGTTGTCAGAGGCTGAATGGGTCCAGAACAGGTTTGACCAGTTGAATTTGATCGAAGAGAAGAGAATAACGGCTTTGTGTCATGGGCAGTTATATTAGAAGAGAATGAAGAAAGCTTTTGATAAGAAGGTCAAACCTGGTGAATTCAGAGAAGGCGACCTCGTGCTCAGGAAGATCATGTCTTTTAACGCAGATTCTAGGGGCAAGTGGACTCCCAATTTTGAAGGCCTATATGTTATTGAAACAACCGGCTGAAAATCGTCAAAACAATGAAGTCGCCATCGAACGTCTTTTATCCCGCATGTAGGGAAAGGTAAACATCGAGAAAACTTGAGAAGGGAGAAGTCACGGTCTTGCGACCGAGAGATCGGGTAAGGGAGTCTGTTACGCGAGGGGAAGGTATTAGCACCCCACACGCCCGTAGTACTCTATGGTATCCACTCTTGTTATCTATCTTATGGGTGTGTTTAGTCTATGCTTACTGTCTACTATACTACTGAAGGGATAATGCATGCAAAAGAAAAGGGAAAAGAATGTAGGGAAAATAAAAGTGTGCTCACTTGGGCCCTACCCCAATGCCTACGTATCCGTTTTGAGGAATCAGAGCTACCGTAGTTCGGCTCATATGTTTTTGTTTGTTTGTGTTTTTTGTGGACGAAGTTAATTCCGCCTTCTGCCGTAGCTCGACCTTTGGAGACTTATGCGTTGACACAGAAGTAAATTAATCGTGTCCTTACCTGAAAAGGGTTTTAAAGAAAATGTGCTTGAACGCACGAAAGATTTGAGTTGGTTTGTATTTTGTTGCAGATGATGACTAGTCGACCTCAAGAGAGAGATATTAGCCACTTTTCTACTTAGCTATGAAAGGAGTCTTTGAGAATTGAACCACACCTAGGCTTGAGATGAAGAACAATAAGATCGAGAAGAGACCCGCTTATCATTTCTCACACTAAGCAAAGGCATGATTCTAATCAGTAGTTTTAAAGTGTTTTGAATTTTGAAAAGAAAAAGAAGTTTTTGTTTTAGTGCGAATGCAAAAGGGAAAGAAAAGCCACATAGAGACTAGTCTATTTATAAACCTAATGTTATTATGCATTGTTAGACCTAAAGTTAGAATTTTGGGGGAATTCTACCTAATGTTAGCATGCATATGGATTGCGGTAAAGTAAGAATAAAATAGAGTTGTGACGATACCAAGCGGAGGAGGTCCGTTGCCTCTTCATAACCATGCAAGCCATAAGAAAACTCTACAGATGCCTCTTTGAATTTTTCTTGATGAGAATTGTGGTTCTATACCTGCTTCAAAAACCTCTTGGAATTTTTCAACCTAGTCCCTTTTACTTACCAATATCACACATAATTGCAATAGTCATTACATCACAAAATTATGACAAAGAAATAGCAACAAATGATTGCCAAATCATTTACAAATGATTATCCAACAATAATAACATAGTTAAATTTTAAAGGATTTCTAAACAAAACTAAAGAAAAATCATTACAATTTCTATATCACCTTTTTATCATAATTTTATGCTACAAAAATTAATGAAGAGGAAAATTAATAGAAACTATAAAAGGGGAGTCAAAAACATCAAACAGAGGGGTGCTAAACATGATACAAGGTGGTGATTAACAATGCAGGCCCATTAGATGAAGTCCAATGGCAGGTTTTTATTGCTTCCAATTTCCAAAAAATGGTGATGGGCTTAGTGTAATTCGGTTTGGCCCATGCCTTTGTTCAGCTTATTGAGAAGAAAAAATAATAGTTAAAAAAAATAAAAACTAGATGTTGAAACTGAAAATTGAAAAGGGATTAGGGTTGTAAGAGAAAATCTGCCTCTTCATCTTCCTCACGAAGCACGCCACCTCCTTACTCTCTTATCTTCTCCGTGTAAACGCCAAAGTTGTCTCCTCCGCCGATCTTCCAACGGATGCCTCGATGCTTCCAGTTTTGCTTCGGTTCGCCGCTCTTCTTCCTCGATCACGCGCGGCGCATTCTTCTCCTCACTTTTTCACTCTCCATCTACCGCTCCAATCAAGGATACAGTGCCAAAAACCTGATACTCACTAAATCGCGGGTCTTTTCGTGGCGAGCTCTATGTACAGAATGGTAGCATCGAGCACGGGGGGGATCTTTAGGTATCTGGTTTTCTTTCGTTCTTGCTTCTTGATTATGCGCATTTGTGTTGCGTGTTATTGTTGTAAGTTTGTGTGAGTGATAAGAGTTGCAGAGAGATGAGGGTTATGGTCGAGGATGAAGAAGAAGGTGGAGAAAAAATGGTGGTTGTATGGAGGTTGAAAGAGAATGGAGAGTGGTTCAGAGAAGGGTGAGAGAGAGAGATTGACTATGGACAGTGATGATTATGGATGAAAGCTGGTGAAGAGGGGAAGAGTGAAGGTGTGTGTATACGGTTCTGGTACGTGAGGGTGATGAACAGAAAAATCGTGGAGGATGATGGATGATGGATCGAAGAGCGGTGAAGATTGATGAATGGAAGCAGAGATTTTTGGAGTGCTCTTTAGATGATTTTCTGGTGAGTTTTTTATATCCCATTTTCCTCTGACTTTTCTGATGAATCATCGTGAATTCCCTCCTTCTCTAAATCCGTTATATTATGTTATTTCTATTGGAGTTTGTTGGGAAAATTGGTTAGGGGTTGGTTGGACTATTAGTTGGTTAGGGATGAGTTAGTTGTTATGACAGTTTTTTTGTTAAATTCTATTGAAGTTTGTTACTAGTTATGTTTGTTATTGTGCAGGGCTGTTATGGTAGTTGGAATTCGGTTAGAGTGGTTAGGAGGTTTGTTAGTTAGTAATGAGTTAGTTTCTGTTAACAATTACAGCAGGGCTATTTCTATTTTCTGTTAGCAAGTTATGGAATTGGTTTTGTTTTTATGAATTGAATTGTTTTCTTGGTCTGATTTTTCTACAGGGTCTTGGATTTATGAGTGTTACACTGGTTTTGGTCATTTGGTATTGATTTTCTGAACTGGTTTCAAATGCAGTTATTGGACTGATTTTAGTGTGGATTGGTTTAATGGTTTTATATTCTTCAGGCAGCAGCTGGTTTGGTACTTTGATACGGGGCTACAGGTTTTTGCATAGCTGGAGAGTTGATCATGGTCATGATTTAGAAGCTTGAAGAAGGGCTTAAAATATGGATCTCATGGAGTTTTGGCAAAGGAGGTTATAGATGAGGATTAAGTCATAGGTTTAATGTAATGTTTTATTTTGTAATTATATTGGTAATGCAAGCTTCTTGTGAAACCTTGAATTTTAATGATGAAGCCCAAATACTCCAAGTAGTCTTCTCTTCCAAATTTCCTTTTGTATCTCCAAGATCTTTTAATTTTGTGTTACATATAACTCCATGGTTGTGATATGAATTTAATAAAAGCCTTTTCCAACAACAAACTTGTAGTGTCGAGTTTCTTTACTTTTGAATGAAAACATGCCTAAACATCTTCAAATGAATGAACGAGCCTTGCATCTTTCTTAATCCTCACTTCAAAACCATAATTGAAGAAGCTTTAGATTTTGATCTTAATGTATTTGAAATGAAGTCCCCCAAAGTATATTATATCACAAGTAAGCGAATAGACCCGATGAAGAGCTTTGCATCATAAAGTGTACAAACTCCAATTTGCAAATAGTATCCCATTGAATCTTCTTCTCTTGCCTAGAGCTCGTGAACATATGCCTTGAGATTCAAGTAATAGCTAAACCTTATTTGATGAAGAAAGGATCATTTGAAATACTAACTTGTAAAAGATACGATTTTCTTATATGATAACCTCTTTGTATGACATATTGAAGCATCCTTGAACAAGATCCTAATGGCTATGGATACATCAAAATCTTCAACCATTCGCACTTTAAGTAATTATAGAACCCCTTTGAAATTTATTGAAGAACAAATACACATGGAACCCCTCTTGAAGTCCACATGATTAGGGCAATAAATCATCATTCATGTGGAGATGATAAGTATAAGACGATGTTCCTCACTACTTGAGTTTGCAGCCTTTCGAGATAGCCTTAGGATGACTCACAATTGAAGCGGCAAGTATTTGATGAGAACCAAAAATTGTATCATTAAAAATAAGTCCACGGTGTTAGAGAAGGAGAGGCTCAAGATAACCACAAGATCGAGCCCTAATCTAATGATCCCTAGTTGAAGCATAATGGACGAAAATCCTAATTCTTAATCCTTGAAGAAAGATCGCAACTTGATGTCGAGAAGAAAGAATACCCCTGTAGTTTGATGATAAAGAAGTCCAGGAAATAAAACCCTAGCTTCAAACAAATTATTAATGGAGAAATCAATCGAAACAAGCTTGTGCAAATATGAGAGCCTTAAAGCCGTACAATAACCCTAGTTCCACAATATCACCGATCTTATGTAAAAATTATGTTGTTAATGAATGTATGCAATGTTAAATGACCTAATGGAGTTATGATCATGAGAGAAACGCGACAATGCATAAACCAGATAAAAGTAAAAGGGTAGGACAAATTTTGGGTATTACAGTTATCAAGAAAGCCTTCTCTGGCGGTGCATTAATTCTTGAAACTATGGATGGCAAGGAGTTCCCACGTCCAATGAATGTTGATGCAGTCAAGAAATACTTCGCCTAAAGAAATAAAAGAACAGCTCGCTAAGTTGAAAACTCGAAAGGGCGGCTTAGGCAAAAAGGAGCGTCTCGGTAGGCCGAAAACCCGAAAGGGCGGTCTAGGAAAAAATTAGAGACATAAACAGAATATAATTTCCCGCTAAGTTGAAAACCCGCAAGGGCAGCTTAGGCAAAAGTTAGGGACTTTCTTGGTAATTAACTGCATCAGACAAGACTGGATCATTGAAGCAACAATCTTCTTGGGTCCTCACCATACTAATTACCGAGTTAATCAGGAAGTTGGTAATATCCAAAGGAAGGATATAGACTCTGGGAACCTTTAGAACCTTGTTCGACAGGTGATAACTTTTAGACTAATACCTTATGGGTAGTACCTTCGACCTCATGCTCGTGACGTTGAACCTATGAACCCTATATGTGTGATCTTATGTGTGATTGTTGCATCATGCATCCATAAGCATCTTTTGAAGAGATCTTATTTCAAGGGATTTAAAAATTGACCATTTGTGAATATCTCAGGTACTTTTGAACCATGGATTCTGGAAAGAGAAAGACCGGGAAGTACAGTTTCAAGGATCTCAAGACAGATGAATTGATCAGTCTAATCCCCAGGATCGAGTGTTCTGCAGACTTTTGGAAGAAGTATGGATCCATCATTCCTCTCATGAAGCTGAAGATGAAGGAGGATATTCTCTCGACCTTGGTCAAGTTCTATGATCTGATGTACCATTGCTTTACTTTTCCCGACTATCAGTTGATGCCTACACTATAGGAGTATTCTTATCTGTTGGATTTACCCGTTACCGATCGTGTTCCTTTTACTGGTTTGAAGGGTGAGCCAAAATCACATGAGATTGCTGCTTTGATCCATCTGGGGAAGTTTGAGGTTGAAGCCCATATGACTACCAAAGGAGGGATTAGAGGATTACCAGTTCAGTTCTTATTGGAGAAAGCTCTCTACTTTGTCAGGATGAAGAGTACAGTCGCTTTTGAGGCCATCTTTTCTCTACTTGCTTACGGGTTGTTCTTATTTCCTAATGTGGGCAGGTTTGTTGAAATTAATGCTATCAGGATCTTCATGATCAGAAACCCAGTTCCTACCTTGTTGGGTGATGCTTATTACTCTATTCATCTTCGGAAATCTTATCATGGGGGGATGATCATTTGTTGAACGCCCCTGTTGTACCGGTGGTTTATCTCTCATATGCCTCAGTCTGATGCTTTTTGGGATGTCAAGAAGGAACCCCGTTGGGCTCCTAAGATCATGGCACTTACTCACTCGGATATTGATTGGTATCATCGAGCTTACCATGACATAGAGATTATTGACAGTTGTGGTAGTTTCCCCAATGTACCTCTTCTTGGTACAAAGGGAGGAATTAACTATAACCCTGTTCTTGCACGGCGACAACTTGGTTATCTGATGACGGATAAGCCAAATAGTATTCATATGAGTAGTTTCTTTCTGAAGGAGGGAAAATACCATAGGTAATCTAGGGAGCAGATTACGATATCCTGGTGTCACATTCATAAGAAGAGTAGGGAGGATTTGGGACCTAGGGGTGTTCTTTCTTTGGAGCCATATCTTCAGTGGGTCTAAACGAGAGCTATTCAGTTGAAGATGTCGTATTCCCGGGAAACACATATGCCTGGCTTGTTTGTGAAGACCACTCATTCCTTATTAGATGATCTAGAAGAGCTGCAGCTTGATTTGGTCAGGATGCAACAGGAAAGGACGCTTGGAAGAATAAGTGTCAAACTTTAGATATTTCCTATAGAGTAGACTTGAAGGAGAAAGATGACTTGATTGAGATCCATTTTGGAGTTGTTATAATGAAATTTTTCAGTATTTCAAATGCGTTATTACTTTGATATTTGCAATATGTCCATAAATTTTAAATCCCTTGAAATATTAAATAAGAAAATAAAATCATGTGCACTGCATATTATGCATCATATTGCACATATTTCTTGCATTTGTTATGCATATCCAGGTGTCTTACCAAGCTTCTTTACTTCGTTCAGCAATTTGACTCACCACTACAACACTTGGGCTAATTTCAGAAAGAAGATGGACAACTTAGAACAAGAGAATCGCGAGCTGCGCAAGGAGGTTTATGCTTTGAAGGCCAGCATGGCCAATCTTACTTCTCTGATGGAATCTCTGGTGGCTGCTCAGAATCAGCCACCGAGTGTTCGACCTCAACCAACAATGGCAACTATTGAAGCTCTGACTGTTCCTGTATCTGCTACTCCAGCTGTTGTTCAAAAACGCATGCCTCAAGGTTATCCATGGGGAATGCCAGAGAATTTTGCACCTGAATGTTTCAATCTTGGTCCTCAAGATACTCCAATTATTCAGACTATTGTTACTCCTGCACCTCCTGTGGTGCATACTGCTCCTACTACACCTCCTTCGGTGAATATGGTTTCGTTTGTTAACGATGACATGTGTCATCCTTTCCCTCCACCGAGTGAAGACTTGGGTCTTTATGACAGAATGGATGATTTTCAAGAGCAGTTTGACAAGATGCAAAGAGAGATGAAGGCCCTCATGGGAAAAGAGCTATTCGGGAAGAATGTGAATGAGTTATGCTTGGTCCGGAATGTTAAGATACCTGCTAAGTTTAAGGTCCCAGAGTTTGAGAAGTACAAGGGCAACACTTGCCCTCGTGCTCATCTGGTGATGTATGTAAGGAGAATGTGTACCCATACTGATGATCAGCATCTGCTGATTCACTTTTTTTAGGATAGTTTTACCAGTGTTGCGCTGAAGTGGTATATGAGTTTGGACAGTGTTAACATCCATACTTTCAATGATTTAGGAGAAGCATTCATCAATCAATACAAGTAAAACATGCACATGGCGCCTGACCATGATCAACTCAGGGCCATGGTTCAGAAAGACAGGGAATCATTCAAAGAATATGAATTGAGATGGCGTGAGGTAGCCGCCCAAGTGATTCCTCCCATGGAAGAGAAGGAGATGACTAAGATTTTCTTGAAAACTCTGGGTGCTTTCTACTATGAGAGGATGGTAGCAAGTGCGCCAAGTGACTTTACTGAAATGGTAGGAATGGGTATCCGCTTAGAAGAGGCTGTAAGAGAGGGCCGTTTAACAAGAAGTGAAAGCTCTGGAGGTGTGAAGAAGCCATCTTATGGGTTTACCAAGAAAAAGGAAGGGGATTCAAATGTTGTTATGCAAGAGAGGAGGGTTAATACTCCTATAAGGAATTATCAGCATCATCGGCAAGTTGCCTCAGTTACTCCAGTTGTGGGTGTAGCTCCAACTACCGTTGCTTATCAGAGACCGTCCCAGCAGGGGAATCAAGGGTTTAATCAGAGAAGGGAGAGTTATGACCCTATTCCTATGAGCTATATAGAGTTACTACTGGCATTGATTCAGAAGAAGTTGGTTCAGACCCGACCACCTCCCGTTGTACCATCTTCATTTCCTTGGTATTACAAGGAAGACAAAACATGTCCTTTTCATCAGGGAGCACCAGGGCATAGTGTTGAGAATTATTATCCTTTGAAGACCGAGGTGCAGAAATTGGTGAAGTCTGGTATTCTATCTTTCAAGGATATGGGACCTAATGTGAAAGACAATCCTCTACCCAAGCATGGAGGAGTAAATGCTATGAATATGGTGGTCGGTTGTCCAGGCGACTTCCGGATTTTTGATATTAATCTGGTTATAGGAGATTTTGTGAAAATGCATGCAGAACTCTGTGAATTTAGCTACTACACGCATGACCATTCTGGTTGTGCTATTTGCAGTACAGACATACAAGGTTGCGATAAGATAAAGGCTGATTTACAAGAGATGATGGATGAGGGCCTCATCCACATAATCAGGCCTAGGGAAGAGTATGAAGAGGAGGTGAATATGGTTTCTGGATGTCCTAGAGAATTCAGAATTTTTTATGCAGAGTATATGAATGAGGACCTTATGCAATTGCATGCTACTTTCTGCCATATGGCTGGTCAGGTAAAACACCAGTATGGATCTTGCCGAATTTGCTGTCGGGACTCCCGAGGATGTTCAATCGTGAAGAAGGGTGTTCAGTTATTATTAGATAATGGAGTTATCAAGGTTACAGGTCAAAGGGATGATTACCATGAAGTTAATTTGATTGAGGTTTGCTTGACTGAAGAAGAGTCGGATGAAGAGTATGCCTCTGCAGATGAGTATTTCCCCTTAGATGAGGATTTGTTTTCCAGAAATGACTCAATAATGATTGATTATGTTAAAGAAGGGGTAAACGTCATTGTACCTTGTTTTGGGGCACCCGCCCATCTTCAAGTTGAATATTATAGCAAGCCAGCTATTACCCCATTGGTGATTAGTTTTTCGGGTCCTATCCCCTACAAGTCAGATAAGGTTGTGCCCTAAAAATACAACACTACAATCTTAGAGGATGGAGTGGAAGTTCCCATCCAGCCAATGCCTGATGTTGGGAATATTGTTGAAAATAGCAGGGTGACCCGCAGCGGTCGTGTGTTTGCACAAGTTGTTCGAGGAGATGTTAGTACTGGAAAGAAAATTGCTGAGAATGTTGAACCTAATAAGGCTACGGGTGAGACTAGTGGGGCTACGTTATAGAAAGAAATGGATGATATTTTTAAGATAATTAAGATGAGCGACTACAGAATTATAGATCAGCTACTGCAGACTCCTTCAAAAATATCTATCCTGGCTTTATTGATGAACTCATCTGCTCACAAAGAATCCTTGATGAGGGTATTGGACCATGCTTTTGTGGAGAGTGATATGCCAATATACCAATTCAGCAGCGTAATAGGTAACATTATGTCATGTAATAATTTGAGTTTCTACGATGATGAATTACCAAATGAAGGAATGAATCACAACTTGGCCATCCACATCTCTATGAATTGCAAGAATGATTCACTATCCAATGTGTTGATTGATAATGGATCTGCTTTGAATGTTATACTGAGGAGCACTCTTATGAAGTTGAAATATCAAGGAACGCCTATGCGCCCGAGCGGCATCGTTGTGAAAGCGTTTGATGGATCAAGGAAATCTGTTATTGGTGAAGTGGACTTGCCTATTCATATAGGGCCACATTTATTTCAGATAACTTTCCAGGTCATGGACATTGTTCTCGCTTATAGCTATTTGTTGGGACGGTCGTGGATTCATGAGGCAGGGGCTGTCACTTCAACTTTACACCAGAAATTGAAATTTGTACGTGAAGGGAAAGTGGTAATCATAAATGGGGAACATGCATTATTGATATCTCATTGTCCTCTTTCAGCATTGTGGAGGCGGATGAAGTTGCTGTTAGAACCCAGTTCCAAGCCTTATCCATTGACAACATAAGAGGAAATGATAATTCCATGGTTTCGCTTAAGGATGCGCAGCAGGTTATGTGTAACGATCATAGCAAGGTATGGGGACAGATTGTGGATCCACCTGTGAACAAGAACAGAGCCGGCTTGGGGTTCTCTTTGAAGAATGACAAAGGTAAGAGCATGAAGCCGAATTCTGCTATGAGCAAGTATCAAGACATCTTCTGTAGCGGGGGGTTATCTTCATCCAACTATTTCCAGGATTAATGCCATTGTGGAAGATGAAGCAGAGCAGGAAATGCCGAATTATGTGACGCACAGAGTTAGGGTTCAGAACTGGATCACCATTGATGTTCCCTCTTGCATACATGTTTCAAAGTAATTTGTTTTGTTAATCTTTTTGAAAAGCTTTCACTCTACCTAAGGTGGAAGTATTAATGTTGTAGGGCTTATCTGTTTACTGTGACTTTTAAAATCAATAATAAAAGTTGTCTTTGTTTCCCAAATTGTGTCTTTATTTTCTGATTTTTTTTCTTGGAAAATGGTAATCAGAAAAAACCCTTCAAAATAAATAATAACTGAAATTCAATCTGCATGATCACTTGTTATATGTGTCAGTTTCTAAAAGCAATCATAAATCATATGTGCAAATTAATCAAAAAAAAAATGTTGAATACAATGACCCGGCACCCTCTCCCAAATTTGAATGTCCTGTGTATGGGGCCAAAGAAGAAGACTATGATGAGATTCCAGAAGAGGTCTCACAGTTGCTTGAGCACGAGGAAAATACCATTCAGCCATATAAAGAGCCATTGGAAGTGATCAATTTGGGTTCAGAAGAAGATTCGAAAGAAGTCAAGATTGGAGCATCGCTGCATCCTGATGTGAAGAGCAGGTTGATTGATTTGTTGAAGGATTATGTGGATATTTTTGTTTGGTCTTACCAATATATGCCTGGTCTAGATGCAGATACTGTAGAGCACTGTTTGCCGTTGAAGCTAGAGTGTCCGCCAATCAAACAAAAGTTGAGAAGAACTCACCCAGATATGGAAGTGAAGATCAAATAGGAGGTTCTAAAGCAGATTAATGTTGTCTTTCTTGCAACGTCAGTGTATCCTCAATGAATTGCCAATATTGTCCCAGTACCGAAAATAGATGGAAAAGTTCGCATGTGCGTAGATTACAGATATCTAAATAAAGCTAGTCCAAAAGATGATTTTCCATTTCCACACATTGATATGTTAGTGGATAGCACAGCAAAATTCAAAGTTTTCTCGTTCATGGACGGATTTTCTGGTTATAATCAAATAAGAATGGCTCTGGAGGACATGGAAAAAACAATGTTTATCACACCCTGGGGAACATTCTGTTACAGAGTGATGCCCTTTGGGTTGAAGAACGCTGGTGAAACATACTAGAGGGTTATGACAACCCTGTTCCATGATCTGATGCACAAGGAAATCAAAGCATATGTTGATGATATGATTGCTAAATCCCAGACTGAAGAAGGGCATGTAGAAGATTTATTGAAGTTGTTTCAGCGTTTGAGGAAGTATCGTCTCCGTTTAAATCCAAATAAATGTACCTTCGGTGTTCGATCAGCGAAATTGTTGGGTTTCATTGCTAGCCAGAAAGGAATTGAATTTGACCTTGATAAAGTCAAAGCAATTCAAGAGATGTGAGTGCCAAGAACTGAAAAACAAGTCAGAGGGTTCCTCGGGCGTTTGAATTATATTTCTAGATTCATTTCCCACATGACTGCAACATGCGAACCGATCTTTAAGTTGTTAAAGAAAGACCAAGGTTGTGTATGGACGGATGACTGCCAAAGGGCATTTGAAAGTATTAAAGAATATATGCTTGAACCTCCTATCTTGCTCCCTCCTATCGAAGGAAGACCATTGATTATGTATCTGACAGTGTTAGATAAATCCATGGGTTGTATTCTGGAACAACAGGATGAAACGGGGAAGAAAGAGTTCTCCATTTATTATCTCAGTAAAAAGTTCACTAATTGTGAGTCGCGGTATACCATTTTCCAAACTTTTTAATCATCCATGGAGTCTCGCCATTCGCAGACTACCATTCTATCAATAAAATTTGAGCGTTTACCCAATTCTTTGTATTTCTTATTTTATTCAGCTTACAAAGACTCCATTTATTATTGATAATAATTTTCAAAGAAAAAAGATTAAATAACAAAATTGTTTTTCGAAAAGAATTTACAATTTACCTTTGCTTTAGATTTCGTGATTCAAGAGGAAAACAAAGATGGTGATCCCAGGAATGGATGAACTCCAGTAATTTTGAGAAGTTTTGTTTTCCCCGGGAAAGTTTTCTCATGTCGTTTTCGCTGGTATGCGCGTATATTGAAGATGATACCAATTGGCGTAAGGTGCAGTATTACGTTTGTGATCCCTTTGTCCCCAGTCAGGTGTTGGTTTATTTTTTTGAGTTTGGGTTTGCTTGGTCTGAGGTCTCTATCAAAGATTCCCCAGCAAAGTATTCTCTCATATGACGAAAGGTCTTGACCCCTTGGTGTGCTGAGATAGAATTATTTGCAAAATGTCGCTCTTTCTGCAGTATTGGCATTATTGTTGGTATTTATTTCCCGGGTAACTAGACCAAGGCAGTATGTTTTCTAAGAAGTGTTGAGACAGTTGTCAACTTTTGGGTTTTCACCCGCCAAGTGTTGGGTTTGATTTAAAATCCCCATGAGTTTGACCTCTTTCTATGATGTTGAATTCTTGATTCCCCAGGAAAGCTATCCCAGGGCATCTTTTGTTTGAATAAATTTGCATGATATGAAGACTCAATCCAAGATTCCCCAGTGAAGGTCTCGCTATTTGATAGAAGTCTTTTCTCCCCATGCATGTTGAGTTGGACTCATTTGCGAAGCATCTCCTTTCAGCGGTATTTGCATTTTGTTTGATTTCCCGATAATCAGGTGTGATGCGGTGGGAGAACTGACTTGAGGTTTTGCGTTTGTGTTCGCAAATGTTTCAGTTTAGCAAGAGTCGTCACCGACTTTTTATTTTATCCAAAGGAAAGGTCAAAAAGCACAGGAAATACCTTTGAGATGTTTTCTTGGGTTCGGGGGGTATATTATGAAAAGGGAAGGTGCTTGAACCCTTTTCATCCATGGTTTTCCATGGGCTCTTAGTTACTTGTTTAGATCACTTGCTTTTGCTTTTCAATTGTTTGAAATGGTAATTTGGTGTGTGGTTTTGAAAGTATTTTGAAAAGAGGCCTTTGCTTATGCAACCTTTGTAATGATTCTTGTTTGAATGTATACAAAGGTGTTTGTCTTTTGAAAAATGTTTCAATGTTTGAAAGTTTGTTTTGGGAAATTGTTTTGAAATTGTGTTGTGTGTTTTTGAAAATGAGCAAGGAAGGTTTGCAAGTTGATCAAGTAACTAGGAGTTGTCTACCCTACTCAAAGATCTTTCCTACACATTTTAACCCTTTGATATTGTCGTTTTACCATTGTATTTGGTAAACAAGCTTATCTTTGGATGTTAAACGGGACGGGCGTGGGTCATCGTATGACCATGATAACAATATTGCCAAGTATCTTAGCAAGTTTTTGAGGGACTAGATCATTTTTGTTTAGGCAACCAAGATAGCGTCATCGAGGGACTATGATCTTTTTGTTTTGTTTTTGTTTTGCCAAGATACCTAGCATGCATACCATGGCCATGTTTTTAAGGCAACAAGTGTATGAAACCCTAGGGGTGCTTGTGTGCATTGTGTTGTCATTTTTCATGCATTTTTGTCTTGTGTTTAGTCATGCTATTTATTTGATTTTGGTCTTTTGCATACAAACCCTAATTTTACTATCATGCATATCAAAGCGATAAAATACGTAAAAGTAAATCTAAGACTATTAAAACATTATCATGGGGAGGGGGATACAAGTTTGAATAGGGGGTATTTGCACAAAATAAAAAACCCTAAAACTATTACAACCATATTGAATTTAATTTACAAATAAATAAATGGACAATTATTTAAATATGCAATTAAATATGAATATGCAAAATGTTTTTTTGTATTATTTTTATGTATGTAAAAATAAGTTTATTTATGGCCTAAAAAAGTAAGAAAATAAAAATGATTATTTTTAAAAAGGGTGGAAACCCTAGTTTTTGGTTTTAAAAGAAAATATATTATATTATTTATTTGTTCATTTTTATGTACAAGATAATAAATAAAAATATATACAAAGATGTTAAAAAATAAAATATGTTAGAAAATAATATTTTAAGTGTATAATATAATAAAATAAAAATATTTAAGTATTTTAATATTATTTACAAGTTTTAATTAAGAAAATAAAGTAATATTAACCTAATAATTATTTATTATGCAAATAAAAATAAAATAAAAATATAATAAAATGCCAAAAATAAAGAAAATAATTTTTGTGATTTTAAATGTTCAAGAAAAAATAATAAAGTCAGAAAATAAAAAAAGAAATGAAAAATATGCAAAAATAAAGAAATGGGCCAAGGGGGTGCAAAAAGCAGAATGGGGGGTGTCAAAAGCAAGAGGCCCAAGGCGCCTGGCCCAAATACACTTTGTCCCTGTCCTTCGAACGCGCGCGTTCCATGGTTCTGTACTTGAATCCTGTTCTCTCTGTTCTTTGCTTGAAATCAAAAACTTGTAACATGAAAATTATAGAGCTTTAAACCATGATTTCAATGATATAAAAAACTTGATATAACTCTCAAAGACCAGAGAGAATTTCCTTGGCCCTAAATTCTAACCTAGTTTTTTCAGCAACTTCAACATCTAAATTCTCCTAGCTCAGTTAATATAAATACAAGATATGCATATGTACAGTTCAAGGACATTAAGGGCTACATTTTTGCTTCACAAACCTAAGCCTAATGATTCCTAAATAAGGAGATAGAAGTTTGAAAATTACTTGTTTTAGCCAAGTTTGGATATGGCAATGTAGGAGTTTTGGATGAGGCCTGAAGGTCGTGTTAGCTTTCCTGAAGTTCACTCAACCTTTCCCAATGCTTGGCTTGCCTTGAACTTGCCTGAATGTGCTTGTAGAACTCAACCTGCAAAGCTTCAAAGTAAAAATGGTGAAGTGTGAAAATGGAGTTACAGTGGCTTGAGAAGGGCTTGGGTATCTTGGATGGGATGTATGCAATGTGTTTGAAGTGGTTTGGGACAAAACGCACGGGTGGAACTTGTTTTGACTTGGTGTTTGCAGAAAATGCCTTGTTTTGTGCAAAAGTTGGTGTTTTGGTGTATTAGGGTGTTTGAGAGGCTTGTAACTCGTGTATTCTGCTTGCTACAATGTGTTGAAGTTGTTTGAAATGAATACAAGACTTGTTTTTATCATATACCAAAGTTGTGGAGTTTTTGCACACTTGCTTGTTTTTGAAGTAAAAGGTGAGTTGACAAAGGCACAACCTGTACAGGCTAGCTCAAGGCCTGAGGAGGGTTGGTAAACCTTTTCTGATGTTTGTGGATGTGGTTTTCTGCAAAATATTAAGTTCAATGCTCAAAATAAACAATTTGACATAAAGCGTGCTTTATCAAAGTGGCAATGCTACCTTTATGCCATTTTTGGATTAAACCTTTGTACAAAGCTTCCAAGACAAAAACAATGCCATTAACCATTGTATTTGAATTCAATTAAGGAGTGTGGAAAGTTTTAAGACCTGTAAAACAAGTACAAGCATGATCCAAACTGATTTGCAAGTTGTAACATGGTGCAAAATGCCTTGGACAAAAGTGATGATTTGCCATTTTCAATCCTTCGATTCTCCCTAACCACAAATGATCTTGGAGAGTTCTTGGACATTTTGGAAAGCTTGTAACATGATCTACAATCCATCTTTGAAATTCATTTTGATATTCCACTTGGAACTATGTGAAAAGTTGCCATGAAGATAGGTCAAAATCCTGCCTAAACTAGGGCAAAATTTCACTAAGTTAGAAAGTTTTTTGACCCCTATTCACAAAATCATAACTTGAGATCCAAGCATCTTTTGGGAAAACTTTGTGATTCAAAGTTTTATATTTTATGGAGGACTACAACTTTCACGTTGGAAGTTTTCTTTGAATCCAATTGCATCATGGTAAAAAAGTTGGGAAACGTTGGGGGAAAATAAGAAATTTTCATAACTTAGAAAATTTCTAAGTTATGAAAATTTTCCATTTTAAACCCTAATTTTCAAAATTAGGTTTCTTGGTGAACAAGTTTCATGTTTTGACACATCTTGATGAAAAATGACCCTTGGCACTTGATTTTGACCAAAAAGTCAAAGTTTGACTTTTCAGTGTACAGTTGATTTTTGATCAGTTGACTGGAAAATTCATTTGTCAATCCAATGCATTTGAGATCTTTTGAACCTTGTGATTAGGTCAAGATGATGCCATTGAGTCCTTGAAACCATGCTTGAACCCAATTTTTTATTGGCCAGGTGAAAAATCAGAAATTGCCCTTCTATAGTCAAAACCCTAAAAATGACCATTTTGCCCTTTTGATGATCTGATCAAATTTCTTGAGGAGTTGTGGTCCAAACTTGATCAAATGGTTCATATGAGTCTATAATGTTGATGTGGATCAAAAATTATGAGGTATGACTGTAAATTGGCCACAATTGACTTTTTCCCTAATAAGCTGATTTTTAGGTCAACTGTCCAATTGACTGGGCAAAAATTTGATTCAAGGCTTGAAACTTGGTGTGGGAAATCTTATAAGTCCAAAATGAAGTATGAAAGTCACATTGAGCATTGGAAGTCCAAAAATCCCTGTGCAAACTCAAACCCTAATTTCAAGTCATCAGTGCAAGGAGATGTCTTTAGCTGAGCAAACCTTAATCTGGTCTTGAGTCCAAAGAGTCTTGTGGGGAAAATCTTGATAAGATGAGAGGGAAAATTTTGGGGTACAACAGCTGCCCCTGTTCAATCTTCTTGAACCTGAAGAGTTAGATTGCCGAGTTTTGTCGTTCGTGACTCGAAGGTAAAAGATGATTGGACACTAGAGTGCCCGTAAATTTGCACTCGTCAAAATGTAGTTGAGGGAATGGGCTTAAGATGCCATTTGGAGATGATTGAATCTTGTTGGGGATGGGCTTAAAGATGCCATCCAAGGATGTTTGTTGAACTGCGTGTTGTAAGTCAAAAGAATGAGTATCAAAATGGTATCCGCATTTGGAACGTATCTGAACTGTATCTGGAGACTGAAACTGTATGAGCAATGGAATGGTGTCCGTGTCTGGAGCATATCCGAGCTGTAACTGTATTTGATTATTGAATGAATAACAGAATTACTGTCGTGTCTGGAGTGTATATGTATTGTATCTGAGTCTGAATAAGCGACAGAATAGCATCCGTGTCTAGAGCATCTCTGGGCTGGGGATAAAGTCAGAATAAGTGACAGAATGGCAAATGTGTATGGAGCGTATTTGGACTGTATCTTGAGGTTGATATATGTATGAGTAGCATAATGACTTACGTGTCTAGAGTGTATCTGAACTGTAACTGGGATCTGAATAAGTGACAGAATGACTTCCGTGTCTGGTGTGTATCTGGACTTGAAATTGATAGTTGAATCTGAATGAGAAATAGAATGGCTTCCGTGTCTGGAGCGTATCTAATTTGTATCTGATTATTGAAGTTTGAATGAGTGATAGAATGGAATATGTGTCTGGAGCGTATCCGTACTGTATATTGACTTTGAATTCTGAATGAGTAATGGAATGACTTCCGTGTCTGGAGTGTATCCGTATTGTATCTGAAATATTTGAATATTTGTTAAAGATAGCTGTTAATCTTATCCTGAAAAGGGTAAAATGTCAGCTGAAACACAGTTATGTTGCATGAAATGTATGATGCAATAAATGTGCTTTATCAATGTTTATGATATATGAATGTAATGTATGCGCATGTAAGCTGATTTGTTGTTGTTGAGGAAAATAAATCCTTGATAGCTGGAGATAATAAAATCTTTGACTGCTGCCGGGGAAAATAAATCCCTGATCGCTGTCGGAGATTAAAAATCTTTGATTGTTGAGGATGATAAATCCTTGGATCACTCTTGGGGATAGAAAATCCTTGGCAACTCGCAGGGATTATCAAAAACTTTGACAACTCTTGTGGGGATGTGATAATCCTTCACGACTTTCCTAGGGATATAGGGATCCTTCAAGTCTTTGGAGTTGGAGTGTTGACAAAAATTCTGCTTGAGGAAATAATGCCATGTACTGCCTAAGAAATCTGCTTGGAGAATCCAGAGAACTTTGATGACTATGGCTGGGGATTACACAATGGGGATCCTTACTCGGCTGGGGAATAGGGAAAAATCTGGCGATCTCTACCGGGGATCAAAGGGAAACCTTGATCTGCTGGAGAATAAGGAAGACTCTGATGTCTTCTGCGGGGAACTAAGAATGGGAATCTTCAATCTGTTGGGGAGTTTGAATCCTTGGGGACTTCATGCTGAGGAGTCAAGAATGAGAATCTTCGATATGCGGGGGATTAAAAATTCTGACAAATTCATGCTGGGGAGTAATGAAGCGTCTGGCAACTTTACTGGGGAATCAAGAATGAGAATCTTCATTCTGTTGGGGAGTAAAAAACTATGTGGGGAATAGCTATACTGTCGGGGAGTAGCTATCTTGTTGGAGAGTAAGTTCAGGACTCTGGCGAAAAGCTTATTCCTGGTTGGAAGAAGTTCAGGAGTTTGGGTTGTATGCCATTCTACTGGGGAATTATCCTAGTTTGGGGATAAGACAAAAGTTAACTGTTATCTAGTTGATTCTCAGATTTTAAGACAATTTGCTGTAGAATCTGGGGAAAACTGAATGGTCTCCGCTGTGGATTGATAATTAGAATTTTGACTCCGTTGGGGAAGAAGGTTTCATCTCCGCTGAGGGTCTATAGTTCAAAGTTTTTGCTCTGTTATGGATTGGGAGTTTGGAGGTTTAACTCTGATGGTGGATTAAGGGTTTGAAATATAACTCCGTCGGGGATTGGGAGTTTGAAGTTTTGACTCTGGTGAGGATTTTAAAATTTAATTCCGCTGGGGATATGTGTTTCAAGGTTTTAGCTCCGCTGGGGACCTAGATGATGTGCTGCAGGGGATTTCTCCTGGAATAGCCTAAGGACGTCTTCTTATACTTTCAACCTGTCAGTAATCGTTCTTTCTCATTTCGTTTATTTGTAAACATGTGATTATATTCAAATGCATATGCTCATTTAATAAATCATTGGACGTTTTCAAATAAAACACAAGTGTAAAAAAGAAGAAAAGGAAAATAGTTTTCTGCACTTTGAAGTATCTTTGTATTAACTTTGTGTAAGTATTTTGTAAAAAGGAGACAGACATTCTAGTAAGAGAATGTTGTCATAAAAAAGAGAAAAATTTATACAAAGAAAGATGGCTATGTGTGAAAATTCCATGGGGTTCCCATTCTGCTATAGCCTTTGTAACTCTGAATATATTGTCCGTTCGTTGCTTCGTTCGAAGATGATTGAGTTGATCAGAAGCCCGGAGCTTGTCTGTGAAGAGATTGTCCTTAAAGTGATCCGACGAGACATATTCATACGCTTTAATTCCCTAACTTTTTCCTGGACCGCCCTTTCGGGTTTTCAATCCACCGGGAAACCCTTTTTTGCCCAAGTCGCCCTTTCAGGTTTTCAACTTGCCGGGTGTACATATTTTTTTATTTATCCCTAATTTTTGCCTGAACCGCCCTTTCGGGTTTTCAATTCACCGGGATGCCCATTTTTTCCCAAGTCGCCCTTTAGGGTTTTCAACTTGTCGGGTCATTTATGCGTAGTATCTTTTGACTATGTCTGCATTTGCAGGGTGCGGCAGGTCGTCGCCATCCATGGTGGTTAATATCATTGCCCCACCAAAAAAGATGTTTTTGATTACAAATGGCCCTTCGTAGGTAGGAGTCCATTTGCCCCTGGGATCACTTTGCGGCAAGATGATCCGCTTGATTACAAGATCCCCGACTTGATACACTTGGCGCCTAACTTTCTTGTTGAATGCTTTGATCATTCGTTTTTGATACGCCTGACCAAGGCAAATAGCAGTAAGTCGCTTTTCATCAATCAAGTTAAGTTGATCAAGTCGGGTCTGAATCCAATCGTCTTCTCTCAAACCAGCATCCTTCATGATTCTCAAGGAGGGAATCTGAACCTCGATAGGTAAAACAGCTTCCATGTCGTATACCAAAGAATAGGGTGTGGCCCCAGTTGAAGTACGTGTCGTGGTACAGTACCCGTGAAGAGCAAACAGTAACATCTCATGCCAGTCCTTGTAGGTGACTGTCATCTTTTATATGATCTTCTTGATATTTTTGTTCGCAGCTTCGACAGTACCGTTCATCTTTGGCCGGTAGGGAGATGAATTGTGATGTTGAATCTGGAACTGCTCACACAAGGCGGTGATCATAGTGTTGTTAAGGTTTGTACCATTGTCAGTGATGATCCTTTCGAGGATGTCGTACCGGCAAATGAGGTTCTGCTTGATAAAGCGGGAAACAACATTCTTTGTGACGGATGTGAAGGAAGCTACCTCGACCCACTTGGTAAAGTAATCAATGGCCACCAAAATAAAGCGGTGTCCATTGGATGTTGTAGGCTTGATCTTTCCAATCATGTCGATTCCCCACATAGCGAATGGCCAAGGAGCTGTTAAGACATTGAGAGGAACCGGAGGTATATGTACCTTGTCCGCATAGATTTGACATTTGTGACAAGTCCTGGAATATTGATGGCAGTCAGCTTCCATGGTAGACCAGTAATAGCCTGCCCGTAGGATCTTCTTAGCCATCGTATGTCCGCTAGAGTGAGTGCCAAAGGTACCATTGTGCAATTCAACCATGATCTACTCAGCTTCAACCTTGTCCATACAACGGAGCAGAATGTAATCATGATTGCGCTTGTACAGGATACCATTGCTCAAGAAGAACTTAGATGAGAATCTCCTTAAGAACTTTTTGTCGTTGACTGAAGCTCCTTCAGGATATTCTTGAGCCTCGAGATACCTTTTGACTTCATGAAACCAGGGTCGGTCCACTACTTCTTCGGTATTAATCTCGTGACAATGTGCAGGTTCGTCCATCCGCTCGATGGTGATTTGGGGAGCCTCATTATCCCATTTAAGTTTAAACATGGATGACATTGTAGCTAGAGCATCTGCTAGCTGATTTTCTTCTCGCGGGAAGTGCTCGAATGTAATCTGCTCGAAATGTGGTAACAATGTCAAGACATGTTCTTTGTAAGGGATGAGGTTTGGATGTTTAGTATCCCACTCTCCTTTGATCTGACTGATGACCAAAGTTGAGTCCCCAAACACAATCAAGGAGTTGATCCCAAGGTCTATTGTAGCCTTGAGACCAAAGATACAAGCTTCATACTCGGCCATGTTGTTGGTGCAGTTAAAGCAAAGTCTGGCGGTGAAAGGTGTATGGCAACCTTCTAGAGAGATAAGTATCGCGCCGATACCGTTACCAAGTGCATTGGAGGCACCATCAAAGTACAGGGTCCATTGGGATCCTTGTTCAGGTCTGTCATATGGTCTGAAATCTTGAATGTTATCCAAAGTCAAGATATCCTCGTAGGGGAAGTCAAATTTCATTGATTGGTAATCTTCGACAGCCTGATGAGCCAGATGGCCAGCTGGCACACTTCCCTTTATAGCTTTTTGGGTCTTGTATTGTATATCGTATTCGGTCAGGATCATCTACCATCAAGCTATTCTTCCAGATAAAGCAGGCTTCTCAAAGATGTACTTGATCGGATCCATCTTAGAATTCAGCAAAGTGGTATGAGTCAACATATACTGCATTAGCCGGCGAGCAGCCCATACCAAAGCGCAACTAGTTTTCTCGAGCAGTTAGTATCGAGTCTCACAGTCGGTAAACATTTTGCTAAGGTAATAAATGGCATGCTCTTTTCGGCCAAACTCGTCATGTTGGCCCAGTACGCACCCCATTGAATTATCCAAAACAGTCAGATACATGATTAGCGGTCTTCCTTCGACGGGAGGCATCAAGATAGGAGGTTCTAGCAAATACTCCTTGATTTTATCGAAAGCAACTTGGCAGTCATCATTCCATTTAACCACTTGGTCTTTCTTCAACAGCTTGAAGATTGGTTCACAGGTAGATGTTAGGTGAGAAATGAACCTTGCAATGTAGTTTAGGCGTCCCAAGAAACCTCTGACCTCCTTCTCAGTGTGAGGGGCAGGCATTTCTTATATAGCTTTGACTTTGGCAGGATCAACCTCAATTCCCTTGTTGCTGATAATGAAACCCAAGAGTTTACCGGACCTGACTCTAAAAGTGCACTTGTTAGGGTTCAGTCTGAGCTTGTACTCTTTCAACCTGACAAACAGCTTTTGTAGATGGTCGAGGTGTTTTTCTTTAGTTTGTGATCGGGCTATCATGTCGTCTACGTAGACCTCTATCTCATGATGTATCATATCATGAAACAAAGCTACCATGGCGCGTTGATAGGTTGCCCCGGAATTCTTCAGTTCGAATGGCATCACTTTGTAGCAGAACGTACCCCACTGTGTAACGAAAGTAGTTTTCTCCATGTCTTCAGGTGCCATTTTGATCTGGTTGTAACCTGAAAATCCGTCCATGAAAGAAAATACCTTGTGTTGAGCTGTATTGTCAACCAAGATGTCAATGTGCGGTAGTGGAAAGTCATCTTTAGGGTTGGCCCTGTTTAAGTCTCTATAATCCATGCACATTCTCACTTTGTCGTCCTTCTTAGGTACAGGCACAATGTTAGCAACCCATTATGGATAGGAAGTAACAGCAAGAAATCCAGTATTGAACTGCTTCATAACTTCAGCTTTGATCTTTTTTGACATGTCGGGCCTCATTCGGCGGACTTTTTGTTTAACTGGTGGACAGTCTTCTCTTATAGGGAGATGGTGAACCATAATATATGTATCAAGTCTCGGCATGTCTTCATAGGACAAGGCGAAGATCTCAACATATTCATGTAACAGCTGAATTAAGCGCTCTTTGACACTTGGCTCTAGGTTGGCACCCACTTTGATTTCTTTTCTGTCTTCCTCAGTACCCAAGTTGATTGTCTCTAACAGCTCCTCATGAGGTAGAATAGCCCTTTCTTCCTGTCGTAGTAGTCTAGCCAATTCTCCCAGCACTTCACAATCTTCATCACCTTTGTATTCGGCATGGTAGACCAGATCTTCAGAGTCACTAAAGGCCATAGCAGAATTGTTACCCATGGAATCCGGAATGGAAGGGTACCTGCATTTGTAAGTGTGGGTGTGTGTAAGGGATAGCCACCTTTAAACAAATAAAATGCAAAAAGAAAGACAATGAACACAAAATCTTATATGTGAAAACATCCATGATTCATTAAAATGGCATATGAAGATGAAAAAAAATCAAACCCTTACAAATGGACCTATGTACCTCGGATAAGGCACAAGGCTAAAAAGTGTACGAATTGTTTAGGAATTATTACAAACCAACAGAAATGTTTGAAAGATAAAATTACTTATTTATGAAAGTAATGGGAACAAAGTCCTTTGCCTCCCAATTGCATAGTCCTCCGTCAACAGTAGGGAAAATCCAGTCTTCCAAGTTGCTCTCCTCTTCACCATCCTCCAAAGCATTGACTCCATGATGGGTGATCTTCACTGGTGGCCCTCCAGCCCAGGAGTGACGTACAGCCTTTTGACTAGCCGAAGTGAAACCCAAGCCGAATTTATCTGCCTTGAAAGGAAAGTCGGGAAGCTGCCCCAGATTGTGCTCCCTCTTTCTTCAATCCCAGCCTTTGCATCCTTGAGGGGTGACATCTGAGACACATGTTTGGTAATCATGGGCACAAAAGCCATTGTCTTGGTTGTCGCAACCTCCTGAGCTACCTCCTCAAAATACTGAAAGGGGGTTTCGATGAATTCACCATCCAATTCAACATAGCGGAAAGAATTTAGATGGCTTATCATGTATTCCTCTTTGCCGTGAACAGTTACAATTTTCCCCTTGACAGGGTACTTGAGCTTTTGATGCAGAGTGGAGGTAATAGCTCCAGCATGGTCAATCCAAGGTCTTCCCAACAAGCAAGAGTAGGAAGGACAGATGTCCATCACGTAGAATATGGAGTTGAAG
Organism: Vicia faba; assembly: GCA_948472305.1. Lineage (NCBI taxonomy): Eukaryota > Viridiplantae > Streptophyta > Magnoliopsida > Fabales > Fabaceae > Vicia > Vicia faba. Next base: position 457,996,706 of record OX451735.1, on the reverse strand, counting down.
GTTTCAGCTCCCACTTTAATCGGGATGTCCACCTCCCCGTGGACCATCCTTTTGGAACCATCAAAGGCTCTGACAATGATGTTGCTGGGTTTCAGGGTTAGGCCTTCACAATCCAACCTATCCAAGGCCTTCTTCGGCAAGACATTCAGCGAAGAGCCAGTGTCTACCAGAACGTGTGCTAGAGTAGTCCCTCTGCATTCCACCGAGACATGCAAAGCGTCATTATGTTTTCTCCCTTTTGATGTTAAATCGGCATCGGAGAATCCTAGACCGTTCTCAGCTGTTAGGCTAGCTACACATTCCTGGAACTGATCCGCAGAGGTTTCATGTGGCACATGGGCCGTCTTTAAGAATTTGATCAAAGCTTTAGCATGAGCTTCTGAACAAAGCAGCAGGGCCAACATTGAGATCTTTGAGGGGGTTTTCCCCAGTTGTTCCACAACATCATAATTGCTTTTCTTGATTATTTTCAAAATCTCTTCCATTTCTTTCTGAGTGGTTTCAGGGATGATCAACGGCTGAGCCCTCGTCCTGACGGGCTCGTCTTGGATCCCTTTCCCTTTATCAGCAGTAGCAGAGGGGACAACCACAGGAGTTACAACTTCTTCAATAATCGGGGTTCTTGCAGATATGTTGACCGGCACAGGGGTAACAATAGGAGCGTTTGAGGGTCCTAAGATTTCCTTTGGAGGAGAAATCTTCGGAGAGAAAATTCTTCCACTGCGAGTGATTTTGCTCGTTCCAGCAATATTTCCAATGTCGGAAGTCTCTTCATCAGAACTCTCTTTAGTTGATTCAATTTGTTTAACATCGTGGTAAAAGATCTCTCCCCCATAGTTCCACGGTATTGATTTGTTGGACTTGTACGGGATGGGCCCTGGCATGGTTATCTTCAAAGGTGCAATCTTCGGATTGGATGTAATCTTAACAGGTCTTTTGGAGACCTTGGAAAGATTGGCGGATATGGTAATTATCGAAACATCATTGACAGGAGTCGGTGTAACAGGAGTCTTTTCAAAAAGGATTTCTTGGTTATCCATTAGGCACTGGATGCCTAACTTCAACAATGGACAGTCGGTTGGTAAGGATGAACAAATGCAGCAATCTTCTTCACAACCTGGGAAAATCCCAGCCTTCAGCAAATTCAACTTGATTATCGGTAGCTGAGTCATCAAATCATCAACAGTAGCAACAAAAAGATCTTCTTCAACAGCATGGGCATGGTGTCCATGCTTTGGCATTGGATCAGAGATCACATTAGGCTTTTCAGGGGCGTCGAATTCAACTTCTTAAGCGTCTATTAAATCCTGAATCTTATTTTTGTGGGCCCAACAATGGTTAGTGTTGTTCCCCAGGTTGTCTGAATGATAAGCACACTTGGCATTCGCATGGTAGTAAGGAGAAGTTGTATTCGGATTCTTTGGGGCCTATTTCAAACTGGCAAGGTTTAACTTTAAGAGATGGGGTAAGACCTGAGCAGGAGTCATGTTTATCAGGGTGAGTTGTCGTACAGGCCTTTCCACCCTTGCTTGGTTGATTCTGGGTTGATTGTTTATGGGCTGATCAACTACAGACTTCTGAATCATTACGGCCCCCACCGTTGGCCGGCACTCAACTCTTCCTTGACCTCTTTGGGAGTAGACAGCTGAGACTTCTTTCTTTGCTGGAAAAGTCTTTTTGATGGCAGCGGAAGCAGATGCATCCTTTTGAATTTTTTCGCTCTTGATTCCGGCTTCAACTCTCTCACCAGTCAGAATTAACTCGGTGAACCCCACAGACGAACTTCCTATCAGGTGATTAAAGAATGGACCTGATAGAGTCCCCAAGAACATATCAACAAGCTCTCTTTCAGATAATGGTGGTTGCACCCTTCTCGCCAAGTCTCTCCATTTCTGAGCATACTCTTTGAAACCTTCATTCGAGACCATTCCTATTCTCTGTAATTGAGTACGGGTTGGTGCTAAGTCCGCATTATATTGATACTGTCTGTAGAAGGCGGCCGCCAAATCTTCCCAATTATGCACATCAGACCTCTCTAGCTGGTAGAACCAATCCAGTTGCGTCCCCGATAGACTGTCTTTGAAGAAATGTACCCACAGGTCTTTGTCAGAAGAATGTGGTTGAATTTTCCTGACGTAAGATCGCACGTGCATCTTTGGGCAAGACACACCATCTTACTTAGAAAACAGAGGTACTTTAAATTTAGGAGGGATTACAATCCCAGAAACCAACCCTAACTCTTCAAAGTCCAGCCCAGGCACTCTCTATATTTCCATGGCAACTAGACGATCTTCCAAGTTCTTGTATTTCTCATCTGCAGGAGGATACTGTTGTTCAGAATAGTCTTCATCCTCCTCTTCTTCTTCTTCCTCAGACTCATATGGCACTGCAGCTCCCTTTCCTTTTCCTACCCTTTCATCAGATGTTGAGGGGAAATCCAGGACCTTTCTGGCTTGACCTTCAAATCTTCTACCCAAAGTAGTCACACCAACTCTCTTTTTTTTCTTTTTCTCCTTTTCCTTTTCTAGCAAAGTTTTGAGCTCCTCCTGCCCCTTGGCCAGGGTCATGAGTAGCTGCTAGAACTGTGAATTCTGCGCTTGCAAGTCTTTGACCGTCTGCTCAATATCCATCTTGCTGAAATAAACAGCAGAGAGATAAGGAAACCTGGTGTGAAGACCTGTTTATGCATATGATGAATGATATGTATTCATGTAATGCATTCAAGGATTCAGAAATTCAAATTTGTTTTAAACAAAAAAGAAACACACGTCATATTAATAAGATATAATTTGTTAGTACATCAATGCCCCATGGGCAAAATAATACAAAATTCTAATGTAAAAAGACGTTGTGCATCCTTTTTGGTGCAATGTAGGTGTTGAGAGTCTGCTCTTCGTGAAGTTGACGAGTAAGTTCCAAAACCTTCTTCTCACTTGCGTAGAATTGGGCTTCAAAAGTATCGCATTCTCCCTTGAGCTGTATCCAACTCCTTTGCAAATCTTCTAGTGATGTTGGCATGCCAGGATGTAGGAGGGTGCATGGAACCTCTCCTTCCATAACAGGCTCTTTAATCACAGGGAGAATGTAGGGGTAAGGCATCATAAGACTTTGGGCGCGGGTTCGTACCCACTTGAGGTAAGGCTCAAGGGGGATGGAATTCTTGTGTCCCAGAGTCTTATTGTCCACCTTGTTGGGCATTCTCTAAGCTCGGATGAACCTTTGTCGAAGTCCTTGATCGTCGTTGTCGAAGTCAAAAACCAAGTCTGGAATCAGCATGTCATGTGGGCCATCCCTTCGGGCATACCCAAATTTTCTTAGAGCCAAGCAGGGGTTGTAGGTGATGCCTCCCCTAATGCCTAGTAGAGGGACATTAGGGAATTCCCCACAATGGTCAATGATGATAACATTTTCTCTGGATCGAGAACACCAATGAACATCTGAATGTGTAAGAGTCATCAACCGTTGTGACCACCTTAAGCCTTGCTCATTCTTCAAAACTGATTGGGGAAGATGAGAAATAAACCATCTTGCCAGTAGAGGAGTACAGCACATGAGAACACCTCATTTCCTCATTGTTCGAGTGTGAAATGAGTGGAGGATATCCCCAAGAAAAGTAGACACCGGGTTGTGAGCCATGAAAATCTTGACAGCATTGACATCTATAAGCTGGTCAGGGTTTGGGAACAAGACCAACCCATATATAAGAAGAGCTACAATCTCCTCAAAAGCTTGTATATCTAGAGAATTCCAGCATTCTTGGGCTTTCTCAAACAGGAACTTTGCCAAGAAACCCTCGACACCACTTATGGTTTCCCAATGACCTATGACATCAGATGGTTGCAAGTGTAGGGCTTGAGCAACATCTTCAGGCTTTGGATCTCTTTTCGTACCGTTGAAAGGTAGTTGATGGAGAATAGGAATCCTCGAGAGTTGAGAAAATTCCACCAAAGTAGGCACAAGCTGGTAATCAGGAAATGTGAAGCAGTGGTGTAGGGGGTCAAAGAACTGGAAGAGAACTTTCACCATATCTTCCTCAGTGTTGGAGTTGACCAAGTTGAGAAGACGGCCATGCCTCTTGGTGAATGGAGAATACTCCGGAATCTTGGAAGTAAGCTCTTTGAGTTGAGGAGGAATTCTCACAAGGTTGACCTGAATAGTTTTCCTGCGGAGTGAATCCATTACCTACAAAACAGGAACAAAGATGAAGATCCAAATCCTTGAAATGGTTAGTGAATGCATATGATGCTTCATGATTTCCATGATGTTATGCACAAGTATATATGTACAAACAAATCACACAAGTTCCTAGTTTCAGGCTTGCTTGGGGTTTCATAGGTAAATACCCTCTTGAAGTTTAGTTGGCTCAACCTGTCTTATAAATAGTAACTGGGTTCTAAGGAGCTCAATATCACTGGATTATTTTCTGTTTTCATTGTTTCAGTTTATCCACTTTACTGGCGACCGAAATATTCCAAGAAAACAACCCTCAATGAGTGTAGTATCGAGTATCTACCAACTTCGGATTGAACCAAAGTCGGTCATCTCACTACCCCTAAAAAGGCCAAGTTGGTCAAGTAAAGGTTCTAAAAGTCCATTAGTGCTTCATGACATCACTCAGCGGCCCCGTATTCTCTTTGATTAACTCAAAGGCTATCGGTACCCACAAATATGTCACACTAATATAGCTATTTCTTCAACCATGTCGGTATACACCACACAGTTTCCACAACGTATTGCTATTTACCTATGAATGTTTCCCAAATCCGGGTAGAGGATTCAAACCCAAACAATAGAACCAAAGTGTAAAGCATACAAGTCAAGCAAGATAAGCATGTAAAGGTGATCTAAACCCTAAGGTAACCCCACTTTTAAAATTTTCCCCAGGAGAGTCGCTGGTTCCGTGATACGGTGGGAGAACTGACTTGAGGTTTTGCGTTTGTGTTCGCAAATGTTTCAGTTTAGCAAGAGTCGCCACCAACTTTTTATTTTATCCAAAGGAAAGGTCAAAAAGCACAGGAAAGACCTTTGAGATGTTTTCTTGGGTTCGGGGGGTAGATTATGAAAAAGGGAAGGTGTTGGCACCCTTTTCATCCATGGTTTTCCATGGGCTCTTAGTTACTTGTTTAGATCACTTGCTTTTTCTTTTCAATTGTTTGAAATGGTGATTTGGTGTGTGGTTTTGAAAGTATTTTGAAAAGAGGTATTTGCTTAGGCAACCTTTGTAATGATTCTTGTTTGAATGTATACAAAGGTGTTTGTCTTTTGAAAAATGTTTCAATGTTTGAAAGTTTGTTTTGGGAAATTGTGTTGTGTGTTTTTGAAAATGAGCAAGGATGGTTTGCAAGTTGATCAAGTAACTAGGAGTTGTCTACCCTACTCAAAGATCTTTCCTACACATTTTTAACCCTTTGATATTGTTGTTTTACCATTGTATTTGGTAAACAAGCTTATCTTTGGATGTTAAACGGGACGGGCGTGAGTCATCGTATGACCATGATAACAATATTGCCAAGTATCTTAGCAAGTTTTTGAGGGACTAGATCATTTTTGTTTAGGCAACCAAGATAGCGTCATCGAGGGACTATGATCTTTTTGTTTTGTTTTTGTTTTGCCAAGATACCTAGCATGCATACCATTGCCATGTTTTAAGGCAACAAGTGGATGAAACCCTAGGGGTGCTTGTGTGCATTGTGTTGTCATTTTTCATGCATTTTTGTCTTGTGTTTAGTCATGCTATTTGTTTGATTTTGGTCTTTTGCATACAAACCCTAATTTTACTATCATGCATATCAAAGCGATAAAATGCGTAAAAGTAAATCTAAGACTATTACAACATTATTATGGGGATGGGGATACAAGTTTGAATAGGGGGGATATTTGCACAAAATAAAAACCCTAAAACTATTACAACCATATTGAATTTAATTTACAAATAAATAAATGGACAATTATTTAAATATGCAATTAAATATGAATATGCAAAATGTTTTTTTGTATTATTTTTATGTATGTAAAAATAAGTTTATTTATGGCCTAAAAAAGTAAGAAAATAAAAATGATTATTTTTAAAAAGGGTGGAAACCCTAGTTTTAGGTTTTAAAAGAAAATATATTATATTATTTATTTGTTCATTTTTATGTACAAGATAATAAATAAAAATATATACAAAGATGTTAAAAAATAAAATATGTGAGAAAATAATATTTTAAGTGTATAATATAATAAAATAAAAATATGCAAGTATTTTAATATTATTTACAAGTTTTAATTAAGAAAATAAAGTAATATTAACCAAATAATTATTTATTATGCAAATAAAAATAAAATAAAAATATAATAAAATGCCAAAAATAAAGAAAATATTTTTTGTGATTTTAAATGTTCAAGAAAAAATAATAAAGTCAGAAAATAAAAAAAGAAATGAAAAATATGCAAAAATAAAGAAATGGGCCAAGGGGGTGCAAAAAGCAGAATTGGGGGTGTCAAAAGCAAGAGGCCTGGCCCAAATACACTTCGTCCCTGTCCTCAGAATGCGCGCGCGCCATGGTTCTGTACTTGAATCATGTTCTCTCTGTTCTTTGCTTGAAATCAAAAACTCATAACATGAAAATTATAGAGCTTTAAACCACGATTTCAATGATATGAAAAACTTGATCTAACTCTCAAAGACCAGAGAGAATTTCCTTGGCCCTAAATTCTAACCTAGTTTTTTCAGCAACTTCAACATATAAATTCTCCTAGCTCAGTTAATATAAATACAAGCTATGCATATGTACAGTTCAAGGACATTAAGGGCTGCATTTTTGCTTCACAAACCTAAGCCTAATGATTCCTAAATAAGGAGATAGAAGTTTGAAAATTACCTGTTTCAGCCAAGTTTGGATATGGCAATGTAGGAGTTTTGGATGAGGCCTGAAGGTCGTGTTAGCTTGCCTGAAGTTCACTCAACCTTTCCCAATGCTTGGCTTGCCTTGAACTTGCCTGAATGTGCTTGTAGAACTCAACCTGCAAAGCTTCAAAGTAAAAATGGTGAGGTGTGAAAATGGAGTTACAGTGGCTTGAGAAGGGCTTGGGTAGCTTGGATGGGATGTACGCGATGTGTTTGAAGTGGTTTGGGACAAAACGCACGAGTGGAACTTGTTTTGACTTGGTGTTTGTAGAAAATGCCCTGTTTTGGGCAGAAATTGGTGTTTTGGTGTATTAGGGTGTTTGAGAGGCTTGTAACTCGTGTATTCTGCTTGCTACAATATGTTGAAATTGTTTGAAATGAACACAAGACTTGTTTTTATCAGATACCAAAGTTGTGGAGTTTTTGCACACTTGCTTGTTTTTGAAGTAAAAGGTGAGTTGATAAAGGCACAGCCTGTACAGGCTAGCTCAAGGCCTGAGGAGGGTTGGTAAACCTTTTATGATGTTTGTGGATGTGGTTTGCTGCAAAAGATTAATTTCAATGCTCAAGATAAACAATTTGACATAAAGTATGCTTTATCAAAGTGGCAATGCTACCTTTATGTTATTTTTGGATTAAACCTTTGTACAAAGCTTCCAAGACAAAAACAATTCCATTAACCATTGTATTTGCATTCAATTAAGGAGTGTGGAAAGGTTTAAGACCTGTAAAACAACTACAAGCATGATCCAAACGGATTTTCAAGTTGTAACATGGTGCAAAATGCCTTGGACAAAAGTGATGATTTGCCATTTTCCATCCTTCGATTCTCCCTAACCACAAATGATCTTGGAGAGTTCTTGGACATTTTGGAAATATTGTAAAATTCTCTACAATCCATCTTTGAAATGCATTTTGAGATTCCACTTGGAACTAGGTGAAAAGTTGCAATGAAGATAGGTCAAAATCCTGCCTAAACTAGGGCAAAATTTCACTAAGTTAGAAAGTTTTTGGACCCCTATTCACAAAATTATAACTTGAGATCCAAGCATCTTTTAGGAAAACTTTGTGAATCAAAGTTGTAGATTTTGTGGAGGAATACAACTTTCATTTTTGAAGTTTTCTTTAAATCCAATTGCATCATGGTGAAAAAGTTGGGAAAAAATAAGAAATTTTCATAACTTAGAAAATTTCTAAGTTATGAAAATTTTCCATTTTAAACCCTAATTTTCAAAATTAGGTTTCTTGGTGAACAAGTTTCATGTTTTGACACATCTTGATGAAAAATGACCCTTGGCACTTGATTTTGACCAAAAAGTCAAAGTTTGACTTTTTAGTGTACAGTTGATTTTTGATCAGTTGACTGGAAAATTCATCTGTCAATCCAATGCATTTGAGATCTTTTGAACCTTGTGATTAGGTAAAGATGATGCCATTGAGTCCTTGAAACCATGCTTGAACCCAATTTTCCATTGGCCAGGTGAAAAATCAGAAATTGCCCTTCTACAGTCAAAACCCTAAAAATGACCATTTTGCCCTTTTGATGATCTGATCAAATTTCTTGAGGAGTTGTGGTCCAAACTTGATCAAATGATTCATATGAGTCTATAATATTGATGTGGATCAAAAATTATGATGTTTGACTGTAAATTGGCCACAGTTGACTTTTTCCCCAATACAGCTGATTTTTAGGTCAATTGTCCAATTGACTGGGCAAAAATTTGATTCAAGGCTTGAAACTTGGTGTGGGCAATCTTCTAAGTCCAACATGAAGTATGAAAGTCACATTGAGCATTGGAAGTCCAAAAATCCATGTGCAAACTCAAACCCTAATTTCAAGTCATCAGTGCAAGGAGATGTCTTGAGCTGAGCAAACCCTAATCTGGTCTTGAGTCCAAAGAGTCTTGTGGGGAAAATCTTGATAAGATGAGAGGGAAAATTTTAGGGTACAACATCTGCCCCTGTTCAATCTTCTTGAACCTGAAGAGTTAGATTGGTGAGTTTTGTCGTTCGTGACTCGAAGGTAAAAGATGATTGAACACTAGAGTGCCCATAAATTTGCACTCGTCAAAATGTAGTTGAGGGAATAGGCTTAAAGATGCCATTTGGAGATGATTGAATCTTGTTGGAGTTGGGCTTAAAGATTCCACCCAAGGATGTTTGTTGAACTGCATGTTGTAAGTCAAAAGAATGAGTATCAGAATGGTATCCGCATTTGGAACGTATCTGAACTGTATCTGGAGACTGAATCTGTATGAGCAATGGAATGGCGTCCGTGTTTGGAGCGTATCCGAGCTGTAACTGTATTTGATTCTTGAATGAATAACAAAATGATTGTCGTGTCTGGAGTGTATCTATATTATATTTGAGTCTGAATAAGCGACAGAATAGCATCCGTGTCTGGAGCATCTCAGGGCTGAGGATAAAGTCAGAATAAGTGACAAAATGGCAACCGTGTATGGAGCGTATCTGGATTGTATCTTGAGGTTGAGATATGTATGAATAGCAGAATGACTTCCATGTCTAGAGTGTATCTGAACTGTAACTGGGATATGAATAAGTGACAGAATGACTTCCGTGTCTGGAGTGTATCTGGACTTGAAATTGATAGTTGAATCTAAATGAGAAATAGAATGGCTTCCGTGTCTGGAGTGTATCTATTTTGTATCTGATTATTGAAGTTTGAATGAGCGATAGAACGGAATCTGTGTCTGGAGCGTATCCGTATTGTATATTGACTTTGAATTCTGAATGAGTAATGGAATGACTTCCGTGTCTGGAGTGTATTCGTACTGTATCTGAAATATTTGAATATTTGTTAAAGATAGCTGTTAATCTTATCCTGAAAAGGGTAAAATGTCAGTTGAAACACAAAGTTATGTTGCATGAAATGTATGATGCAATAAATGTGCTTTATCAATGTTTATGATATATGAATGTAATGTATGCGCATGTAAGCTGATTTGTTGTTGTTGAGGAAAATAAATCCTTGATAGCTGGAGATAATAAAATCTTTGACTGCTGTCGGGGAAAATAAATCCCTGGTCGCTGTCGGAGATTCAAAATCTTTGATTGTTGAGGATGATAAATCCTTGGATCACTCTTGGGGATAGAAAATCCTTGGCAACTCGTGGGGATTATCAAAAACTTTGACAACTCTTGTGGGGATGTGATAATCCTTCATGACTTTCCTAGGGATATAGGGATCCTTCAAGTCTTTGGAGTTGGAGTGTTGACAAAAATTCTGCTTGAGGAAATAATGCCATGTACTGCCTGAGAAATCTGCTTGGAGAATCCAGAGAACTTTGATGACTATGGCTGGGGATTACACAATGGGGATCCTTACTCGGCTGGGGAATAGGGAAAAATCTGGCGATCTCTACCGGGGATCAAAAGGAAACCTTAATCTGCTAGAGAATAAGGAAGACTCTGATGGCTTCTGCGGGGAACTAAGAATGGGAATCTTCAATTTGTTGGGGAGTTTGAATCCTTGGGGACTTCATTCTGAGGAGTCAAGAATGAGAATCTTCGATATGTGGGGGATTAAAAATTCTGACAAATTCATGCTGGGGATAATGAAGCCTCTGGCAACTTTACTGGGGAATCAAGAATGAGAATCTTCATTCTGTTGGGGAGTAAAAAAACTATGTGGGGAATAGCTATACTGTCGGGGAGTAGCTATCTTGCTGGAGAGTAAGTTCAGGACTCTGGCGAAAAGCTTATTCCTGGTTGGAAGAAGTTCAGGAGTTTGGGTTGTATGTCATTCTACTGGGAAATTATCCTAGTTTGGGGATAAGACAAAAGTTAATTGTTATCTAGTTGATTCTCAGATTTTAAGACAATTTTCTGGAGAATCTGGGGAAAACTGAATGGTCTCCGCTGTGGATTGATAATTGGAATTTTGACTCTGTTGTGGAAGAAGGTTTCATCTCCGCTGAGGTTCTATAGTTCAAAGTTTTTGCTCCGCTGTGGATTGGGAGTTTGGAGGTTTAACTCTGATGGTGGATTAAGGGTTTGAAATATAACTCCGCCGGGGATTGGGAGTTTGAAGTTTTGACTCTGGTGAGGATTTTAAAATTTAATTCGGCTGGGGATATGTGTTTCAAGGTTTTAGCTCCGCTGGGGACCTAGATGATGTGCTGCAGGGGATTTCTCCTGGAATAGCCTAAGGACGTCTTCTTATACTTTCAACCTGTCAGTAATCGTTCTTTCTCATTTCGTTTATTTGTAAACATGTGATTATATTCAAATGCATATGCTCATTTAATAAATCATTGGACGTTTTCAAATAAAACACAAGTGTAAAAAAGTAGAAAAGGAAAATAGTTTTCTGCACTTTGAAGTATCTTTGTATTAACTTTGTGTAAGTATTTTGTAAAAAGGAGACAGACATTCTAGTAAGAGAATGTTGTCATAAAAAAGAGAAAAATTTATACAAAGAAAGATGGCTATGTGTGAAAATTCCATGGGGTTCCCATTCTGCTATAGCCTTCGTAACTCTGAATATATTATCCGTTTGTTGCTTCGTTCGAAGATGATTGAGTTGATCAGAAGCCCGGAGCTTGTCTGTGAAGAGATTGTCCTTAAAGTGATCCGACGAGACATAGTCATACGCTTTAATTCCCTAACTTTTGCCTGGACCGCCCTTTTGGGTGTTCAACTTGCCGGGTGTACAAATTTTTTTTATTTATCCCTAATTTTTGCCTGAACCGCCCTTTCGGGTTTTCGATTCACCAGGATGCGCATTTTTTCCCAAGTCGCCCTTTCGGGTTTTCAACTTGTCGGGTCATTTATGTGTAGTATCTTTTGACTATGTCTGCATTCGCAGGGTGCGGCAGGTCGTCGCCGTCCATGATGGTTAATATCATTGCCCCACCAGAAAAGATGTTTTTGATTAAAAATAGCCCTTCGTAGGTAGGAGTCCATTTTCCCCTAGGATCACTTTACGGCAATATGATCCGCTTGATTACAAGATCCCCGACTTGATACACTTGGCGCCTGACTTTCTTGTTGAATGCTTTGATCATCTGTTTTTGATACGCCCGACCATGGCAAACAGCAGTAAGTCGCTTTTCATCAATCAAGTTAAGTTTATCAAGCCGGGTCTAAATCCAATTGTCTTCACTCAAACCAGCATCCTTCATGATTCTCAAGGAGGGAATCTGAACCTCGATAGGTAAAACAGCTTCCATGCCGTATACCAAAGAATAGGGTGTTGCCCCAGTTGAAGTGTGTGTCGTGGTACGGTACCCGTGAAGAGCAAATGGTAACATCTCATGCCAGTCCTTATAGGTGACTGTCATCTTTTGTATGATCTTCTTGATATTTTTGTTCGCATCTTCGATAGCACCGTTCATCTTTGGCCGGTAGGGAGATGAATTGTGATGTTGAATCTAGAACTGCTCGCACAAGGCGGTGATCATAGTGTTGTTAAGGTTTGTACCGTTGTCGGTGATGATCCTTTCGGGGATGCCGTACCGGCAAATGAGGTTCTGCTTAATAAAGTGGGCAACAACATTCTTTGTGACGGATGCGAAGGAAGCTTCCTCGACCCACTTGGTAAAGTAATCAATGGCCACCAGAATAAAGCGGTGTCCATTGGATGTTGTAGGCTTGATCTTTCCAATCATGTCGATTCCCCACATAGCGAATGGCCAAGGAGATGTTAAGACATTGAGAGGAACTGGAGGTATATGTACCTTGTCCCCATAGATTTGACATTTGTGACAAGTCCTGGAATGTTGATGGCAGTCAGCTTCCATGGTAGACCGGTAATAGCCTGCCTGTAGGATCTTCTTAGCCATCGTATGTTCGCTAGAGTGAGTGCCAAAGGTACCATTGTGCAATTCAGCCATGATCTGCTCAGCTTCAACCTTGTCCACACAATGGAGCAGAATGCAATCATGATTGCGCTTGTACAGGATACCATTGCTCAAGAAGAACTTAGTTGAGAATCTCCTTAAGAACTTTTTGTCGTTGACTGAAGCTCCTTCAGGATATTCTTGAGCCTCGAGATGCCTTTTGACTTCATGAAACCAGGGTCAGTCCACTACTTCTTCGGTATTAATATCTAGACAATGTACAGGTTCGTCCATCCGCTTGATGGTGATTTGGGGAGCCTCATTATCCCAGTTAAGTATAAACATGGATGACATTGTAGCTAGAGCATCTGCTAGCTGATTTTCTTCTCGCGGGAAGTGCTCGAAGGTAATCTGCTCGAAATGTGGTAACAATGTCAAGACATGTTCTTTTTAAGGGATGAGGTTTGGATGTTTAGTATCCCACTCTCCTTTGATCTTACTAATGACCAAAGCTGAGTCCCCAAACACAATCAAGGATTTGATCCCCAGGTCTATTGCAGCCTTGAGACCAAAGATACAAACTTCATACTCGGCCATGTTGTTGGTGCAGTTAAAGCAAAGTCTGGCGGTGAAAGGTGTATGGCAACCTTCTGGAGAGATAAGTATCATGCCAATACCGTTACCAAGTGTATTGGAGGCACCATCAAAGTACAGGGTCCATCGGGATCCTTGTTCAGGTCCGTCATATGGTCTGAAATCGTGAATGTTATCCAAAGTCAAGATATCCTCGTCGGGGAAGTCAAATTTCATTGATTGGTAATCTTCGACAGCCTGATGAGCCAGATGGCCAGCTGGCACACTTCCCTTTATAGATTTTTGAGTCTTGTATTGTATATCGTATTCGGTCAGGATCATCTACCATCAAGCTATTCTTCCAGATAAAGCAGGCTTCTCAAACATTTACTTGATCGGATCCATCTTAAAATTCAGCAAAGTGGTATGAGTCAACATATACTGCCTTAGCCGGCGAGCAGCCCATACCAAAGTGCAGCAAGTTTTCTCGAGCAGTTAGTATCGAGTCTCACAGTCGGTAAACATTTTGCTAAGGTAATAAATTACATGCTCTTTTCGGCCAGACTCATCATGTTGGCCCAGTACGCACCCCATTGAATTATCCAAAACAGTCAGATACATGATTAGCGGTCTTCCTTCGACGGGAGGCATCAAGATAGGAGGTTCTAGCAAATACTCCTTGATTTTATCGAAAGCAACTTGGAAGTCATCATTACATTTAACCACCTGATCTTTCTTCAACAGCTTGAAGATTAGTTCACAGGTAGATGTTAGGTGAGAAATGAAACTTGCAATGTAGTTTAGGCGTCCCAAGAAACCTCTGACCTCCTTCTCAGTGTGAGGGGCAGGCATTTCTTGTATAGCTTTGACTTTGGCAGGATCAACCTCAATGCCCTTGTTGCTGACAATGAAACCCAAGAGTTTACCGGACCTGACTCTGAAAGTGCACTTGTTAGGGTTCAGTCTGAGCCTTTACTCTTTCAACCTGACAAACAGCTTTTGCAAATGGTCGAGGTGTTCTTCTTCAGTTTGTGATCGGGCTATCATGTCGTCTACGTAGACCTTTATCTCATGATGTATCATATCATGAAACAAAGCTACCATGGCATGTTGAAATGTTGCCCCGGCATTCTTCAGTCCGAATGGCATCACTTTGTAGCAGAGCGTACCCCACTGTGTAACGAAAGTAGTTTTCTCCATGTCTTCAGGTGCTATTTTGATCTGGTTGTAACCTGAAAATCCGTCCATGAAAGAAAATACCTTGTGCTGGGCTGTATTGTCAACCAAGATGTCAATGTGCGGTAGTGGAAAGTCATCTTTAGGGCTGGCCCTATTTAAGTCTCTATAATCCATGCACATTCTCACTTTATCGTCCTTCTTAGGTACGGGCACAATGTTAGTAACCCGTTGTGGATAGGAATTAACAGCAAGAAATCCAGCATTGAACTGCTTCATAACTTTAGCTTTGATCTTTTTTGACATGTCGGGCCTCATTCGGCGGACTTTTTGTTTAACTGGTGGACAGTCTTCTCTTATAGGGAGATGGTGAACCATAATATATGTATCAAGTCTCGGCATGTCTTCATAGGACAAGGCGAAGATCTCAACATATTCATGTAACAGCTGAATTAAGCGCTCTTTGACACTTGGCTCTAGGTTGGCACCCACTTTGATTTCTTTTCTGTCTTCCTCAGTACCCAAGTTGATTGTCTCTAACAGCTCCTCATGAGGTAGAATAGTCCTTTCTTCCTGTCGTAGCAGTCTAGCCAATTCTCCCGGTACTTCACAATCTTCATCACCTTTGTATTCGGCATGGTAGACCAGATCTTCAGAGTCACTGAAGGCCATAGCAGAATTGTTACACATGGAATCCGGAATGGAAGGGTACCTGCATTTGTAAGTGTGGGTGTGTGTAAGGGATAGCCACCTTTAAACAAATAAAATGCAAAAAGAAAGACAATTAACACAAAAGCTTATATGTGAAAACGTCCATGATTCATTAAAATGGCATATGAAGATGGAAAAAAAAATCAAACCCTTACAAATGGACCTATGTACCTCGGGTAAGGCACAAGGCTAAAAAGTGTATAAATTGTTTAGGAATTATTACAAACCAACATAAATGTTTGAAAGATAAAATTACTGATTTATGAAAGTAATGGGAACAAAGTCCTTTGCCTCCCAATTGCATAGTCCTCCGTCAACAATAGGGAAAATCCAGTCTTCCAAGTTGCTCTCCTCTTCACCATCCTCCAAAGCATTGACTCCATGATGGGTGATCTTCACTGGTGGCCCTCTATCCCGGGAGTGACGTACAGCCTTTTGACTAGCCGAAGTGAAACCCAAGTCGAATTTATCTGCCTTGAAAGGAAAGTCGGGAAGCTGCCCCCAGATTATGCTCCCTCCTTCTTCAATCACAACCTTTGCATCCTTGATGGGTGACATCTAAGACACAGGTTTGGTAATCATGGGCACAGAAGCCATTGTCTTAGTTGCCGCAACCTCCTGAGTTACCTCCTCAAAATGCTGAAAGGGGGTTTCGATGAATTCACCATCCAATTCAACATAGCAGAAAGAATTTAGATGGCTTATCATGTATTCCTCTTTGCCATGAACAGTTATAATTTCCCCTTGACAGGGTACTTGAGCTTTTGATGCAGAGTGGAGGTAACAGCTCCAGCATGGTGAATCCAAGGTCTTCCCAACAAGCAAGAGTAGGAAGGACGGATGTCCATCACGTAGAATGTGGAGTTGAAGGTTTCAGTTCCCACTTTAATCGGGATGTCCACCTCCCCGTGGACCATCCTTTTGGAACCATCAAAGGCTCTGACAATGATGTTGCTGGGTTTCAGGGTTAGGCCTTCACAATCTAACCTATCCAAGGCCTTCTTCGGCAAGACATTCAGCGAAGATCCAGTGTCTACCAGAACGTGTGCTAGAGTATTCCCTCTGCATTCCATCGAGACATGCAAAGCGTCATTATGTTTTCTCCCTTTTGATGTTAAATCGGCATCGGAGAATCCTAGACCGTTGTCAGCTGTTAGGCTAGCTACACATTCATGGAACTGATCCGTGGAGGTTTCCTGTGGCACATGGACCGTCTTCAAGAATCTGATCAAAGCTTTAGCATGAGCTTCTGAACAAAGCAGTAGGGCCAACATTGAGATCTTTGAGGGGGTTTGCCCCAGTTGTTACACAACATCATGATCGCTTTTCTTGATTATTTTCAAAATCTCTTCCATTTCTTTCTGAGTGGTTTCAGGGATGATCAATGGCTGAGCCCTCATCCTGACGGGCTCTTCTTGGATCCCTTTCCCTTTATCAGCAGCAGCAGAGGGAACAACCACAGGAGTTACAACTTCTTCAATAATCGGGGTTCTTGCAGATATGTTGACCGGCACAGGGGTAACCTTAGGAGCATTTGAGGGTCCGAGGATTGCCTTTGGAGGAGCAATCTCCGAAGAGAAAATTCTTCCACTGCGGGTGATTTTGCTCATTCCAGCAATATTTCCAATGTTGGAAGTCTCTTCATCAGAACTCTCTTTACTTGATTCAATTTGTTTAACACCATGGTAAAAGATCTCTCCCCCATAGTTCCACATTATTTATTTGTTGGACTTGTACGGGATGGGCCCCGGCATGGTTATCTTCAAAGGTGCAATCTTCGGATCGGATGTAATCTTAACAGGTCTTTTGGAGACCTTGGAAAGATTGGTGGATATGGTAATTATCGAAACATCATTGACAGGAGTCGGTGTAACAGGAGTCGGTGTAACAGGAGTCTTTCAAAAAGGATTTCTTGGTTATCCATTAGGCGTTGGATGCCTAACTTCAACAATGGACAGTCAGTTGGTAAGGATGAACAAATGCAGTAATCTTCTTCACAACCTGGGAAAATCCCAGCCTTCAGCAAATTCAACTTGATTATCGGTAGCGGAGTCATCAAATCATCAACAGTAGCAACAAAAAGATCTTCTTCAACAGCATGGGCATGGTGGCCATGCTTTGGCATTGGAGCAGAGATCACATTCGGCTTTTCAGGGGCATCGAATTCAACTTCTTTAGCGTCTATTAAATCCTTAATCTTATTTTTGAGGGGCCAACAATGGTTGGTGTCGTGCCCCGAGTTGTCTGAATGATAAGCACACTTGGCATTCGCATGGTAGTAAGGAGAAGTTGTATTCGGATTCTTCGGGGCCTCTTTCAAACTGGCAAGGTTTAACTTTAAGAGATGGGGTAAGACCTGAGCAAGAGTCATGTTTATCTGGGTGAATTGTCGTGCAGGCCTTTCCACCCTTGCTTGGTTGATTCTGGGTTGATTGTTTATGGGCTGATCAGCTGCAGACTTCTGAATCATTACGGCCCCCACCGCTGGTCGGCACTCAACTCTTCCTTGACCTATTTGGTAGTAGACAGTTGAGACTTCTTTCTTTGCTAGAAAAGTCTTTTTGATGGCAGCGGAAGCAGATGCATCCTTTTGAATTTTTTCGCTCTTGATTCCGGCTTCAAGTCTCTCACCAGTCAGAATTAACTCGGTGAACCCCGCAGACGAACTTCCTATCAGGTGATTAAAGAATGGACCTAACAGAGTCCCCAAGAACATATCAACAAGCTCTCTTTCAGATAATGGTGGTTGCACCCTTCCCGCCTAGTCTCTCCATTTCTGAGCATACTCTTTGAAACCTTCATTTGAGACCATGCCCATACTCTGTAATTGAGTACGGGTTGGTGCTAAGTCGGCATTATATTGATACTGTCTGTAGAAGGCGGCCGCCAAATCTTCCTAATTATGCACATCAGACCTCTCTAGCTGGTAGAACCAATCCAGCTGCGTCCCCGATAGACTGTCCTGGAAGAAATGTACCCACAAGTCTTTGTCAGAAGAATGTGGTTGAATTTTCCTGACGTAAGATCGCAGGTGCATCTTTGGGCAAGACACCCCATCGTACTTAGCAAACAGAGGTACTTTGAATTTAGGAGGGATTACAATCCCAGAAACCAACCCTAACTCTTCGAAGTCCAGCCCAGGAACTCTTTGTATTTCCATGGCAGCTAGACGCTCTTCCAAGTTCTTGTATTTCTCATCTACAGGAGGATACTGCTGTTCAGAATAGTCTTCATCCTCCTCTTCTTCTTCTTCCTCAGACTCAGATGACACTGCAGCTCCCTTTCCTTTTCCTACCCCTTCATCAGATGTTGAGGGGAAATCCAGGACCCTTCTGGCTTGACCTTCAAATCTTCTACCCAAAGTAGCCACACCAACTCTCTTCTTTTTATTTTTCCCCTTTTCCTTTTCCAGCAAAGTTTTGAGCTCCTCCTGCCCCTTGGCCAGGGTCATGAGTAGTTGTTGGAACTGTGAAGTCTGCGCTTGCAATTCTTTGACTGTCTGCTCAATATTCATCTTGCTGAAATAAACAGCAGAGAGATAAGGAAACCTGGTGTGAAGACCTGTTTATGCATATGATGAATGATATGTATTCATGTAATGCATTCAAGGATTCAGAAATTCAAATTTGTTTTAAACAAAAAAGAAACACACGTCATATTAATAAGATAGAATTTATTAGTACATCAATGCCCCATGGGAAAAATAATACAAAATTCTAATGTAAAAAGACGTTGTGCATCCTTTTTGGTGCAATGTAGGTGTTGAGAGTCTGCTCTTCGTGAAGTTGACGAGTAAGTTCCAAAACCTTCTTCTCACTTGCGTAGAATTGGGCTTCAAAAGTATCGCGTTCTCCCTTGAGTTGTATCCAACTCCTTTGCAAATCTTCTAGTGATGTTGGCATGTCAGGATGTAGGAGGGTTTATGGAACCTCTCCTTCCATAACAGGCTCTTTAATCACAGAGAGAATGTAGGGGTAAGGCATCATAAGACTTTGGGCGCGGGTTCGTAGCCACTTGAGGTAAGGCTCAAGGGGGATGGAATTCTTGTGTCCCAGAGTCTTACTGTCCACCTTGTTGGGCATTCTCCAAGCTCGGATGAACCTTTGTCGAAGTCCTTGATCGTCGTTGTCGAAGTCAAAAACCAAGTCTGGAATCAGCATGTCATATGGGCCATCCCTTTGGGCATACCCAAATTGTCTTAGAGCCAAGCAGGGGTTGTAGGTGATGCCTCCCCTAATGCCTAGTAGAGGGACATTCGGGAATTCCCCATAATGGTCAATGATGATAACATTTTCTCTGGATCGAGAACACCAATGAACATCTAAATGTGTAAGTCATCAACCGTTGTGACCACCTTAAGCCTTGCTCATTCTTCAAAAATGATTGGGGAAGATGAAAAATAAACCATCTTTCCAGTAGAGGAGTACAGCACATGAGAACACCTCTTTTCCTCATTGTTCAAGTGTGAAATGAGTGGAGGATATCCCCAAGAAAAGTAGGCACCGGGTTGCGAGCCATGAAAATCTTGACAGCATTGACATCTATAAGTTGGTCAGGGTTTGGGAACAAGACCAACCCATAGATGAGAAGAGCTACAATCTCCTCAAAAGCTTACAGATCTAGAGAATTCCAGCATTCTTGGGCTTTCTCAAACAGGAACTTTGCCAAGAAACCCTTGACACCACTTCTGGTTTCCTAATGACCTATGACATCAGATGGTTGCAAGTGTAGGGCTTGAGCAACATCTTCAGGATTTGGATCTCTTTCCGTACCGTTGAAAGGTAGTTAATGGAGAATAGGAATCCTCAAGAGTTGAGAAAATTCCTCCAAAGTAGGCACAAGCTGGTAATCAGGAAATGTGAAGCAGTGGTGTAGGGGGTCAAAGAACAGGAAGATAACTTTCACCATATCTTCCTTAGTGTTGGAGTTGACAAAGTTGAGAAGACGGCCATGCCTCTCGGTGAATGGAGAATACTCCGGAATCTTGGAAGTAAGCTCTTTGAGTTGAAGAGGAATTCTCACAAGGTTGACCTGAATAGTTTTCCTGCGGAGTGAATCCATTACCTACAAAACAAGAACAAAGATGAAGATCCAAATCCTTGAAATGGTTAGTGAATGCATATGATGCTTCATGATGCCCATGATGTTATGCACAAGTATATATGTACAAACAAATCACACAAGTTCCTAGTTTCAGGCTTGCATAGGGTTTCATAGGTAAATACCCTCTTGAAGTTTAGTTGGCTCAACATGTCCTATAAATAGTAACCGGGTTCTAAGGAGCTCAATATCACTAGATTTTTTTCTGTGTTCATTGTTTCAGTTTAGCCACTTTACTGGCGACCGAAATATTCCAAGAAAACAACCCTCAATGAGTGTAGTATCGAGTATCTACCAACTTCGGACTGCACCAAAGTCGGTCATCTCACTACCCCTAAAAAGGCCAAGTTGGTCAAGTAAAGGTTCTAAAAGTCCATTAGTGCTTCATGACATCACTCAGCGGCCACGTATTCTCTTTGATTGACTCAAAGGCTACCGGTACCCACAAATATGTCGCACTAATATAGCTATTGCTTCAACCATGTCGGTATACCCCGCACAGTTTCCATAACGTATTGCTATTTACCTATGAATGTTTCCCAAATCCGGGTAGAGGATTCAAACCCAAACAATAGAACCAAAGTGTAAAGCATACAAGTAAAGAAAGATAAGCATGTAAAGGTGATCTAAACCCTAAGGTAACCCCACTTTTATAATTTTCCCTAGCAGAGTCTCCAGTTCTGTGATGCGGTGGGAGAACTGACTTGAGGTTTTGCGTTTGTGTTTGCAGATGTTTCGGTTTAGCAAGAGTCGCCACCGAATTTTTATTTTATCAAAAGGAAAGGTCAAAAAGCATAGGAAAGACCTTTGAGATATTTTCTTGGGTTCGGGGGGTAGATTATGAAAAGGGAAGGTGCTAGCACCCTTTTCATCCATGGTTTTCCATGGGCTCTTAATTACTTGTTTAGATCACTTGCTTTTGCTTTTCAATTGTTTGAAATGGTGATTTGGTGTATGGTTTTGAAAGTATTTTGAAAAGAGGCCTTTGCTTAGTCAATCTTTGTAATGATTCTTGTTTGAATGTATACAAAGGTGTTTGTCTTTTGAAAAATGTTTCAATGTTTGAAAGTTTGTTTTGGGAAATTGTTTTGAAATTGTGTTGTTTGTTTTTGAAAATGAGCAAGGATGGTTTGCAAGTTGATCAAGTAACTAGGAGTTGTCTACCCTACTCAAAGATCTTTCCTACACATTTTTAACCCTTTGATATTATTGTTTTACCATTGTATTTGGTAAACAAGCTTATCTTTGGATGTTAAAAGGGACGGATGTGGGTCATCGTATGACCATGATAACAATATTGCCAAGTATCTTAGCAAGTTTTTGAGGGTCTAGATCATTTTTGTTTAGGCAACCAAGATAGTGTCATCGAGGGACTATGATCTTTTTGTTTTGTTTTTGTTTTGCCAAGATACCTAGCATGCATACCATGGCCATGTTTTTAAGGCAACAAGTGGATGAAATCCTAGTGGTGCTTGTGTGCATTGTGTTGTCATTTTTCATGCATTTTTGTCTTGTGTTTAGTCATGCTATTTGTTTGATTTTGGTCTTTTGCATACAAACCCTAATTTTACTATCATGCATATCAAAGCGATAAAATGCGTAAAAGTAAATCTAATACTATTACAACATTTTATGGGGAGGGGGATACAAGTTTGAATAGGGGGATATTTGCACAAAATAAAAACCCTAAAACTATTACAACCATATTGAATTTAATTTACAAATAAATAAATGGACAATTATTTAAATATGCAATTAAATATGAATATGCAAAATGTTTTTTTGTATTATTTTTATGTATGTAAAAATAAGTTTATTTATGGCCTAAAAAAGTAAGAAAATAAAAATGATTATTTTTAAAAAGGGTGGAAACCCTAGTTTTTGGTTTTAAAAGAAAATATATTATATTATTTATTTGTTCATTTTTATGTACAAGATAATAAATAAAAATATATACAAAGATGTTAAAAAATAAAATATGTGAGAAAATAATATTTTAAGTGTATAATATAATAAAATAAAAATATATAAGTATTTTAATATTATTTACAAGTTTTAATTAAGAAAATAAAGTAATATTAACCTAATAATTATTTATTATGCAAATAAAAATATAATAAAATGCCAAAAATAAAGAAAATATTTTTTGTGATTTTTAATGTTCAAGAAAAAATAATAAAGTCAGAAAATAAAAAAAGAAATGAAAAATATGCAAAAATAAAGAAATGGGCCAAGGGGGTGCAAAAAGCAGAATGGGGGTGTCAAAAGCAAGAGGCCCAAGGCGCCTGGCCCAAATACACTTCGTCCCTGTCCTCAGAACGCGCGTGCGCCATGGTTCTGTACTTGAATCATGTTCTCTCTGTTCTTTGCTTGAAATCAAAAACTCATAACATGAAAATTATAGAGCTTTAAACCACGATTTCAATGATATAAAAAACTTGATCTAACTCTCAAAGACCAGAGAGAATTTCCTTGGCCCTAAATTCTAACCTAATTTTTTCAGCAACTTCAACATCTAAATTATCCTAGCTCAGTTAATATAAATACAAGTTATGCATATGTACAGTTCAAGGACATTAAGGTCTACATTTTTGCTTCACAAACCTAAGCCTAATGATTCCTAAATAAGGAGATAGAAGTTTGAAAATTACCTGTTTCATCCAAGTTTGGATATGGCAATGTAGGAGTTTTGGATGAGGCTTGAAGGTCGTGTTAGCTTGCCTGAAGTTCACTCAACCTTTCCCAATGCTTGGCTTGCCTTGAACTTGCCTGAATGTGCTTGTAGAACTCAACCTGCAAAGCTTCAAAGTAAAAATGGTGAAGTGTGAAAATGGAGTTACAGTGGCTTGAGAAGGGCTTGGGTAGCTTGGATGGGATGTATGCAATGTGTTTGAAGTGGTTTGGGACAAAACGCATGAGTGGAACTTGTTTTGACTTGGTGTTTGCAGAAAATGCCCTGTTTTGGGCAGAAGTTGGTGTTTTGGTGTATTAGGGTGTTTGAGAGGCTTGTAACTCATGTATTCTGCTTGCTACAATGTGTTAAAGTTGTTTTAAATGAACACAAGACTTGTTTTTATCAGATACCAAAGTTGTGGAGTTTTTGCACACTTGCTTGTTTTTGAAGTAAAAGGTGACTCGACAAAGGCACAGCCTGTACAGGCTAGCTCAAGGCCTGGGGAGGGTTGGTAAACCTTTTCTGATGTTTGTGGATGTGGTTTTCTGCAAAAGATTAATTTCAATGCTCAAGATAAACAATTTGACATAAAGCATGCTTTATCAAAGTGGCAATGCTACCTTTATGCCATTTTTGGATTAAACCTTTGTACAAAGCTTCCAAGACAAAAACAATGCCATTAACCATTGTATTTGCATTCAATTAAGGAGTGTGGAAAGGTTTAAGACCTGTAAAACAAGTACAAGCATGATCCAAACTGATTTGCAAGTTGTAACATGGTGCAAAATGCCTTGGACAAAAGTCATGATTTGCCATTTTCAATCCTTCGATTCTCCCTAACCACAAATGATCTTGGGGAGTTCTTGGACATTTTGGAAATCTTGTAACATTCTCTACAATCCATCTTTGAAATGCATTTTTATATTCCACTTGGAACTAGGTGAAAAGTTGCCATGAAGATAGGTCAAAATCCCGCCTAAACTAGGGCAAAATTTCACTAAGTTAGAAAGTTTTTGGACCCCTATTCAAAAACACATAAGTTGAGATCCAAGCATATTTTGGGTAAACTTTGTGAATAAAAGTTGTACATATTTTTGAGGACTACAACTTTCATGTTGGAAGTTTTCTTTGAATCCAATTGCATCATGGTGAAAAAGTTGGGAAAAGTTGGGAAAAAATAAGAAATTTTCATAACTTAGAAAATTTCTAAGTTATGAAAACTTTCCATTTTAAACCCTAATTTTCAAAATTAGGTTTCTTGGTGAACAAGTTTCATGTTTTGACACATCTTGATGAAAAATGACCCTTGGCACTTGATTTTGACCAAAAAGTCAAAGTTTGACTTTTCAGTGTACAGTTGATTTTTGATCAGTTGACTGGAAAATTCATTTGTCAATCCAATGCATTTGAGATCTTTTAAACCTTGTGATTAGGTGAAGATGATGTCATTGAGTGTTGATTGTGCCTGAGTTGGTTTTGTCTGGTTATTCCCAGTGTTATATGTCTGTTTTGTCAGAATATACATAATAACACTCATACATTCATACACACATCATGCATAGTTAAATTTAGTAAATCATCGTTCATTCGCATTCATTAATATTTTATTGACATATTACCCTGTTTTGCAGAGTTGTGTTATCCTCTCTCCAATAGAGTGTCGGCCCGGCCTTAAGCAGAAAGTGTATATTCTTTCAATTTCCCCACTGAGTTATCCCTCGTGGAAGATTTTTTCTTCAGCCTTCCTACACAGCTCTTTGTCTAGATGATTTGGATCTCTCTCTTGAGTTTATTTCTCAAAGGATGTATTTTGGTTGACTGTTTCACTCCAGTTTATTTTTGGTTTGAATCTTTGTTTCCCAGCAATATTATTGAAGAAGTGAAAAACACAAGAAGGGGGGTTGAATTGTAACTTAAAAATCAAAGGAAATAGACTCAAGATTTTTATCCTGTTTCGCTTGATCTCAAACTACTCCAGTCCACCCGCCAAGGTGATTTTTCCTCTCTCCAACGAGGACTTAATACACTAATCAAATAGATTACAACACTACTTTGACAACTGCCAAAGTCTTCTTGAGTATGACCACAACCCGGTTTATCTCAAGGAACAGTATCTTAATCAAAGAACAATTAGTTGTGTACTATATGTTTTTCGTTACAAAAACTGTATCACTACTATGATGTATTACACAAATTGAGTATATGAAAGAGTATAAGAATTTGCAGCTTTTTGAGATGTATATGTAGTCGTTGATGAAAATCGTGAATGATTTATCCTTTGATCTTATTTATATAGGCGTGGAAATCTGTCCATAATAAAACTTGATAATGGACACTCAATGCACTTTCCATACTGAGAAGATTCTTGTCTGAATGAATCTGTTGCATATGATATTGTCTTAATTGAAAAGTAACGCTTCAGAACTTGATAATCTTACATGTTGCTTTTACTTAAGATAATTGATAACTCAGAGATATGAGGATCTGTTGGCGCATTAGACTTCCAGAATCAGAGTATCTTTTACTTTAGCGCAGATTCTAATTGTCATTCTTCAGAACATTCTGATTAGCTCAGCTTGAAAGCTTTTGTGGCTTAACTTCTGATGTTGTTTCAGTCAGAACTTCTGTATAAAAAATAGCACAAATTTAGAGTGCATATTTGTTCTTTGTGTTTGTTATCATCAAAACTCTAATTAAGGGTTATAGAATCAAACTATGTTCTAACAATCTCCCCCTTTTTTATGATGACAAAAACTAGGATTTTCAATAAAAAATATAGAACAAAAATCTTAAGAGAGACTCCCCCTGAGTTGATTATTCAGATAGAGATGAGTTACTTCCCTGAAGTTCCTTCTCATCAGAGCTTTTGATGCATCTCCTTCTGTCCTTATCAGAATTTTTACATGTTCACGCTTTCAGAAAAGAAAAAGATAGAAGTTAAGATATTCAGAATGTTTGAGACTTTGTCCCGGTATACTGTTATTGAAAATATCTTATGTTCTCCCCCTTTTTGTCAAGTATCAAAAAGCAATATAATCAGAGTCAAAAAGATGATTTGAATTGAAAACAAAATGCAATGACATAGTTCAGAAACAAAGAGGATAAGATGAAGAATACAGAATATAAGTTAAAGAAAATCTAAGAATGAGGGGAAAGTCGTGTGAACAACGCTTCCAGCAAGCTCTTAATCTGAGTGCTTGATTCTTCCTACTTTCCCATAATGTCTTTGATTTCTTTTGTTGTATCATCTTATTTGTCCAATATATCGGTGATCTCTTTGTTTGTGTCTTCTTGCTTATCCAGCCTGGTGTGGATTAAGGCATTTTCCTTCTTCAACTCTCCAGAGTTTGCATGACTAGGACAAAGCTGGTGTATCTTCAGGGGTTGCATGTCGTTTAGAACACTCTGCAGCCTCTTCTGATTGAACAACTTCTTTTGTTGCAATTTCCTTTTCTGGAGCAGTAGTCAGAGGGTGACTATCAGAATCTAGTTCAGTGGCTTCTGAAGGTTGGTGCTCTTTCCAGGGAGCATTTTCCAGCAGAAGAATTTATTTCTTGTCCCAGTGACTTAGAACTTGATCTTTGAAGGCTTTCAACTGATCACTGAAGTTCTACTGAGCCATCTCATAGCTCAATTCTTTCAGCTTCTGGGATTCAGAGTTGAACCATTTTCTAAATCTATCCCACAGAGAATCAGAAGCAGCGGGATTAGATTCTCTTGACTTGCTTGCTTCAAAGAAGTAACCCATTCATGTATTTCTGTTTCAAAAATCAACAATTTCTTACCAACATCTGATAAGGTTAATGTTGGTTTGGGTTTGGGAATGGAAATTTTATTTGAGGTGGAAGCTAGATGGTCCAGCGCTTCTAGATCAATGACAGTTTTGAGATGATCAGTTGGACGGTTAATTGATGAGGGAGTAGAAGATCAGAAATCAGGATTAGTGAGTGAGGAGTGTTTGGTGGTTTGGAATCATATGGTGAAGGTATTTCTGGAATATCATGAATGGATAGAGGTAAATGAACTGTAAGAGGTTCTGTTATTCCAGGAATTGGGGTAGTAGTATCAGAGTCTGAAAGGGAGTCTTCTGATTAGTTTGCGGTAGCGTGTTGAATTTCTGGTTCAGGTGTTTCAGAATTTGGATTTTCAGATTGAGGAGAGAGAGGGTTTTCATTTTCTGTTTGGGGGTTGAAGTTTTGATGTTCTGGTTGAGGAGAGTGTGGTTGTGGATTTTCTGAGATTGGTGAGTGAAAGTCTTGATCAAACAGTTCAATGTAAGAGAGAAATCTTGCAAGTTCTGGTTGATTTTTTTCTGGATTGGATTGGGGGAGTGAGGTTCATTTAAGAAATTTCCAAGAGTTACATATGGGTCAAACTCTATGTCAAAATCCTCAAATGTTTATGGTGAAGGATTTTTATTGGTTGAGGGGGAATGGTTTCAGATGTTGGAACAGTTATTGATTCTACAACAGAAACAAAAGATGCGCTACCTTTCTTTTTCACAGCTTTGGGTGTCCTCTGAGAGCATCCTTCTCCTGCTACCTTCCTCTTTCTGGATTTATTTAGCACAACCTTTGGAGCTGGCTTGTGCAGGTCACGGATGTTGATTTCTGGAATAATCCCATCTTCCTTGCAAGCTTCAAGGTATCTGACTATAATCTTTGGAGAAGCATCTATCTCAGAGAATAGTGGAAAATCCTTCAGAGGGATTCTCCTAGAAGTGATAACTTCTTGAGAAGCAATTTTTGGTTCCTTCTTAATGTTTTCAATAATCTTCATTTTCTTCAGATTCTTGGCATTCAGTGGTTTCCCAGCAGTTTCTTCCAGAGTGCTGATCTCTTGAGCCTCTATCAGATGTTATATCAACCTGTTTTCCATCAGAATATTTGAAATCAATCTTCCCAGAGGAATTCAATCCCTCTTAGTTCTTTCTTCTTCTCTTGTCTCTTTCACATTGTTCTCAGATGGTTGAAGAGCAAATGTGGAAGGTTTATTTTGGTCTTCTTTGCAATGAAGTATAACAGAAACTGCTTATCAATGTTGATGTAATCAGGGGAGCTTGTAGGCTTCCTGTGATTGATACATCCCAGAATGATCCTAGCCCATATTCTGTAATAATCTTTCAAGTCTCTGATCTTGCTGGATGGTTGTCCATAAGTGAAAATGACCCTAGCAATGGATTTTAGGTCAGAACACTTATCAGCCATATCAATGCATCTGAATCCGCCGCCATTGTATCCAATGAGTTTCCCAATTAAATCTTATGTAATCACTATCTTCTTCCTCATAACATATGATGTGACCTGGTGGTTGGATGAAGTAGCATGAATCCAAAACTCTTTAACAAGAATGGGAAAAGTTGGACCCAACAGACGATCAAAGTATATGTTCCATTCCTGTGCAATTACATCTTCATATAGATCAAATTCGTCTTCCTGTAAACTTTCAAAGTCGATGATCAATTCACAGAGAACTTCAAGGTTATCGACCGAAGTGAGCAGTGTTCTAATGGGCTCCTAATATTGTTCTGTTGATGAAGAACCGGGAGCACTATTGAGATTCTTGAGGCTTGATGAGGATGCCATTGTTCACACGGATTCTTTGAAGAAAACTGATAGAAAGGGTTTTTTTAAAACTAGAGCAATAGAGAATATTGAATGTGGTAAAACGTGAATGAATGAAATAGTAAATTGAGTTTTATAAACACTTTTGAAAATGTAATCAGTAAGAAAGAGAAAATAAGAATGATTATACTGAATTAATGAACCTGAAATTAGGGGATTTCGTGAGATATTGAACAGTTACCAATGACAAGTGTCTCAGTGCATCCAATCAGAGCCTTGGACCCTTCAGAATTTGAATGTGTGTTCAGCCTCAGAAGGTAGCTTGTGAGAGGATGACAGATGTTTGATGGTGTGAACTGAACGCCTCTATCCTTGAAATGAAAAGTTAAGATCTTCATAGATAGATTTTTAGGCAATTGTACTCCTAACTTATGAAGACAAGTTGATCAGATGTTCACAGAAAACAATAAAATTCTGAGGGTTAGAATATGCATATAAAACATTTTATTCTGGACACAATTTCATGCTGAGATGTTTCAGAATGAAATTGAATCTATCTTCAGAAAGGGGTTTTGTAAACACATCAGCCCATTGATGGTCTGTGTCAATAAATTTTAAGGTGAGAATTCCTTTCTGAATATAATCCCTAATAAAATGATGTTTTAATTCTATATGCTTAGCCCTAGAATGCAGAATGGGATTTCTTGATAGATCGATGGCAGAAGTATTATCACGGAAGATAGGGATGTTACTCTCAAATATGTTGAAGTCTTCAAGTTGACTTTTCATCCAGAGCATTTGTGTGTTACATCCAGCAGCTGCTATGTATTCAGCTTCTGCTGTTGGCAACGCTATAGTGGACTTTCTCTTGCTGATCCATGAGATCAGATTGTCTCCCAGAAACTGGAAGCTTCAAGAAGTGCTTTTATGCTCTACTCTATCTCCAGCAAAGTCAGCATCACAGTATCCTACTAAGCTGTATTCATTGGATTTTTTATAAAAACAAACCCAGGTTAGTAGTACTATTCAGATACTTGAAAATTCGCTTAACTGCTGTTAAGTCAGATTCTCTAGGATCTGATTGGAATCTAGCATATAAGCAAATACTGAATAAAATATCAGGCCTTGAATCCGTCAGATAAAGGAGAGAGCCAATCATACCTCTGTAAATCTTTTATTCTATCTTTATACTTACCTCTTCCTTTTCCAGAATGCACGTGGGATGAATTGGGGTCTTTGAGGGCTTACATTCTAAGAGGTCAAATTTCTTCAGAAGTTCTCTGACGTATTTGCTCTAGTGAATGTAAGTTCCTTCTGGAGTCTGGTTTATCTGAATGCCCAGAAAGAATTTAAGTTCCCCAATTAAGCTCATCTCAAACTCTGCCTGCATGCACTTAGCAAATTCTCTTCCCGGAGAAGGTTTAGTGGATCCAAAAATAATATTATCTACGTAAATCTGACAAACTAAAATGTCATTCTTAAATCTCTTACAAAACAAGGTTGTATCCACTTTCCCTCTGGTGAATTCCTTTTCTAACATAAAGTTACTTAGCCTTTCATACCAAGCTCTGGGAGCTTGTTTCAGACCATAGAGTGACTTCTTTAGTTTGAAAACATATTCTGGGTGTTTGGAATTTTCAAACCCAGGGGGTTGGTGCATATATACCTCTTCATCAATATAACCATTTAAGAATGCACTTTTGACATCCATCTGATACAGAGTGATGCCATTATTTATAGCAAAAGAGATTAAGAGTCTTATAGATTCTAACCTGGCGACTGGAGTAAAGGTTTCTGTATAGTCTATCCTCTCTTGGTGACTATAACATTGTGCCACCAGTCATGCCTTGTTTCTGATGACTTCTCCTTGCTCATTCAGTTTTTTTCTGAACACCCACTTTGTTCCAATAACGTTGAATCCTTTTGTTTTAGGAACTAGATCTCATACATCATTTCTGGTGAACTGGTTTAACTCCTCCTGCATTGCCAGAATCCAATCATTGTCCAGAAGAGCTTCATCAATTGTTGTTGTTTCAATCAGTGGTACCAATCCCATGAGGGATTCTTTAGATTTTTTGAATGTTGATGTTGTTCTGATTGGATCATCCTTCTTTCCCAAAATCTTATCTTTTGGGTGAGCTATGCTGCTTCTGGATAATGTTTTATGGAGTTCATCAACAGAAGGTACTAGAACACTTGTGACATTTCCTTCTGAAGTTGTTGGAGCGTCTCTATTGGGAACTTCTGATGAGTTGTCTTCAGCACCTGTGAATTCAACTTCTATATATGTAAAAGATTCATTTTGCTTTTACTTTTGAGGGTTAAGCTTATCATCAAATCTAACACTGATTGACTCTTCAACAATCTGTGTTTCTGTATTGTATACTATGTACCCTCTTGAGCATTCAGAGTATCCTAACATAATACACTTTTGTGCTTTTGACTCTGAGATTATTTATTTCTGAGAGTTTTGTAAATCAATTTCTAGTTTTGAAATCTTTTCTTTTAGCTCAGAATTTTCTAATCTTAGACTCACAGTTTCTTCAGAGTCAGACAAAATCCCTTTTTAGGTTCTTGAATTTGACTCTGATATGCTGATATCTTTCCAGAATCTCATTCAGGCTTTTTGCTAGTTCAGCTTTAGTGAAATTAACAGTAAAATCAGGAAATACCTCTTTTGTGTTTGATTCTGAGTCTAACTGAGATGCTTCGCTGTCTTCTGTCACATTAGCCATAAGAGCAATATTGGATCTTTCATCATCTGATTCTAAGTCTGCGTCAGAAGTATCTAAATCGTCTCATGTTTCCATGAGACTTTTCTTCTTCTCCTTGAAGAACTTCTTTTTGGGCTTCTCCTTCTGAAGCCTTGGACAATCACTTTTGTAGTGCCCCTGTTCATTGCACTCATAGCAGATGATGTCTCTGTTATTTGACTTCATGTGACCAGATGAAGCTTCAGATCTTTTGTGTCTAGAGGAGGACTCAGACTTTCTGTATCTGGAGGAGGATTCATTCTGATTCCCTGACCTTCTAGAATTCTTGAATTTTCTTTGCCTCTGCTTCCACAACTAATTTACCCTTCTGGAGAGAAGAGATAGTTCGTCTTCTTCTGATGACGATCCATTAGAGATTTCTTCCATAGCCTGCAAAACCTTAGAATCAAGTTTTTTGTTAGATTTTAATGCTAAAGGCTTACCTTGATTTTGAGGCTCGTCATCTTCTAGCTTTATCTCATGGCTTTTGAGGGAGCTAACAAGTTCCTCCAGAGATATCTTGTTGAGATCTTTAGCCAGCTTAAGCGCAGTGACCATTGGCCTCCATTGCTTTGGTAGACTTATGATGATCTTCTTTACGTGATCAGTAGTAGAATACCCTTTTTCAAGAGCTCTCAGCCCAGCAACAAGAATATGGAACCTTGAGAACATAGCTTCTATGGATTCACTGTCTTCCATCTTGAAGGCTTAGTATTTCTGAATGAGCGCAAGGGCCTTGGTTTCTTTAACTTGTATGTTGCCTTCATGCGTCATTCTCAAAGAGTCAAACATGTTTTTGGCTGTCTCTCTGTTTGAGATATTCTCATATTATGAGTATGAGATGGCACTAAGAAGTATTGTTCTGGATTTATGATGGTTTCTGAAATCACGCTTTTATTGGTCAGACATTCTTTTTCTATCTATCTTCTGACCACTTTCATCCATTGGATGTGTGTATCCATCAATTACCATGTCCCATAGATCAGCATCATGAGCCAGAAAGAATCTCTCAATTCTGTCTTTCCAGTAGTCAAAATTTTATCCATCAAAGACTGGAGGTTTGCCGCTGATTTTGTCCTTGTCATCATGATAGTCATTGCTAATGTTTTTGGCTTGGTCCCACCATAGTGTTTTTCTAAAGCTTGGATCTTGTGCTGACACGGTTAAGTGTATGGACTCAGAACCAGACGCTCTGATGCCAATTGAAGAAGTGAAAAACACAAGAAGGGGGGTTGAATTGTAACTTAAAGATCAAAGGAAATAGACTCAATATTTTTATCCTGGTTCGCTTGATCTCAAACTACTCCAGTCCAGCCGCCAAGGTGATTTCGCCTCTCTCCAACAAGGACTTAATCCACTAATCAAACTGATTACAACACTACTTTGATAACTGCCAAAGTCTTCTTGAGTATGACCATAAAACGGTTTATCTCAAGGAACAGTATCTTAATCAAAGAACAATTAGTTGTGTACTATATGTTTTTCGTTACAAAAACTGTATCACTACTGTGATGTATTACACAAATTGAGTATATGAAAGAGTATAAGAATTTGCAGCTTTTTGAGATGTATATGCAGTTGTTGATGAAAATCGTGAACAATTTATCCTTTGATATTGTTTATATAGTCGTGGAAATTTGTCCATAATAAAATATGATAATGGACACTCAATGCACTTTCCATACTGAGAAGATTCTTGTCTGAATGAAGTCGTTGCATATGATATTGTCTTAATTGAAAAGTAACGCTTCAGAACTTGAGAATCGTGCATGCTGCTTTTACTTCAGAACATTGATGACTCAGAGATATGAGGATTTGTTGGCGCATTAGACTTCTGTTCAGAATCAGAGTATCTTTTACTTTAGCGCAGATTCTGATCGTCATTCTTCAGAACATTTTGATTAGCTCAGCTTGAAGGCTTTTGTGGCTTAACTTATGATGTTGTTTCAGTCAGAACTTTTGTATAAAAAACAACACAAATTTAGAGTGCATATTTGTTCTTTGTGTTTTGTATCATAAAAACTCTAATTAAGGGTTGTAGAATCAAACTATGTTCTAACAATTATTACTTTGGATTTCTGTAAGCTTCGGGCCTTGGTTTGAGAATGTGCATTTATTTTGCACGAGAAGACTTTATCTCCTCAGCAGAAATATATTGGCATCTCCCCAGGAAGTCATATTTCATTCCCCATGAAGTCATATTTCTTTCCCCAGGAAGCCATATTGTTTTTCCCATGAAATCATTTTTACAATCCTTCCCATAACAACAAGTAGCAGGTCTCTTTATTTGAGCAACTTATACTTCCCCATAAAAGTCGACGTTACCTTTTTGATATCTTCTCTATGAGTGGATAGTTTGTAGTTCATTGTCAAATTACTCCAGTGGATGGCAAGTCTTTCAATATCGCAGAAACAGTTCGTTGTGAAATTTTTGCAAGTGGTAGTCTCTTTATTTGAGACAGCCTATATATTACCCTTTCCTGGCAGAGTGCCTCGGTTAAAGAAGAAGTTGAGACCCGTTCTAGGTGAAATGCTAGAATTTTGGAGAAACTTGTGATATTTTCTCTTTATACCTTCAATGAAAGTTGGTAGGTCACCATCACTGAAAATTGGTGATTGTTATCTTTTTGCTACCCTCAGTGAACGCTGGTAGTTCATCGTCAGTGAACGGCGATGTTATGATAGCTTCTCTTACTACCTTTAGTGAAAGTTTGTGATTGTTATCTTTTTTCTACCCTCAGTGAATGTTGATAGTTCATCTTCAGTGGACAGCGATGTTATGATTTTTTCTCTTACTACCTTCAATGAAAGTTGGTAGTTCACCATCAGTGAAAGTTGGTGATTGTTATCTTTTTGCTACCCTCAGTGAATGTTGGTAGTTCATCGTCAGTGAACGGCGATGTTATGATATTTTCTCTTACTACCTTCAGTGAAAGTTTGTAGTTCACTATTGTTCCCCAAAATTTTCCCTCTCATTTCACTCAAGACATGCCTCTAGAGGTCCTCAATTTCTCAAGGATGACTAAGGATTGACCAGACAAATCCTCCTCCTAAGGCAACAAGCTTCAAACTAGGGTTTCCATTTTCATCAGGGTGTGGGAACTCCAAAGGTCCCAAATTCCTTCCATGGTCCCAATATGTTCTCAATATCATCCATGTTAAGTTTCATGCCTTGCACAAGAATTTTGCTCAGTCAATTGCCCAGATGCCTGAAAATCAACTATACTAGGTCAAAAGTCAATTGTGGCCCACATACAGTCAAACTTCAATATTTTTGGTCAACATCAACATTTTGAAGAGATATACATCATTTGATCAATGGTTGATCATGATTCCTCAAGGAATGCCCCAAATTCATCAAAACCCAAAAGTTGCTAAATTAGGGTTTCACAAGAAAAGTCAACCAAACTTTGACCAGGCATAACTTTTTCATACTTTATCAGACATTTTCCATCCAAGGCTCATTTTGAATAGGATGCAATTCCTTACAACTCATATTCATCCCACAAGTTCAAAATATGCACTCATAAAAAGATATGAATTTCTACATTATAGGTCCTTTTGAAAAGTCAACAAAAACACCTTTTGGGTCAAAGCTTCTTACATGAACATGGAAGACCTAATTGATATTAAACCAAAATTTTTGTTTAGGTGACATCCTAAGCTTTCTAAAAAGTCCAAGAACACCTCTCTAGGGTTAAAATTGGAGGAGATATGCCTTGTCAAAGTTGACCATTTTTGCAAAATTGCCAAAAGTCAAATGTGCTCAAAAATACATTTTTGTCAAATGGGTCTAGCTTTTCAGGATTGAATCTTATGAGAGACATGGTCCACGACCTAAATCAGCATCCACACATTATTTGCTTCATTATTTATTTTATTTTGATTTTTTATTATTTAAAATTCAAATTAAATCAAATAAATGGCAAAAATACAAAAGATTGAGTTTGATTTGTTTTTTTTTGTAGGAATCAAATCTATTCAAGTTGGATTAATCAGACCAAATCAAATCAAGGAAAATTGAATCAAAATTGGCATGATTAGGCTATTTTGGAAAGATATCATACAAGGAGCAAAATCAAATCAAATCTCCATGATTTTCAAAGATACAATTTGTTTTTGTTAACCTAATTTGTCCTAGTACATATACAGAACACAACCAATGCAAAAAAACAAGGATTGAGGTCGTGCAAGGCATCAAACAAAACTCCAAATTTTGGCAAAAAGGTGTGAATCGGTTTCTACTCTAGAGGACAATTCAAAGCATTACAAGGTTGTCAATCAATTCCTAGACATCTCCAGAATGTTATCCAATCATTTGCAAGCTTCCATAAGCCCAGAATCATCACATAACACTCACGCGGTTTGCTTCCTTTTCCAAATCTGATTACAATGATTCTTGTATCATAAACATGTTCTAATAATATATTTGTGCTTATTGACATATTTGCAACATGTTTGGATGGTTTAATTGATGTTTTGATGCGTATAATGATAATCACCATTGCTAGGGTTTGCTTTTTCGTTTTAGGGTTTTTCTATACAGGTTAAATTAGCCCAAGAAAAGGGTACCATGGTGCTCGTGAGATCAAGACGAATTGATCTATGTACTCACAATTAATTTATCATGCTTGCTGTGACTTTTTTAAACTTGCAGTGCTATAGCCATAGAAGATGTCCATAGGTATAAGTCTAGTACCTAAGACAACGGACCAGGGAAGAAGAAGACAATGTGGCTGATAACCATTGGCCGATTTGAATAATGGGCGCGCGTTTTTATTTTGTTTTAGTTATCCACTTTGTTTTATATATTATGTATTGTTGTCATTACATTAACAATTAAGCCTTGCAGCCCAGTTGGTTAAGCGCGCGTTTGTGTGAGTGGGAGGACCTGGGTTCGATCTCAGGTCCCATCATTTTCTCTATTTTCTTAACATTTACATGTAGATTCTATACTCATACGTTCCAGGCGCCTACCATGCATCCAACCATCCAGCCATTGGATCATCACTAATCCAAATCCAAAGCTCAATCAAGGAAAGACCATGGTGCACCTACAGGCATGACCAGCACTGGATCCAGAGCCAAGAGTGGGCTCGGCTAATGGGCTTGGAACAAATTCAATAATGCACCCCCCTTTCAGCTTCCATACAGGCCCAATTTCTTCTCTTTCTTTTATTTTCTTTTTTTCTTCTAACTGTTTTATTAATTATTTTCTTTTTACAAATAACACAAAAATCATTTTTTTATTTAATCAAAAAATCATAAAAACATTAAAAATCATTTATTTTCATAAAAATATTCTATTTCTTTAATTAATTAATTTAATTAAAATTAGGGTAATTTAATTCTTTTCATAATTACGAATAATTAGAATTAAGGTTTAATTTTGTACATAATCTAATTTTTCTCAAAAATAACCTAAATCTTTTTTCAACTAGATTTTTTAGGTTTTCTAATTATTCTCGCATTTAATTCTCCGCGTGCATTTTTTAATTTCCTTTTTATTATTATTGTAATTGCTCCGAGTTTGTAATAGTAATTAGGGTTTCAACTCCGCATGTTTATTTTCGATCAAAATAATGATGTATCTGCAAAATCCCTGTAATAGCTAGGACTTTTAACTTTCCCGCATTTAATTTCCGCAAACTATAAACTGCTTAGATGTATGTTAATAGGATTGTATGGAAAGACAAACTGAAAATTAATACAGTAGAAAACCCTAAATGTGCAAAGATAAATTAAATGAAAATTACACTCGCACATGCTCACTCCTAGGGTTTACTCCACTCTGGTTGCCTTCGGTAAACGGTCATGAAGTATAGGGTTTGTTAGTGGTTGTCCTCTAGCCCTGAAAGATCTAAAATGACCCATTCAGATGTTGCCTCGGAAAAAGATCTTTAAGGCTTTAGGATGATTACTAACATTTCCTAACATTGCTTTTGTGATCGTATTTGTCCCTTCGAATGTCCCTAAAAAACTCCAACGATGATGCTACCTATTTCTCAATAATGGGATAGCATTGTCTAAAAGGAAAACGAACAGACCTTTTTCGAGTAGGTAGATTAGTTCCTAGGTACTTGCTCAAACAAACAAAAACTTTTCACACCAACACTTTTCAAACAAAGTTTTCAAAAACAACTTCGTAACACTCTTGAGGACAGAAACAAGGGTTAACACAAAGTAAAACAAAACTTTTCAAAACAAGCACACACAAGCAGTTTTCAAAATGAGAAAGTACCTAAGAGCCCATGGGAAACCACGGATAGAAAGGGCGATAACACCTTTCCTTTCTATAATCTACCCCCCGTACTCAAAAACATCTCGAAAAAGGTTTTTTCTGTTCTTTTTCCTTTTCCTGATTGGATAAAATAAAAGTTGGTGGCGACTCTTGCTTACCGCGACATTTGCAAACAAAAAACGCAAACCAGTATTAACAGTCGGCTCTGCCACCGTATCATATTCACCATCAGTGAAAGTTGGTGATTGTTATCTTTTTGCTACCCTCAGTGAATGTTGGTAGTTCATCGTCAGTGAACGAAGATGATATGATATTTTTCTTACTACCTTCAGTGAAAGTTGGTAGTTCACCATCAGTGGAAGTTGGTGATTGTTATCTTTTTTCTACCCTCAGTGAATGTTGGTAGTTCATCGTCAGTGAACAAAGATGTTATGATATTTTCTCTTACTACCTTCAGTGAAAGTTGGTAGTTCACCATCAGTGAAAGTTGGTGATTGTTATCTTTTTGCTACCCTCAGTGAACGTTGGTAGTTCATCATTAATGAACGGCGATGTTATGATATTTTCTCTTACTACCTACAGGGAAAGTTGGTAGGTGACCATCAGTGAAAGTTGGTGATTATTATCTTTTTGCTGCCTTCAGTGAATGTTGGTAGTTCACCGTCAGTGAACGTCGGTGCTATGATATATATTTTCCCTCTACCTTTAGTGAAAGTTGGTAGTTCATCGTCAGTGAACATTGATGATTGTTATATTTTTGCTACCTTCAGTGAATGTTGGCAGTTCACTGTTAATGAATGACAGTGCTATGATATTATTTTCTCTTACTACCTTCAGTGAAACTTGGTAGTTCATCGTCAGTGAACGTCGATGATTTTTTCTCTCTACCTTCAGTGACCATTGGTAGCTCACCTTCAGTGAACGTCGGTGTTGTTATTTCTTCTCTCCTTTTACCTTCAATAAACGTTGGTAGTTTCTCCTTCAGTAAAAGTTGGTGTATCATTTGATCTTTCACCATCCTCTATGAGTCGGGTCTTTTGATCCACCAGTGATCTATTTTCCTAGTCGGGTTTCTCTTTTGATTCCTTATTTCCTTTGCTACATCCCCAGTGGTGTTTTGCGTCCTTTTGAAGTTGTTCATGTGCATTCATATTCATAAGCATTGAATGGCATCTTAGGGCCAAAAATAGGGTTTGTTCTATATTTAAGTATCTTCGATCTCGTCGACACGAAGATTTTTAACCTTCGTATCTCCGGATAGAAGAAACTTAAATAAGGGAAGTTGTTGTACCCTAATTTTTTCCCCTAAGATTTTTGTTTTTCTTTTGTGATCATGTATGATTTCTTTTTACTTTCCTTTTAATTAATAAAATGCAATGTTGTTTTGTCTCACTTGTTAATAATGTAGGTGAAGGCAATTTGGCTTAGCAAGTTGATCAATGGGTTCATGAGTTTATTTCCATGCCCTAGTCAATAAAGCTTAAGAAGTTAAAACCTCACCATTGAAGTTGTTTTGGAATAAATGGCATGTCAAGGTTTATTTTGGTTCACCACATCTCAAAGTTACCAAGATTGATTCAAAAGTACAAGGGGTTGATTGAAGAAGTTGTCATGGTTGGACAAGATCTTGATCCCATTGGTCACAAGTGCATATTTCTCTCAATTCTCAAGATATGGAAGTGGTTTTGGTTTCTATGAGTTCTCATCATCATCCTCAACAACTTTTATCTACAAAGCAAAAGTGTTGGTGCAAGAAGGTTGTTCAAAATTGTCAAAGTTCCTCAAAGCATTTTCTTGATCTAGGAGCTAGGGTTTTGAACTTCAAAGAAGTATATCTTGCTCATATTTTGGTATTTTTGAGTGATTCCAAATAAATCCTTCTCTTAAAAGGGTTATCAACAAATAAATTCAAAAGTCTCAAGGAGTTTTCACGTGGAAGAAACTTGATGATGAAGAAAGATTACAAGTCCTCCAGATGAACCCCCAATTTCCCATGTGTGACTTCAAATGATCATAACATGGTCTATTTTTATCACATTGAGCCCACTTTTTTTCCATAATGATATTAAGGATGTGAAATTTATTTCTTCTTTTATGTGAAAAGTGAGAAAATGGATGGAAGATTCCTTAAGGATACAAAAGATTATAGGTCATTTCATGATTTTTTGCCAACTTCAACAATTCATAACTCTCTCAATTTTTGGAGATTTTGAATGGTTCAAGTTTCAAAATGTCATTCAATGGATCTATTTCATGCCATCGTTTTGGGTCAAGAACAAATTCCAATAGGAAGGCCATGTTTGGATGCAAAACATTATAGGTCACTTTTGAAGAAAAACTTGAAATATTTCTAAGTGTGGAAAGTCAACCTTTTTTTCCAACTTTGACTCATTGCAACTTCCAGCTCAAAAATCCATTTGGTTCCATTCTTTTCCCATTGCAAATCTTGTAACCTCGTCTTTCTAAAGCATCAAGAATCATGCCCTAAGACCCCTTGAGTCTAGAATGCTATTGATTTGAACTTGGTAACTTAAAACTGAAGTTTCGTTAAAAGTGAGAATTTGAAATCCTTGATTTAGCTTCTAAACACATTGTTTCTGTGCGTTTTTGCTCCTAAACATGTTTAATGAACTTCCATAAGTGTTTAGCATAGCAAAACGCGTGTTTTAGATGAGTTTTGATCAATATAGAAGTCACGTTTTTCTTGTTTGCAACTTCACATGATTTCCCTCCAAACTTCATCATTTCACACGCTTGAACATTCCATTTGATTCCATATAAATAGAGGGTCATCCCTCATTCATTTCCTCAAGCTTGAACAGACAGAATCACCCTGTCAAACTTGCTCCATAACTCATTTTTCTACAACTTCGAAATCAGTGTTCAAGCCTTTTTCAATCCAATTTTTCTATCAATTCATCTTCCTTGATCTTCCCTGAAGCTAACCATATAATTACCTTCAAGAATCGTGACCTATATTGATCCATAGAAGTCCAGTTTTAGAGCTCTGCAACTCAACTTCAATAGGTAGATTTCTCCATTAATTCTTCAAAACTTTGATATCATTGTGAAGCTCTCATAGCCCTGGTTCTAGTTGCAACACTTGTTTTTATCTGGAAACACGTTTTGGCCATGAATTTTCAAATCCCTTTTTAAAACTTCTCTTCCAAATTGCTTGAGCTACAGTTTATATAAATTTGTCGTGAAGGTGTGGTTGTCTTCGTCTTAAAGAGACGAAGCGAATGGCATAGGTCTCGTGCTCTAATTTTACAGATTGAGCAACCTGGTTTTGGGACTGGATGGAGGTTGAAGATGACCAACGTGTCATCTTCCAACCAATGATAGCGTGCCATTTGTATTTTTTGAAAATCTGATTTATATTTGATTCTATGCTTTATTCAATAATGACCATGATATGCACAGCGCGTCAGATCCCTTGGATTTGATTACTAACGCGTTTTGACTCTCATCCAATGGTCTACATATTTTTGACTTTATTTTTTATTTATGATTTTTATATTTAATTGCTTTAAACTTCAAAAAATCATAGAAAATTCATTTTTAGTCCAAAAAATCTGAAAAAATTATAAATAATATTTTTGATTTTTCTCTTTCTGATTTTTATTTGTTCACAATTTTATTTTGTGTTTTGATATTTTTTATAAATTTTCACTTTATTTGAATTGTTTTAAATGTTTAAAAATACTTTTATGCATTTTTAAATTCTAAAAAAATTATGGAATGATCCAATGATATTGTGACAAATATTGGTGACCTCATTTATTTTTTATTTCTGACTTTGGTATTTTTTATCATTTTTGGTTTATTTTACTCATTTCTTTTAATTTTAAAAATAGTTTCTGACTTTAAAAAATTACCAAAAAAGTTATAAAAATATTTGAGTTCATTTCTGATTTTTCTATGGTCTTACTTAATATTTCTTGATTAGTTTAAACATAGTTGATATTTTTCTTTCTTATTTCTATTTTAAAACATTTTTAAAACCTTTTTAATGTATATATTAAATGCAATATTATTTTGTGATTATTTTCTAGCTGATCTTGGGTTGAATTTTTTATCATGAACTTTATTAACATCATTGGATCCATGGTATTGAGTCTAACTCCACAAAAATGGATGAATGATTTTAATAATAGTTTGATTAAATTTTAATTCAAATGTGGTTTGTATATTCTTTCCCACCCTTCTTCATCTTGTCCCTTTCTTATTGCACTAAGTGTTATTGGAGCATGATCTCTATATCATGTCTCAAAATAAATGGTGAATAAATTTCTATTGACCGGCCTCAAAATAGGTGCGACTTTTGTATAAGTCCACTTATGATTGCTTAACATAGCGCTAAATTTTGTCCTGATTCAAATAAATGATCATTCGTGGCCCAAACCTATGTTTGTAATCACAAGTATGTTAATTTGATCTCTTTGATCTAATAACCTTGAGATTCATTGTGTGGAGGCTTTGGTTCTACCAATCCTCTAATGGATCTATAATACTTTTGGTCAACGCGGATCACTTAAACATCGTTGATCATTAAATGGTACTTTTGACGATCCCAAATGGATGATATACATGACAAAAAGCAAATGCAACTTGTTATTTGGAGGCTTTGGTTCTATCAATCCTCTAATTAGTTCCAAATGCAAGTTTCAAGATGGTCATCCAACTAACCACTAATTATTAAATTGTTTTTACTTTATGCTTTTATTTTTATGCTTTATGTACCATTTACTTTAAGCATTACATTTCATGCCATTTTTATTTTGCTCACTTAAGCATTTATACTCTTGTTGTTTTTATTTTGCTCACTTGAGCTTTTTCTTTTCTTTTTCAAGACACCTAATAATCAACATGAACCATAAAATTCTTTAATGATACTTAGACTATTTGGTTACTATCCTTGGCATTATGGAGTATTGGACTTCTTGGACTTAGGATTAGAAACCTTGGCCTATGTTGGAGACCTTGTGACCTTAATTGATATTTTGTCTGGAGTTTTTGAGGTTTACCTCAAGACATTGGGTTGTTTGTTTGTTTTATGTGCAGGTTATTTTGATTACATACTTTGTTTGTAATCTGGAATTCACCCGTATACAGTCGTTACTCTGTCTAATTTTTGTGAAGACTTAATACACTTGAAGTTTGGGTTCTCTCAATAGGTCTAGTATCTTTGCTTGTTTGGTTTCAATCCAAAGAATGGGAATTATATCTTGACTCATAATGTCAGGTATTGGCTTCTTGTTGGTTAGATGGTGTGATACGGTGGGAGAACTGACTTGAGGGTTTTTGTGTTTTATCGCAAATGTTGCGGTTAGCAAGAGTTTCTATCGACTTTTCTTTTATCCAAAAGGAAAGGTGAAAAAGCACAGGAAAGACCTTTGAGATTGTTTCTTGAGTTTGGGGGGTAGATTATGAAAAGAGAAGGTATTAGCACCCTTTTCATCCATGGTTTTCCATGGGATCTTAGTTACTTGCTAGATCACTTGCTTTTTGTTTTGAAATTGTGCTTTATGTGGTTTTTGAAAGTTTT
The DNA here is from genome assembly GCA_948472305.1 of Vicia faba. NCBI lineage: Eukaryota > Viridiplantae > Streptophyta > Magnoliopsida > Fabales > Fabaceae > Vicia > Vicia faba. The sequence goes on along the minus strand of OX451735.1, from coordinate 457,953,676 downwards.
TTGTAAAAGAAGCCATTGTTTAGGCAATCTTTGTAATGATTCTCATTCGTAAGAATGTATACAAAGATGTTTGTCTTTTTGAAAATGTTTTCAATGTTTGTAAAAATGTTTTGGAAATATGTGTGTTTTGTTTTGAAGATAGCAAGGATAATTGTTTGAAAATAGAGCAAGTAACTAGAAGTAATATACCTACTCAAATGTCTTTCTTGTTCATTTTCTGTTCCTTTGGCATTGTTGTCTTACCATTGATTTGGTAAGTAACCCTATCTTTGGATGTAAACGGGACGGGCGTGGGTCATCGTATAACCATGATTAGCGTGATACGGTGGGAGAACTGACTTGAGGGTTTTGCGTTTTATCGCAAATGTTGCGGTTAACAAGAGTCGCCACCGACTTTTCTTTTATCCAAAAGGAAAGGTGAAAAGGCACAAGAAAGACCTTTGAGATTGTTTCTTGAGTTCGGGGGGTAGATCATGAAAAGGGAAGGTATTAACACCCTTTTCATCCATGGTTTTCCATGGGCTCTTAGTTACTTGCTAGATCACTTGCTTTTGTTTGAATGTGTGCTTGTGGTGGTGATTTTTGAAAGTATTTTGAAAATGGAACTTCGTAATGGTTCTCATCTCTATAAGAACGCATACAAAGTGTTTATTTCGAAAATGGTTCCAAAAAAAGTGTTTGTGAGATGTGTTTTTTGAAAGTGATTTTTAAAATGGAACTTTGTAATGGTTCTCGTCTCTATAAGAACGCATACAAAGTGTTTGTTTCGAAAATGTTTCCAAAATGAGAGCGTTGGTGTATAAAATGTCTTTGTTGTGAGCAAGCGAGTAACTAAGAGCGAACCTACCTATTCAAAAGGTCTTAGATGTTCTTTTCCTCCTCCTTTAGATGTTGCTATATTACCATTGATTTGGTAAGAAGCCCCGTCGTTGGATGTGAAGGGACAGGCGTGGGTCATCGTATAACCATGATTAGAAATGTTGCAAAGTATCTTAGCATTTTGAGGGACTAAGATCATTTTTGTAAGGCAACTTTGAATAGCGTCATCGAGGGGCTATGATCTTGTATTTGTTTGTTTGTTTTGCTAAGATACCTCACATGCGTAATATGGCCATTTTTGTATAAGGAAACCAAGTGGAGTAACCCTAAGGGTGCTTGTGTGCAAGTGTGTTTGATTTCCATGCATTTAATCCTTGATTAGGGTTATCTACTTGTTGATTTTTATCTTTCCATACAAATCCTAATTACTAGCATTTATATGAAAGCGATAAATTGTGGAAAGTAAATTTACTACGCTATTACATCATTTGGGGGTGGGGTATACAAATTTACAAATGGGGATTGCAAGAAATTAAAGTCCTAATTATCTATTACAACAATATTGAATATCCATGAATAAAATATATGAAGCACATAAAGATAATGAAAGGAAAAAGAAAACATTTTGGATCATTATGTGTCAACACATACCGTAAACTCAAGCTTCTCGAATGCACTCTTATTTTGATGAAGACAAATCATGATTGATAAAGAAAGCAAAAATTATTGATCAAGCTAAAAGCCTCTTTGGATGAAGTCTTTGGTTCAAGTCCTTAGCAAATTTCAAGGTATAATGATAATATGTACCTTGAACTTAAGATATAGAGGCTCAATGACCAAAAGGAAACATTTTATATTGTCCAAACCTTTATTCAAGTTCTTTCAACGCAAAAAATCAATTTTTGTTTGAGTGCAATCGATTTGCATGTTAGTGCAATCGATTGCACGCTTCAATTTTTCAAAACATTGGCTACTGACTTCCAGTGCAATCGATTTGCATGGTTGTGCAATCGATTGCACAGTCAAAAATTTGGAAATTTGGCTACTGGAACCCCGTGTAATCGATTTGCATGGTTGTGCAATCGATTGCACACTCAAAAAATTTGAAAATTTAGCTACTGGAACCCCGTGCAATCGATTTGCATGGTTGTGCAATCGATTGCACGCTGTATGATTTTGAAAAACATCTGCCTTACACCTTCCTGTTCATGATTTTTTTTACAAACCTTTTCTTCAAAGGTCACTGCATTTTAGCCTCAAAAATAAACCAAATGATGATGGTTGAAATGAAGAGTTTAAATTTAAGGAGACTTACCTTGCAGCTAGAATTTATGTTTTGAGCTTGAGGTGTTGCTTTGTGGACTGTTATGACCTTCTTTCAGTTATGAGATTTTTTTAGAGTTTGTCAACAAAACTTCTGGTTTTCTTTCTCCCTTTTTTATCTTCTCTCCCTCTTTTTTCTAACTCTCCCTCTTTTTTCTAACTCCTCTTTCTTGCAATTGGCCTCCCTATTTATAGAGAAGGTTTGAGACTTCAAACAACTCAGATTTTTGAATCACATGTTATGGTTATCTTGCTTGTTTTTGAAGCAAACATGAAGGACATGTTTCCAATGCTTGTACCAAGCTATGTAAAGTGGTTGATCACTTTAAACTTATTTGTTCTGAATTGTAGAAGTTGAGTGTGATTAGAACAACAAGTTAGAGGCTCAAGAAATTGACTTTATGATTAAAGTGGACTTTGCAAGAATGGCAATGGTGCCTTTGTGCCAAAAATGGAAAGATGCAATGGACAATACTTGAACCACTTGGATAATGGTTCAATAAATTGTGTAAACATATGATTATGGATAGATTTGAAAGTCATGAGGCCTGCAAAGTGAATATTATGCAGCATGGTTAAGATTTTTGTTCCTTGTTCATCACAAATTTGCCTTGTAAATCAATAATGAATGTCCAACTTCAGATCCTTGTATCTTCTAGCTCAAATATGATAAATTCATGCTCTTGGATGTTTTGGAAAGCTTGAAACACCCTTTATAACTTTCATTTTGGCCATTTTGACAAAATCATCTTGTAACTATATGAAAAAATGCCAAGAAGTTGGGATAAAATCCCTACCAAAACTGCTGAAAATTTCTCTAAGTGTTTAATGAAAATGTCATGACTTCATGAATCTATAACTTGATATCCAAGAATATTTAGGAGAAGTTGTGTAAAGCAATGTTGTAGATATCATGGAGATCTACAACTTTCATGTTGAAAGCTTCTTTTGAATCATCTTATGTCTTGGTGAAAGAATGGCATGAAATGATGAAATTATCATGTATAAAAACACTTAGAAAATTTCTAAGTCTTGGAAATCTTGACTTTTCAAGTTGACTTTTGACTTTCTTGACTTCTTGATGATCAAGCTTGATATTCTTGAGTGTCTTGATGAATTGTGATATTTGAAACTTAATGTTGACCAAAAAGTCAAAGTTTGACTTTTGATGCTACAGTTGACTTTTCACCAATACGGTTGATTTTAGATCATCTGATCAATTGACTGAGCAAAAATGCGATCCAAGACCTGAAACTTGACATGAGCAATCTGGAGAGTCCAAAATGATCCATGAAAGTCGAATGGGGCATTAAAAGTCCATCTGTCCTTGTGCAAACTCAAACCTTAATTTTCAATCATTAGTGCTCGATGAGATGTCTTGAGCTGATCAACCTTAGTGCAATCTTGAACCAAAGGAGATCTTGTGAGATATTAATTGAGAAATGAGAGGGAAAATTTTGGGGTACAACAGCTTCCCCTGTTCAATCTTCTTAAACCTGAAGAGTTAGATTGGAGAGTTCTACCATTCGTGACTCGAAGGTGGAAGATGATTGGACACTAGAGTGCCTAGAAATTTGCAGTTGGCGATGCGATGATAGGAGGAATGGGCTTAAAGATGTCATTTGGAGAGGTGATAGAATCTTGTTAGAGATGGGCTTGTAGATGCCATCCAAGAATGCTTGTTGAATTATAATTTGTAAGTTGAAAGAATGAGTATCAAAATTGCGTCCATGTCTGGAGTGTATCTGAGCTGTATTTGGGAGATGATTTTGACTGAGTATCAGAATGGCATCCGTGTATGGAGCGTATCTAAACTATATCTGAAAGGTGTCTTTGAATGAGTATCAGAATGGCATCTGTATTTGGAGCGTATCTGAACTGTATCTGAAAGCTGTCTTTGAATAAGTATTAGGATGGCATCTATATCTGGTGCGTATCTGAATTTTATCTGAAAGCTGAATCTGAATGAGTATCAGGATGGCATCCGCATCTGGAGCGTATCTAAAACTGTATCTAAAAGTTGCCTTTGAATGAGTATCAGGATGGCATCCGTATCTGGAGCGTATCTGAAATTGTATCTGAAAGTTGGATTTGAATGTGAATGAGTATCAGGATGGCATCTGTATATGGAGCGTATCTGAACTGTATCTAAAAAGTTGTCTTTGAATGAGTATCAGGATGGCATCCGCATTTGGAGCGTATCTGAACTTTATCTGAAAGTTGTCTGAATGAGTATCAGGATGGCATCCGTATCTGGAGCGTATCTGAACTGTATCAAAAGGTTGAGTCAGAATGAGTATCAGGATGGCATCCGTATTTGGAGCGTATCTGAACTGTATTTGAAAGCTGAATCTGAATGAGCATCGGGATGGCATCCGCATCTGGAGCGTATCTGAAACTGTATCTGAAAGCTGTCTTTGAATGAGTATCAAGATGGCATCCGTATCTGGAGCCTATCTGAAACTGTATCTGAAAGCTGGCTTTGAATGTGAATGAGTATCAGTGTGACATCCGTATCTGGAGCGTATATAAATTGTATCTAGAAAGTTGTCTTTGAATGAGTATCAGGATGGCATCTGCATTTGGAGCGTATCTGAATTGTATCTGAAAGTTATCTGAATGAGTATCAGGATGGCATCCGTATCTGGAGCGTATCTGAACTGTATCAAAAGGTTGAGTTTGAATAAGTATCAGGATGGCATCCGTATTTGGAGTGTATCTGAAAGCTGAATCTGAATGAGTATCAGGATGGCATTCGTATTTGGTGTGTATTTGAGCTGTATCTAGAAAGTTGTCTTTGAATGAGTATCAGGATGGCATCCACATCTGGAGCGTATCTGAACTGTATCAAAAGTTGTCTTTGAATGAGTGTTGAAGTAATCTTTGACGATTACTACTCCAAAAAGATGATGAAGGAATCTTGGACGATTACTACCTCAGCAGAATGATGAAGGAGTCTTGAATGATTACTACCTCAGCAGGATGATGAAGGAATCTTTGATGATTACTACCTCAGCAGGATGATGAAGGAATCTTGGACAATTACTACCTCAGCAGGACGATGAAGGAATCTTGGACGATTACTACCTCAGTAGGATGATGAAGGAATCTTGGACGATTACTACCTCAGCAGAATGATGAAGGAATCTTGGACAATTACTACCTCAGAAGGATGATGAAGGAATCTTAGATGATTACTACCTCAGTAGGATGATGAAGGAATCTTGGATGATTACTACCTCAGCAGGATGATGAAGGAATCTTGGATGATTACTACCTCAGCAGGATGATGAAGGAATCTTGGACGATTACTACCTCAGCAGGATGATGAAGGAATCTTGGACGATTACTACCTCAGCAGGATGATAAAGGAATCTTGGACGATTACTACCTCGGTAGGATGATGAAGGAATCTTGGACGATTACTACCTCAGCAGGATGATGAAGGAATCTTGGACGATTACTACCTCAGCAGGATGTTGAAGAAACCTTGGACGATTACTACCTCAGCAGGATGCTGAAGGAATATTGGACGATTACTACCTCAGCAGGATGATGAAGGAATCTTGGACGATTACTACCTCAGTAGGACGATGAAGGAATCTTGGACGATTATTACTCCAAAAGATGATGAAGGAATCTTGGCTGATTACTACCTCAGTAGGATGATGAAGGAATCTTGGATGATTACTACCTCAGCAGAATGATGAAGGAATCTTGGACGATTACTACCTCAGTAGGATGATGAAAGAATCTTGGACGATTACTACTCCAAAATATGATGATATTTATCTATTGATTGATCTATCCTGAAAAGGTAAAGAGTTAGTTTTATGCAATGTCATGATGTTCTCAAAATAAATGAGATTTGTGTTCTATGTATTTTGTATGCATATGCTATGAATGTTGTTGAAATGTAATTTTATCTTGGAGAATAAATCCTTGACAAGTGTTGGGGAGTTATTAAATCCTGGATTGTTGTTGAAGAGTAGGTGTGTCTTCAAACTTTGCTAATGTTTCCACTGAGGATTCCTGCTTTATTGTTTAAGGAGAACTCTGTTGGGGGATGATGAAAGCTCTATATATAGTGTTGATTCCTGCTTGGGAAAAAGAGTTCAGGAATCTTAGTCGTTCATTGCTCTATTGGGGAGTCAAAGTTGAATTGATATCTGGTCGGGTCCAGGCTTTACAGTAACTTGATGGAGATTGTAGAGTAGTCTACCGGGGAAGAGGAGTTGTGGTCCTTTGATTTGTAGTAGTCGGAGAGGCCACCTCAAGATGGGGAATCCTGCCATTTGTTGGGGGAATAAACCCTGTTGCTTACTCTGTTGGAGAGGCGACGACTTCACCGGCAGAAATCCTCGAGGATTCTTGAAGTCGACTCAGTTGGGAAGAGGTTTTTCAGAGATTGAAACTCTGGCTGGGAGTCATCCTATGAGAAGGATTTTGGGGAGATTTGTCACTGCCCCTAGTAGCGAGTGTTTGTGGCACTGCCAGGAAATTTTTGACTGTACGTAACCCTTTGTCGGGGTTCGCGTTCAATGCCCCAAGTGATTCAGATGGAGACCTGCCCCTGGTTATTCTGTACTTCTTGAGAGATTTCTTGGAATCTTGACTGGACTGCCCCAGGTGTGCTTAGATAGTGACATTTCATTCCCCCTTGTTGATAGGATATTTTTCATTGTAAGTGTCATCCCACTCAAAGTGATTTTGTTCACTGAGAGAGCTTTCATTCACTGGATATTCGTTGTGTGAATTTCTCCACTGTCAAACAAATAGTCATATGCAAACAGCGATATTCAAATAATGCAAAGTTTATGCTTGTCTTGAAATTTTGAAAATGTGTTTTTTAGCAAGAAATTTTGTAAGAAAAATTCAACTCAGGATTTTGAGTAAAGCCTTACAGAAGTCAGGATACCTTTTGTAACAGTATGCTTTCGAACTAACCCATGCTTCAATTAGGACTTTTGAAAGGTTGTAACGTGGCTTGGTTCATGGTTTAAGAAACAAAGGATAAAGGCTCAAAGCGTGTTTGTACCCCACCCGCTCTTCGTGATGTTCATCAGTCCTAAACTCAGTTAATTGTGTGTTTGAACTCCAATTGAGTCTGGAATGGCGCTTGAGTGATAGCTAAAACAAGTTAAGTTTGTCGGAAGGCAATCATTTTTGCAACATTTTTCATGTTGTTAAGGATTTTTAGTCACCTCTTTATTTTGATTTGTTATCCCTAAATTTTGCCTGACTGTTCTTGTTTTGAGATTACGGTCAGCGGGATGCCCTAGTTTTTCTTAAGCCTCCTTTGTAGATTTTGACTTAGTGGGCTTTTCCTTTTGAGAGATAATGACTTCCTAATTGGTAGGGAACCATCACCATCTTTTGATTCCAGATAAATGTTTTAACATCATTCGTTGTATTTACGAGATGAGAGTTTGCGATTTGAAAGCGCATTTAAACTAATTGAGAGACTACCCTGCCCCAGGTTTTGATTAAAGGTTTCAATTTTGTGAAAAAGGAAAAACTTCTACTTCTTTGGCTCGAAGGGGTTGACTAGGGATTATCTTCCTTATAACTCCAGTGTTTAGGATTTGAAAGAAACGCATGTACATCGTCATCAAGTTCTGTCCAAAAGCATACTGTATGAGATTATGACATTGTTTTCATCATCCTCCCTCTAAATGCTTGCAACTTTTAAGACAAGAGTTGAATATAAGGGGAGTAAAAAGCATAGTTTAAATATAGTGAAAACGAATGGATTAATTCAAGACAAACATATGAAATGCATTAATGAAACAGGGTTTGACATTAATAGATAAGTGTTTGAACAAGCAATAGAAATTACAACTGAAAATTCAAATGAACAGGAGCCTCTTTGTTTGAACTTGTCACTTTAGGTTGTGAGCCTTTGAGGGACAGAAGAAGAATTCAGTCTGGCCATCTTGTGTGAATTCCAGCATTCCTTTGTCGATCCGACTTTGAACCTTGTATTTCAGCGCCCAACAATCGTTTGTATCATGCCCAGGACTATCAGAATGATAGCCACACCTGGCATCAGGATTGTAGCTGGAAGAAAAGTTTTAGGATTTGGATGAGGTCTTATTGGTGTAATCAGATTCACCCTCAGCATGTGATGCAAAGCTTGAGACAGTGGTATGTTGATGTTGGTAAACTGTCTTTTGGGATTGCTTTGCCTTTGCTGATTTTCTGGTTGATGTCGACGAAGTCGTTGTTGCGCTCGTGATGTGGCGGCAGATTGGGAAGGTCTTCCAGCTTCTTGTTTTATGGGAGGCTGAATGATGACTTGATCCTCAATTCTAGTTATTTACCCCCATTTGGTTACATCCGTCTTGATGAAGCTTGTTGATGAGGACTCTCAGCTCTTCTTATCCTTGTGCCAAGTTTTGGATGAGAGCCATCTGGCCCACCAGTTGTCCCATCATCTGGATTTTCATTATGGCTATCTCAGTTTGTAGCCGCTCCAACTGATCATCTTTGTTTCCCTCAGGATTCCCCATGGTCATGCCCCTAGTGAGGAGAGCTTTCACCTCTTCTTGCCCCTTGGATAGGTTCAAGAACATTTCTCGGAGTTGAGCATTTTGAGCCTGGATGTCTTTCACCGTTTATTCCATCTTACTGAAATAAACAGTAGGAAAATAAAGAGACATGTATGGGAGAAACCTGTCATGATATGATGCATGATATGTGGATGCAATGTTATCAAGGATCTCGCAGGGTAAACACAAGAAAAAGTTAGAAGTTGAACTTTGATCAACATCTTTGATTGGAGAACTTTGTATCGGTGGATGTCCTTCCACGAGAATCAAGCTCACCATGTCAAGTGGGTCATAGCCCTTGACTAAAGTTTGTTGTACTTGATCTTTGACAGTGTTTGGTCGGAGGAAAATAAATCGTCTTGTCCCTTGATAGACATCTGGTTCAACGTAACCCTGCATCATAGGCCCTTGAGATCCTTGAAACAGTTATTGAAAATGTTATGGTATGATGTTATGTACAAGTATGCAAAGTAAACAAGTTTATGTGCAAATAATCATATACACACAAAGAAGACAAGTCCTTAGTTAAGGCTTGCATGGAGTTTGTAGGTAAGTACCCTCTTGAAGTTTAGTTGGCTCAACCTATCCTAATAATAGTAACTGGGTTCTATGGAGCTCAATATCACTGGATTGTTTTCTTGGTCATTATTTTAGCTCAAGCCTCTTTAATGGTGACCGAAATATACCAAGAAACTAAACCTCAATGAGTGTAGTATCGAGTATCTACCAACTTCGGACTGCACCAAAGCCGGTCATCTCACTACATCCTAAAGGCCAAGTTGGTCAAGTAAAGGTTCTAGAAGTTCATTAGTGCTTCATGACATCACTCAGCGGCCCCGTATTCTCCTTGACTACTCAAGGGCTACCGGTACCCATAAATATGTCACACTAATGTAGCTATTGCTTAGACCATGTCGGTATACCCCGCACAGTTTCCACAACGCATTGCTACTTACCTATAATGTATCCCAAATCCGGGTAGAGGATTCAAACCCAAACAAACAACCATAATGTAAAGCATACAAATCAATCAATGTAAGCAAGTAAATGTGATCTAAACCCTAAGGTAACCCCACTTTTATAATATTCCCCAGCAGAGTCTCCAGTTCTGTGATACGGTGGGAGAACTGACTTGAGGGTTTTGGTTTTATCGCAAATGTTGCGGTTAGCAAGAGTCGCCACCAACTTTTCTTTTATTCAAAAGGAAAGGTGAAAAAGCACAGGAAAGACCTTTGAGATTGTTTCTTGAGTTCGGGGGGTAGATTATGAAAAGGGAAGGTATTAGCACCCTTTTCATCCATGGTTTTCCATGGGCTCTTAGTTACTTGCTAGATCACTTGCTTTTGTTTGAATGTGTGCTTGTGTGGTGATTTTTGAAAGTATTTTGAAAATGGAACTTCGTAATGGTTCTCGTCTCTATAAGAACGCATACAAAGTGTTTGTTTCGAAAATGTTTCCAAAAAAAGTGTTTGTGAGATGTGTTTTTTGAAAGTGATTTTGAAAATGGAACTTTGTAATGGTTCTCGTCTCTATAAGAACGCATAAAAAGTGTTTGTTTCGAAAATGTTTCCAAAATGAGAGTGTTGGTGTATAAAATGTCTTTGTTGTGAGAAAGCGAGTAACTAAGAGCGAACCTACCTACACAAAAGGTCTTAGATGTTCTTTTCCTCCTCCTTTAGATGTTGTTATCTTACCATTGATTTGGTAATAAGCCCCATTGTTGGATGTGAAGGGACGGGCGTGGGTCATCGTATAACCATGATTAGCAATGTTGCAAAGTATCTTATCATTTTGAGGGACTAAGATCATTTTTGTAAGGCAACTTTGAATAGCGTCATCGAGGGGTTATGATCTTGTATTTGTTTGTTTGTTTTGCTAAGATACCTCACATGCATAATATGGCCATTTTTGTATAAGGCAACCAAGTGGAGTAACCCTAAGGGTGCTTGTGTGCAAGTGTGTTTGATTTGCATGCATTTAATCCTTGATTAGGGTTATCTTCTTGTTGATTTTTATCTTTCCATACAAACCCTAATTACTAGCATTTATATGAAAGCAATAAATTATGAAAAGTAAATTTACTACGCTATTACATCATTTGGGGATGGGGTATACAAATTTACAAATGGGGTTTGCAAGAAATTAAAGTCCTAATTATCTATTACAACCATATTGAATAGCCATGAATAAAATATATGAAGCACATAAAGATAATGAAAGGAAAAAGAAAACATTTTGGATCATTATGTGTCAACACATGCCGTAAACTCAAGCTTCTCGAATGCACTCTTGTTTTGATGAAGATAAATCATGATTCATAAAGAAAGCAAAAATTATTGATCAAGCTAAAAGCCTCTTTGGATGAAGTCTTTGGTTCAAGTCCTTAGCAAATTTCAAGGTATAATGATAATATGTACCTTGAACTTAAGATATAGATGCTCAATGACCAAAAGGAAACATTTTATATTGTCCAAACCTTTATTCAAGTTCTTTCAAAGAAAAAATCAATTTTTGTTTGAGTGCAATCGATTTGCATGTTAGTGCAATCGATTGCACGCTTCAGTTTTTCAAAACATTGGCTACTGACTTCCAGTGCAATCGATTTGCATGGTTGTGCAATCGATTGCACAGTCAAAATTTTGGAAATTTGGCTACTGGAACCCCGTGCAATCGATTTGCATGGTTGTGCAATCGATTGCACACTCAAAAAAATTGAAAATTTGGCTACTGGAATCCCGTGCAATCGATTTGCATGGTTGTGCAATCGATTGCATGCTGTATGATTTTGAAAAACAGCTGCCTTACACCTGCCTGTTCATGATTTTTTGTACAAACCTTTTCTTCAAAGGTCACTGCATTTTAGCCTCAAAAATGAACCAAATGATGATGGTTGAAATGAAGAGTTTAAAGTTAAGGAGACTTACCTTGCAGCTAGAATTTATGTTTTGAGCTTGAGGTGTTGCTTTGTGGACTGTTATGACCTTCTTTCAGTTATGAGATTTTTGAGAGTTTGTCAACAAAACTTTTGGTTTTCTTTCTCCCTTTTTTATCTTCTCTCCCTCTTTTTTCTAACTCTCCCTATTTTTTATAACTCCTCTTTATTGCAATTGGCCTCCCTGTTTATAGAGAAGGTTTGAGACTGAAGATGTGAAAAACACAAGAAGTGGGGTTGAATTGTAAAACTTAAAACAAAAGCTTAAACAACACTGTATTTTTATCCTGGTTTGTTTGATCTCAAACTACTCCAGTCCACCCGTCAAGGTGATTTCGCCTCTCTCCAACGAGGTCTTAATCCACTATAATAAAAGGATTACACAGTCACTTTAACAACTGTTAAAGCCTTCTTGAGTATAACCACAAACCGGTTTATCTCAAGGAAATATCTTTACAAGTAATTGAATAATAATGTGTTTGATGTTTTCTAATAAAACAGTAAACCACAACTGTGATAATAAACAAATTTAAGCTTAGAATGAAACTGGATTGCTAATGCGTTTGAATGAGCGTAGTTCGAAGGCTTAGCAAATTGTATGAGTGCGTGCATGTTTATTAGCCTTTTCTTTTCTCACACAGACTTGTTTATATAGCCAAGGCAAAGATACGTTGTTGTCCATAAATCACTTTCAATGATAATAACGTTCTTTCCTTTTTGATAAGATCTTGTCTTGAAGAGATCCGTTAGCAATTAATCTGTCTTGAATACTTAGTAACGCTTCAGAGTCTTCTTTATGATAATCAGAGTGTTCTTTGCTTTAACTGATGCTGACGCTTCTGAGTGCTGATGACTTGGTAAGGATCTTGACCAGAGTCAGAGTGTTTTATGCGTAGATTATGTTCATCAAGGTTCAGCGTATGATCTGGTAGCTTCAGCGTGTAGCACATGTTATCTTCTGATGCTGACGTATTACTTATCTTCTGATGCTTCTGATGTTGATTCCATCAGAACTTATGTAAATACAAAACATAATTTTAAGAGCATATTTGTTCTATATATATATATATATCTTTGAATTTATTTATTCTTGTATTTTGTTATCATCAAAACTCTAATTAAGGGTTCTAGAATCAAACTATGTTCTAACAATCTCCCCCTTTTTGATGATGACAAAAACCAGACTTTTTCAATTAAAAATAAAGAATAAAAGGTATCAGAGCTAAGAGGAGAAAACTCCCCCTGAGTTGATTACTTCCCTTTAATTCCATGAGTCTTTGAGCAACAGAACTTTACTGTACTTTACTGTATCTTTCGTCAGAATTTTGTACCTGTTCAAGCTTTTCAGAGGAAAGAAATTCAAATAGATCAGAATGTTTGAATGTTTGAGACTTATGTCTCAGTTATCCGTTATTGAAAAATATCATTCTTTCTCCCCCTTTTTGTCAGTTATCAAAAAGCACAAATAATCAGAGTCAAAAAAGCATTTATATTGAAAAACAGAAGCAATGATAAGTTCAAAATAGCAGTAATGTACGAATATTACAAATAAACAAGTTATAAAAACAAGGAAATTCTAAGAAGGAGGAGGAAGACGTGTGAACAAAGCCTCCAACATGCTCTTGACTTGGGTGTTGGTTTCCTGTTGCTGAGTTAACATGTTTGCTATTTCATCAATTTTGTTGTCTTGCTTATCCCTTCTTTCCTGCATCAACATATCAGATCTTTTCAGGTCTTCAAGAGTCTGCCTGTCAATGGAGGAAGCTTGAGGATCTTCAGAAACAGGATGCTTCTCAGAGCTTTCTGCAATAACTTCTTCTTGACCCAGTGCTTCAGCAGGAACCATCTGCTCTTGAGTATCAGATTGAGCTTTGGATGTTGGACGGTGTTCAGACCAAGGAGCAAAGTCCAGAGGGAGAACTTCTTCTTTAAGCAGCTTGCTCAGAACTGGACCTTCAATTTCTTTCAGCAGATTGCTGAAGTGCTGTTGAGCTTGTCCGTAGTTCTGTTCTTGCAACTTAAAAGTTTCAGAGCATACCCATCTTCTGAACTTTGTCCAAAGGTAGTCTGATGCAGCAGGATCAACCAGCTCAAGGCTAGCTTGTTTCAGAGAAGTGATCCACTTCTGTACTTTTGTTTCAAAGTTCAATATGCTGGTACCAACATCTGGATGTTTTAGTTTTGGGATAGCAGTTTTGTGGTTGATGGCAGCAAGACATTCAAAAACTGTTAAGTCAATAACAATCTTGATGTTGTCTTCTGGATTGCTCTTTGGTGAGGGAGTGGGAGAGTCGGGAATTATGATTGGACTTGATGGGGAATTTGGTGGAGTTAATTCTGGTGAAGAGGGAAGTTGGGGAAAATTCACAATGGTGCCACAGGGCAAATGAATGGCCAGAGGTTCTGGTTCAGGGGATTCAGAGGGTTAAGCCTCAGAAGTTTGAACTTCTGGGTGAGATGGTTCAGGTTGTGGAGAAGGTGGATTAATTTCTGGTTGAGGAGATGAAGGTAGTTGGATTTCTGGTTCTGGAGAGAGTGGAATTTCTGGTTGTGGTGAGATAGGAATTTCTGGTTGTGGTTATGTGGTGGTTTCAGGATTTGGATTTTCTGGAATGGGAGCAGAAGTGTGTTGGTCTATATCAGAAAGAACTTTTTCAAGTTCTTATTGGGTTTCAACAATGTTTGTATTTTGAGGTTGTGAGCGAGATCTTCTTAGAGTTAATGGTTCAGAGGGGTCAAAGTCAAGGTCAAAATCATCAAAAGTTTGTGGTTTCGGGTTTTCAGGTTGATTGGGAATTGGGATGGATGTTGATACAGCAATTGAATCTAAAACAGTTACAGAAGAAGGATTACCTCTCTTTTTAGGAGTCTGCTGGGAGGATCCTTCTGCTGCAGCTTTCCTTTTCTTGGTTTTCTTCAGCACAACTTCTGGAGCCTTCTGCTAAAGATCTTGAATATTCAGATTTGGTGTTGTACCATCAGTCTTGCAAGCATCCAGATATCTGAGTATTATATCTGGTTTAGAATCAATCTCTGAGAACAGAGGGAAGTTATCTAGAGGGACTCTTCTGCTGGAGATAGCTGCAAAAGGAGTGACGTTGGGTTCCTTCTTGATGTTCTCAATCAACTTCATCTTCTTCAGATTCTTAGCATTCAGCTGTTTGCCAACAGCAGCTTCCAAAGAGCTGATTTCCTGAGCCTCTGTAAGGTGATCAATCAGCTTATTCTCTGTTAGAATATCTGATATCAGTCTTCCAAGGGGTATCCAATCCCTTTTTGTTCGTTCCTCTTCTCTTGTTTCCTTGACACTTGTCTTTAGATGGTTGAACAGAAGATGAGCCAGATTCACCTTGACCTTCTGAGAGATGAAATAGATCAGAAATTGCTGATCAATATTAATGTAGTCATGAGAGCTGGTAGGCTTCCTGTGATTGATGCACCCCGGAATGATCTTGGCCCAAATTCTGTGTTTGTCTTTCAAATCCCTTATCTTGCTGGAGGGAAGCCCCAGAGTGAAGATTTCCCTTGCAATTAGGGTAGCATCAGTGCACCTTTCTGCCATGTCAATGCAGCGAACACCACCACCACTGTAGCCTATGAGTCTTGCAATCAGGTCCTCAGTAATAACAATCTTCTTCCCCATGATGTAAGACGTAACTTGATGATTTGAAGAAGAAGCGTGAATCCAAAATTCCTTTACCAGAATAGGAAATGTTGGACCCACCAGACGGTCAAAATACTTTTCCCAGCCTTGAGCTTTAACCTCTTCAAATAGATTAAACCCATTCTCTTGAAGGCTGTTGAAATCCACGATCAATTCTGACAAAACTTTAAGATTTTTTATTGGAGTGAGAAGCGTTCTGTAAGGTTCTTCGTATTGCTCAGATGAACCTGTTTTCTGGGAACCTGGAGTAGGAATGCTGGAAGAAGCCATGTTCACATGAAGGTTTTTGTGAAAAAGATTGAAAGGGTTTTGAGAAAGTATGAAAACTGAAATCAGTAAGTTTGAGAGAAAATGAAAGTGAAGGTAAAAGAGTGTAAATGGTGTGAAGTGTGTTTAAATAGATTTCTAGACAATTTTGAAAACATAAACGGCAAGAGAGAGAAATTAATAATGATTATTAGCATTTAATGATAGTTGATTTTAGGGGATTCAGAAAGATATTTGGAACGGTTACCCATGACATGTGTCTCAATGCATCCAATCAGCGTTTTTGCCTTTTCAGAAACGTGAACGCATGTTCAGCCTCAGAAAATAGTTGATGACTGGATGACACTTGTTTTCTTGAGTGAACAACACATTTCTATCCTTGAAATGAAGCGCTCAGATCTTCATGGATAGATTCTGATACAATCTGTACTTCTAAAGATCTGAAGAAAGATTGATCAGTAGTTCACAGAAAAATAAACAAAGTTCTGAAGGTTAATATATGGAATTAAAACAATTTTATTCTGGGCAGAGCTTCATGCTGAGATGTTTCAGAATGAAGTTGAACCTATCTTCAGAAAGAGGTTTTGTAAAAATATCAGCCCATTGATGGTCTGTGTTAATAAATTTTAAATTTTAAATCCCTTTCTGAATATAGTCCCTAATAAAATGATGTTTTATTTCTATATGCTTAGCCCTAGAATGCAAAATTGGATTTTTACTAAGACAAATAACAGAAGTATTGTCACAGAGGATAGGAATGTTACTCTCAAATATCTGGAAGTCCTCAAGTTGACTTTTCATCCAGAGCATTTGTGTACTACATCCAGCTGTTGCTATGTATTCATCTTCTACTGTTGATAGAGCAATTGTGGATTGTCTTTTGCTGGACCATGAGATCAGATTTTCTCCCAGAAACTGGCAGCTTCCATAAGTGCTTTTACATTCTACTCTGTCTCCAGCAAAATCAGCATCACAGTATCCTACTAAGCTGTAATCACTTGATTTTCTCTGTAGACCTTATGTTCTACCTTTTTACTTACCTCTTCTCTTTCCAGAATGCACGTGGGATGCATTGGAATCTTTGATGGCTTACATTCTGAGAGATCAAATTTCTTCAGAAGTTCTCTGACATATTTGCTCTGATGAATGTAAGTTCCTTCTGGGGTTTGATTAATCTGAATGCCCAGAAAGAATTTTAGTTCCCCCATTAGGCTCATCTCAAATTCTGCCTGCATACACTTAGCAAACTTTCTTCCCAAAGAAGGTTTAGTAGATCCAAATATGATGTCATCAACATAAATCTGACATACTAAAATGTCATTCTTAACTGTCTTACAGAACAAGGTTGTGTCCACTTTCCCTCTGGTGAATTCCTTTTCTAACAGGAAGTTACTTAGTCTTTCATACCAAGCTCTGGGAGCTTGTTTCAGACCATAGAGTGACTTCTTTAGTTTGAAAACATATTCTGGATTTTTGGAACTTTCAAAACCAGGGGGTTGGTGCACATATACCTCTTCTTCTATATAGCCATTTAAGAATGCACTCTTAACATCCATCTGATACAGAGTGATGCCTTTATTAACAGCAAATGAAATTAAGAGTCTGATAGATTCTAACCTGGCGACTGGAGAAAAGGTTTTTGTATAGTCTATCCCCTCTTGCTGACTATAACCTTGTGCTACCAGTCGTGCTTTGTTTCTGATGACTTCACCTTGTTCATTCAGTTTGTTTCTGAACACCCATTTTGTTCCAATGACGTTGAATCCTTTTGGTTTAGGAACTAGATCCCATACGTCATTTCTTGTGAATTGATTTAGCTCCTCTTGCATTGCTAGAATCCCATCATTGTCCAGAAGTGCTTCATCAATGGTTGTTGGTTCAATTAGAGAAACAAGTCCCATGAGGGATTCTTCAGAGTTTCTGAAGCTAGATCTTGTTCTGATTGGATCTTCCTTTCTTCCTAGGATTGTTTCTTCTGGGTGATCCATGCTGCTTCTGGATGGTCTTTTCTGGAGTTGATCAACAGAAGGTGTTGGATTGCTTGCAGTGACTCTTTCTGATGTTGAGGGAGTGTCTCTGTTGAGAGCTTCTGATGATTTGTCTTCAGTACCTGTGAATTCAACTTCCATACCTGCAAGTAATTCATTCTGCTTTGACTTTTGAGAGTCAAGCTTATCATCAAAACGAACACTGATTGATTCTTCCACAATCTGTGTTTCTGTATTGTATACTCTGTACCCTCTTGAGCGTTCAGAGTATCCTAACATAATATACTTTTGTGCTTTAGAGTCAAACTTGTTCAAATAATTTTTGTATTCAAAATGAAACATGTATAACCAAATGGGTGAAAATAAGAAATGTTGGGCTTTCTGTTCTTCCACAATTCATATGGAGTCTTTTCCAGAATAGGTCTTATGGAGATTCTATTCTGAATGTAACACGCTGTGTTTATTGCCTCTGCCCAGAAGATCATAGCAACGTTAGCCTCGTTGATCATGGTTTTGTCCATTTCTTGCAATGTTCTGTTCTTTCATTCTACAACTCCATTTTGCTGGGGAGTTCTAGGACAGGAGAAATCATGCAGAATGCCTTTGTCATTAAAGAATAACTCAAAATCTTTGTTTTCAAATTCTCCACCATGATCACTTCTGACTTTGACGATTCTAAGATCCTTTTCATTCTGAACTTGGTTGCAGAAGGTAACAAACACAGAGTGTGACTCGTCCTTGTGCCTTAAGAACTTTACCCATGTCCATCTGCTATAGTCATCTACAATTACTAACCCATACTTCTTGCCACTGACTGAAGCAGTTTTAACTGGTCCAAATAAGTCAATGTGCAGAAGTTCTAATGGCTTGGAGGTAGAAACAACGCTTTTGGATTTGAAAGCTGGTTTTGCAAACTTGCCTTTCTGACATGCTTCACACAGAGCATCTGAATTGAACTTCAGGTTAGGAAGTCCTCTGACCAGATTGAGTTTGTTAATCTGAGATATTCTTCTCATACTAACATGTCCCAATCTTCTGTGCCAGATCCATTGCTCGTTGTTAACAGACAGAAGACACTTTACATTCTGACTTTTTAGTTCAGAAAGTTTTATTTTATAAATGTTGTTTCTCCTCTTTCCATTAAATAGGATAGTCCCATCTTTCTGACTAACAGCTTTGCATGAATTTTGATTAAAGATTATATCATAACCGTTATCACTTAATTGACTTATGGATAACAGGTTATGCATTAATCCATCTACTAATAAAACATTACTTATAGAGGGAAGATTTCCATTACCTATAGTTCCAGAGCCAATGATCTTTCCTCTCTGATTGCCTCCAAAACCTACGTGGCCTCCAGGCTTAAGTTCCAGGTTTTGGAACATATGCCTTCTTCCCGTCATGTGTCGTGAGCAGCCAGAGTCCAGGTACCATGATTGGTGTTTTTGCTTTGCTGCTAAAGATATTTGCCACATGTATTATTTTATCTTTAGGTACCCATATTTTCTTGGGTCCTGATTTGTTAGTTTTGCCAAAACTCTGATTGAATTTTGGTTTGACAGAGTAATCACTACTAGTATATTTTATGTCATGTGTGTGCCCATATATAAAGTGTGAATCAAGTGGAGTATGTTTTATAACTAAATCCATGGCATTCTTTGGTGTAGGTACCTTACCTTGATATCCTATCCCTTTTCTGCCATTTCTACTAACTCCGTAGATCATTGAAGCCATTTTGCTTATGTCTATGTTTTTAGCTAGAAACTTCTGAAAGTTGTGATCATACTCCTTGATGATCTCATCAGCATTGCTGGGAGTTTCAGGGATTGTTTCCTTCTGAGAGTTTTGCAATAGATTTTCTAATTTTGAAATTTTATCTTTTAACTCAGAATTCTCCAATTTGAGACTCTCAATTTTATCAGAGTCAGAAGCAAGATTCCTTTCCAGGTTTCTGAATTTGACTCTGCTCTGCTAATATCTTTCCAGAATTTCATTAAGGCCTTCAGCTAATTCAGCCTTAGTAAAGTTTATAGCAAAGTCAGGGAATACCTCTTCTGTATCTGATTCAGAGTCGGACTCAGAAGCTTCACTGTCTTCTGTTATGTTTGCCATGAGAGCTATGTTTGCTCTTTCATCATTTGATTCTGAGTCAGCTTCAGATGTGTCAGAATCATCCCATGTAGCCATGAGACTTTTCTTCTTTTCCTTGCCAAACTTATTTTTAGGCTTTTCCTTCTGAAGCTTTGGGCAATCACTTTTGTAGTGCCCTTGCTCGTTACATTCATAGCAGATGATGTCTTTGTTGTTTGGCTTTTTGTTTCCTGAAGAGCCTTCAGATCTTCTGTGTCCAGAGGAGGATTCTGACCTTCTGTATCTGGAGAAAGATTCATTCTGATTTTCTGATCTTCTGGGATTCCTGAACTTCCTTTGCCTCTGCTTCCATAATTGGTTCAACCTTCTGGAGAGGAGAGACAGTTCATCTTCTTCTGATGAGGACCCATCAGAGGTTTCTTCCATAGCCTGCAAAACTTTGGAGTCATATTTTCTGTTATATTTTAAAGCTAATGGCTTACCTTGCTTTTGAGGTTCATCTGCTTCTAGCTCTATCTCGTGACTTCTGAGGGAGCTGACAAGTTCCTCCAGCGAGATTTTGTTGAGATCCTTTGCTAGCTTAAGCGCTGTGACCATTGGCCTCCACTATTTTGGCAAGCTTCTGATGATCTTCTTAACGTGATCAGCAGTGGAATACCCTTTGTCAAGAACTTTTAGACCAGCAACAAGAATTTGAAATCTTGAAAACATAGTCTCTATTGATTCACTTTCTTCCATCTTGAATGCCTCATACTTCTGAATGAGTGCAAGGGCTTTGGTTTCTTTGACTTGAATGTTGCCTTCATGCGTCATTCTCAGAGAGTCAAACATATTCTTTGCAGTGTCTCTGTTTGATATCTTTTCATATTCTGAATAAGAGATGGCGCTGAGAAGAATTGTTCTGGCCTTGTGATGATTTCTGAAATCACGCTTTTGCTGATCAGACATTGTTTTCCTGTCAATCTTCTGACCACTTCCATCCACTGGGTGCGTGTATCCATCAGTCACCATGTCCTATAGATCAGCATCATGGGCCAGAAAGAAACTCTCAATTATGTCTTTCCAGTAGCCAAAGTTCTCTCCATCAAAGACTGGAGGTTTACCACTGAATCTGTCTCTTTCTTCATTATTGTCATTGTTGATGTTTTGATTTGGTCCTGCCATTGTGTTTTTCTGAAGCTGGATCTTGTACTGACACGGTTAAGTGTTATAAGCTCAGAACCAGGCGCTCTGATACCAATTGAAGATGTGAAAAACACAAGAAGGGGGTTGAATTGTAAAACTTAAAACAAAATCTTAAACAACACTGTATTTTTATCCTGGTTCGTTTAATCTCAAACTACTCCAGTCCACCCGTCAAGGTGATTTCGCCTCTCTCCAACGAGGTCTTAATCCACTATAATCAAAGGATTACACAGTCACTTTAACAATTGTTAAAGCCTTCTTGAGTATAACCACAAACCGGTTTATCTCAAGGAAATCTCTTTACAAGTAATTGAACAATAATGTGTTTGATGTTTTCTAATAAAACAGTATACCACAACTGTGATAATACACAAATTTAAGCTTAGAATGAAACTAGATTGCTAATGCGTTTGAATGAGCGTGGTTTGAAGGCTTAGAAAATTGTATGAGTGCGTGTGTGTTTATTAGACTTTTCTTTTCTCACACAGACTTGTTTATATAGCCAAGGCAAAGATACGTTGTTGTCCATAAATCACTTTCAATGATAATAACGTTCTTTCCTTTTTGATAAGATCTTGTCTTGAAGAGATCCGTTAGCAATTAATCTGTCTTGAATACTTAGTAACGCTTCAGAGTCTTCTTTATGATAATCAGAGTGTTCTTTGCTTTAACTGATGCTGACGCTTCTGAGTGCTGATGACTTGGTAAGGATCTTGATCAGAGTCAGAGTGTTTTATGTGCAGATTCTGTTCATCAAGCTTCAGCGTATGATCTGGTAGCTTCAGCGTGTAGCACATGTTATCTTCTGATGCTGACTTATTACTTATCTTCTGATGCTTCTGATGTTGATTCCATCATAACTTCTGTAAATAAAAAACATAATTTTAAGAGCATATTTGTTCTATATATATCTTTGAATTTATTTATTCTTGTATTTTGTTATTATCAAAACTCTAATTAAGGGTTGTAGAATCAAACTATGTTCTAACAGAGACTTCAAACAACTCAGATTTTTTAATCACATGTTATGGTTATCTTGCTTGTTTTTGAAGCAAACATGAAGGACATGTTTCCAATGCTTGTACCAAGCTATGTAAAGTGGTTGATCACTTTAAACATATTTGTTCTAACTTGTAGAAGTTGAGTGTGATTAGAACAACAAGTTAGAGGCTCAAGAAACTGACTTTATGATAAAGTGAACTTTGCAAGAATGGCAATGGTGCCTTTGTGCCAAAAATGGAAAGATGCAATGGACAATACTTGAACCACTTGGATAATGGTTCAATAAATTGTGTAAACATCTGATTATGGATAGATTTGCAAGTCAAGAGGCCTGCAAAGTGAAGATTATGCAGCATGGTTAAGATTTTTGTTCCTTGTTCATCACAAATCTGACTTGTAAATCAATAATGAATGTCCAACTTCAGATCCTTGTATCTTCTAGCTAAATATGATAAATTCATGCTCTTGGATGTTTTGGAAAGCTTGAAACACCATCTATAACTTTCATGTTAGCCATTTTGACAAAATCATCTTGTAACTATGTGAAAAAATGCCAAGAAGTTGGGATAAAATCTTGATCAAAACTACTGAAAATTTCTCTAAGTGTTTAATGAAAATTTCATGACTTCATGAATCTATAACTTAAGATCCAAGCATATTTAGGAGAAGTTGTGTAAAGCAATGTTATAGATATCATGGAGATCTACAACTTTCATGTTGAAAGCTTCTTTTGAATCATCTTATATCTTGGTGAAAGAATGACATGAAGTGATGAAATTATGATGTATAAAAACACTTAGAAAATTTCTAAGTCTTGGAAATCTTAACTTTTCAAGTTGACTTTTGGCTTTCTTGACTTCTTGATGATCAAGCTTTATATTCTTGAGTGTCTTGATGAATTGTGATATTTGAAACTTAATGTTGACCAAAAATTCAAATTTTGACTTTTGATGCTACAGTTGACTTTTCACCAATACGGCTGATTTTAGATCATTTGATCAATTGACTAAGCAAAAATGCGATCCAAGACCTGAAACTTGACATGAGCGATCTGGAGAGTCCAAAATGATCCATGAAAGTCGAATGGGGCATTAAAAGTCCATTTGTCCTTGTGCAAACTCAAACCTTAATTTTCAATCATCAGTGCTTGATGAGATGTCTTGAGCTGATCAACCTTAGTGCAATCTTGAACCAAAGGAGATCTTGTGAGATATTAATTGAGAAATGAGAGGGAAAATTTTGGGGTACAACAGCTGCCCCTGTTCAATCTTCTTAAACCTGAAGAGTTAGATTGGCGAGTTCTGCCCTTCGTGACTCGAAGGTGGAAGATGATTGGACACTAGAGTGCCCAGAAATTTGCAGTTGGCGATGCGATGATAGGAGGAATGGGATTAAAGATGCCATTTATAGAGGTGATAGAATCTTTTTAGAGATGGGCTTGTAGATGCCATCCAAGAATGCTTGTTGAATTATAATTTGTAAGTTGAAAGAATGAGTATCAGAATTGCATCCATGTCTGGAGTGTATCTGAGCTATATTTGGAAGCTAATTTTGACTGAGTATCAGAATGGAATCCGTGTCTGGAGCGTATCTGAACTATATCTGAAAGGTGTCTTTGAATGAGTATCAGAATGGCATCAGTATTTGGAGCGTATCTGAACTATATCTGAAAGTTGTCTTTGAATAAGTATTAGGATGGCATCTGTATCTGGTGTGTATCTAAACTGTATCTGAAAGCTGAATCTGAATGAGTATCGGGATGGAATCCGCATCTGGAGCGTATCTGAAACTGTATCTGAAAGTTGTCTTTGAATGAGTATTAGGATGGCATCCGTATCTGGAGCGTATCTGAAACTGTATCTGAAAGTTGGATTTGAATGTGAATGAGTATCAGGATGGCATCTGTATCTGGAGCGTATCTGAACTGTATCTAAAAAGCTGTCTTTGAATGAGTATCAGGATGGCATCCGCATTTGGAGCGTATCTGAACTGTATCTGAAAGCTGTCTGAATGAGTATCAGGATGGCATCCGTATCTGGAGCGTATCTGAACTGTATCAAAAGGTTGAGTCAAAATGAGTATCAGGATGGCATCCGTATCTGGAGCGTATCTGAAACTGTATCTCAAAGTTGGATTTGAATTTGAATGAGTATCAGGATGGCATCCGCATCTGGAGCGTATCTGAAACTGTATCTGAAAGCTGTCTTTGAATGGGTATCAAAATGGCATCCGTGTCTGGAGCGTATCTGAAACTGTATCTGAAAGCTGGCTTTGAATGTGAATGAGTATCAGGATGACATCCGTATCTGGAGAATATGTGAACTGTATCTAGAAAGTTGTCTTTGAATGAGTATCAGGATGGCATCCGCATTTGGAATGTATCTGAACTGTATCTGAAAGTTGTCTGAATGAGTATCAGGATGGCATCCGTATCTGGAGCGTATCTGAACTGTATCAAAAGGTTGAGTCTGAATGAGTATTAGGATGGCATCCGTAATTGTAGCGTATCTGAACTGTATCTGAAAGCTGAATCTGAATGAGTATCAGGATGGCATCTGTATTTGGTACGTATCTGAGCTGTATCTAGAAATTTGTCTTTGAATGAGTATCAGGATGGAATCCGCATCTGGAGCGTATCTGAACTGTATCAAAAGTTGTCTTTGAATGAGTGTTGAAGGAATCTTTGACGATTACTACTCCAAAAAGATGATGAAGAAATCTTGGACGATTACTACCTCAGTAGAATGATGAAGGAATCTTGGATGATTACTACCTCAGCAGGATGATGAAGGAATCTTGGATGATTACTACCTCAGCAGGATGATGAAGGAATCTTGGAAAATTACTACCTCAGCAGGACGATAAAGGAATCTTGGACGATTACTACCTCAGTTGGATGATGAAGGAATCTTGGACGATTACTACCTCAGCAGAATGATGACGGAATCTTGGACGATTACTACCTCAGCGGGATGATGAAGGAATCTTGGACGATTACTACCTCAGTAGGATGATGAAGGAATCTTGGATGATTACTACCTCAGTAGGATGATGAAGGAATCTTGGATGATTACTACCTCAGCAGGATGATGAAGGAATCTTGGACGATTACTACCTCAGCAGGATGATGAAGGAATCTTTGACGATTACTACCTCGGTATAATGATGAAGGAATCTTGGACGATTACTACCTCAGCAGGATAATAAAGGAATCTTGGACAATTACTACCTCAGCAGGATGATAAAGGAATCTTGGACGATTACTACCTCAGCAGGATGATGAAGGAATCTTAGACGATTAATACCTCAGCATGATGGTGAAGGAATCTTGGATGATTACTACCTCAGTAGGACGATGAAGGAATCTTGGACGATTATTACTCCAAAAGATGATGAAGGAATCTTGGACGATTACTACCTCAGCAGGATGATGAAGGAATCTTGGATGATTACTACCTCAGCAGAATGATGAAGGAATCATGTGCGATTACTACCTCAGCAGGATGATGAAGGAATCTTGGATGATTACTACTCCGAAAGATGATAACATTTATCTGTTGATTGATCTTTCCTGAAAAGGTAAAGAGTTAGTTGTATGCAATGTCATGATGTTCTTAAAATAAATGAGATTTGTGTTATATGTATTTTGTATTCATATGCTATGAATGTTGTTGAAATGTAATTTTGTCTTGGAGAATAAATCCTTGACAAGTGTTGGGGAGTTATTAAATCCTGGATTGTTGTTGAAGAGTAGGTGTGTCTTCAAACTTTGCTTAAAATGTTTCCACTAAGGATTCCTGCTTTATTGTTTGAGGAGAACTCCATTGGGGGATGATGAAAGCTCTATATAGAGTGTTGATTCCTGCTTGGGAAAAAGAGTTCAGGAATCTTAGTCATTCGTTGCTCTATTGGGGAGTCAAAGTTAAATTGATATCTAGTCGGGTCCAGGCTTCACAGTAACTTGCTGAGGATTGTAGAGTAGTCTACCGGGGAAGAGGAGTTGTGGTCCTTTGATTTGTTGTAGTTGGAGAGTCCACTTCAAGATGGGGAATCCTGCCATTTATTGGGGGAATAAACCCTGTTGCTTACTCTGTTGGAGAGGCAACGACTTCACCGGCAGAAATCCTCTAGGATTCTTGAAGTCGACTCAGTTGGGAAGAGGTTTTTCAGAGATTGAAACTCTGGCTGGGAGTCATCCTATGAGAAGGATTTTGGGGAGATTTGTCACTTCCCCTAGTAGCGAGTGTTTGTAGCACTGCCAGGAAATTTTTTACTCTACGTAACCCTTTGTCGGGGTTCGCGTTCAATGCCCCAAGTGATTCAGATGGAGACCTGCCCCTGGTTATTCTGTACTTCTTGAGAGATTTCTTGGAATCTTGACTGGACTGCCCCAAGTGTGCTTAGATAGTGACATGTCATGCCCCCTTGTTCATAGGAGATTTGTCATTGTAAGTGTCATCCCACTCTAAGTGATTTTGTTCACTGAGAGAGCTTTCGTTCACTGGATATTCGTTGTGTGAATTTCTCCGCTGTCAAACAAATAGCCATATGCAAACAGCGGTATTCAAATAATGCAAAGTTTATGCTTGTCTTAAAATTTTGAAAATGTGTTTTTTAGCAAGAAATTTTGTAAGAAAAATTCAACTCAGGATTTTGAGTAAAGCCTTACAGAAGTCAGGATACCTTTTGTAACAGTATGCTTTTGAACTAACCCATGCTTCAATTAGGACTTTTGAAAGGTTGTAACGTGGCTTGGTTCACGGTTTAAGAAACAAAGGATAAAGGCTCAAAGCGTGTTTGTACCCCACCCGTTCTTAGTGATTTTCATCAGTCCTAAACTCAGTTAATTGTGTGTTTGAACTCCAATTGAGTCTAGAATGGCGCTTGAGTGATAGCTCAAACAAGTTAAGTTTGTCGGAAGGCAATCATTTTTGCAACATTTTTCATGTTGTTAAGGATTTGTAGTCACCTCTTTATTTTGATTTGTTATCCCTAAATTTTGCCTGACTGTTCTTGTTTTGAGATTACGGTCAGCGGGATGCCCTAGTTTTTCTTAAGCCTCCTTTGTGGATTTTAACTTAGTGGGCTTTTCCTTTTGAGAGATAATAACTGCCTAATTGGTAGGGAACCATCACCGTCTTTTGATTCCAGATAAATGTTTTAACGTCATTCGTTGCATTTACGAGATGAGAGTTTGCAATTTGAAAGCGCATTTAAACTAATTGAGAGACTACCCTGCCCCAGGTTTTGATTAAAGGTTTCAATTTTGTGAAAAAGGAAAAACTTCTACTTCTTTGGCTCGAAGGGGTTGACTAGGGATTATCTTCCTTATAACTCCAGTGTTTAGGATTTGAAAGAAACGCATGTACATCGTCAGCAAGTTCTGTCCAAAAGCATATTGTATGAGATTATGACATTGTTTTCGTCATCCTCCCTCTAAAGGCTTGCAACTTTTAAGACAAGAGTTGAATATAAGGGGAGTAAAAAGCATAGTTTAAATATAGTGAAAACGAATGGATTAATTCAAGACAAACATATGAAATTCATTAATGAAACAGGGTTTGACGTTAATAGATAAGTGTTTGAACAAGCAACAGAAATTACAACTAAAAATTCAAATGAACATAAGCCTCTTTGTCTGAACTTGTCACTTTAGGTGGTGAGCCTTTGAGGGACAAAAGAAGAATTCAGTCTGGCCATCTTGTGTGAATTCCAGCATTCCTTCGTCGATCAGGTTTTGAACCTTGTACTTCAGCGCCCAACAATTGTTTGTATCATGCCCAAGACTATCAGAATGATAGCCACACCTAGCATCAGGATTGTAGCTGGGAGAAAAAGTTTTGGGATTTGGATGAGGTCTTATTGGTGTAATCAGATTCACCCTCAGCATATGATACAAAGCTTGAGACAGTGGTATGTTGATGTTGGTAAACTGTCTTTTGGGATTGCTTTGCCTTTGCTGATTTTCTGGTTGATGTCGACGAAGTCGTTGTTGGGCTCGTGATGTGGCAGCAGATTGGGAAGGTCTTCCAGCTTCTTGTTTTATGGGAGTCTGAATGATGACTTGATCCTCAATTCTAGTTGTTTACCCCATTTGGTTACATCCGTCTTGATGAAGCTTGTTGATGAGGACTCTCAGCTCTTCTTGTCCTTGTGCCAAGTTTTGGATGAGAGCCATCTGGCCCACCAGTTGTCCCATCATATAGATTTTCATTATGGCTATCTCAGTTTGTAGCCGCTCTAACTAATCATCTTTGTTGCACTCAGGATTCCCCATGGTCATGCCCCTAGTGAGGAGAGCTTTCACCTCTTCTTGCCCCTTGGATAGGTTCAAGAACATTTCTCGGAGTTGAGCGTTTTGAGCCTGGATATCTTTCACCGTTTGTTCCATCTTACTGAAATAAACAGTAGGAAAATAAAGAGACCTGTATGGGAGAAACCTGTCATGATATGATGCATGATATGTGGATGCAATGTTTTCAAGAATCTTGCAGGGTAAACACAAGAAAAAGTTAGAAGTTGAACTTTGATCAACATCTTTGATTGGAGAACTTTGTATTGGTGGATGTCCTTCCACGAGAATCAAGCTTACCATGTCAAGTGGGTCATAGCCCTTGACTCAAGTTTGTTGTACTTGATCTTTGACGGTGTTTGGTCGGAGGAAAATAAATCCTCTTGTCCCTTGATAGACATCTGGTTCAATGTAACCCTGCATCATAGGCCCTTGAGATCCTTGAAACAGTTATTGAAAATGTTATGGTATGATGTTATGTACAAGTATGCAAAGTAAACAAGTTTATGTGCAAATAATTATATACACACAAAGCAGACAAGTCCTTAGTTTAGGCTTGCATGGAGTTTGTAGGTAAGTACCCTCTTGAAGTTTAGTTGGCTCAACCTATCCTAATAATAGTAACCGGGTTCTAAGGAGCTCAATATCACTGGATTGTTTCCTTGGTCATTGTTTTAGCTCAAGCCTCTTTAATGGCGACCGAAATATACCAAGAAACCAAACCTCAATGAGTGTAGTATTGAGTATCTACCAACTTCGGACTGCACCAAAGCCGGTCATCTCACTACATCCTAAAGGCCAAGTGTTCTAGAAGTTCATTAGTGCTTCATGACATCACTCAGCGGCCTCGTATTCTCCTTGACTACTCAAGGGCTACCGGTACCCACAAATATGTCACACTAACGTAGCTATTGCTTAGACCATGTCGGTATACCCCACACAGTTTCCACAATGTATTGCTACTTACCTATAATGTATCCCAAATCTGGGTAGAGGATTCAAACCCAAACAAACAACCATAATGTAAAGCATACAAATCAATCAATGTAAGCAAGTAAATGTGATCTAAACCCTAAGGTAACCCCACTTTTATAATATTCCCCAGCAGAGTCGCCAGTTCTGTGATACGGTGGGAGAACTGACTTAAGTGTTTTGTGTTTTATCGCAAATGTTGCGATTAGCAAGAGTCGCCACTGACTTTTCTTTTATCCAAAAGGAAAGGTGAAAAAGCACAGGAAAGACCTTTGAGATTGCTTCTTGAGTTCGGGGGGTAGATTATGAAAAGGGAAGGTATTAGCACCCTTTTCATCCATGGTTTTCCATGGGCTCTTAGTTACTTGCTAGATCACTTGCTTTTGTTTGAATGTGTGCTTGTGTGGTGATTTTTGAAAGTATTTTGAAAATGGAACTTCGTAATGGTTCTTGTCTCTATAAGAACGCATACAAAGTGTTTGTTTCGAAAATGTTTCCAAAAAAAGTGTTTGTGAGATGTGTTTTTTGAAAGTGATTTTGAAAATGGAACTTCGTAATGGTTCTCGTCTCTATAAGAACACATACAAAGTGTTTGTTTCGAAAATGTTTCCAAAATGAGAGCGTTGGTGTATAAAATGTCTTTGTTGTGAGCAAGCAAGTAACTAAGAGCGAACCTACCTACTCAAAAGGTCTTAGATGTTCTTTTCCTCCTCCTTTAGATGTTGTTATCTTACCATTGATTTGGTAAGAAGCCCCATCGTTGGATGTGAAGGGACGGGCGTGGGTCATCGTATAACCATGATTAGCAATGTTGCAAAATATCTTAGCATTTTGAGGGACTAAGATCATTTTTGTAAGGCAACTTTGAATAGCGTCATCGAGGGGCTATGATCTTGTATTTGTTTGTTTGTTTTGCTAAGATACCTCACATGCGTAATATGGCCATTTTTGTATAAGGCAACCAAGTGGAGTAAACCTAAGGGTGCTTGTGTGCAAGTGTGTTTGATTTGCATGCATTTAATCCTTGATTAGGGTTATCTACTTGTTGATTTTTATCTTTCCATACAAACCCTAATTACTAGCATTTATATGAAAGCGATAAATTATGGAAAGTAAATTTACTACGCTATTACATCATTTGGGGATGGGGTATACAAATTTACAAATGGGGTTTGCAAGAAATTACAGTCCTAATTATCTATTACAACCATATTGAATATCCATGAAGAAAATATATGAAGCACATAAAGATAATGAAAGGAAAAAGAAAACATTTTGGATCATTATGTGTCAACACATGCCGTAAACTCAAGCTTCTCGAATGCACTCTTGTTTTGATGAAGACAAATCATGATTGATAAAGAAAGCAAAAATTATTGATCAAGCTAAAAGCCTCTTTGGATGAAGTCTTTGGTTCAAGTCCTTAGCAAATTTCAAGGTATAATGATAATATGTACCTTGAACTTAAGATATAGATGCTCAATGACCAAAAGGAAACATTTTGTATTGTCCAAACCTTTATTCAAGTTCTTTCAAAGAAAAAAATCAATTTTTGTTTGAGTGCAATCGATTTGCATGTTAGTGCAATCAATTGCACGCTTCAGTTTTTCAAAACCTTGGCTACTGACTTCCAGTGCAATCGATTTGCATGGTTGTGCAATTGATTGCACAGTCAAAAATTTGGAAATTTGGCTATTGGAACCCCGTGCAATTGATTTGCATGGTTGTGCAATCGATTGCACACTCAAAAATTTTGAAAATTTGGCTACTAGAACCCCGTGCAATCGATTTGCATGGTTGTGCAATCGATTGCACGCTGTATGATTTTGAAAAACAATTGCCTTACACCTGCTTGTTCATGATTTTTTTTACAAACCTTTTCTTCAAAGGTCACTGCATTTTAGCCTCAAAAATGAACCAAATGATGATGGTTTAAATGAAGAGTTTAAAGTTAATGAGACTTACCTTGCAGCTAGAATTTATGTTTTGAGCTTGAGGTGTTGCTTTGTGGACTGTTATGACCTTCTTTCAGTTATGAGATTTTTGAGATTTTGTCAACAAAACTTATGGTTTTCTTTCTCCCTTTTTTATCTTCTCTCCCTCTTTTTTCTAACTCTCCCTCTTTTTTATAACTCCTCTTTATTGCAATTGGCCTCCCTATTTATAGAGAAGGTTTGAGACTTCAAACAACTCAGATTTTTGAATCACATGTTATGGTTATCTTGCTTGTTTTTGAAGCAAACATGAAGGACATGTTTCCAATGCTTATACCAAGCTATGTAAAGTGGTTGATCACTTTAAACATATTTGTTCTGACTTGTAGAAGTTGAGTGTGATTAGAACAACAAGTTAGAGGCTCAAGAAACTGACTTTATGATTAAAGTGAACTTTGCAAGAATGGCAATGGTGCCTTTGTGCCAAAAATGGAAATATGCAATGGACAATACTTGAACCACTTTGATAATGGTTCAATAAATTGTGTAAACATCTGATTATGGATAGATTTGCAAGTCAAGAGGCCTGCAAAGTGAAGATTATGCAGCATGGTTAAGATTTTTGTTCCTTGTTCATCACAAATCTGCCTTGTAAATCAATAATGAATGTCCAACTTCAGATCCTTGTATCTTCTAGCTAAATATGATAAATTCATGCTCTTGGATATTTTGGAAAGCTTGAAACACCCTCTATAACTTTCATGTTGGCCATTTTGAAAAAATCATCTTGTAACTATGTGAAAAAATGCCAAGAAGTTGGGATAAAATCCTGACCAAAACTGCTGAAAATTTCTCTAAGTGTTTAATGAAAATGTCATGACTTCATGAATCTATAACTTGAGATCCAAGCATATTTAGGAGAAGTTGTGTAAATAAATATTGTAGATATCATGTAGATCTACAACTTTCATGTTGAAAGCTTCTTTTGAATCATCTTATATCTTGGTGAAAGAATGGCATGAAGTGATGAAATTATGATGTATAAAAACACTTAGAAAATTTTTAAGTCTTGGAAATCTTGACTTTTCAAGTTGACTTTTGACTTTCTTGACTTCTTGATGATCAAGCTTGATATTCTTGAGTGCCTTGATGAATTGTGATATTCGAAACTTAATGTTGACCAAAAAGTCAAAGTTTGACTTTTGATGCTATAGTTAACTTTTCACCAATACGGCTGATTTTAGATCATCTGATCAATTGACTGAGCAAAAATGTGATCCAAGACCTGAAACTTGACATGAGCGATCTGGAGAGTCCAAAATGATCCATGAAAGTCGAATGGGGCATTAACAGTCCATTTGTCCTTGTGCAAACTCAAACCTTAATTTTCAATCATCAGTGCTCGATGAGATGTCTTGAGCTGATCAACCTTGGTGCAGTCTTGAACCAAAGGAGATCTTGTGAGATATTAATTGAGAAATGAGAGGGCAAATTTTGGGGTACAACAATTAGAAATATTGCAAAGTATCTTAGCATTTTTGAGGGACCAATATCATTTTATAAGGCAACTTAGAATAGCGTCATCGAGGGACTATGATCTTATATTTGTTTGTTTTGCCAAGATACTTCGCATGCGTAATATGGCTATTTTTGTATAAGGCAACCAAGTGGGGAAACCCTAAGGGTGCTTGTGTGTAAGTGTGTTATTTTCATGCTTGATTTTGTCTTGGATTAAGGTTTTCTATTTGATTTGTTTTTATCTTGTCATTCAAACCCTAATTACTAGCATGGTATATAAAAGCGTCAAATTGCATAATTTTAAATATTACTACGCTATTACAACATTGTATGGGAGGGGGGGTATACAAATTGTGAATGGGGATTTGCAATAATGTAAACCTAATTTAAACTATTACAACCAAATCTAATTTGTATAAATATTTGAATGAACAATATACAATATAATTTAAATATGCAATGTTATGTATATGCAAGGAAAAGAAATTGTTTTATTTTTCATATGCCAAAAGAATTTTGACCTAATCCTAATATCTTAAGAAAAGGAAATTATTTCTTGAAAAAATGGTTAACCCTAATTTCTAATTTAAAAGAAGATAAAGTTCCTTAAGTATTATTTTTTTGTATATTTTTTGTATTAAAAATAATAGATAATATTTTGTGAGATACTTAGTCTTTTATATATCAAAATAAATATTTACAAGTATGAAAGAAAAGGAATAAAATATACTTAAGTTTACTTTATTTTAAAAGTTTGTTTAAGAAAAATAATTAGTATATAATTAAATAAAAATATTTTTTATGTGAAAATAAAAATAAAATAAATCAAGATGCAATATTTATCATATTTTACATTCTTATGATTTTTTTTATATTAAATAAAATGTTTAATAAAATAAAAAATGAAAATAAAAACAAAGAAATAAAATGCATGGGCCAGGGGGTATCCTGAGCAAACAAGAGGTAAGTATCAGAAAAAAAATGTGAAGCCCAGTAGTTAGGCCCACGCTGCAAAAATGGCAAAAAAATGAAGCTGGAAAATATGAAAAAAAAACAAAAGGTAGCGCCAAGGATCGAACCCATGACCTATGCATTTCCAGCGCGCTACCTTGCCACTGGGGTGGCTGTACATCCGTTAGTTCATATGAAATAAAATATACATAACACAAAATAACTCCTAGCCCTGTACTTCATCTTCTTCCTCAAGCTAGCCAGAACCTCTGTATCTTTCTCATTTCTCCATGAAAATGGAAACTTCCAACATAAAAATGATAGTACTCTTTCCCACGATTTCAACCATATAACTCATGTAAACTAACAATCAAAGATCAAAGAGAATTTTAAAGGCCCTAATTTTAAACCTAATTTTACAGAAATTTGAACTTTGAAATTCTCTATACACAATGAATATAAATGAATTTTATGCACATGGTTGGCTTTAGCACAATAATATCTACATTTTCCTTTCACAAATCATGGCCAATGGATGCCTGTATGAAGAGATAAAAGTTGGAGTTCTTACCTCTTTCAGCTGAGATCGTGAATGGAGTTTGAGTGAGTTTTATGAAGGCCTGATGATTCCTCTAGCTTGCCTGAACCTCCCTGAGTGTATTCCAATCCTTGCTTTGCTTTGAAAGTGCCTGAATCTCTCTATCCAAGTCAACCTGCAAGCTTGAAAAACAAAAATGGCAGATGAGGAAGGAGGAGTTACAGTGAAGGGATGATTGTCTGGAACACTTAGATATGAGGTAGATAAAGTGTTTGAGTGATTAAAACTTGAAGCGCACGAGTAAATTTGTGGATTGCTATGCTTGGTCTCAACTGCAAGTTTTTGACAGGTTTTTGGTGATAGGGAGTTTTTGAGTGTCTCTGGCCTTTATCAATCTTGTTCTAAGTTGTAATGTGTTTGTGTATAAGTATAGAGAAGGTTTTTCATCCACTCCGCAACAGATTTCTCAGCTATAGCCTTTTTGCACTCTTACTTGCTTTTTAAGAAAGGTGAAGAGACTACTCTCTACATGCTTGTACAGGCCTGCTTGGAGTTGGTACAAGTTCTAGGCAAATTATTTTTGGTTTATAGTACTTGTGTGTGCAGAGAAAACAGGTCCAATACTCAAGAAGTGAAAAGTTGTAAAAGTTATGCTTTTCCAAAATGGCAATGGCAACTTTGTGTCATTTATGGAATTAAAGCTTGGAAAAAGACTCTTGTGCTTGGATTAAGGCTTTATCATATGTGTAAGCATTAAATTATGAAGTGAGAAACAAGTTTGAGACCTGTAAAGCAAGTATTAGGCAGCATAGGTTCAGATTTGAATTTTGTTCTTCATGAAATGGCTTGAAATCAAAGTGAGAAATTTCCAACTTCATCTCTTGGATTCTCCCTACTCAAAAATGATCTCAAGGAGTTCTTGGACATTTTGGAAAGCTTAAAATGTGTTCTATAACTCATATTTGAAATGCATTTCAAGATTCCTTTTGGAACTAGGTGAAAAAATTCCATGAAGTTAGGTCAAAAACCTGCCTAAATTAGGGCAAAATTTCACGAAGTTATTTTAGTTCATGGGCATGTATTTAAAAAATTATATCTTGAGATCCAAGCATCTTTATGGGAAAATGTGTGAAGTAAAGTTGTATGTTTCATGGAGATCTATAACTTTCATGTTGGGAACTTTCTTTGAATCATCTTGTATCATGGTGAAAAAATGGCTTAAAGTTGAGAAAAAATAAGAAAATTTCTATACTTAGAAAAATATCTAAGTTAAGAAAAATTCAAATTTCAAAACCAAATCTTCAATCTTTGATTTCTTGATGAACAAGTTTCACATTTTGACATATTTTGATGAATTGTGATCCTTGGCACTTGATTTTGACCAAAAAGTCAAAGTTTGACTTTTCAGTATACAGTTGACTTTTGATCAGTTGACTGCAAATTTCATTTGTCAATCCAATGAAATTGCAATGTTTTGAACCATGTTATTAGGTCAAGATGATACAATTGAACCCTTGAAATCATGCTTCAAATTAATTGGTCATTTGCTAGGTCAAAAATCAGAAATTGCCCTTTCTTAATCAAAACCCTAATTTTGACCATTTTGCCCTTTTGATGATTTGATCAAATTTCTTGAGGAATTATGGTCCAAACTTGATCAAATGATACATATGAGTCCAAAATGTTGATGTGGATCAAAATTTATGAATTTTTACTATAAATTGGCCATGGTTGACTTTTTCTCTAATACTGTTGATTTTTAGGTCAACTATCCAATTGACTGATCAAAAATGTGGTTCAAGGCTTGAAACTTGTCATGAGTAATCTTAGGGGTCCATAATGATGTTTGAAAGTCATATGAAGCATTGATAGTCCAAAAATCCTTGTTCAATCTCAAACCCTAATTTTGGGTGATCAGTGCATGATGAGAGGTCTTGAGCTGGTCAAACCCTAATCCAGTCTTGAGTCAAAGAGATCTTGTGAGAATAATCTTGATAAATGAGAGGGAAAATTTTGGGGTACAACAGCTTCCCCTGTTCAATCTTCTTAAACCTGAAGAGTTAGATTGGTGAGTTTTGTCGTTCGTGACTCGAAGGTGAAAGAAAGATTGGACACTAGAGTGCCCATAAATTTACACTCAATGATGTGACGATAGAAGGAATGGGCTTACAGATGCCATTTGGAGAGGTGATAGAATCTTGTTGGAGAGTGGCTTGTAGATGCCATCCAAGAATGTTTGTTGAATTGTAAGTTGTAA
The DNA here is from genome assembly GCA_948472305.1 of Vicia faba. Taxonomy (NCBI): domain Eukaryota; kingdom Viridiplantae; phylum Streptophyta; class Magnoliopsida; order Fabales; family Fabaceae; genus Vicia; species Vicia faba. Next base: position 457,917,389 of record OX451735.1, on the reverse strand, counting down.
GCTGAAAGAATGAGTATCAGAACGGAGTCCGTGTCTAGAGCGTATCTGAATTGTATCTGAAAGTTGAATCTGAATGAGTATCAGAATGGAATCCGTGTCTGGCGCGTATCTAAACTATATCCGAATGAGTATCATAATGGCATCCATATCTAGAGCGCATCTGAACTGTATCTTAAAGCTGAATCTGAATGAGTATCAGAATGGCATCCGTATCTGGAGCGTATTTGAACTGTATCTGAAAGCTGTCTTTAAATGAGTATCAGGATGGCATCCGTATCTGGAGCGTATCTGAACTGTATCTGAAAGTTGAATCTGAATAAGTATCAGAATGGAATCTGTATCTAGAGCGTATCTGAATTGTATCTGAAAGCTGTCTTTGAATGAGTATCAGGATGGCATTTGTATCTGGTGCGTCTCCGTACTGTATCTGAAAGTTGTATCTGAATGAGTATCAGAATGGCATCCGTGTCTGGAGCATATTTGTACTGTATCTGAAACTTGAATCTGAATGAGTATCAGAATGGCATCTGTGTCTGGAGCACATCGGTACTCTTTCATGATTGCATATTGTTAATGGTAGCTGTTAATCTTATCCTGAAAAGGGGTAAAATGTTAGCTGAAACACAAATTTATGTTGCATGAAATGTATGATACAATGTATTTGTTTTATCAATGTTTATAATATATGGATGTAATGTACGTGCGTGTAAGTTGATCTGTTGTATTGTTGTTTTATTGAGGAAAATAAATCCTTGAATGTTGCTGAGGATATGTTTAATTTTCATGTCTTGAAGTTGAAGTACTGACCAACTCTTGTTGAGGGAAGTAAATTCTGTTGTGAGGGCAACGCCACGTACTGCTTGTAAGATCTACTTGGGGAATCCTGAGAAATTTGACGACTCCTACTGGGGATTAATAACTTGAAATTTTGTTCCGCTGGGGATTTAAATGACATACTGTGGGGATTTCTTGGGTAATAGCCTAGAGACATTTCCCTATTCTTTCAACCTATCAGTAATTGTCTTCCTCATTTTGTTTATTTGTAAACAGTAATTATGTTCAAATGCATATGTTCATCGATGAATCATTGGATGTTTTTGCAGACGAAACACAATCGTAAAGAAAAAGACAAATAGTTTTTTATACTTTAAAAGGGATATCTTTGTATTGACTTTGAATAAGTATTTTTTGTACAAAGGGGACAAACATTCTAGTAAGAGAATGCTGTCATAAAACAAGAAAAAATTATACAAAGAAAGATAGCTATGTGTAATAATCCCATGGGGTTCCCATTCTGCTATAGCCTTCATATCTCTGAATATCTTGTCTATTTGTTGCTTTGTCCGAAGATGATTGAATTGATCAGAAACTCTGAGTTTGTCAGTAGAAGCCAGAGGTTGTCCGTCAAATGATCCGACGGGACATAGTCATACGCTTTAATTTCCTAACTTTTGCCCAGACCGCCCTTTCAGGTTTTCAATCCACCAGGAAACCCTTTTTTACCCAAGTTGCCCTTTCGGGTTTTCAACTTGTCGGGTGTACAGATTTTTTTATTTTATCCCTAATTTTTTCCCGAACCTTTTGGTTCGCTAGGATGCCCCTTGTTTTGCCTAGGTGTGTCAACCTAGCGGGTCTCTTATGTGTAGTATCTTTTGACTATGTTCGCGTTTGCAGGGTATGGCAAGTCGTCACCGTCCATGGTAGTCAAGATCATTTCCCCACCGGAGAATATGCTTTTAATTACAAATGTTCCTTCATAGGTAGGAGTCCATTTTCCCCTGGGATCACTTTGTGGCAAGATGATACGTTTGATCACTAGATCCCCAACTTGGCGATATACTTGGCGTATGACTTTCTTGTTGAAAGCCTTGATCATCCGTTTTTGATACATCTGACCATGGAAAACAATAGTAAGTCTCTTTTCATCAATTAAGTTTAGTTGATTAAGTCGAGTCTGGATCCAATCATTTTCATTCAATCCTGCATCCCTCATAATTCTCAGAGAGGGGATTTGAACTTCAATAGGCAAGACAGCCTCTATGCCGTAAACCAAAGAATAGGGTGTTGCCCCAGTTGATGTGCGAGCCATGGTACGATACCCGTGGAGAGAGAATGGTAGCATCTCATGCCAGTCTTTGTATGTGACTGTCATTTTCTGTATGATCTTCTTAATGTTTTTATTTGCAGCTTCGACGGCACCATTCATCTTTGGCCGATAGGGAGAAGAATTGTGATGCTGAATTTTGAATTACTCGTACAAGGCGGTGATCATAGTGTTGTTGAGATTTGTACCATTGTCAGTGATGATCCTTTCCGGGATACCATACCGGCAAATAAGGTTTTGCTTAATGAAGCGGGCAACAACATTCTTGGTAACGGAAGCAAAGGAAGCTGCTTCGACCCACTTGGTAAAATAGTCAATGGCCACTAGGATGAAGCGGTGTCCATTGGAGGTTGTCGGCTTGATCTCTCCAATCATATCAATTCCCCACATAGCAAAGGGTCAAGGAGCCGTCAAGACATTCAGAGGAACCGGAGGTACATGCACCTTGTCAGCATAAATTTAACACTTATGATAGGTCCGAGAGTGTTGATAGCAATCTGCTTCCATGGTAGACCAATAATAGCCTGCCCGTAGGATTTTCTTCGCCATCGTATGCCCACTGGAGTGGGTGCCAAAAGTACCTTCATGTAATTCATCCATGATCTTTTCAGCTTTAACCTTATCCACTCTCTGAAGCAAAATGGAGTCATGATTGCGTTTGTACAGGATGCCATTACTAAGGAAGAATTTAGTAGAGAATCTCCTTAAGAACTTCTTATCATTGATTGAAGCTCCTTCTGGATATTCTTGAACCTCGAGATACCTCTTGACTTCATGAAACCAAGGATGGTTCACTATTTCTTCAGTATTAATCTCATGACAGTATGTTGGTTCATCCATTCGCTCGATGGTGATCTGGGGAGCTTCGTTATCCCAATTAAGTTTAAACATAGATGACATTGTGGCTATAGCGTCTGCTAGCTGATTTTCTTCTCGTGGGAAATGCTCGAAGGTAATCTTCTCAAAATGTGATAGCAATGTCAAAACATGTTCTTTGTAAGGGATAAGGTTTGGGTGCTTAGTGTCTCATTCCCCTTTGATCTGACTGATGACCAAAGCTGAATCTCCAAACACATCTAAAGATTTGATTCCCAAGTATATGGCAGCTCTGAGACCAAAGATGCATGCTTCGTACTCCGCCATGTTGTTTGTACAATTGAAGCAAAGTCTGGCAGTAAAAGGAGTATGACACCCTTCCGGAGATATGAGTACAGAGCTGATACCATTACCAAGTGCATTGGATGCCCCATCAAAGAACAGGGTCCATCGGGATCCTTGTTCAGGTCCGTCATATGGCCTGATTTCTTCACAGTTGTCTAATTTCGTGATGTCTTCATCCGGGAATTCAAACTTCATGGACTGATAGTCTTCTACAGCTTGATGAGCAAGATGATCAGCTAGCACATCTCGCTATTCTCCCAGACAGAGCAGGCTTTTCGAAGATGTACTTTATCGGATCCATCTTAGATATCAGCAAGGTAGTATGAGTCAGCATATATTGTCTTAGCCAGCGAGCAGCCCATGCCAGAGCGCGTCAAGTTTTATCGAGCAGTGAATATATGGTTTCACAGTCGGTAATCTTTTTGCTCGGGTAGTAAATAGCGTGCTCTTTTCGGCCAGACTCGTCATGCTGCCCCAATACACACCCCATTGAGTTTTCTAAAACAGTCAGATACATGATCAGTGGTCTTCCCTCGACTGGTGGCATCAACACAGGAGGCTCTTGTAAGTACTCTTTGATTTTGTCAAAAGTAACCTGACACTCATCATTCCACCGGACTACTTGATCTTTCTTCAATAGTTTGAAGATTGGTTCACATGTAGCTGTTAGGTGAGAAATGAATCTGGCAATGTAGTTCAAACGTCCCAAGAATCCTCTGACTTCCTTCTCAGTACGAGGAGCAGGCATTTCTTGTATTGCTTTGACTTTGGCATGATCGACTTCAATACCCTTGTTACTGATGACAAAACCTAAGAGTTTATTGGACCATACTCTGAATGTGCGCTTGTTTGGATTCAACCTTAGCTTGTACTTCTTCAATCTCTCAAACAGCTTTTGCAAGTGATCAAGGTGCTCTTTCTCCGTTTGTGATATGGCTATCATATCGTCTACGTAAACCTCTATTTCATGATGTATCATGTCGTGAAATAAAGCTACCATGGCGCATTGATAGGTTGCCCCAACATTCTTCAGTCCGAATGGCATCACCTTGTAGCAGAATGTGCCCTATTGTGTGACAAATGTAGTTTTCTCCATGTCCTCGGGTGCCATTTTGATTTGGTTGTAACCTGAGAATCCATCCATGAAGGAAAACACTTTATGTTATGCCGTATTATCAACCAGGATATCAATGTGGAGAAGTGGAAAATCATCTTTAGGGTTTGCCCTATTCAAATCTCTATAGTCCATGCACATTTGTACTTTGCCGTCTTTTTTAGGTACGGGAACAATGTTGGCAACCCATTGAGGGTAGGAAGTGACAGCCAAGAATCCAGCATTGAATTGCTTCATGACCTCCACTTTGATCTTTTCTGACATATCAGGTCTCATGTGGTGGACCTTTTGTTTTACTGGTGGACAATCTTCTCTTGTAGGCAGGCGATGTACCATGATGTCTGTATCAAGTCCCAGCATATCTTCATATGACCAAGAAAATATCTCAACATAATCATGCAACAGCTGAATTAGACGCTCCTTGACACTGGGCTCCAGATTGTCACCCACTTTGACCTCTTTTTTATCCTCCTCGGTACCCAAGTTGATTGTGTCCACAGGTTTCTCGTGGGGCTGAATGGTTCTTTCCTCTTGTTGTAGTAGTCTGGCCAGTTCCCCTGGTACTTCACAATCTTCCTCACCTTCGTCTTCGGCTTGGTAGATTAGATTCTCAAAGTCACAAAAGGCCATAGAAGTATCGTTACCCATGGGATCCAGAATGGAAGGGTACCTGCATTTGTGAGTGTGGGTGTGTGTAAGGGTATAGCCATCCTTAAAAAATAAAACGTAAAAGAAAAACAATGAGCACAAAAGTTTGTATGCGAAAAACGTCCATGATTCATTGAATGTCATATTAAGATGAAATAATAACCCTTACAAATGGACCATTGTGCCTCGGGCAAGACACAAGGTTTTAAATGTGCGAATTGTTTGTGAATATTACAAGTCCAACAGAAATGTAAAGATAAATTACTGAGGGGTGAAAGTTATTGGGACAAAGTCTCTGGCCTCCCAATTGCGAAGTCCTCCGTTGACAGTTGGAAATATCCAATCCTCCAAGCTGCAATCCTTTTCACCATCTTCAACTGCATTGACCTCTCGGTCGCTAATCTTCAAGGGTGTCCCTCCAGCACGGGCACGGCGTACAGCCTTCTGAGCACTTGAAGTGAACCCTAAACCAAACTTGTCAGATTTATACGGAATATCCGGAAGTTGCCCCCAGATGGTGCATCCACCCTCCTCTACTATTGTCTTGGTGTCCTTCAGAGATGACATCCAGAGTGGAGGTCTTGTAATCTTGGGAATCTGGGACACAGTCTTGGTTAGTGCTACCTCTTGGGGGACTTCTTTGAAATGTTGAAAAGGGGTTTCAATGAACTCGTTGTCCAATTCCACATACCTGAAGTAATTGAGGTGGCTAATCATATATTCTTCCTCTCCATAGACAGTGATAATCTTTCCCTGGACCGGATATTTCAGTATCTGGTGCAGTGTAGAGGTGACAGCGCCAGCATTATGGATCCACGGCCGTCCTAGCAGACAAGAGTAAGAGGGGCGGATGTCCATTACATAAAAGGTTGAGTTGAAAGTTTGAGTCCCAACCTTTATGGGGATATCCACCTCTCCGTGTACCATCCTCTTTGAGCCATCAAATTCCCTTACGACTATGTTACTGGGTTTCAACGTTAGTCCTTCGCAGTCTAGTCTGTCGAGAGCTTTCTTTGGTAAAACATTCAAAGATGAGCCAGTGTCCACCAAGACAAGGGCTAGAGTTGTGCCTCTACATTCCACAAAGACATGTAATGCCTCGTTGTGCTTTCTTTCCCTTGGTGTCAGATCAACATCTGAGAAGCCTAGGCCGTTATCCGCTGTCAAGCTGGCCACGCAATCTTGAAATTGATCAGCAGACGTCTCTTGAGGCACATAGGTTGTCTTTAGGAACTTTACCAGGGCTTCTGCATGTGCCACGGAACAAAGCAGCAATGCCAGCATGGAGATCTTGGAGGGAGTTTGCCCCAACTGTTCAACTACATCATAGTCGCTCCTTTTTATGATTATCAGGATCTCCTCCATTTCTTTCTTGGAGGTCTCGGGGATAGTCAGTGATTGAGCCTTCGTCCGGACAGGCTCCACCTGAATACTTTTTCCTCGAGTTTCAGCAGTAGAAGTGTTGGTAGGAATGACAGCAGGGGTTGTATCGTCTTCGTTAATAGGAGCACTTGCAGAGATGATTATCGGTACAGAAGTAACCTTTGGAGCAGCCGCGGGTCCAAAAATTGCCTTTGGGGGGCAATCTCTAGAGAAAAGATTCTACCGCTTCGGCTAATCTTACTAGTTCTGGAAATATTGCTAATGTCAGAGTCTTCTTCTTTTGAGTCTATCTCTTTGGCGGCCAGCCCATCTTGTTTGATTCCATGGTAGTAGATGTCCCCACCGTAATTCCACGGCACAGTTTTGTCTGATTCATATGGGACTGGCCCAGGCATTGTGATTATAAGAGGAGTAGTTTTTGGAACCGATGTAATTCTAACGGGTCTTTTGGGTACCCTGGAAGAATTGGTGGAGATGGTGATGATTGAAACGTCTTCAACGGGAACAGGTGAAACAGGAGTACTTTCAAACAGGATCTCTTTGTTGTCTATCAAGCGTTGAATGCCTATTTTCAACAAAGGGCAAACAGTTGGTGAGGATAAGTAGAGGTGGCAGTCTTCATTACAACTCGGGAATACACCGGCTTTCAACAAGTTTATCTTAATGATTGGGAGTGGAGTCACGAGTTCATCAACTGTGGTAACAAACAAATCTCCTTCAATAGCATTGGTGTTGTGACCATGTTTGGGCATAGGAGCAGAAGTGACGTTTGGCTTCTCGGGCGCATCAAACTCAATTTCTTTTGCCTCTATAAGGTCTTGAATTTTGTTTTTCAAGGCCCAACAGTTGTTGGTGTCATGACCCAGACTTTCGAAATGATATGCGCAACGGCCATTTGGGTGATAATGAGGGGACACTGTGTTGGGGTTTTTTGGATCTTCTTTTAAAGTTGCCAAATTGGATTTCAAAAGATGCGGTAATACTTGGGACAGAGTCATATTGATTCTGGTGAATTGCCGAACTGGTCTTTCCACCCTCGGTTGATTACTTCTTGGTTGATCAGATGTAGGGTTTGGGATCATAACAGCCCCTATCATTAGTCAGTGTTTGACTCTCCCTTGGTTCCTTTGTGGATAAATAGCAGATACCTCCTTCTTCCTAATAAAAGGCTTCCTCACAACTGTAGAGGCAGATGAATCCTTCTGAATCTTTCCACTTTTTATGCCAGCTTCCACCCTCTCTCTGGTCAGTATTAACTCAGTAAATCCTACAGATGAGCTTCCAATTAAATGGTTGAAGAAAGGGCCCGATAGAGTGCTTAAGAACATGTCCACCAATTCTCTTTCAGACAGAGGGGGTTGCACTCTCCCAGCTAGATCTCTCCACTTCTGTGCGTAATCCTTGAAACCCTCATTGAAAGCCATAGCCATACTCTGAAGTTGAGTACGGGTAGGCGCCAAATCAACGTTATATTGATATTGCTTATAGAAAGTTGTAGCAAGATCTTCCTAATTATGGACGTTGGCCCTTTCCAGTTGGTAAAACCAATCGAGTTGTGTTCCAGATAGACTATCTTGAAAAAAATGTACCCACAAGTCTTTATCGGTGGAGTGTGGTTGGATCTTTCTCACATATGATCAGAGGTGCATCTTAGGACATGACACTCCATCATATTTTGCAAACAACGGAACTTTGAATTTCAGAGGAATCACAATCCCCGACACTAGTCCTAATTCTTCAAAGTCTAGACCTGGCATCTTTTGTATTTCCATAGCACTCAAACGCTCTTCAAGATGCCTGTACTTATCTTCAGCTGGAGGATACTGTTTCTCAGAGTAGTCTTCCTCTTCTTCCTCCTCTTCAGATTATGACGGAACCGCTGTTTCCTTTCCTTTCCCCTCTCCTTCATCGGACGTTGTTGCAAAATTTAAGGTTCTTCTAGTCTGCCCTTGAAACCTTCTCCCCATGTTTAAAACCTCAGTGACCTTCTTTGTTTTCTTTTTTATTTCCTCATCCAGCAGAGTCTTCAACTCCTCTTGCCCCTTGGCTAGGGTCATGAGTAACTGTTGAAATTGCATGTTCTGAGCTTGGAGATCTTTGACTGTCTGTTCGAGATCCATCTTACTAAAATAAATAGTAGAGGGATGAGGAAACTCGTTGGAAAAGACCTGTTTATGTTATGATGAATGATATGTGCATATGCAATGTTTTCAAGGATTTCAAAGATTCAAGTTTGTTTTAGACAAAAAGAAACACATGTTATATTAATAAGATAAAGTTTGAGTACATCAATGCCCCTTGGGCAAAATAATACAAAACTCTAAGATAAAAAAAGTAGTGTGTATCCTCTTTGGTGCTATGTAGGCATTTAGAGTCTGCTCCTCATGAAGTAGCCTAGTGAGTTCCAAAACCTTCTTCTCGCTTGCGTAGAATTGGGCTTCGAAAGTATCTCGCTCTCCTTTGAGCTATATCTAATCCCTTTGTAGGTCTTCAAGAGATGTGGGCATGTCAGGATGTAGGATAGTGTATGGAACATCTCCCTCCTTAACAGGCTAAATAATTACCGGAAGAATGGAAGGATAAGGCATCATAAGACTTTGAGCGCGGGTTCGTACTCATTTGAGGTAAGTCTCAAGAGGGATGGAATTCTTGTGCCCTAAAGTCTTGCTATCCACCTTGTTTAGCATCCTCCAAGCTCGGATGAATCTCTGGCGAAGACCTTGATCGTTGTTGTCGTAGTCGAATACCAAACCTTGAATCAGCATCTCGTGCAGGCCATCCCTTCGGGCGTAACCAAACTGTCTTAAAGCTAAGCATGGGTTGTAGGTGATTCCTCCCCTAATGCCAAGTAGAGGGACATTAGGGAATTCCCCACAACGGTCAACAATGATAACATTCTCTTTGGATCTAGAGCACCAATGAGTATCTGAATGTTTGAGCGTCATTAATCTTTGTGACCACCTTGAACCTTGCTCATTCTTTAAGACTGATTGGGGAAGATGAGAAATAAACCATCTTTCTAGGAGAGGAGTGAAACACATAAGGACACCTCTTTTCCTCATTGTGCGAGTGTGAAAAGAGTGTAGGATATCCCCTAGAAATGTAGGCACCGGGTTGCGTGACATGAAGATCTTGACGGTGCTCACATCTATGAGTTGGTCAGGATTTGGAAATAAGACTATCCCATAGATAATAAGAGCCACAATTTCCTCAAAGGCTTGCAAGTCTAAGGAATTCCAACAGCTTTTGGCTTTCTCAAACAGGAACTTTGCTAAGAAGCCTTTGACACCACTTCTAGTTTCCCAATGAGTTGTGACATCAGATGAGTGCAACTGCAGAGCTTGAGCAATCTCTTATGGCTTTGGGTCTCTTTCCGTACCGTTGAAAGGTAGTTGATTGAGAATGGGGATCCTAAAGAGTTGGGAGAATTATTCCAAAGTAGGCACAAGCTGATAGTCGGGAAATGTGAAGCAATGGTGCAAAGGGTCAAAGAACTGGAAGAGCACCTTTATCATATCCTCATATGTGTTGGAGGTGACCAAGTTGAGTAGACGACCATGTCTCTCGGTGAATGGAGAGTTCTCAGGGATCCTTGAAGCTAGCTCTTTAAGTTGTGGAGGAATTCTTACAAGTTTGACTTGGATAGTTTTCCTGCGAAGTGAATCCATATCCTACAAAACAAGAACAAAGATGAATCTAAAAATTCCTTGAAATGGTTAGTAGATGTATGTGATGTTCGTGATGCCCATGATGTTATGTACAAGTATGCATATACAAGTAAAGCAAACAAGTTCTTAGTTTAGGCTTGCATGGGGTTTTATAGGTAAGTACCCTCTTGAAGTTTAGTTGGCTTAAACCTGTCCTAGTAATAGTAGTCGGGTTCTAAGGAGCTCAATATCACCGGATTGTTTCCTTGGTCATTGTTTCATCTCAAACCTCTTTAATGGCGACTGAAATATCCCAAGAAACCAAACCTCAATGAGTGTAGTATCGAGTATCTACCAACTTCAGACTTCACCAAAGCCGATCATCTCACTACATCCTAAAGGCCAAGTTGGTCAAGTAAAGGGTTCTAGAAGTTCATTAGTGCTTCATGACATCACTCAGCGGCCCCGTATTCTCTTTGCTTAACTCAAAGGCTACCGCTACCCATAAATATGTCGCACTAACATAGCTATTGCTTAGACCATGTCAGTATACCCCGCACAGTTTCCACAACGTATTGCTATTTACCTATAATGTATCTCCAAATCCGGGTAGAGGATTTCAAACCCAAACAAAGAACCATAATGTAAAACATACAAGTCAAACAATGTAAGCAAATAAATGTGATTTAGCCTTAAGGTAACCCCACTTTTATGAATATCCCCAGCAGAGTCGCCAGTTCTGTGATACAGTAGGAGAACTGACTTGAGGGTTTTTGCATTTTATCGCAAATGTTGCGGTTAGCAAGAGCTGCCACTGACTTTTCTTTTATCCAAAAGGAAAGGTGAAAAATCACAGGAAAGACCTTTGAGATTGTTTCTTGAGTTCGGGGGTAGATTAAGAAAAGGGAAGGTATTAGCACCTTTTTCATCCATGGTTTTCCATGGGCTCTTAGTTACTTGCTAGATCACTTGCTTTTTGTTTTGAAATTGTGCTTTATGTGGTTTTTGAAAGTATTTTATAAGAGAGGCCATTGTTTAGGCAATCTTTGTAATGATTCTCGTTCGTAAGAATGTATACAGAGATGTTTGTCTTTTTGGAAATGTTTTCAATGTTTCTAAAAATGTTTTGGAAATATGTGTGTTTTGTTTTGAAGATAGCAAGGATAATTGTTTGAAAATAGAGCAAGTAACTAGAAGTAATCTACCTACTCAAATATCTTTCTTTTTTATTTTCTATTCCTTTTACATTGTTGTCTTACCATTGATTTGGTAAGTAACCCTATCTTTGGATGTAAACGGGACGGGAGTGGGTCATCGTATAACCATGATTAGAAATATTGCAAAGTATCTTAGCATTTTTAAGGGACCAATATCATTTTGTAAGGCAACTTAGAATAGCGTCATCGAGGGACTATGATCTTATATTTGTTTGTTTTGCCAAGATACTTCGCATGCGTAATATGGCTATTTTTGTATAAGGCAACCAAGTGGGGAAACCCTAAGGGTGCTTGTGAGTAAGTGTGTTATTTCCATGCTTGATTTTGCCTTGGATTAAGGTTTTCTATTTGATTTGTTTTTATCTTGCCATTCAAACCCTAATTACTAGCATGGTATATAAAAGCGGTAAATTGCGTAATTTTAAAGATTACTACGCTATTACAACATTGTATGGGAGGGGGTATACAAATTGTGAATGGGGATTTGCAATAATGTAAACCTAATTTAAACTATTACAACCAAATCGAATTTGTACAAATATTTGAATGAACAATATACAATATAATTTAAATATGCAATGTTATGTATATGCAAGGAAAAGAAATTGTTTTATTTTTCATATGCCAAAAGAATTTGGACCTAATCCTAATATCTTAAGAAAAGGAAATTATTTCTTGAAAAAATGGTTAACCCTAATTTCTAATTTAAAAGAAAATATAATTCCTTAAGTATTATTTTTTGTGTATTTTTTATATTAAAAATAATAGATAATATTTTGTGAGATACTTAGTCTTTTATATATCAAAATAAATATTTACAAGTGTGAAAGAAAAGGAATAAAATATACTTAAGTTTACTTTATTTTAATAGTTTGTTTAAGAAAAATAATTAGTATATAATTAAATAAAAATATTTTTTATGTGAAAATAAAAATAAAACGAATCAAGATGCAATATTTATCATATTTTACATTTTTATGATTTTTTTTATATTAAAGAAAATGTTTAATAAAATAAAAAATGAAAATAAAAACAAAGAAATAAAATGCATGGGCCAGGGGGTATCTTGAGCAAACAGGAGGTAAGTATCAGGAAAAAAAATGTGAAGCCCAGTAGTTAGGCCCACGCTGCAAAAATGGCAAAAAAATGAAGCTGGAAAATATGAAAAAAAAACAAAAGGTAGCGCCAAGGTTCGAACCCATGACCTATGCATTTCCAGAGCGCTACCTTGCCACTGGGGTGACTGTACATCCGTTAGTTCATATGAAATAAAATATACATAACATAAAACAACTCCTAGCCATGTACTTCATCTTCTTCCTCAAGCTAGCCAGAACCTCTGTATCTTTCTCATTTCTCCATGAAAATGGAAACTTCTAACATGAAAATGATAGTACTCTTTCACACGATTTCAACCATGTAACTCATGTAAACTAACAATCAAAGATCAAAGCAAATTTTAAAGGCCCTACTTTTAAACCTAATTTTTACAGAAATTTGAACTCTAAAATTCTCTATACACAATGAATATAAATGAATTATATTCACATGGTTGGCTTTAGCACAATAATATCTACATTTTCCTTTCACAAATCGTGGCCAATGGATGCCTGTATGAAGAGATAAAAGTTGGAGTTCTTACTTCTTTCAGCTGAGATCGTGAATGGAGTTTGAGTGAGTTTTATGAAGGCCTGAAGATTCCTTTAGCTTACCTGAACCTCCCTGAGTGTATTCTAATCCTTGCCTTGCTTCGAAAGTGCCTGAATCTCTCTATCCAATTCAACCTGCAAGCTTGAAAAACAAAAATGGCAGATGAGGAAGGAGGAGTTACATTGAAGGGATGATGGTCTGGAACACTTAGATATGAGGTAGGTAAAGTGTTTGAGTGATTAAAACTTGAAACGCACGAGTAAATTTGTGGATTGCTATGCTTGGTCTCAACTGCAAGTTTTTGACAGGTTTTTGGTGATAGAGAGTTTTTGAGTGTCTCTGGCCTTTAGAAATTGTGTTCTAAGTTGTAATGTGTTTGTGTATAAGTATAGAGAAGGTTTTTCATCCACTCCACAACAAATTTCTCAATTATAGCCTTTTTGCAGTCTTACTTGCTTTTTAAGAAAGGTGAAAAGACTACTCTCTACATGCTTGTACAGGCCTGCTTGGAGTTGGTACAAGTTCTAGGCAACTTGTTTTTGGTTTATAGGGCTTGTGTGTGCAGAGAAAGCAGGTCCAATGCTCAAGAAGTGAAAAGTTGCAAAAGTTATGCTTTTCCAAAATGGCAATGGCAACTTTGTGCCATTTATGGAATTAAAGCTTGGACAAAGACTCTTGTGATTGGATTAAGGCTTTATCGTCTGTGTAAGCATTAAATTATGAAGTGAGAAACAAGTTTGAGACCTGTAAAGCAAGGATTAGGCAGCATGGGTTCATATTTGAATTTTGTTCTTCATGAAATGGCTTGAAATCAAAGTGAGAAATTTCCAACTTCATCTCTTCGATTCTCCCTACTCAAAAATGATCTCGAGGAGTTCTTGGATATTTTGGAAAGCTAGCAATGTGTTCTATAACTCATCTTTGAAATTCATTTCAAGATTCCTTTGGAACTAGGTGAAAAATTGCCATGAAGTTTGGTCAAAAACCTGCCTAAATTAGGGCAAAATTTCACGAAGTTATTTTAGTTCATGGGCATGTATTCACAAAAGTATATCTTGAGATCCAAGCATCTTTAGGGAAAATGTGTGAAGAAAAGTTGTATGTTTCATGGAGATCTACAACTTTCATGTTGGGAACTTTCTTTGAATCATCTTGTATCATGGTGAAAAATGGCTTAAAGTTGAGAAAAAATAAGAAATTTTCTATACTTAGAAAAATTTCTAAGTTAAGAAAAATTCAAATTTCAAAACCAAATCTTCAAACTTTGATTTCTTGATGAACAAGTTTCACATTTTTTGATGAATTGTGATCCTTGGCACTTGATTTTGACCAAAAAGTCAAAGTTTGACTTTTCAGTATACAATTGACTTTTGATCAGTTGACTGCAAATTTCATCTGTCAATCCAATGAAATTGCAATGTTTTGAACCATGTTATTAGGTCAAGATGATACAATTGAACCCTTGAAATCATGCTTCAAATAAATTGGTCATTTGCTAGGTCAAAAATCAGAAATTTCCCTTTCTTAGTCAAAACCCTATTTTTGACCATTTTGCCCTTTTGATGATTTGATCAAATTTCTTGAGGAATTATGGTCCAAACTTGATCAAATGATACATATGAGTCCAAAATGTTGATGTGGATAAAAAATTATGAAGTTTGACTATAAATTGGCCATGGTTGACTTTTTCCCCAATACAATTGATTTTTAGGTCAACTGTTCAATTGACTGATCAAAAATGTGGTTCAAGGCTTGAAACTTGTCATGAGTAATCTTAGTGGTCCATAATGATGTTTGAAAGTCATATGAAGCATTGATAGTCCAAAAATCCTTGGTCAATCTCAAGCCCTAATTTTGGGTGATCAGTGCATGATGAGAGGTCTTGAGCTGGTCAAACCCTAATCCAGTCTTGAGTCAAAGAGATCTTGTGAGAATAATCTTGATAAATGAGAGGGAAAATTTTGGGGTACAATAGATGCTTCTTATCCCTAGGTTTTAACTTATGCTTTAGGATAATCTCTTCTTCTCCTCCCATCTTCTTTAATTTCAAAAATCTTCTTCCTCCTTTTGAAACTGTTCTTCTTCTTTTTTGAATTTGAACCACTTTCATAATAAACTTGGACCTAGTCCATGCATTTTCAAAACCTTTCAGAAATAAACTTCAATCAACTTAACCATACTTTGAAATTTTTTATGAGAAAACTAAAAGTCAATCAATCTCATTTTAAACCATTTTTGCCACTTTGGCTTTCTATTTTAAAATCTCTCTCAAAATATTAGACTTTTGTCAATCCTTGTAGTGATGCAAACAACTATTCTTCTACAATATATAGTGAAGAGAGATATTTTCCACTTGGGTGTTAAGTGAGACATTATTGATTTTAAAATCCAAGCCATATCCTCCACTTTGAGATGATGCAAATTCTCCTTTCTCATGATTGTGGGTAGTAAGTATGTTTTCCACACGGACAATGACAATGATGTCTTATCTTATAAAATTAACCAACACACTTTTGTTTAAAATTTTTAAAAGAGGAACTACCTGTATCCTGATCCCCTATTGCACGAAAGGTGGTACATAGGAACTAAAGGTTCGCAACCGCGACAGGTGCAAAAATCATAAAAAATATATTTCTTTTCTCACCTCCACCATCTATTTTACATACAACATTTTATGGCCAAAATATACAGATTTTACAAAGAGGTTCCTGCGGAGTACCGTAGATGTTTAGGGTGATAATACCTTCCCTTTGCATAACCAACCCCCTTACCTAGAATCTTTCCCCCTCTTTTTGGGTTATTCGCTCTTTTCCCATTCCTTTGGAAACAATAAAGCACGATGGCGATTTTTATTTTGATTTGTGTAAATCTAGTCAATTCAATGACTTAGTCTTAAACATTTCTACCGCTACACCAGGGAACAGCTTTATCCGAAGAATATGGTATTGGCCCTTGCATGGTGATGATTAGGGGAGAAGATTTTGGAACAGATGTAATCCTGATGGGTCTTTTGGTGGAGACCCTGGGAGGATTGTCGGAAATGGTGATTATTGAGATATCTTCACAGGAATTTCTAGTGAGAGGAACTTTTTCAAATAGGATTTCTTTGTTGGCCATCAGGCGTTGGACGCCCATCTTCAATAACAAACATCCATTTGGTAGAGACATACATAAGCGACAACTTTCATCACAGCCCGGAAATAGACCAGCTTGCAATAGGTTATGTTTAATAGTCAAAAGGGGAGTGGTTAAATCGTTCACGGAGGAAACAAAACACTCATCATCAACAACGTTGACACCTTGGCCGTGTTTGAGCATTGGAGCCGTTATTATATTAGGTGTTTCTGGGGGATCAAACCCAATCTATTTCGCCTCGATAAGGTCTTGTACCTTATTCTTCAATGCCCAACAATTGTTTGTATCATGCCCCTGGCTTTCAGAATGATAGACATATCGACCATTCGGGTCGTAGCAAGGAGAAGCTGTATTGGGGTTCTTAGGAGCTTCCTTTAGGGTCACCAGATTGGACCTCAAAAGATGTGACAGAACTTGGGACAAGGTCATGTTGATTCAGGTGAATCGTCTCATGGGCGCCTCTGGCCTGCGTTAATAATTTCGCTGATTTGGTACAGGATTAGAAATCATAATAGCCCCTACCGTCGGGCGGTGTTCAGTTTTGTTTTGATTTTTGTGGTCATATGTAACACTGACCTCCTTCTTTCTGGTAAAGGATTTCTTCATTGTGCTCGAGGATACATCTCTTTGAATTTTGCCACTTTTTATACCGGCTTCTACCCGTTCACCAGTCATGATTAGTTCAGTAAATCCAACCGAGGAGCTTCCGATCAGATGGTTGAAGAATGGACCAGATAACGTGCCTAAGAACATATCCACCAATTCTCTGTCAGATAGAGGGTGTTGAACTCTTCCCGCGATATCCCTCCATTTTTGAGCATAGGTTTTGAAACCTTCACCAGTACCCATAGACATGCCTTGCAATTGTGTTCGAGTTGGAGTTAAGTCTGCATTATACTGGTATTGCTTGTAAAAAGCGGCAGCCAAATCTTCCCAACTACAAATATTGGTTCCTTCCAACTGATAGAACCAATCCAACTGCGTCCCTAACAAGCTTTCTTGGAATAAATGCACCCATTGGTTCCTATCAGCAGTATGGGGTTGAATCTTCCTGACGTATGACCTCAAATGTAGCTTTGGACAAGAGACTCCGTCATATTTAGCGAAAGTGGGGACCTTAAATTTCTGCGGGATGACAACCCCTGATACAAGTCCTAGCTCTTCAAAATCTAACCCGGGTACCCTATGGATCTCCATAGCATTGAGGTGATCCTCCAACTATTTGTATTTATCGTTAGCTGAAGGATATTGTTCTTCAGAGTAGTCCACTTCTTCCTCTTCTTCAGACTCTGGGTGGTCATTTACTTCCTTGTTTTTCCCTTCTTGATTGTCTTCTTCACCTGACGAGGTTGAGAAATCTAGAGTTTGCCTGGCTGGTCCTTTAAACCTTCTTCCCAAATTCAAAACACTGACTGGTTTCTTCGCTTTCTTTTTCTTCTCTTTGATCAGCAAAGTTTTCAAATCCCCTTGTCCTTTTGCCAGAGCCAAGAACACTTGTTGGAATTAAGCGTTCTGCGCTTGAAGATGCTTTACTGTCTGTTCAATATGCATCTCACTGAAATAAACAGTAGAAAGATAAGGAGACCTGTTGTAAGAAACATGTTTGTGTGATGATGAATTAAAATGCATATGCAAATGATTTCAAGGAAATTAGAGATTTAAATTTGCTTTTAGACAAAAAAGAACACACGTTGCATTAATAAATCCAAGTTTGAGTACATCATGCCTTTTTGGGCTTACAATGAAAGAAATAAAATACAAAAACTCCTAAGACAAAGAGGTTGAACGCATCCTCTTTGGCGCGATGTAGGCGTTCAGACTCCGCTCTTCATGAAGCTTCTTGGTGAGTTCCAGAACTTTCTTCTCAATGGCGTAGAATTGGGCTTCGAAAGTATCTCGTTCTTACTTTATCTGAATCCAATCCTTTTGCAAGTCTTCAAGAGAGGTAGGCATGTTGGGATGAAGGACAGTATACGGGATATCTCCTTCAATCATAGGCTCTATGATGACAGGGAGGATGGAGGGGTAAGGCATTGAGAGACTCTGAGCACGAGCTCGTACCCACCTAAGGTAAGGCTCATGGGGGATGGAACTTTTATGCCCTAATGTCTTATTGTCCACCTTGTTTACCATCCTCCAGGCTCGTATAAACCTCTGACGGTAGCCTTGATCGTTGCTTTCATAGTCAAACACCACACCTTGGATGAGCGCAACATGTGGACCATCTCTTCGTGCGTAACCAAATTATCGCAAAGCTAAGCAAGGGTTATAAGTGATACCTCCTCTAATGTCAAGCAGAGGGACATTAGAGAATTCCCCATAATGGTCGATGATAGTAATGTCCTCCAAGGATCGAGAACACCAGTGGATATCCAAATTTCTGAGTGACATCAGCCTATTAGACCACCTCAAACCTTGCTCGTTCTTCAAAACGGATCGGGGGAGATGTGAAACAAACCACATATCCAATAGAGGAGTACAACACATGAGGTTTCCTCTTCTCTTCATGGTGCGAGAGTGAAGAAAATTCAAGATATCTCCCAACAAAGTAGGCATTGGATTGTGAGATAAAAATATTTTGACAACACTCACATCTATAAGTTGGTCAGGATTTGGAAATAGTACCAACCTATAGATGAGAAGAGCCAAAATTTCTTCGAAAGCTCGTAAATCCAGATTGTTCTAACAGTCTTGAGCTTTTTCTAACAGGAACTTGGCTAGGAACCCTTTGACACCACTTCTTGTTTCCGAATTAGCCGTGACGTCGGATTGTTGTAAGTATAAAGCTCGGGAAACCTCTTCAAGGCTTGGGTCTCTTTCAGTACTGTTGAAAGGTAGTTGATCGAGAATAGTAATTCCCAAGAGTTGAGAGAATTTTTCCATAGTTGGTACAAGCTGGTAATCGGGGAAGGTAAAACAATGGTGCAAAGGCTCAAAGAACTAGAAAAGCACCTTCATCATATCTTCATCAAAGCTTGAGGTAACTAAATTGAGAATTCGTCCATGTCTTTTGGTGAACAGAGAATTCTCAGGGACCCTTGATGCTAACTCTATGAGCTGAAAAGGTACTCGTACAAGGTTGACTTAGATTGTATTCCTGCGAGTGGGAGTCATATCCTCAAAACAGAACAAAGATGAATCTTAAAATCCTTGAAATGGTTAGTCTAAAATGCTATGGTATGATGTCATGATGTTATTTACAAGCATATGCACAAGTTAAATCAAACAAATCCTTAGGTTTAGGCTTGCATGAGGTTTATAGGTAAGTACCCTCTTGAAATTTAGTTGGTTCAACCTGTCCTAGAAAGTAAACGGGTTCTAGGGAATCTCAACATCACAGATCTTTCTTCATCGGGCGTTGTTTCAATGAAAGCCTCTTTATTGGAAACCGAAATATCCTGAAAGTCCGATCTCAATGAGCGTAGTATCGAGTATCAACCAACTTCGGACTGTACCAAAGCCGACTACCTCACTACTTCCTAATGTCCAAGTTGTTCAAGTAAAGGTTCTAAAGTCAGTTAGTGCTTCGTGACACCATACAACGGCCGCGTATTCTCCTTGAATACTCAAGGGCTACCGATACCAACAAATGGGTCACACTAAGGTAGCTATTGCTTATACCATGTCGGTATACCCTGCACAGTTTCCACAACTTATTGCTACTTACCTAAAAGGTGCCCTAGATTTGGGTAGAGGATCAAAACAAACCCAAACAAGGAACCATAATATAAATCAAACAAATGAAACAATAAAAAGAAATTAAAGGTGATCTAGCCCTAAGGTAACCCCACTTTTAAGTAATCTCCCCAGCAGAGTCGCCAGTTTTGTAATACGGTGGAAGAACTGACTTTGGATATTTTGCGTTTGATTGCAATTGTTGCGGATAGTAAGAGTCGCCACTGACTTTTCTTTTATCCAATAAGGAAAGATTGAAAAGAACAGGAAAGACCTTTGAGATTGTTTTCTTGAGTTCGGGGGGTAGGTTATGAAAAGGGAAGGTATTAGCACCCTTTTCATTCGTAGTTTTCTACGGGCTCTTATTTGCTTGCTAGATCACTTGCTTTTATTTGAAAATGTGCTTGTGGTGTGGGTTTTGAAAGTATTTTGAAAACTTATTTGTAATGGTTCTCGTTTCTATAAGAACGCATACAAAGTGTTTGTCTTTTAAAAATGTTTCAAGATGAGAGTGTTGGTGTATAAAATGTTTTTGTTGTGAGCAAGAGAGCAACTAGGAGCAACCTACCTACTTAAAAGGTCTTAAACATTCTTTTCCTCCTCCTTTAGATGTTTCTATCTTACCATTGATTTGGTAAGAAGACTCATCGTTGGATGTGAAGGTACAAGCATGGGACGTTTGTATAGTCATAATAGCAATGTTGTGAGATGTCTTAGCATTTCTCTTGAGGGACTAAGATCATTTGTAAGGCAATATTCAAAGCGTCATCGAGGGACTATAATCTTGTATTTTAATTATTTTTGCCAAGACATCTCACATGCATAACATGACCATTTTTAGGCAACAAATGGAGTTAACCATAAGGGTGCATGTGTGAATAGTGTGTTTGATTTGCATGCATTTTGTCTTTGATTTTTGGGTTGTCTACTTGTTCTTTTTATCTTTCCATACATCTTAGTTACTAGCATTTATAAAAAAGCGATAAAAATGCAAGAAATAAAACCTACACTATTACAACCATATTAAATTGCATGGAAATATAAAGGAAAAAATAAAATAAATGCAAGAAAAATGGATACTTTGATTTGGGTTGAAACACCCTTCGATTCTGCATTTCCTGGCTTCCTTCAATTTGGATTCTGAAGTCAGTGGAGTCATACCCTTCGATTTGCCTTTCTATCTCCTTCGACTGAGGGCTGGAATCAAGATGGTCACGCCTTTTGCTTGGGCCTGGAAGTCAGCATAGCTCTGCCTTTCGCTTGAGGCTTGAAGATAGCAATGTTCTGGCCTTCGTTTAAGGCCTGGAGACAACAAGGTTCTAGCCTTCATTTGAGGCCTGGAGACAGCAAGGTTCTGGCCTTCGTTTGAGGCCCAGAAGCAGAAACACTCATGCTTTGCCACAGGTTCCTTACTGACTCTTTATAAGCATATTGGGTCCTCAGAGTATGATTCGAAAGGCTTGTGCAGCTAGCCAATCGAAGGGCACAACAAACCTGTCTTAAAGTCTAAAAATGCAATTTCCAAATATAACTACAATCCAGGGGTTATCATGAAAACTAAAGGGTCTCAAAGTCCAAAGCATAACTAAACTAAGGTTGAGTTTTCAACATACTGGCAGTCAGAATCGAAAGCTAAAACATAGTCTAGAAATGTTTACATTTTTCTTTATTGGCATATGCACATGATATTAAAATAGAATAGACTCAAGTTTGAAATAAAACTTACCTCTTGAAGTCCTTAAATAGAAGGGAGATGCAAGTGCTTTCTTTGATGGAAAATGAGAGTTCGTTTGGATCCTCCTAAGGCTAGTCTAGTTGCTACCTTGTGAAAGCAGTGACTGGGTCGAAAGAGGTTGTGTGAGTGAATCGAAAGATTTTTTTATCATAAGTGATGGGGTAACTCAAAAGCCTACTGTATGATAGTTGGGTGAGTGGTTCGAAGGGTGGTTTGATGGTTACTTGGAGGGTGAATCGAAGGTTTTTTCTTAGTGTTAGAAATGTTTGAAAAAGAATGTTGGGAAGTGTTTGAGAGTTTTTTTGAGAATTTTCACAAGTGTTTTCTTGCAATCCTTCAGGTGCCCCTAATATTTGTGGTGATGCCTCCTTTTTATAGATGGCTTGGGTTGATGCTTTGGGAGGGAAAACAAAAAGTTCAAACAAAAAGGATATGATGTATTTGTAGCTTTCGAGGGACAGTGTTTTATTGTCATTTTGGTGCAAGGAATAGGGCATCAATGTAGGACTGTTGTGCATCAGTTTTGGAGTTTTATGGCCAGTGTATCAGGCTTGATATTGGCAGTGCATGGGACTTAGTCAACAAGTACATTTGGAATCTCAACATTTTGTATTAACTCCCTAGCCTCTCCTTTCGACCAGACTTTTCAATAACCATCTCTTTTTTCAAATTGAAGTGTCATTCGAATGACTCCCATGGATATCCTTCGAAGGGGCCAAATTAATGATCTTGGGATGGGTCAGTAACATATGTCCTTCGATTGGGGACATCCAGACATGCCTGGAAAACTCTTAGAATGAAACACCATGGTTCTTTCTTCGCCTGAGGCAATGACATAGTGAAGAGTTTACATGTTTGAAACAGGCCATTTCTACAGGAGATCCTGCCCACTCAAATTTGCCTTCAAATGGACCATATGGCCAAACGAAATAATGTGTGCAGGAGGTTCCTGTCTTGTGTCCTTATGCAAATATGTTTAAACGAAAGCTTGTAAAAGAGGAGCCAGGTGCCTAAACGAAAGGCATGACAAAAGACTGGTGCTCAAATAATCACACCCCCAAGTGAAGGATGCGTACAAGGGATGGAGGTCTCAATCGAAGCTTGCAATGTTGAGAAAGTCATTGTCCCAAACGAAAGAGGCTTGTAGGGGAGAAATGTGTGATCGAAAGAAGGGAAAATGGGGGTTTTGGCCTCCTGAATCGAAGGACATCATCAAGAATCTTTTTTCCTTGTAAATTGAAGCTATATTAAAGGGAAATGTTGCCATGTCGAAGCTTCTAACAAAATGCTTCAAAGGGGACTTTGGCCTTGTGCACATTATTATGTAGGAAATTCTGCCTTGTATGTCTTAGCTAATACGCAGGGAAGATGTTGTGTGTCCAAACGAAAGACTTGCACAAACATTCAAACGAAGTCTAGCGCTACAACGAAGAAGGAAATGATCTTAGCCAAATGAGCCCAAAGCCTTAATCGAAGCATGAAATGAACTTTCCCCAAAGGAATCCAACGCCCAAACGAAAGATGAAACCAAGGCCAAAGTGTCCAATCAAAGGATGCAAAATTGAAAGGAACTTGCTTTTCCTTTAATTTTGTCAAAAATAGCGTTTTCATTTGTTTTGTCCTTTTTAGCAATTTCTTCCTTAATCTTAATGCTGAAAAATCCAAATATATTTGTGTAAGCTTGGATTTTGGGAATCCTTTGTGAGAATTGTCTTGAGGAATGAGAGGGAAAATTTTAGGGTACAACATAATGTTTAGGAACTATGCATTGAAGCATACCCCTGGAGCGGTCGACGCATAGATCTTGCACTCTGTCATGTGGCACCTTCGGGAATGCTCAGGTCGAGTCACCCTTCTGCATAGGTCGACACATGGATCGTGAACACTGTCATATGGCACTTTTGGGAATTCTTAGGTCGAGTAACCCTTTTGCATAGGTCGACACATGTCTTGTATACACTTTCATATGGCACTTACGGGAATGCTCAGGTCGAGTCCCCTGTTGCATAGGTCGACCATTCGCTCGTAAAAACTGTTTTTCAGTATGTTAGTTTGGGTCTTGACCTTAGATAACATATATATACTTGTTTGGTTATATCATTTGGTTTTAACAATATAAGTGAAATATATACACAAGGTACTCATCATATTCAACCTCTCACTCATTCATTGACAACTACACATAATAATGTTTATCAATCAAGGTGCGGAGCGTGTGTTGACAACATCCAAAGTAGAAGATTGCGATCTTGTTCGGGTTGAGTAATTGTGGGTTTTCTTGAATAAAATTTGAGGGTTTTGTCCTCCAAGATCATTGGGATTTGGGGGTTTTTGACAATTCTTTTCTTCATCAAATTCAGTCGTGCTTAAGAGATTGAGGAACTATGGGTTCGCTCAACAAGGTAGCTACAATCGGAGAATTTTGAAGGAAGAATTGGGGTCATCATCTTGTGATCAAATCATCCAAGAAGAGGGTTTGAGAAACGGTTTGGGTTCTCAACAAGGTAGCTACAATCGGAGGTTTATCGAAGATTGGTGACATACTTGATTCAAATTGAATCAAGGGAAGAGAGGAGCTTAGTTTTCAATTCAACATATTGGGTTTGAATTGTGGTGACTATTTTCTATCTCTTGTATAAGCTTTGCAATCATAATAGCAATTATCCTAATTCTAAATTCTAGAATTAGAGGCAGACGTACCCCACACGAGGACGACAGGGGGAACTGCCTTAACAAATCGCGTGTCATTTTTCTTTCTCGCCTGTGATACGATGGCCGAATTAACTTGGGTGTTTTGTGTTTTATCGCAAATGTTGCGGTTAGCAAGAGTCGCCGCTGACTTTTCTTTTATCCAAAACGAAAGGCTGAAAAGAACAGGAAAGACCTTTGAGATTATTTCTTGAGTTCGGGGGGTAGATTATGAAAAGGGAAGGTGTTAGCACCCTTTTCATCCATAGTTATCTATGGGCTCTTAGTTGCTTACTAGATCACTTGCTTTTGTTTGAAAATGTGCTTTATGCGGTTCTTGAAAGTATTTTGAAAAGGCGTCATTGTTTAGGCAAACTTTGTAACAGTTCTCGTTTGTAAGAACGTATACAAAGTGTTGAGCTTTTGAAAATATTTCATGTTTGGAAAAGGTTTTGAAAGTGTGTTGATGTTTGTTTTTAAAATAAGCAAGGAGTGTTTGATTTGAAAATGAGAAAGCAACTAACAAAAATCTACCTACTCAAAAGTCTTAGTTCATTTCTTCCTTTTCTTTGATATTGCTATCTTACCATTGGTTTGGTAAAAAGCCCTATCTTTAGATGTAAAGGGGCGGGCGTGGGTCATCGTATAGCTATGATAGCAATGTTGTGAGATATCTAAGCAATTATTTTTGAGGGACTAAGATCATTTTGAAAGGCAACATTTGATAGCGCCATCGAGGGACTATGATCTTGTATTTTTTATTGATTTTTGCTAAGATATCCCACATGCATAACATGGCCATTTTGATAAGGCAACAAAGTGGAATTACCCTAAGGGTGTAAGTGTGCAAGTGTGTTGATTTACATGCATTGTTTTGTCTTAAATTAGGGTTTGCTAACTTGTTGATTTTAGTCTTTCCATACAAACCCTAATTACTAGCATTTATATAAAGCGATAAATTGCGGAAAGTAAAAATTACTAAGCTATTACATCATTAGGGGAGGGGGTGTACAAATTTACAAATGGGGGATTTGCAAGAAAATTAAATCTAATTAACTATTACAACCATATTGAATAAATGTACAAGAATTGAAAAAATAATGTACAAATGAAAATAAAAAAGAAATGATTTTTGTTTGGTTTTCATGAAAGGGTTTTAACCTAATTAACTAAAAGAACTAATTAACTAAAATAAGAAAATTAAAAATAAGTTAGTAAAAGAAAACAATTTTTTTAGGGTTTGGCTTGTGAAAAGTTTTAATTAAATTAAATTAGCATAAAAATTAATTAACTAAAAGAAAACCTAAGTTCTAAGCTAATTTTTAATTAAAATAAAATAAATTAAACCTAAGTCTAATTACTAATTTATTTAATAAAAGAATTAAATTTGTTTAAGAAAATATTTTTGTGTCCTTTTGGTTTATAAAGAAAAATAAAATAAAAAGTATAAGCATTTTTTAAATATGCAAATAAATAAATAAAATATTTTTTGAGACTTTTTACTAATAAAAATAAAAATAATAATAATATTAAAAAGAAAATAAAATAAGAAGAAAAAAAAGTCAGGAGGGTGTGAAATTTATTTAAGGTGTATGGAAGTAGAACAGTTTTGTTTTAGTTTGGGCCCGACATGATTTTTGGTCAGGTCAAAGAGAAAAATAAATAAAAATGTGAAGTGGACTGTGTTGTTATGGCAATCAGGGGGGTCAGATTGAGTAAAAAATACAAGGCTCGGGAGGGGAAGGCCCAAGCGTGCTGATTCAAGCAAAAAATGGGGAAAATATGAAAAAATAGGCAAAAGGGTACCACTGGGGCTCGAACCCAGGTCCCATAGGTAACAGGCGCGCGCTTTAACCACTGGGGTGGTGATACATCCGTTAACTTAACCAAAACAATAAATATGTAACATAAATCTAGCCCTGAATGTACTTCATCTTCAACCTCCAGCCAAAGGATCTGTAACTTATTCATTTCTCATCCATTCACAAAACTTCCAACATCAAACTTGTTAGAAATTTTCTCGCGATTCTGAATATGTAAATAACTTAAGCTAATTCTCAAAGATGGGCATGAATTTCTAACAGTACCAAATTCTGACCTAAATATTTTCAGAGGTTCAAACTCAAAATTCTCCCTACTCAAGCAACATAAATGAAATCTATGGACATGCATAGTTTCAGGGCAATGATGTCTACATTTTATCTTCACAAATGCAAGCCTAACAATTCCTAAATATAAAGATAGAATTTCAAGAAAAATACCTCAAAATTGGAAATCGTGAAATGAGTTTGAGCTTGTTTCAAGTGATGGTGATGATCAGGTTAGCTTCCTTGAGCCTCTAGGAAGCTAATGCAATGCTAAGCTTGAGTTGAGAGTGGCTGAAATGGCCTGGAGAAGTCCAACATTAATGCTCTATTTTTGGTTATGGAAGATGATGGAAATGGAGTTACAGTCTGCAAACAGGGACAAAGATGGTTTGTATTTGGTATGAGGAAGCTTTTGAAACTAATAGACCAAGAAATGCACTAGTGGTTTTGGAGATTGAAGTTCAAAGTCAGAAATGACACAAAATGGAGGTTTTGTGCAATCTGAGTTTTCAGGGAGTTTGGGAGTGCTTTCAATCCTGTGTTAGCTTGAAAATAACTTGTATAGTTATATGAAAAAAGGTTAGAGCACTTGAGGTGGTTATAAGTACACTATATAGAGTTATGGCTATTATGATACGGTGGGAGAAATGACTTGAGGGTTTTGCGTTTGATCGCAAATGTTGCGGTTAGTAAGAGTCGCCACCAACTTTTCTTTTATCCAAAAGGAAAGATGAAAAAGCACAGGAAAGACCTTTGAGTTTGTTTCTTGAGTTCGGGGGGTAGATTATGAAAAGGGAAGGTATTAGCACCATTTTCATCCATGGTTTTCCATGGGCTCTTAGTTACTTGCTAGATCACCTGCTTTTGTTTGAAATTGTGCTTTGTATGGTTTTTTGAAAGTATTTTGTAAAGAGGCCATTGTTTAGGCAATCTTGGTAATGATTCTTGTTCGTAAGAATGTATACAAAGATGTTTGAAATTGAAAATGTTTTCAATTTTGTAAGATGTTTTGAAAGTGTATGTGATTGTTTTGAAAATAGCAAGGGTGTTTTTTTTGAAATGGAGCAAGTAATTAGGAGCAATTTACCTACTCAAAAGTCTTTCTTGTTTATTTTCTTTTCCTTTGACATTGTTGTCTTACCATTGATTTGGTAAGCAAACCTATCTTTGGATGTTAACGGGACGGGCGTGGGTCATCGTATAGCCATGATTAGCAATGTTGCAAGGTATCTTAGCATTATTTTTGAGGGACTAAGATCTTTTTGTAAGGCAACTTTGAATAGCGTCATCAAGGTACCATGATCTTGTATTTGTTTGTTTTTGCTAAGATACCTTACATGCGTAATATAGCCATTTTATAAGGCAACCAAGTGGAGTTTACCCTAGGGGTGCTTGTGTGCAAGTGTGTTGTTTTCATGCTTGTTTTTGTCTTGAATTAGGGTTTTCTATTTGATTGATTTTATCTTGCCATACAAACCCTAATTACTAGCATGTTATGTAAAAGCGATAAATTGCAAAATTTAAAGTTACTATGCTATTACAACATTTGTGGGATTGCAATAATGTAAACCTAATTAATCTATTACAACCAAATTGAATTTGTACAAGAATTGGAATAAATAATATACAAGATGAATTAAATATGTAAGAATTATAAATGCAAAGAAAAAGATTTTTGTTTGGTTTCTTAATATGAAGGAGGTTTTGACCTAAAAAAAAGTAATTAAATTAAATTAAACTTAAGTTAAATAAAGAAATTAATTAAGAAAAAGATTTTTTAAATGAAACCCTAAATCTATTTTTTAATTGATTAAAGGAAAGTAAGTTTTAAAGAAAAAAGTATTTTTATATTTTTATATTTTTTGTCTTGAAAATAATATGGTGTTATAAAATATTTTTTAGTCTTTTTGATATTAAAAATATATTTTCATTAGTATAAAATAAATAATATTTTAGTTTTAATTAAAACTTTACAAGGAAATTAATAAAAGTAAATAAAGCACGATAAAAAAAATATTTTTTATGTGAAAAAATAATTAAATTATGTCAAAATATAAATCTATATTTTTTATGCTTTTTTATGATTTTTTGGTATTTTTGAAAATATATTTAAAAAGAAAAAGAAATAAATAAATAAAATAAACATAAAATGGGCCATGGGGTGTCACAAGTAAACAGGGGCTATGTTAGCAAAATAAAAAAGAGTGTCAGGCCCAAAGGGCCCAGCGCCTGCAAACAGAAATAAAAAAATGTCAAAAATGGGAGGAAAAAAAAGCAAAATGGTCTCGTTGGGGCTTGAACCCAGGACCATAGGGTGAACAAGCGCGCGCTTTACCACTGGGGTGGCTATACATCCGTTTATGTAGACAAAACCGTAAATATATAAGGCAAATCCAGTCCTGATGACTTCATCTTCAACCTCCAGTCGGTGTACCTGTAACTTCTTCATTTCTCAACAAAAATGGAAAGTGACAAAATGAAAGTTGTTGCATTCTTCCTCACGATTCTAACCATGTAAATAACTAAGGCTGAAAGTCAAAGATAAGTGAGAATTTCTTTGGCCCTAATTTAAACCCTAAAAATTTCAGAAACTTCAACTCTAAAATTCTCTAAGCTCAAGCCATATAAATGCAAACTATGGATATGTACAGCTTCGTGGCAATGAGGTCTACATTTTATCTTCACAAATGCAAGCCTAACAATGCCTAAGTAATGAGATAGAAGTTCAAGAAAAATACCTCAAAACTGGAAATCATGAAATGCAAATGAGCTTGTTTTAGTCAGTGTTGATGATCAGGTTAGCTTCCTTAGACCTCTAGGAAGCTAATGCAATGGCTGGCTTGAGTTGAGGATGGCTAGAATGGCCTGGAGAAGTCCAACTGTGATGCTCTGTTTTTGGTTATGGGAGATAGGGATGATGGTGTAACAGAAATGAAACAGGTACAAGGATGAGTTAGTCTTGATGCAAGGAAGCTTTAGAAACTAAAAATCCAAGAAACGCACGAGGGAAATGTGAGTTTGGTATGAAAAGTCAGAACTTGCACAACAATGGTGTTTTGGGACAATTTCTGGCTAGAGGGAGTTTGAGTGAGTTTTAGGGGCTTCTTTCTCTTGTGTCAACTTGCAAATAGTGTGTCTATTTATAAGCAAGAGGTTTGGAGACTTGTAACAACTCAGGATTTGAATTTGCATCCTTAAGCCAAACATGTGATTTTTGAGAAAACAAGTTTCAATGCTTGTGTACTTTCTAAGGTGGAGTAGTTCATGCTTTAAATAAGTTTGTTTCTGACTTTTTGGATGGAGTGTGATCAGAGGGAACAAGTTAGAGGCTCAAGAATGACTTTATGCAAAAAGCTTGCTTTACAAGAAGGAAAGTGTTCACTTTGTGCCATTAATGGAAATGCAACTTGGATAATAGCTCATTTGCTTGGATCAAAACCTTAACAGCTGTGTAAGAATTTAATTAAGGAGTGACAAACAAGTTTGAGGCCTGCAAAGCAAAGATTATGCAGCCTAGCATGGATTTGCATTTGTGTTCATCATGAAAATGACCTAAATTCAAGTGACGAAACCCTAATTTCATCTCTTCGATTCTCCTTGATCAAGAATGATCTCAAGGAGTTCTTTGACATTTTGGAAATCTTTCAATGTGATATACAAATCATCTTTGAATTTATTTTGAAGATTCCCCTGGAACCATGTGAAAAATTGCCATGAAGTTAGGTAAAAAATCTGCCTAACTAGGGCAAAATTTCACTAAGTTATTTTTAGTTCATGAGCATGTATTCACAAAATTATAACTTGAGATCCAAGCATTTTTATGAGAAGTTGTGTGAAGAAAATTTGTATATTTCATGGAGATATACAACTTTCATTTTGGAAGTTTCTCTTGAATCACTTTGCATCATGGTGAAAATTTGGCTCAAAGTTGTGAAAAAATAAGAAATTTTCTATACTTAGAAAATTTTCCAAGTTAAGAAATTTCAACTTTTCAAAATAAAATCTTGAATTCTTGATTTCTTGGTGAAAAAGTTTCATGTTTTGATGAATTATGATCTTTGGCATTTGATTTTAACCAAAAAGTCAAAGTTTGACTTTTCAGTATACAATTGACTTTTGATCAGTTGACTGAAAAATTCATCTGTCAATCCAATGGACTTGTGGTGTTTTGAACCATGTCATTAGGTCAAAGTGATGCAATTGGACTCTTGAGATCATGCCTTAACTCAATGGATCATTTGCTAGGTCAAAAACCAGAAATTGCCCTTTTCCAATCAAAACCCCAATTTTGACCATTTTGCCCTTTTGATGATTTGATCAAATTTCTTGAGGAATTATGGTCCAAACTTGATAAAATGATACATATGAGTCTAAAATGTTGATGTGGATAAAAAATTATGAAGTTTGACTGTAAATTGGCTATGGTTGACTTTTTCCCCAATACAGTTGATTTTTTAGGTCAACTGTTCAATTGACTGATCAAAAGTGTGATCCAAGGCTTGAAACTTGTCATGAGTAATCTTGGAGGTTCATAATGATCCATGAAAGTCCTATGGAGCATTGATAGTTCAAAAATCCTTGTGCAATCTCAAACCCTAATTTTCAGTCATCAGTGCTTGAGGAGGTGTCTTGAGCTGATCAAACTCTAGTGCAGTCTTGAACTCAAGGAGATCTTGTGAGCAAATTCTTGATAAGTAAGAGGGTAAATTTTGGGGTACAACAGCTTCCCCTATTCAATCTTCTTAAGCCTGAAGAGTTAGACTAGCGAGTTTTGCCATTCGTGACTCGAAGGTGGAAGATGATTGGACACTAGAGTGCCCAGAAATTTGCACTTGGTGATGTGAGAGTTTAGGGAATGGGCTTAAAGATGCCATTTGGAGAGGTTCTAAAAATTTGTTGGAGATGGGCTTGTAGATGCCATCCAAAAGTGATTGTTGAATTGTAATTTGTAAGTTGAAAGAACGAGTACTAGAATGGCGTCTGTGTCTGGAGCGTATCTGTATTTTATCTAGAGTCTGAATCTGAATGAGTATCAGGATGGCATCTGTGTCTGGAGTGTATCTGAACTATATCTGAGAAGTTGAATCTGAATGAGTATCAGGATGGCATCCTTGTCTGGAGCGTATCTGAACTGTATCTGAGAAGTTGAATCTGAATGAGTATCAGGGTGGCATCTGTGTCTGGAGCGTACCTGAACTGTATCTGAGAAGTTGAATCTGAATGAGTATCAGGATGGCATCCGTTCCTGGAGCATATCTGAACTGTATCTGAAGATTGTTGAATCTACATGAGTATGATGATGGCATCCGTGTCTGGAGTGTATCTGAACTGTATCTGAGAAGTTGAATCTGAATGAGTATTAGGATGGCATCCCTGTCTGGAGCGTATCTGAACTGTATCTGAAAATTTTGAATATTTGTTAATGGTAATTATTAACCTTATCCTGAAACGGGTAAAATGTTAAATAAAACATAATGCTTATGTTGTATGAAATGCATAGTATAAATGCATTTGTATTATCAATGTTTATGATATATGGATGCAATGCATGCATATATGAGCTAGTTTGATGCGCTGTTGTTGGACTGGGGAAAATAAATCCTTGGCTGCTGTTGAGGATATGTAAGTCTTCATGTTTTGAAGTCAAGATGTTGATGAATTTTTTCTTAGAGAAATAAACTCTGTTGTAAGGGAAATGTCATATACTGCTTGTAAAATTCCATTGGGGAATCCTGAGGAATTTTGACGACTTCTACTGGGGAGTGATAACTGGGAGTTTTGTTCCGCTGGGGATTAAATGACATACTGTGGGGATTTCTTATGGAATAGCCTAGAGGTATTTCCCTATCCATTCAACCCATCAGTAATTTCCTTTTTTCATTTTGTTTATTTGTAAACAGTAATTATGTTCAAATGCATATGTTCAATAATGAATCATTGGACGTTTTTTGCAAACAAAACACAAGCGTAAAGAAAAACAGATAGTTTTTGCACTTTCAAAGAGATATCTTCGTATTGACTTTGAGTAAGTATTTTTGTACAGGGAGACAAACATTCTAGTAAGAGAATGTCGTCGTAAAAAAGAATGAAAATTTCAATACAAAGAAAAGATAGCTATGTGTTAAAAAAATTCCATGGGGTTCCCATTCTGCTATAGCCTTCGTATCTCCGAGCGTCTTGTCTATTTGTTGCCTTGTTCGAAGCTGATTGAATTGATCAGAACTGTTGAATTTGTTAGTTGAAGCTAAAGGTTGTTCGTAAGGTGATCCAACGGGACACAGTCATACGCTTTACATTCCCTAACTTTTTCCTGGACCACCCTTTTGGGTTTTCAGTCCACCGGGAAACCCTTTCTTGCCCAAGTCTCCCTTTCGGGTTTTTAACTTGCCGGGTGTACAAATTTTTTTGTTTTATCCCTAATTTTTTCCCGAACCTTTTTTTGGTTCGCTGGATGCCCTTGTTTTGCCTAGGTATGTCAACCTAGCGGGTCTCTTATGCGTAGTATCTTTTGACTATGTCCGCATTCGTAGGATGTGGCAGGTCGTCACCATCCATGGTGGTCAAGATCATTGCCCCACCAGAGAAAATTTTTTTGATTACAAATGGTCCTTCATAGGTAGGAGTCCATTTGCCCCTAGGATCACCTTGTGGCAGTATGATGCGTTTGATCACCAGATCTCCAACTTGATACACTTGGCATTTGACCTTTTTGTTGAAAGCCTTGATAATCCATTTTTGATACATTTGACCATGGCAAACAGTAGTAAGTCTCTTCTCATCAATCAAGTTCAGTTGATCAAGTCGAGTCTGGATCTAGTCATCTTCGTTCAGCCCTGCATCCTTCATAATTCTCAGAGAGGGGATCTGGACCTCGATAGGCAAGACAACTTCCATGCTGTAAACCAGATAATAGGGTGTTGCCCCGGTTGATGTGCGAGCCATGGTACGATACCCGTGTAGAGCGAATGGTAACATCTCATGCCAGTCTTTGTATGTGACTGTCATTTTCTGTATGATCTTTTTAATATTTTTATTTGCAGCTTCGACAGCATCATTCATCTTTGGCCGATAGGGAGAAGAATTGTGATGCTGAATCTTGAATTGCTCGCACAATGCGGTGATCATAGTGTTGTTGAGATTTGTACCATTGTTAGTGATGATCCTTTCCGGGATACTTGTATCGGCAAATGAGATTTTGCTTGATGAAACGGGTAACAACATTCTTAGTAACGGAAGCGAAGGAAGCTGCCTCCACCTATTTTGTAAAATAGTCAATGGCCACTAAGATGAAGCGATGTCCATTGGAGGTTGTCGGCTTGATTTCCCCAATCATATCAATCCCCCACATAGCAAAGGGCCAAGGAGCCGTCAAGACATTCAGAGGAATCGGAGGTATGTGCATCTTGTCAGCATAAATCTGGCATTTATGGCAGGTCCGAGAGTGTTGATAGCAATCTGCTTCCATGGTAGACCAGTAATATCCTGCTCGTAGGATTTTCTTTGCCATCGTATGCCTATTGGAATGGGTGCCAAAAGTGCCTTCATGCAATTCAGCCATGATCCTTTCAGCTTCAACTTTATCTACGCACCGAAGTAACACGAAGTCATGATTGCGTTTGTATAGGATGTCATTACTAAGGAAGAATTTAGCAGAGAATATCCTTAAGAACTTCTTATCATTGATCGAAGCTCCTTATGGGTATTCT
This sequence comes from Vicia faba, assembly GCA_948472305.1. Classification (NCBI taxonomy): domain Eukaryota; kingdom Viridiplantae; phylum Streptophyta; class Magnoliopsida; order Fabales; family Fabaceae; genus Vicia; species Vicia faba. Next base: position 457,883,439 of record OX451735.1, on the reverse strand, counting down.
TGGGTCTCGAGATACCTCTTGACTTCGTGAAACCAAGGCTGGTCCGCTACTTCTTCAGTATTGATCCCGTGACAGTATGCTGGTTCCTCCATTCGTTCAATGGTGATCTGGGGAGCCTTGTTATCCCAATTAAGTTTAAACATAGATGACATTGTGGCTAGAGCGTCTGCTAGCTGGTTTTCTTCTCGCGGGAAATGCTCGAAGGTAATCTTCTCAAAATGTGGTAGCAATGTCAAAACATGTTCTTTGTAAGGGATAAGGTTTGGGTGTTTGGTGTCCCATCCCCCTTTGATTTAGTTGATAACCAAAGCTAAGTCTCCGAATACATCCAAGGATTTGATCCCCACGTCTATGGCAGCTCTGAGACCGAAGATGCACAATTCGTATTCTGCCATGTTGTTCGTACAGTTGAAGCAAAGTCTGGAAGTAAAGGGAGTATGACACCCTTCTGGATATGAGTACAACACCAATACCATTGTTGAGTGCATTGGACGCTCCATCAAAGAACAAGGTCCATCGGGATCCTTGTTCAGGTCCGTCATATGTCCTGAATTCTTCACAGTTGTCTAATGTCATGATGTCTTCATCCGGAAATTCCAATTTCATGGACTAGTAGTCTTCCACAGCTTGGTGAGCAAGGCGATCGGCTAATACACTGCCCTTTATTGCTTTCTGGGTAGTATATTGTATGTCATATTCCGTCAGAATCATCTGCCATCTTGCTATTCTCCCAGAAAGAGCAGGCTTCTCGAAGATATATTTTATCGGATCCATTTTAGATATCAACAAGGTAGTATGAGCCAACATATACTGTCTTAGCTAACGAGCATCCCATGCTAGAGCGCAACAAGTTTTCTCGAGCAGTGAATATCTGGTTTCACAGTCGGTAAACTTTTTGCTCAGGTAGTAAATAACATGCTCTTTTCGGCCAGACTCGTCATGCTGCCCCAATACACACCTCATCGAGTTTTCTAAAACAGTCAGATACATGATCAACGATCTTCCCTCGACTGGTGGCATCAACACAGGAGGCTCTTGTAAGTATTCTTTAATTTTGTCAAAAGCAACTTGGCATTCATCATTCCATTTGACTACTTGATCTTTCTTCAACAGTTTTAAGATTGGTTCACAAGTAGCTGTCAGGTGAGAGATGAATCTGGCAATGTAGTTCAAACGTCCTAAGAACCCTCTGACCTCCTTCTCAGTACGAGGAGAAGACATCTCTTGTATCACTTTAACTTTGGCAGGATCTACTTTAATACCTTTGTTGCTGACGATAAAACCTAAGAGTTTACCATACCGTACCCCAAATGTGCATTTGTTTGGATTCAACCTTAGCTTGTACTTCTTTAGTCTCTCAAATAGTTTTTGTAAGTGGTCAAGATGCTCTTCCTCTATTTGAGATCTGGCTATCATATCGTCCATGTAGACCTCTATTTCGTGATGTACCATGTTGTGAAATAGGGCTACCATGGCACGTTGGTAAGTTTCCCCAACATTCTTCAATCCGAATGGCATTACCTTATAGCAGAAAGTGCCCCAATGCGTGACAAAGGTTGTTTTCTCCATGTCCTCAAGCGCCATTTTGATTTGGTTGTAACATGAGAATTCGTCCATGAAAGGAAAACACTTTGTGTTGTGCTGTATTGTCAACTAGGATATCAATGTGGGGAAGTGTAAAATCATCCTTAGGGCTTGCCCTATTCAAATCTCTGTAGTCCATATATATTCGCACCTTGCCATCTTTTTTGGGCACGGGAACAACATTGGCAACCCATTGGGGATAAGAGGTGACAACCAATAATCCAACGTTGAATTGCTTCATGACCTCTACTTTAATCTTTTCTGACATATCCGGCCTCATTCGACGAACCTTTTGCTTTACTGGAGGACAGTCTTCTCTTGTAGGCAAACGATGTACCACAATATCTTCATCAAGTCCTAGCATGTCTTCATACGACCAGGAAGAGACTTCGACATAATCGTGTAACAAGTGAATCATGCGCTTCTTGATACCGGGTTCCAGATTGGCACCCACTTTGACCTCTTTTTTGTTCTCTTTGGTACCTGGATTGATCGTATCCATGGGTTCCTCGTGAGGCTGAATAGTTCTCTCTTCTTGTTGTAGCAGTCAGGCAAGTTCCCCTGGTACTTCACAATCTTCCTCACCTTCGTCTTCGACTTGGTAGATTAAATTCTCAGAGTCACAAAAGGCCATAGCAGTATCGTTATCCATGGGATCCCGAATGGATATATACCTGCACTGTGAGTGTGTGTAAGGGTATAGATATCTTTGAAAGAAAGTAAAATGTAAAATAAAAAACAATGAGCACAAAAGTTTGTATGTGAAAACGTCCATGATTCATTGATGTCATATGAAAAATGAGATGATAACCCTTACAAATGGACCATTGTGCCTCAGGTAAGACACAAGGTTTTAAGAGGGAGAATTGTTTTGAATATTATAGATCCAACAAAATGTAAAGACAAATTACTGAGGGATAAAAGTGATCGGGACGAAGTCTCTAGCCTCCCAATTGCTGAGCCCTCCATTGACAGTCAGGAAGATCCAATCCTCTAGGTTGCAGCCATATTCACCATCTTCTACTGCGTTGACTTCACGGTTGCTAATCCTCAAGGGTGGCTCTCCAGCACGGGCACGACGTACAGCCTTTTGAGCGCTTGAAGTGAAACCCAGGCCAAACTTGTCAGACTTATATGGGATATCTGGGAGTTTTCCCCAGATAGTGAACCCTCCTTCTTCTACTACTGCTTTGGCATCCTTCAGCGGCGACATCCAGAGTGGAGGCCTTGTAATCTTGGGAACAACCTTGGTCACTGCCACCTCTTGGGGGACCTCTTCAAAGTGTTGAAATGGATTTTCAATGAATTCACCATCTAATTCCACATATCTGGAGGAATTGAGATGGCTGATCATGTATTCCTCCTCTCCATGGACGGTGATAATCTTCCCTTGAACTGGATACTTCAGCATTTGGTGTAACGTAGAAGTAACAGCGTCAGCATTGTGGATCCATGGTAGGCCTAGCAAGCAGGAGTATGAAGGGCGGATGTCCATCACATAAAAAGTTGAATTGAAAGTTTGGGTTCCAACCTTTATGGGAATGTCTACTTCCCCGTGCACCATCCTTTTCGAGCCGTCAAAATCCCTTACTACTATGTTACTTGGCTTCAAAGTCAACCCCTCATAGTCAAGTCTATCAAGAGCTTTTTTGGGTAGTACATTCAGAGATAAGCCAGTTTCCACCAAAACATGAGCCAGAGTTGTGCCCCTACATTCCACTGAGACATGCAATGCCTCATTATGCTTCCTTCCCTTTGGTGTCAGATCAGCATCTGAAAAACCTAAACCATTGTCCGTAGTTAGGTTAGCTACGCAGTTTTGAAACTGATCGGCAGACGTCTCTTGAGGTACATGGGCGGTTTTTACGAACTTCACCAAGGATTTTGCATGTGCCTCGGAGCATAGTAGCAATGCCAGCATGGAGATTTTAGTGGGAGTTTTCCACAGTTTTTTAACTACATCGTAGTCGCTTCTCTTTATAATTTTTAGGATCTCCTCCATTTCTTTCTTGGAGGTCTCAAGGATAGTCAATGACTGAGCCTTCGTCCGGACAGGCTCAATCATAACACCTTTTCCTCGTGTCTCAATTAATTCGGCAGCAGGAGTGTCAGTCGGAATGATTATAGGGATTGTAATGGCTTTGTCAATTGGAGTATTGTTGGAGATAATTATGGGTGTGGGAGTAACCTTTGGAGCAGCCACAGGGATGATTATTGGTCCAGAAATTGCTTTTGGGGGAGCAATTTCTGGAGAAAAGATCCTACCACTTTGGGTAATTTTGCTAGTTCCCGCAATGTTACTCATGTCGGAGTTGACCTTCTTGGAGCTTGAATATTCGACGGATGGCCAGTCCTGCTTGATACCATGGTAATAGACATCCCCTCCATAATTCCATGGTATGGTTTTGTCTGATGAGTATAGGACTAGTCCAGGCATTGTGATTATTAAAGGAACTGCTTTCGGAACTGATGTAATTCTAACGGGTCTTTTGGTGGAGACCCTAGAAGAATTGAAAGGAGTTACTTTTGGAACTGATGTAATTCTAACGGGTCTTTTGGTGGAGACTCTGGAAGAATTGGCGGAAATGGTAATGATAGAAACATCTTCAAAAGGAACAGGTGGAACATAAGTTTTCTCGAATAAAATTTCTTTGTTATCTATTAGGCATTGAACGCCTATTTTCAATCAAAGGACAATCGGTTGGGGAGGACAAATAGAGATGGAAAATTTCACCATAGCCCGGGAACACACTGGCATTCAACAAATTCATTTTAATGGTTAGCAGTGGGGTCATGAGTTCATCAATTGAAGTAACAAACAATCCTTCTTCAACGGCATTGGTATTGTGGCCATGTCTGGGCATAGGGGCAGAAATGACATTTGGCTTTTCAGGCGCATCGAACTCAATTTCTTTCGCTTCAATGAGGTCTTGTATTTTTTTTCTTTAGAGCCCAACAGTTATTAGTATCGTGACCAGGACTTTCAGAGTGATACGCGCAATGAGCATTGGGATGATAATGAGGAGATGTTGTATTGGGGTTTTTCGAAGCTTCTTTCAAGGTCACCAAGTTGGATCTTAGTAGATGCGGTAATACTTGAGACGGGGTCATGTTGATTCTGGTGAATTGCCTGACTGGCCTTTCCATCCTTGGTTGATTATTTCTTTGCTGATCAGATGTAGGCTTTGGGATCATAACAACCCCCACCATTGGTCGGCGTTCGGCCCTATCTTGGTTTCTCTGCGGGTACACGACATCCACCTCTTTCTTTCCGATAAAGGGCTTCCTTACAGCTGTAGAAGAAGATGTGTCTTTCTGAATCTTTCCATTCTTTATACCGGCTTCTATCCTCTCTCCGGTCAATATTAGTTCAGTAAAGCCTGCAGATGAACTTCCGATTAAATGATTGAAGAAGGGACCAGACAAAATGCCCAAGAACATGTCCACCAATTCTCTTTCAGATAGAGGGGGTTGAACTCTTCCATCCAAATCTCTCCATTTCTATGCATAGTCCTTGAAACCTTCATTGGAAACCATGGCCATGCTCTGGAGTTGAGTACGGGTAGGCGCTAGATCAGCATTATACTGATATTGTTTGTAGAAGACTGCAGCAAGATCTTCCCAATTGTGAATGTTGGCTCTTTCTAGTTGGTAAAACCAGTCAAGTTGAGTTCCAGACAGACTGTCTTGGAAGAAATGCACCCATAGGTCTTTATCAGTGGTGTGGGGTTGGATTTTCCTCACATATGACCGGAGATGCATTTTAGGGCATGAAACTTCGTCATATTTAGCGAATACAGGTGCTTTGAATTTCGGAGGAATCACAATCCCCGACACCAAACCCAATTCCTCAAAGTCCAAGCCAGACACCTTTTGGATTTCCATTGCATTCAAATGCTCTTCGAGATGTTTATACTTGTCATCAACTGGAGGGTATTGTTCTTCAGAGTAGTCTTCTTCTTCCTCTTCCTCCTCCGATTCTGTCGGGACAACTGTTTCCTTGCCTTTACCATCTTGGTTGTCTCTTTCACCGGATATTGTTGCAAAGTCTAAAGTCCTTCTTGTCTGCCCATGAAATCTTCTTCCCATGTTTAAGACTCCGGTTACCTTCTTTGTTTTCTTTTTCCTCTCTTCAGCCAGCAAAGTCTTCAATTCTTCTTGTCCCTTGGCTAGGGTTAGGAGCAATTGTTAAAACTGTGTATTCTGAGCTTGAAGATCTTTCACTATTTGCTCGAGATCCATCTTACTGAAATAAATAGTAGAGAGATGAGGAGACTTGTTGCAAAATACCTGCTTATGTTATGATGAATGGTATATGCATATGCAATGTTTTCAAGGATTTCAAAGATTTAAATTTATTTTAGACAAAAAGGAAACACACGTTATATTAATAAGATAAAGTTTGAGTACATCAATGCCCCTTGGGCAAAATAATACAAAAGCTCTAAGATAGAAAAGTAGTGTGCATCCTCTTTGGTGCAATGTAGGCATTGAGAGTATGTTCCTCATGAAGTAGCCTAGTGAGTTCCAAAACCTTCTTCTCGCTTGCATAGAATTGAGCTTCGAAAGTATCTCGCTCTCCCTTGAGCTGTATCCAATCCCTTTGTAAGTCTTCAAGAGATGTGGGCATGTTAGGATGTAGGATAGTGTATGGAATATCTCCCTCCATGACAAGCTCAATGATTACTGGGAGAATGGAGGGGTAAGGCATCATAAGACTCTGAGCACGAGTTCGTACCCATTTGAGGTAAGGCTCAAGAGGGATGGAATTATTGTGCCCCAAAGTCTTACTATCCATCTTGTTTAACATCCTCTAAGCTCAGATAAATCTCTGGCAAAGACCTTGATCGTCGTTGTCATAGTCAAATACCAAACCTTGAATCAGCATCTTGTACGGGCCATCCCTTCGGACGTAACCAAATTGTCTTAAGGCTAAACATGGGTTGTAGGTGATACCTCCCCTAATGCCAAGTAGAGGGACATTAGGGAATTCTCCACAACAGTCGACAATGATACTATTCTCTTTGGATCGAGAGCACCAATGAATGTCTGAATATTTGAGCGTCATCAACCTTTGTGACCACCTTGAACCTTGCTCATTCTTTAATACAAATTAGGGAAGATGAGAAGTAAACCATCTTTCCAAGAGAGGAGTTCAACACATAAGGACACCTCTTTTCCTCATTGTGCGAGTGTGAAAAGAGTGTAGGATATCTCCTAGCAATGTAGGCACCGGGTTGCGGGATATGAAGATTTTGACGATGTTGATATCTATGAGTTGGTCAGAATTTGGAAACAAAACCATCCCATAGATGAGGAGAGCCACAATTTCCTCAAAGGCTTGCAATTCCAAGGAATTCCAATAGCTTTGGGCTTTCTCAAACAGGAACTTTGCTAGGAAACCTTTGATACCACTCCTTGTTTCCCAATGAGTTGCGACATCAAATGAGTGAAAGTGTAGAGCTTTAGCAATCTCTTATGGCTTTGGATCTCTTTCCGTACCGTTCAAAGGTAGTTGATTGAGAATGGGAATCCTCAAGAGTTGGGAGAATTCTTCTAAAGTAGGCACAAGTTGATAGTCAGGAAAGGTGAAGCAATGGTGTAAAGGATCAAAGAACTGAAAAAGCACGTTCATCATATCCTCATCTGTGTTGGAGGTGACCAAGTTTAGTAGGTGACCATGTCTCTTAGTTAATGGAGAGTTTTTAGGAATCCTTGAAACTAGCTCCTTAAGTTGTGGAGGGATTCTCACAAGATTGACTTTAATAGTTTTCCTGCGAAGCGAATCCATAACCTACAAAACAAGAATAAAGATGAATCCCAAAAATCCTTGAAATGATTAGTGGATGTATATGATGTTCATGATGTTATGTACAAGTATGTATATACAAGCAAAGCAAACAAGTCCTTAGGTTTAGGCTTGCATGGAGTTTTATAGGTAAGTACCCTCTTGAAGTTTAATTGGCTCAAACTTGTCCTAGTAATAGTAACCGGGTTCTAAGGAGCTCAATATCACTGGTTTGTTTCCTTGGTCATTGTTTCAGCTTAAGCCTCTTTAATGGCGACCGAAATATCCCAAGAAACCAAACCTTAATGAGCGTAGTATCGAGTATCTACCAACTTTCGACTGCACCAAAGTCGGTCATCTCACTACATCCTAAAGGCCAAGTTGGTCAAGTAAAGGTTCTAGAAGTTCATTAGCACTTCATGACATCACTCAGCGGCCCCATATTCTATTTGATTAACTCAAAGGTTACCGGTGCCCACAAATATGTCGCACTAACATAGCTATTGCTTAGACCATGTCGGTATACCCCGTGCAGTTTCCACCATGTTTTGCTACTTACCTATAATGTATCCCAAATCCGGCTAGAGGATTCAAACCCAAATAAAGAACCATAATGTAAAGCATACAAGTCAAACAATGTAAGCAAATAAATGTGATCTAATCCCTAAGGTAACCCCACTTTTAGAATTCTCCCCAGCAAAGTCACCAGTTTTGTGATACGGTGGGAGAACTGACTTGAGGGTTTTGCGTTTGATCGCAAATGTTGCGGTTAGCAAGAGTCGCCACTGACTTTTCTTTTATCCAAAAGGAAAGGTGAAAAAGCACAGGAAAGAACTTTGAGATTGTTTGTTGAGTTCGGGGGTAGATTATGAAAAGGAAAGGTATTAGCACCCTTTTCATCCATGGTTTTCCATGGGCTCTTAGTTACTTGCTAGATCACTTGCTTTTGTTTGAAATTGTGCTTTGTGTGGTTTTTTGAAAGTATTTTGTAAAGAGGTCATTGTTTAGGCAATCTTGGTAATGATTCTTGTTCGTAAGAATGTATACAAAGATGTTTGAAATTGAAAATGTTTTCAATTTTGTAAGATGTTTTGAAAGTGTATGTGATTGTTTTAAAAATAACAAGGGTGTTTATTTTGAAATGGAGAAAGTAATTAGGATCAATCTACCTACTCAAAAATATTTCTTGTTTATTTTCTTTTCCTTTGACATTGTTGTCTTACCATTGATTTGGTAAGCAAACTGATCTTTGGATGTTAACGGGACGGGCGTGGGTTATCGTATAGCCATGATTAGCAATGTTGCAAGGTATCTTAGCATTATTTTTGAGGGACTAAGATCTTTTTGTAAGTAAACTTTGAATAGCGTCATCGAGGGACCATGATCTTGTATTTGTTTGTTTTTGATAAGATACCTTACATGCTTAATATGGCCATTTTATAAGGCAACCAAATGGGTTTTACCCTAGGGGTGCTTGTGTGCAAGTGTGTTGTTTTCATACTTGTTTTTTGTCTTGGATTAAGGTTTTCTATTTGATTGATTTTATCTTGTCATACAAACCCTAATTACTAGCATGTTATGTAAAAGCGATAAATTGTGAAATTTAAAGTTACTACGCTATTACAACATTTGTGGGAGTATACAATTTATGAATGGGGATTGCAATAATGTAAACCTAATTAATCTATTACAACCAAATTGAATTTGTACAAGAATTGGAATAAATAATATACAAGATGAATTAAATATGTAAGAATTATAAATGCAAAGAAAAATATTTTTGTTTGGTTTCTTAATATGAAGGAGGTTTTGACCTAAAAAAGTAATTAAATTAAATTAAACTTAAGTTAAATAAATTAATTAATTAAGAAAAATATTTTTTAAATGAAACCCTAAATCTATTTTTTAATTGATTAAAGGAAAGTAAGTTTTAAAGAAAAAAGTATTTTTATATTTTTATATTTTTTGTCTTGAAAATAATATGGTGTTATAAAATATTTTTTAGTCTTTTTGATATTAAAAATATATTTTCATTAGTATAAAATAAATAATATTTTAGTTTTAATTAAAAATTTACAAGGAAATTAATAAAAGTAAATAAAGTATGATAAATAAAATAATTTTTATATGGAAAAATAATTAAATTATGTCAAAATATAAATCTATACTTTTTATGTTTTTTTATGATTTTTTGGTATTTTTCAAAATATATTTAAAAATAAAAAGAAATAAATAAATAAAATAAAAATAAAATGGGCCAAGGGGTGTCACAAGTAAACATGGGGTATGTTAGCAAAATAAAAAAGAATGCCAGGCCCAAAGGGCCCAGCGCCTGCAAACAGAAATAAAAAAATGTCAAAAATGGGAAAGAAAAAAAAACAAAATGGTCTCGCTGGGGCTTGAACCCAAGACCATAGGGTGAACAGGCGCGCGCTTTACCACTGGGGTGGCTATACATCCGTTTATATAGGCAAAACCATAAATATATAAGGCAAATCCAGTCCTAATGACTTCATCTTCAACCTCCAGCCGGTGTACCTGTAACTTCTTCATTTCTCAACAAAAATGGAATGTGACAAAATGAAAGTTATTGCATTCTTCCTCACGATTCTAACCATGTAAATAACTAAGGCTAAAAGTCAAAGATAAGTGAGAATTTCTCTGGCCCTAATTTAAACCCTAAAAATTTTAGAAACTTCAACTCTAAAATTCTCTAAGCTCAAGCCATATAAATGCAAACTATGGATATGTACAACTTCATGGCAATGAGGTCTACATTTTATCTTCACAAGTGCAAGCCTAACAATGCCTAAGTAATGAGATAGAAGTTCAAGAAAAATACCTCAAAACTGGAAATCGTGAAATGCAAATGAGCTTGTTTTAGTTAGTGTCGATGATCAGGTTAGCTTCCTTGGACCTCTAGGAAGCTAATGCAATGGCTGGCTTGAGCTGAGGATGGCTAGAATGGCCTGGAGAAGTCCAATTGTGATGCTCTGTTTTTGGTTATGGAAGATAGGGAGGATGGTGTTACAGAAATGAAACAGGTACAAGGATGAGTTAGTCTTGATGCAAGGAAGCTTTAGAAATTAAAAGGCCAAGAAACACATGAGGGAAATGTGAGTTTGGTATGAAAAGTCAGAACTTGCACAACAATGGTGTTTTGGGACAATTTCTGGCTAGAGGGAGTTTGAGTGAGTTTTAAGGGCTTCTTGCTCGTGTTTAAACTTGCAAATAGTGTGTCTATTTATAAGCAATAGGTTTGGAGACTTGTAACAAGTCAGGATTTGAATTTGCATCCTTAAGCCAAACATGTGATTTTTGAGAAAACAAGTTTCAATGCTTGTGTGTTTGCTAACGTAGAGTAGTCCATACTTTAAACAAGTTTTTTCTGACTTTGTGGATGGAGTGTGATCAGAGGGAACAAGTTAGAGGCTCAAGAATGACTTTATGCAAAAAGCTTGCTTTACAAGAATGGAAATGTTCACTTTTTGCCATTGATGGAAATGCAACTTGGATAATAGCTCATTTACTTGGATCAAAGCCTTAACAGCTGTGTAAGCATTTAATTAAGGAGTGACAAACAAGTTTGAGGCCTGCAAAGCAAAGATTATGCAGCCTAGCATGGATTTGCATTTGTGTTCATCATGAAAATGACCTAAATTTAAGTGACAAAACCATAATTTCATCTCTTCGATTCTCCTTGCTCAAGAATGATCTCAAGGAGTTCTTTAACATTTTGGAAAGCTTGCAATGTGCTATACAACTTATATTTTAATTGCTTTTGAATATTCCCCTTGGAACCATGTGAAAAATTGCCATGAAGTTAGGTCAAAAATCTGCCTAACTAGAGCAAAATTCCACTAAGTTATTTTTAGTTCATGAGCATGTATTCACAAAATTATAACTTGAGATCCAAGAATTTTTAGGAGAAGTTGTATGAAGAAAAGTTGTAGATTTCATGGAGATATACAACTTTCATGTTGGAAGTTTCTCTTTAATCACTTGGAATCATGGTGAAAATTTGGCTCAAAGTTGTGAAAAAATAAGAAATTTTCTATACTTAGAAAAATTTCTAAGTTAAGAAATTTAAACTTTTCAAAATAAAATATTGAATTCTTGATTTCTTGGTGAACAAGTTTCATGTTTTAACATGTTTTGATGAATTATGATCTTTGGCATTTGATTTTGACCAAAAAGTCAAAGTTTGACTTTTCAGTATACAGTTGACTTTTGATCAGTTGACTAAAAAATTCATCTGTCAATCCAATGGACTTGTGGTGTTTTGAACCATGTCATTAGGTCAAAGTGATGCAATTGGACTCTTGAGATCATGACTTAACTCAATGGATCATTTTCTAGGTCAAAAATCAGAAATTGCCCTTTTTCAGTCAAAACCCTAATTTTGACCATTTTGCCCTTTTAATGATTTGATCAAATTTCTTGAGGAATTGTGGTCCAAACTTGATAAAATGATACATATGAGTCTAAAATGTTGATGTGGATAAAAAATTATGAAGTTTGACTGTAAATTGACTATGGTTGACTTTTTCTCCAATACAATTGATTTTTTAGGTCAATTGTTCAATTGACTGATCAAAAGTGTGATCCATGGCTTGAAACTTGTCATGAGTAATCTTGGAGGTCCATAATGATCCATGAAAGTCCTATGGAGCATTGATAGTTCAAAAATACTTGTGCAATCTCAAACCCTAATTTTCAGTCATCAGTGCTTGAGGAGGTGTCTTGAGCTGATCAAACCCTAGTGCAATCTTGAACTCAATGAGATCTTGTGATTAAATTCTTGATAAGTAAGAGGGCAAATTTTGGGGTACAACAACTATGTTACTTGATTTTGAAGAAAAGTGGAAAACATGGTTTCAAGGTATAGTACAAGTATGACCTGAGTTTATGGAAGGCTCTAGACATGTTGCTTTTGCCTTTGACATTGCTTGTGTTCAGATCAAACAAGTTAGGAGCTCTATGCATTAAATTTATGATTAAAGTTACTTTTCCAAAATGGAAGTGTGAACTTTGTTCCATTAATGGAATAATCACTTGGACAATGACTCGAACACTTGGATCATAGCTCAAATAGTTGTGTAATCTTCTGATTATGGATATATTTAGATATCTGCAAAGTAAGATTTATGTAGCATGGGTGTGGATTTGAATTCTTGTTCATCATGGAAATGACCTATAATTCAAGAATGAATGTCCAACTTCTTGTCTTCGATTCTCTTTGCTCAAACATGATCTTAATGAGTTCTTAGACATTTTGGAAAGCTTGTAACATCCTCTACAACCTCTATGTTGAACATTTTTTAAAATTCCTCTGAAACTATATGAAAATTGCCATGAAGTTAGGTCAAAATCCTGCCTAGACTAGGGCAAAATTTCACTAAGTTTCCAAGTTTCATGAACATGTATTCACAAAATCATAACTTTAAATCCATGCATTTCTAGGAGAAGTTATGTTCTACAATGTTTTATATATCATTGATATCTACAAATTTCATGTTGGAAGTTTCTTTTGAATCATCTTGCATCATGGTGAAATTATTTCTCAAAGTTGTGAAAAAATATGAAGTTTTCAACACTTAGAAAAATTTCTAAGTTTAGAAATTTTGACTTTTCAAAATGAAATCTTGAATTTTTGATTTCTTGATGAACAAGTTTCATATTTTGACATGTTTTAATGAATTGTGATCTTTGACACTTGATTTTGACCAAAAAGTCAAAGTTTGACTTTTCAGTGTACAGTTAACTTTTGATCAGTTGATTAAAAATTCATCTGTTAATCGATCAATCTTGAGAGATCTTTTGAGCCATGCCATTAGGTTAAAATGATGCATTTGAATCCTTGAGATCATGTTTCAAACCAATCAATCATTTTCTAGGTCAAAAATCAGAAATTGCACCTTCTCAGTTAAAACCCTAATTTTGACCATTTTGCCCTTTTGATAATCTGATCAAATTTCTTGAGGAAATGTGATCCAAACTTGATCAAATGACATATATAGGTTCATGATGTTGATATGTATAAAAAATTATGAAATGTGACTGTAAATTGACCACATTGACTTTTCCCCCAATACAATTGATTTTTAGGTCAATTGATCAATTGATTGAGCAAAAATGTGATCCAAGACTTGAAACTTGACATGAGAAATCTTGAGGGTCCAAAATGATCCATGAAAGTCATATGAGGCATTATAATGCCAATTGTCCTTGTGCAATCTCAAACCCTATTTTTCAGTCATCAATGCTTGAGGAGGTGTCTTGAGCTGATCAACCCTAATGCAGTCTTGAACCAAAGGAGATCTTGTGAGAGATTGCTTGATAAATGAGAGGGGAAATTTTTGGGTACAACATCTCCCTTTACCATTTATTTACAATAATTCGAAAATTTGCTCTTGTGGTTCCAACTGTCCTAATTTGTAGTGCAATAGAATTGTTACTAAAAACTATAGTAATCACTTTGATTGCTATAATTAATTTCAACACTACAAATTAAGGTAGATTGGACTTGGTGTAATTAAGTACACCAAGTGTTCGATAAAAGTCCAAAAGTGAAAATTTGTGTATTTTCTTCTCAATATTTCATTGGAAGTAATTGACAATAGTTAAAGAGTATAAGTGATCAATTATAATTGAGTCAAGTGTGTGACCGGTGGAAATAGAACTGACAGTTTTTTTTAAGCTGGTTTTGCAAAATATCGCGGTAAGCAAGAGTCGCCACCGTCTTTTATGTTCTCCAATATGGAAAGGACAAAAGCACAGCAAAATTCCTTCTTCGAGATGTTTCTCGGTTCGGGAGGTAGATTTATAGAAAGGGAAGGTGTTAGCACCCTTTCTATCCGTGGTTATCCACAGGCTCTTAGGTACTTGCTCACTATGTTTTCAAAAAGTTGTGCTTTTCTTGTGTTTGTGGGTTTTGAAAAAAGTTCGTTTGAAAACTTCTAGGTAACTCTTGTATCAGTCCTCAAGAGTGTATGAAAAATTTGTTTGAAAACTTTTAGAAAGTGTAAGGTGTGAAAAGTATTTTGTTTGTTTTTGAAAAGAGCAAGTACCTTAGAACCTCTACCTACTCATAAGGAATTAAGCTGTGTAAATATCCTTTAGACAGTACTATCCCACTATTGGGAAGTAGGTAGCACCGTCGTTGGAGTTGTTCGGGTCAATTCGATTATCGGGACAGTGTGGTCACTGAAGCAATGGTAGGACATCTTAGAAGTAACCCTAATGTCCTAGATCCTTTTATCCGAGGCAACCGTTTCGAGGAAACTGGATCTTTTGGATAGAAGGGCGACCTCTAAGACACCCTATACTTGATGACCACGTTTCGAGGCAACGAGTGAAGCGTACCCTAGGAGTGGCATGTGCTTTGTGTGTTGTTTTTCAGTTAATTGTTTGTCTTGTACATGTTATTTGTGAGCTACGAGTTGTTTTTTATTTACATACATTCTTTCATACATTGTTAACAGTTAGGGGTGCGGAAAATTAAAGTGCGGGAATGTAAAGCTACGCTATTACAAGGCGCGGGTCTATACATCGCCAAAAAACAAAGACCCGTTTTGATAAAGTGCGGAAAGTAAAGAAAGCAATAAACCTAATTACTATTACATTCTTGAAGCAGTTACATAATAATCAAAATAAAATAAATGCGCGCGAATAAAAAATTAATCGGGAATGCCTTAAGGGTTTTGACCCTTTTAAGAAAAGAAATTGAATTTTTTGTCTTTTTTGTGATTAAATGAAATTAAAACTAATGATTAAACTAATTAATTAATTTAATAAAAGAAAAAATGTTTTTTTTTTTGTATTTTTATGTTTTTTAATGAAATAAAATAAAAGGAAATAAAATTAAAAGTCAATAAAACCTAATTCTAATTTATTTTAGTTGTTAAGAAAAAAAGATTAAAGTTGCCTAATTAAAATTAATTCAATTTATTAGTATTTATTTACAAAAATAAAATGAAATTAATAATAATAATAATATTAGTTCTTTTTTGATTTTTTATAAAAAATATTAATTATGTTAATAGTTAATAAAAGGGAAAAATAAAAATAAGACAAATAAAATATTAAAAAAAGAAAAATTGCAAACCCAAGGGGGGTTTTGGGCCAGATTGGGGGTTTATTGTTGAATTTCTGGCCCATTTGCACAAAGCCCATTGACTTTCTGGAATCCAGTGCTTGTTGGTTGACTGGGCGCATGGTGAGGACAACCTCCTGGCCTTCAGATCTATGAGAGAGGCCACTTGGCGCTTGGATTTGTGAGGTTTATGGTGCGTTGCTTCACGTTGCCTGCATAAGATCACATTTGGAAAAAATTTAATAAGCCTTTGGGGGACCTGGGGATCGAACCCAGGTCCCAACGAATACCAAGCGCGTTGCCAGCCACTGCACCACTTTGTGCGTTTGTTAGAATAATAAGAAGAAAAAGATAATATGAAATAAGCGCACTATATGCTGAATCAAAAGGAAAAGCGCGCGCCCATTTGAATCAACCAATCACATGGAGGCACGTCCTTCATCTTCTTCGTTTCCTGTAAAAATATAAAACACATAGCGGGGGTTTTAAACCCCCACAAAATGCAAACATTTAAAAATAGCGATTAGGCGCTCGTGCAATATAAATTGGGCGCGAGGTATGTCTTAGATTCGTCTTGTCATGCTGGTTTCAACCATGTATGTTTGGAGACTTGATTTTACACTATGTGAAAAACCCCAGTACAAAAGCTTTGAAAACCTAGAACTTAACAATGGCAACTTTCATGTTAGAGCATCATAATCAAATCAAATTATATAGAAAGCTTCGTATGAATGTCAGCAATGCAAAACAGTAGTCAAAACGTATTAAGGATGCGTAAAAAATGGATTTCGATTATGAAAAAAATGGTGAACCGTGTGACTGTATGGAGGCGATTCTTGAAGGGCTAAGGCTTGTTCTTGATGGCCAAAGGTTCCTGGGAGTGTGGGGAACGCGTTTGGATCAAAAGAAAGGTTCGAATTGTGCTAGAATAGGGATTTCAGTTTGTGACTTTTCTTTGGAATTTTGGAAATTGGTTATGCTGTTTGAGAGAGTTCTAGGTCTTGAATGATGTATGGGAGGCTTGCATATATGTCTCTGAATGAGAATAAATCAAAATTATGAGCTCTTAACTCTTGCAATGAAGTTTTGAGATTTCCATAACCACCTTTGAAGAAACTTGCCTTTTTTGTCCAAATTTGAATTTTATGCCTAAAATGGGCCTTACACGAAATTGGTAGGTGGATTATGATGTATCAAAGCCATTCAAAACTCAAAGATACAATTTAACTCATTTTTTGATTTTTATTTGAATTATTATGAATTAAAGTGAATTAAATCCATAAAAATTAAATAAAAATGAAAAAATAAATGTTTGGTCTTGTAATGGGTCATGGGACACGTGGGTGGCATGACAAGGCTGAACCAAGTGGAAAAAAGTGGGCCCTTTTGTCAAAAATTGAAGTTTCAAGGATAGTTGACTTTGGCCATTTCACAAAAATTTCCCAACTTCTCCAATGCATATCTTGCTCAATTTTGATCATATGAACATGTTCTTGGACATTTTGGAAAGGTCTTGAAGTCCTCTAACCAATGCCTTTGGTCCCATGTCATTTTGATTTACCAATATCAAGTTATGGTTTTTGACTTAAAGTGCCTTTTTGTTGACTTTTGAAAATGACCTATAATGTTGAAATTGATAACTTTTTGTGAGAGCATTTCTTGGCCTTGGAATGTGAAGATGAATTGTAGGAAATGTCCTCCCCTTCAAAATGAGCATTGGATGGGATTTTTCTGATGAACCATGAAAAAGTTATGCCCTGGTCAATTTACAGTTGACTTTTCAACTGTCCAAAAATAGAAACTTTTGACACCTTGATGATTTTTGAGCCATTCTTGTGAAATCATGATCAAGACTTGATCAAATTATAATTGTGGCTTCAAAATAAGATGTTGACCAAAAATGTTGACTTTTGACTGCCAAATGACCATTTTGCCCATGCAGTTGATTGTGAAGCAATTATGGTTTTTGATTGTGCAACTTGACCTTGTGAGCCTTGAAGCTTAACATGTAGGTGCTTGACAATGTATATAGGCATATGGGACTTGATTGAGCCCTTGAAAACCTCAACTTCCTTGCAAGAACCAAAACCCTAATTTGACTGGCTTAGGAGGATGGTTTGATTGTGCAATCCTTGATCCATTTGAAGATTGATATTTGACAAATTTTGAAGAATATGGGAGGGAAAATTTTGGGGTAAAATAGTTGCCCCTGTTCAATCTTCTTAGACCTGAGGATGTAGATTGGCTTGCGTGCCTTTCGTGATCCGAAGGTGGAAGATGATTGAACACTAGAGTGCCCAGAAATTTGCACTCACATAGTAGAATGTCAGCAGTGTGATGTCAGGAATGGGCTTACAGATGCCATTTGGAGAGATGGTGGATAAGAGGATGGGCTTATAGATGCCATCTGGAGATGTGACAGAACCTTGTCGGGAATGGGCTTACAGATGCCATTTGGAGGTATAGTGAATGGTTGAATATGAGTAAGAAATAGAATAGCTTCCATGCCTGGAGCATATCTAGTCTGTACCAAATTTGCTGACGTCTGAACGAGTAGTAGAATGACCGCCGTGTCTGGGGTATATCCATACTGCATCTGAATGAGTGGTAGAATGTCATCCGAATCTGGATCGTATCTGGACTGAGCAATAGAATAGCATTCGGGATGGAGCATCTCTAAGTTGTCTTTAGAAGTTTGAATCTGAATAAGCAATAGAATGGCGTCCGGATCAGGAGCATCTCTAAGCTATATCTAAAAGGAAATCTGAATAAGTATCAAAATGTCGCCATGTCTGGGTCGCATCTGAACCATCTCTAGAAGGGAATCTGGAATAAGCAATAGAATAGTATCCGTGTCCGGAGCATTTCTAAGCTATCTCTAGAAGGGAGTCTGGAATAAGTATCAGAATGTAGCCATGTCGGGATCACATCTGAACCATCTCTAGAAAGAATCTCTGAATAAACAATAGAATAGCATCCATGGTTGGAGCATCTCTAAGTTATCTCTGAAAAGAAACCCTGAATAAGCAACAGAATAGCGTCCGGTTCTGGAGCATATCTGAACTATTTCTGAACAAGCAACTCTGAATAAGCAGCAGAATAGCGTCCATCTCTGGAGCATTTCCCAGCTATATCTGAAAGGAAACTCTTGAATAAGCAAAAGAATAACATCCATCTCTGGAGAATTTCTAAGCTATCTCTGAAGAGAAAATCTGAATAAGCAAAAGAACAACATCCATATCTGGAGCATTTCCCAGCTGTATCTGAAACTTTGAATAAGCAAAAGAATAGCATCCATCTCTAGAGCATTTCCAAGCTATGTCTGAAAAGAAGCTCTTGAATAAGCAAAAGAATAACATCCATCTCTGGAGCATTTCCCAGCTATATCTGAAAGGAAACTCTTAAATAAGCAAAAGAATAACATCCATCTTTGTAGCATTTCTAAGCTATCTCTGAAGAGAAAATCTGAATAAGCAAAAGAACAACATCCATATCTGGAGCATTTCCAAGCTATCTCTGGAAGGAAATATGAAATAAGCAATAGAATAGCATCTGTGTCTGGAGCATCTCTAAGCCATCTCTGAGAAGGGATTTGAATAAGTATCAGAATGTATCCATATCTGGGTCGCATCTGAACCATCTCTAGAAGGACATCTGAATAAGCAATAGAATAACATCCGTGTTTGGAGCATCTCTAAGCTATATCTAGAAGGAAGTCTGAATAAGCAATAGAATAACATCCGCATCCGGAGCATCTCTAAGTTATCTCTGAAAGGAAATCTGAATAAGCAATAGAATATCATCCGCGTCGGGAGCATTTCCAAGCTATCTCTAAAATCTCTTTAATGTAGATATGCCCTGGCTAGATACAGGTATCGAATCCACAATCAATCGCTCACAGATATGCCCTGGCTAGATACAGGTATCGAATCTGGAATTGCGACCGTTGATAATAATCATCTTTGGATTGACCTTTTTCCTGAAAAGGCAAAACATCAGTTGTATGCAATGTCATGATGCATGAACTGCATGATTTTAAGATGTTCTAAAAAATAAATGAGATTTATGTTGTGTGATGCGTATGCATGCTATAATGTATGAAGATGTGATGTTTATGAATGTATTTTTGTCTAGGAAAATAAATCCTTGATGAATGCCGGGAAGTTGAGTCCTGGGCTGATGTTGAAGAATAGAGTTCTTCGTTTCCGCTGAGGGTGATGATTGCAAGAACAAACCGGCAGGAAAAGATGACTCCGTTGGGGAATGAACTTGTTGGAGAGAGATACTCTGCGGGGAATTACTCTGTGGGGAGAGAGATACTTCGCTGAGGTTTTGATGAGAACTCCGCTGGGGATACCGTTGATATGTTTTGTTGAGGAATTGATGAACTCCGCTGGGGGTAGGAAGAACTTCGCCGAGGATGATCTTTCTGTGATAATTAGCTGAGGATAACCCAGTTATAAGCTCTGGTGGAGCATAACCTTTGAATAAAACCGGGGAGAGACGTTCGTGCTCTGCAGGGGATAAGCTTCCAGAATCTACTGGGGATAAGCTTCCGGAATCTACTGGGGAGATGGTTCAACTCTCCTGGGGAGACTTTTTGAACTGTACTGGGAGTGGCTCCACTGGGGTGTCTGGTATTCCGCCGGGGAAAAATCTTAGATCAAGACTGTCGGGGATGCTTGCTCAGGAACAACTGTATACTCCGCTGGGGAATATTGAGATCTCTGGGGATACCCATCTTCCTTAAGGCTGACAATAGGCTAACTCTGCTTGGGGAGAGTGTTGCTGACTTGCCGGAGATACAGTGCCTTGTTAGGGATGACAGGAGACCAACTCTGCTTGGGGAGAGTATTGCTGGGTCTTGTCTTATTCGGGGAGTGGAGGTAACTTGGTTATGTTCTTCAGCCGAACCTACCTTAGTACCTTGGTGGACAGAGCAACCAGATCGCTTAGACAACTCATTATTGCCCTAGTTTCTGAGAGAGAAGGTACCTGTGGAGGTGTTTGACAACTGCCGTTTGACAAATCTTCTTCTGGTAGGCAAGTGACGAGGTGACGGGACATAGTCGTACGCTTTAATCCCTAACTTTTGCCTGGACCGCCCTTTCTGGTTTTCAGTCCACCGGGATACCCATTTTTGCTCAAGCCTCCTTTTCAGGTTTTCGACTTGTCGGGTGTACAGATTTTTCATTTTCATCCCTCATTTTGCCCGAACCCTTTTGGTTCGCCGGGGAGCCCTTATTTTTGCCTAGGTGTGTCAACCTAGCGGGTCTTTGATTTTGCGTATATTTTTTTTCCGACTATGTCCACGCTCTCAGGATGTAGGGAGGTGCCCCTGTCAGTAGTGTTGCGTTGCCCTACCACCAGAAGATCTTCGTTTGATCGTGTAAGATTCGTTGCGGGAATCCATGTCTAATTCCCCAAGTGATTCAGGCGGAGATTTTCCCCAAGCTGGTTGGCCTTTTGAGAGATTCTCCGAATCTTGACTTAACTGCCCCAGATGATGGGTAATGATCATACCATGCCCCTTGATTGGAGGTGCTTTTGTTCATTAGACATTCGTCGTGCGAATTTCTCTGCTGTTCGAACAAATAATCATATGCAAACAATGTTATTTTCAAAAATGCAAAGCTTATGTCTGTTTTGAAATTTTTGAAAATGTACTTTTTCAGCAAGACCAGCAAATTTTGTAAAATGTGATGTCAACTCAAGATTTTACAGCGAGCCTTAAGGAGTCAGGATACCTTTGGTAACAGTATGCTTTCGAAATAACCCATGCTTCAGCTAGGACTTTTAAAGGTTGTAGCGTGGCCCGGTTCACGGTTTAAGAAACAAAGGATAAAGGCTCAAATTTTATTTGTACCCACCTGTTCTTCGTGATGTTCTTCAAACCTAAACTCAGCTAATCGTGCATTAGACCGTGTTTGAGTCTTTGCCTTGATATTCCGGTGATGGTTCGGATGTTGACAGTTTATTTTGAATAGGCAGCCATTTCCTTTTGTCGAGGGTTTGTAGGGCCTCTTTCTTTTTTGATTTTGTTATCCCTGTTTTTTGCCTGAACTGTTTCTTTTTGTAATTACAGTCAGCGGGATGCCCCAGTTTTTTGTAAGTCTCCTTCATAGGTTTTGACTTAATGGGCTTTTATTTTTGATAGATAACGACTGCCCGTCTTTATGATTATTCAGAACCATCACTGTCTTTTGCTTTGTAAGGACTTATTTGGTGCCATTCGTTGTGCACTTGGATCAACTGAGAGAACTACCCTGCCCCAGGTTATGATTAAGGGTTTTCATTTTTGAAAAGAAAAACTCCGACTTCTTTGGCTCAAAGGGGTTGACGAGGGATTATCTTCCTTATAACTCTAGTGTTTAGGAATTGAAACAATGCCTGTACCTCATCAGCGGGGTTCGTTCAAAAGCATACTATAAATTGTGGTATCGTTTTCGTTATCCTCCCTCAAGAGGCCTAGAATTATTAACCGAGCGTTGGTCATCACAAAAAATATGAAAGCAATTTGAATATAATGAAAATAATTGGATTAATTCAAAAACAGACATATGCAGTGTATTAATGAAATAAAAGAGTTTGCTATGACATCAATTGTTTGTATAAGCAAAGAAAAATACAACTCGGAAATTCAAATAAACAAAAGCCTTCAATGATTGGGAAAAGGAGCACTGATCATGTTTGGAGTCTCTGGTGCTTCAAACTGAATCTCTCCGGCGTCAATCATGTCTTGGACCTTATTCTTCAGAGCCCAACAGTTGTCTGTAGTATGCCCCGGGCTATCAGAATGGTATGCGCACCTATCGTTGGGATGATAGTTAGGAGAAGAAGTGTTTGGATTCCGGAGAGGAGCCCTTAAGGTAATCAGCCCTGCCTTCAACATTTGTTGTAGCGCTTGATCCAGTGACATGTTGATCTTAGTGAACTATCTCTTAGGTGCGACCTCCTTACGTTGCTGCCCCTGTCCTTGTTGAGCATGCCTAGGATTAAAGATCTGGGTTGCCCCTACATGTTGATCATGGCGACCCTTTTTACTATGCACAGCATTGGACTCCTTCTTCCCACTGTAAGGCTTTTTATGAGCATCAGCAGGTGCAGCTTCTTGAATCTTTCCAGCCTTGATACCAACTTCAATCCTCTCCCCGGTCAAGATCAAATCTGTAAACCCAGCAGAAGAATTCCCAATCAGATGGTTGAAGAAAGGACCAGACAGGGTCCCCAAGAACATGTCAACGAGCTCACGGTCAGTCAAAGGTGGTTGCACCCTTCCATCCAGGTCTCTCCACCTTTGTGCATATTCCTTGAATCCTTCACCCGTCCCTAGTGACATACCCTGGAGTTGGGTACGCATAGGAGCGAGGTCGGCATTATACTGATACTGCTTATAAAAAGCAGTTGCCAAGTCCTCCCAGTTACGAATACTGGTTCCATCCAGCTGATAGAACCATTCGAGCTAAGTCCCTGAAAGACTTTCCTGGAAGAAATGGATCCATAGGTTCTTGTCTGCCGTGTAGGGCTGGATCTTCCTTGCGTATGAACGGAGGTGCAGCTTAGGACAGGAAGCCCCGTCGTACTTTACAAAGGCAGGTGCCTTGAACTTGTGAGGGATCACCACCCCAGAAGATAAACCTAGGTCCCCAAAGTCCAACCCAGGAACACGTTGAATTTCCATAGCATTTAACCGATCCTCCAGTTGTTTGTACCTGTCCTCAGCAGGTGGGTACTGTTCATCATTGAAATCTGTCTCGGTGTCAGAGACTACGGGACTAGGAACCCTTCCCTCTTGGTGACTGCCTTCCTCAACAGATGGAGTAGTCCGCTCAGCTTCATTCTGCAGTGTATTCCCAGATCTGCGTCTAGGGTTGAACAAAACAGTCCTCTTCTTCTTTTTCTTCAAAAGCAGAGTCTTCAATTCCTGTTGTCCTTGGGCTAAGCTCATGACCAGCTCCTGGAACTGGGCGTTCTGGGCCTGGAGGGCCTTGATAGCTTGTTCATTGGATGATTCAGGATTCATGATGATGGCTGAAATAAACAGCGAAGAAGGTTAAGCAACCTATGGAAAAGAGTACCTATAATGCAATGATATGTATGTATGCATGCAATGTTTTTAAGGATCTCGCGGGGTAAACAGAGAAACTTGTTAGAATTTGAATTTTGTAGCTTGATGGAAGGAACTTCATGTTGCTGAGAGTCCTTCTTCAAGAGTCAAGGCTCACCATATCGAGTGGGTCATAGCCCCTGACTCAAGTTATCAACCTTGGCTAGAGGAAAATAAATCCCTTTTGCACCTTGCTAGACATCATGACCTGCATCACAAATCCTTGAGATCCTTGAAATGGATTAGTCCTTATGTAGGATGTATGCAATGGTATGATGGCATGATGTTATGCGTGGAGTGATGTAAGTAAACCCTGTTATGAGCCCAGGTTAAGGACTGTAAACAAACCCTGCAAGAAACTCATATGTTAGATAACAAGCATGCAAGTAGTCAAGTTTGAAAGCACACAAGTCACACAAGACAACCCTTAGGGTTTAGGCCAGCATGAAGTTCAGGTACTACCCTCTTTCAGTTTTGTTGGTTAAGACATGTCCTATCAAAAGTAACCGGGTTCTAGAGGATCCCAATATCACTGACTACCCTCAATTGGTCATAACTCCAGCGTCGCAATCTTTTCTTGCGGCCAGAACCATCGCGAGAGTTTAGCCTCAATGGGTGTAGCATACTGTTACTGTTTTATGGCCAAGTTGGGTCACATTAGGGTTCTAAGGTCGGTTGGTGCTTAATGACTCCTCAGAAGACCCATATTCTCCTCGTTGCAACACAAAGGATATCGGTACAGACCAAGGTGCCACACCAACATAGCCACTGCTTCACCCGTGTCGGTCTATGCCGGACAGGTCCCTCACAACTTATGCTACCTAAAAGGGTATCCCCAGATCCAGGTTAGGATCTATGAAACTCCGAGACAGGCCCACAATATTAAATCAAGCAAAGCAAGCAATTGAAAACATGATGATGAACTATTCCTAAGGTACACCTCACTTTTATACTCCCCAGCAGAGTCGCCAGTTCTGTGACCGGTGGAAATAGAACTGACAGTTTTTTTTAAGCTGGTTTCACGAAATGTCGCGGTAAGCAAGAGTCGCCACCGTCTTTTATGTTCTCCAATATGGAAAGGACAAAAGCACAGAAAAATTCCTTCTTCGAGATGTTTCTCGGTTCGGGAGGTAGATTTATAGAAAGGGAAGGTGTTAGCACCCTTTCTATCCGTGGTTATCCACGGGCTCTTAGGTACTTGCTCACTATGTTTTCAAAAAGTTGTGCTTTTCTTGTGTTTGTGGGTTTTGAAAAAAGTTTGTTTGAAAACTTCTAGGTAACTCTTGTATCAGTCCTCAAGAGTGTATGAAAAATTTGTTTGAAAACTTTTAGAAAGTGTAAGGTGTGAAAAGTATTTTGTTTGTTTTTGAAAAGAGCAAGTACCTTAGAACCTCTACCTACTCATAAGGAGTTAAGTTGTGTAAATATCCTTTAGACAGTACTATCCCACTATTGGGAAGTAGGTAGCACCGTCGTTGGAGTTGTTCGGGTCAATTCGATTATCGGGACAGTGTGGTCACCGAAGCAATGGTAGGACATCTTAGAAGTAACCCTAATGTCCTAGATCCTTTTATCCGAGGCAACCGTTTCGAGGCAACTGGATCTTTTGGACAGAAGGGCGACCTCTAAGACACCCTATACTTGATGACCATGTTTCGAGGCAACGAGTGAAGCGTACCCTAGGAGTGGCATGTGCTTTGTGTGTTGTTTCTCAGTTAATTGTTTGTCTTGTACATGTTATTTGTGAGCTACGAGTTGTTTTTTATTTACATACATTCTTTCATACATTGTTAACAGTTAGGGGTGTGGAAAATTAAAGTGCGGGAATGTAAAGCTACGCTATTACAAGGCGCGGGTCTATACATCGCCAAAAAACAAAGACCCGTTTTGATAAAGTGCGGAAAGTAAAGAAAGCAATAAACCTAATTACTATTACATTCTTGAAGCAGTTACATAATAATCAAAATAAAATAAATGTGCGCGAATAAAAAATTAATTGGGAATGCCTTAAGGGTTTTGACCCTTTTAAGAAAAGAAATTGAATTTTTTGTCTTTTTTGTGATTAAATGAAATTAAAACTAATGATTAAACTAATTAATTAATTTAATAAAAGAAAAAATGTTTTTTTTGGTATTTTTATGTTTTTTAATGAAATAAAATAAAAGGAAATAAAATTAAAAGTCAATAAAACCTAATTCTAATTTATTTTAGTTGTTAAGAAAAAAAGATTAAAGTTGCCTAATTAAAATTAATTCAATTTATTAGTATTTATTTACAAAAATAAAATGAAATTAATAATAATAATAATATTAGTTCTTTTTTGATTTTTTATAAAAAATATTAATTATGTTAATAGTTAATAAAAGGGAAAAATAAAAATAAGACAAATAAAATATTAAAAAAAAGAAAAATTGCAAACCCAAGGGGGGTTTTGGGCCAGATTTGGGGGTTTATTGTTGAATTTATGGCCCATTTGCACAAAGCCCATTGACTTTCTGGAATCCAGTGCTTGTTGGTTGACTGGGCGCATGGTGAGGACCACCTCATGGCCTTCAGATCTATGAGAGAGGCCACTTGGCGCTTGGATCTGTGAGGTTTATGGTGCGTTGCTTCACGTTGCCTGCATAAGATCACATTTGGAAAAAATTTAATAAGCCTTTGGGGGACCTGGGGATCGAACCCAGGTCCCAACGAATACCAAGCGCGTTGCCAGCCACTGCACCACTTTGTGCGTTTGTTAGAATAATAAGAAGAAAAAGATAATATGAAATAAGCGCACTATATGCTGAATCAAAAGGAAAAGCGCGCGCCCATTTGAATCAGCCAATCACGTGGAGGCACGTCCTTCATCTTCTTCGTTTCCTGTAAAAATATAAAACACATAGCGGGGGTTTTAAACCCCCACAAAATGCAAACATTTAAAAATAGCGATTAGGCGCTCGTGCAATATAAATTGGGCGCGAGGTATGTCTTAGATTCGTCTTGTCATGCTGGCTTCAACCATGTATGTTTGGAGACTTGATTTTACACTATGTGAAAAACCCCAATTCAAAAGCTTTGAAAACCTAGAACTTAACAATGGCAACTTTCATGTTAGAGCATCATAATCAAATCAAATTATATAGAAAGCTTCGTATGAATGTCAGCAATGCAAAACAGTAGTCAAAACGTATTAAGGATGCGTAAAAAATGGATTTCGATTATGAAAAAAATGGTGAACCGTGTGACTGTATGGAGGCGATTCTTGAAGGGCTAAGGCTTGTTCTTGATGGCAAAAGGTTCCTGGGAGTGTGGGGAACGCGTTTGGATCAAAAGAAAGGTTCGAATTACGCTGGAATAGGGATTTCAGTTTGTGACTTTTCTTTGGAATTTTGGAAATTGGTTATGCTGTTTGAGAGAGTTCTAGGTCTTGAATGATGTATGGGAGGCTTGCATATATGTCTCTGAATAAGAATCAATCAAAATTATGAGCTCTTAACTCTTGCAATGAAGTTTTGCGATTTCCATAACCACCTTTGAAGAAACTTGCCTTTTTTGTCCAAATTTGAATTTTATGCCTAAAATGGGCCTTACACGAAATTGGTAGGTGGATTATGATGTATCAAAGCCATTCAAAACTCAAAGATACCATTTAACTCATTTTTTGATTTTTATTTGAATTATTATGAATTAAAGTGAATTAAATCCATAAAAATTAAATAAAAATGAAAAAATAAATGTTTGGTCTTGTAATGGGTCATGGGACACGTGGGTGGCATGACAAGGCTGAACCAAGTGGAAAAAAGTGGGCCCTTTTGTCAAAAATTGAAGTTTCAAGGATAGTTGACTTTGGCCATTTCACAAAAATTTCCCAACTTCTCCAATGCATATCTTGCTCAATTTTGATCATATGAACATTTTCTTGGACATTTTGGAAAGTTCTTGAAGTCCTCTAACCAATGCCTTTGGTCCCATGTCATTTTGATTTACCAATCTCAAGTTATGGTCTTTGACTTAAAGTGCCTTTTTGTTGACTTTTGAAAATGACCTATAATGTTGAAATTGATAACTTTTTGTGAGAGCATTTCTTGGACTTGGAATGTGAAGATGAATTGTAGGAAATGTCCTCCCCTTCAAAATGAGCATTGGATGGGATTTTTCTGATGAACCATGAAAAAGTTATGCCCTGGTCAATTTACAGTTTACTTTTCAGCTGTCCAAAAATAGAAACTTTTGACACCTTGATGATTTTTGAGCCATTCTTGTGAAATCATGATCAAGACTTGATCAAATGATGATTGTGGCTTCAAAATAAGATGTTGACCAAAATTTTTGACTTTTGAGTGCCAAATGACCATTTTGCCCATGCAGTTGATTGTGAAGCAATTAGGGTTTTTGACTGTGCAACTTGACCTTGTGAGCCTTGAAGCTTAGCATGTGGGTGCTTGACAATGTATATAGGCATATGGGACTTGATTGAGCCCTTGAAAACCTCAACTTCCTTGCAAGAACCAAAACCCTAATTTGACTGGCTTAGGAGGATGGTTTGACTGTGCAATCCTTGATCCATTTGAAGATTGATCTTTGACAAATTTTGAAGAATATGGGAGGGAAAATTTTGGGGTACAACAAAGTGTTAATAATTCTCATTGATTCATTCCATTCATTTTTTTGCATATTCGGTATTTTCAATAGAGGATCGTTTTTATACGAGTGTATCCGGGTAGCTTTCACTGTGCTTCAAGTTTTTCTTAAAAACTTATTTTAAAAATTAAGGTATCTATTCATCCCCCCTTCTAGATACGTCTTATCATGTAACAAGTGGTATCCGAGCACCGGTTCATCTAGTGCTTCACGTATAACTCATTATACAATGGAGAACAATCCAAAAGGGGCGTTTAATAGAGCGCATATTTTCACCGGTGAAAACTATACCTATTAGAAAGATTATATGCGAGTGTATATCAGTTCTGTTGATAGAAAAATTTGGAAAGTCATAGAAGAAGGTCTTATGGCCATAACAATGCTAAATAATATGGGTGTCGTTGTACCTAAACCGGAAGCACAATGGGATGAAAAAGATGAGAAAAACTATGATTATAACTGGAAAGCTAAAAATATGCTCATATCAACTCTTGGGATTGATGGATACTTTCGTATCTCACATTGTGCTACCTCTAAGGCAATGTGGGATGCTTTACAAGTTACCCATGAAGGTACAAACGATGTCAAACTACATGGATTAACACATTAACTCAAGAGTTTGATCTCTTTCACATGAAGCATGGTGAAACCATTGCGGACATGCAAAAGATATTTTCTCACATAATAAATCGCTTACACACACTTGGTCATATTACTTCCAATGTTGTTGCTATTAATAAGATTTTGATATGTCTTAACAGGGAATGGCAACCTAAGGTCACAACTATCAAAGAAGCCAATGATATAACCACATTGGAACTTACAACATTGTTTGGTAAGCTTCAAGAACATGAGCAAGAGCTCACAAATATAAATAAGCATGAAAAGAAAGAGAGAAAAAACTGAGGGACACAGAGAAGAAGTCCATCGCGTTAAGGGCTTTAAGTTCCAAGTCTTCCATCATAGAATCAAGTGAAAGTGACTCAAGTGATGGAGATGACAGTCCGGATGGAGATGACAGTCTGGCGCTAAATGTCTTGTTTCCATAAGTGAAGACTCATGGCTTTAGCATAGACGATTAATGCATATTAATTTTGACTTGATAAACAAAATTGTATCAAAAGATCTAGTTGTTGGTTTATCCAAAATAAAGTTCTTTAAAGATCACTTATGTGATGCATGTCAGATGGGTAAACAAACAAAAATTTCTTTTAAATATAAAAAGATTATCTCTACAACTAAACCACTTGAACTTCTCCACATGGATATTTTTGGACCATCTAGAATAAAAATTTTAGGTGGTAATTATTATGGTTTTGTTATATTAGATGATTACTCTAGATTTTGTTGGACAATTTTCTTAGCTAGCAAAAGTGACACTTTTTCCGCGTTTGAAAAATTTGCTAAGATGTTCCAAAACAAGTTAAACACTAAAATTGTTACAATCTGAAGCGATCACTGAGGTGAATTTGAAAACCATCTCTTTGAGGAATTTTGTGAAAAACATGTCATAATTTTTACGCACCATGTACTCCATAACAAAAAGGAGTAGTGGAACGCAAAAACCATGTTTTAGAAGAACTCAGAAGAACTATGATCAATGAACATGCCCTTCCTAAGTATTTTTGGGTTGATGCCATAAATACAACTTGTTATGTTTTTAATAGGATCCTAATTTGTCCAATTCTAAACAAAACTCCTTATAACTACTAAAAGGAAGAAATCCTAATATTTCACACCTTCACGTTTTCGGATGTAAATGTTTTGTGTTGAATAATGGAAAGGAAAATCTTGGTAAGTTTGATTCAAAAGCAGATGAAGGTATCTTTCTCGGATACTCTCAATCTAGTAAAGCTTATAGGGTATTTAATAAAAGGTTACAAATTGTTGAGGAATCCGTGCATGTGTCTTTTAATGAATCTTGTCTGAGATCGGTCAGAAAAGGTATTGTATTTGATGGTGAAGGTGTATCTTCGAAGAGTATACTTAAAGACCTGGATGTTGAAAACGATGAAAATAATTCCCCATTGGAATGTGAATCTATCAAAGAAAAAGATATGGATATTAAAAGCAATAAAAATGATATCCCATTGGAATGGAAATCTATGAAGGATCATCCCATTGATAATATCCTTGGAGATATCACAAAAGGAGTCACTACACGGTCCAAGATAAGCAACTTTTGTTATCATTTTGCTTTCGTCTCACAAGTTAAGCCTAAAAACTCCAAAGACGCTTTACTCGATGAACATTGGTTTTTAGCTATGCAAGATGAGCTGAACCAATTCAAGATAAATGAGGTTTAGGATCTTGTCCCTCCTCCGCGAGACCATCGTGTAATCGGAATTTAAATGGGTGTTTAGGAACAAATTGGATGAAAACAGAATAATAACTCGCAACAAGGCTCGCCTTGTTGCTCAAGGGTATAACCAAGAGGAGGGCATCAACTATGAGGAAACTTATGCACCGGTTGCCTGACTTGAGGCTATACGCCTTTTGCTTGCCTTTGCATGTTCATAAAACTTCAAGTTATATCAAATGGATGTTAATAGTTCTTTTCTAAATGGCTATAATAATGAAGAAGTGTATGTATCTCAACCTCTCGGATTTGAAAACTTTGAGTATCCTAACCATGTTTACAAATTAAAATATGCTCTATATGGTCTCAAACAAGCCACTGGGGCTTGGTATGAACGTCTTAACAAGTTTTTGTTAGAACAAGGATTCTCAAGAGGAAAGGTCGATACAACTCTTTTCATTAAGCGTCGAGGAAAACATTCAATTTTAGTACAAGTTTATGTAGATGATATTATATTTGGTTCTACTAATACATCTTTGGTCAAAGAGTTTTCTAAGTTGATGCAGGGAGAATTTGAAATGAGTATAATGGGTGAATTATAGTACATTCTTGGGCTTTAAATTAATCAACTCGAGGAAGGGACTTTTGTGATTCAAACCAAGTGTTGTCAAGAACTGTTAAAGTGCTTCAACATGGCTAAATCAAAATTCATTGACACTCTAATGCTTACCGCTGTTAATCTTGATCGTGACGAACATGGTAAGTCGGTTGATGTAAAAAGGTATAGAGGTATGATCAGTTACCTTCTTTACCTTACCGCTTCTCGTCCCGACATTATGTTTAATGTATTTATGTGTGCTAGGTATCAATCATACCCCAATGAGTCATATTTAAAAGTCGTTAAGTTCATACTTATGTATCTTTGTGGTACGACTAAGTATGGGTTATGGTTCTCTAAGGGTTGTGATTGCTCTTTGGTTGGTTATTCCGATTACGACTTTGTCGGTTGCAAGTTAGATAGGAAAAGTACTAGTGGTACATGTCATTTCTTTTCAAATTCCTTAGTAAGTTGGCATAGCAAGAAACAAGTTTTTGTTGCTTTGTCAACTGCTGAGGTGGAATATGTCGCAACCGATAATTTTGTGCCTAAATTTTGTGGCTCAAACAATAATTACTTGATTTTGATATCAAACTCGATCATATTTCGACCTTTTGTGACAACACTGGTGCCATAAACCTAACCAAAAACCCAGTTTTACATTCACGCACCAAACATATTGAGATTAGACATCGCCTCCTTAGGGATCATGTAGAAAAAGGCAACATCATTATTGAGCATGTTGATAGCATAAATCAACTTGCAGATATTTTCACAAAACCTCTTGTGACCGAGCCTTTCTTCCACATTCGTAGGGAACTTGGTGTTCTCGATATTTCGGATAGGATGCAACTACATTAGTTGCATTACTCTTATTTATACTTGTACTCTCACGAATTATCTACACTCTTGTATCAAGTTACTTGTGAGGGCAAATTATCATTCTATATTATATAGGTAATATCATTCTAACTCTAACTCTACCCTTGATAACTCAATTTGGTAAACTTGAAAATTCTTAATTCCTTGTGATAAGTGCTTTTCAATCTTTTTTATGTGTGATCTATGCTTAGGTAGTTGTTTATGTTTTATTGTGTCTTAAAATTCATGAATATGTGCAAAATTGAAAAATAAGCATGCTTAGGTCGACCTATGACTGAGAACCGTCGACACATACTGAAACTTATATTTCTCAAAATTTTGGTTCTATGAGTCGATGCATGACTTGCATACGTCGATGCATTGTGCGATATTCTAACAAATGACCTTAGGACTTATATGTGACATTTGTGTTTTATATTATCATCTCTACTCATTCACTCTCATTACTCTATTTTCCCAAATCCTTCTCAAAAACCCTAAAAGCCTCTTTTACTCAAAAATCTCAAACTCCTCAAGATTTCTTCCATGGCTTCATCAAGACCCACATAGAGAAGATTGGTGAAAGGTAGTTCCTCCTCTCAACAAAATTACGATTAAGTAACTAGTTTATCTCTACTCTCTGATGATTTGTTTGACTCTTATTCAAAGAACTTTAGTAAAAGAAAAATAGTCAAGCAATTTGTAGTGTACAAGCAAACCCTAGGTAGGTTGAATCTACCACATGTTGTTGAGCTGTTAAGATTTCAGAAACTAGGGGTCTTTCTAGAGTGTGATACTGCATATAATGAAGAGTTGATCAAGATGTTCTATAATGGTCTTCAAGGTAATTTTGATGGAAGCACTTTTAGATACAACATGAACAACAAAGTTTATACTGTTAACTCTAAAATTTGGTCAGAGTTTGAATTATTTCCTCCAAGTCCGGTTGCCATAAAAATTACTGATACCAATAACTTTGAGGGATATGACTTCAAGATTGCTCTAAACTCTATGCTGGAACAACCATATTATGAAAATGTTATAAATAGCATCTTATTTCCAAAGTCGGTCACAACTGGTGCATTGAAACCACTTGACTGTATTCTGCAATGGATTTTTTCTCGCATCATTTGCCCTAATAGGGGTGGATATTCAAGAGTTGATCAGTCGGAGGTACACTTGATCTATGCTATCAAGAACAAAATGAGGATCAATTGGCCTCACTACATTGTAAGTAGAATGTATAGTCTGAAGGATTCGGGTAGAGGAACAACGTTGGAATACACTTCCTTTATTCAACATGTCCTTGACAAGGCCGCTATTGGTGTTTTGGGTATTCCCTTTATTAGAATATCAACCGATCAAGAGTTCACTCAGAAAACTTTGACTATAATGGGTCACCAATGGGATGCGAGTTAGAAAAGGTATATGTATGTGATAAGAAGCAATAACGTGTGCTTGCAGCAAGAAGATGACAGTGAGGAGGAACAAGATGAAGAAAATGAGGAAAGTGAAAATGTTGCTGCCATGAATGAAGATGATGTGACAGGTAGAAACAATGCTAACATTCTGAACCTGCTTGAGTCTACGCGCCTTCAACGGGAGGAGAACTCCTCGCTTGTGAATGAGAGACTTTCCACTCTATCAAACCGTGTCAGAGTACATGTTGAACAATTTTCCGCATATTCTACCATTCAAGATCAAAGACATAATACTTTGTATGGGATGATAGAGTCTCAAGCAAACAACTTCACCAACAATTTCATGCAACACTTCCCTTTTAACCAACCATCAGATCCTCCACCACAACAAGGAAATGAGAGTGATGAAAATTGATGTTTTTTTTGTACTTTGCAAATTTCATGAACTTTAGCTAGTATTCGTTGTTTAATTATTTTTGAATTATGACTTACTTTGTGTTTGTCTTACTTTGAACATCGGTTTGCAACTATACTATATGATTGATGTCTATTTATTTTCTATGCCTTTCTCTAATATCTCTTTATGTGATTGTTTGTTAGAGTTATTGATTGCCAATGTAGATAATGATCTAACCTTATTTATATTGATTGTTGTTACTTTAACATGTTGCTTTGACTCTTTTTGATGTTGTCAAAGGGGGAGAAGCATATGGAAGTCAAGAACAATTGATATGAAAGCCAATATGAAACAAAAGGGTGCACAAAGATAGGGGGGAAATCTCCAAGATTAACATTCCGATACATGGTGCTAAGGACAAGTTTTGCCATCATCAAAAAAGGGGAGTATGTGAGGGCAAGACTTCAATGATGTCAAAACTATGTTAGAAATGTTGCTAGATGATATGATAGACAAAGTAGCATGAAAAATCTTCAAGAATTGATATATTTGAAATTTTATATGTTATGAGTCGACTCAAAGAAAGCTCAAGTTGACGCATGATTAAAAGTTGCTCCTCTGGGAAGTCTCAGGTTTGCTCACGTTGACTATATGGTCAACTCATCCTGAAAGCAATGTTTAGGAACTATGCATCGAAGCATACCCCTGGAGCAGTCGACGCATGGATCTTGCACTCTGTCATGTGGCACCTTCAAGAATGCTCAGGTCGAGTCACCCTTCTACATAGGTCGATGCATGGATCGTGAACATTATCATATGGTACTTTTGGGAATGCTCAGGTCGAGTAACACTTTTGCATAGGTCGACACATGGCTTGTATACATTGTCATATGGCACTTACGAGAATGCTCAGGTCGAGTCCCCTCTTGCATAGGTCGACCATTCGCTCGTAAAAACTGTTTTTCAGTCTATTAGTTTGGGTCTTGACCTCAGATAACATATATATATATACTTGTTTGGTTATATCATTTGGTTTTAACAAGACAAGTGAAATAGATACACAAGGTACTCATCATATTCAACCTCTCACTCATTCATTGACAACTACACATGATAATTTTTGTCGATCAAGGTGCGGAGCGTGTGTTGACAACATCCAAAGTAGAAGATTGCGATCTTGTTCGGGTTGAGTAATTGTGGGTTTTCTTGAATAAAATTTGAGGGTTTTGTCCTCTAAGATCATTGGGATTTGGGGTTTTTTTGACAGTTTTTTTCTTCATCAAATTCAGCTGTGCTTAAGAGATTGAGGAACCGTGGGTTCGCTCAACAAGGTAGCTACAATTGGAGGATTTTGAAGGAAGAATTGGGGTCATCATCTTGCGATCAAATCAGTCGAGCAGAGGGTTTGATAAACGGTTTGGGTTCTCAACAAGGTAGCTACAACCAGAGGTTTATCGAAGATTAGTGACATACTTTATTTAAATCAAATCAAGGGAAGAGAGGAGCTTAGTTTTCAATTCAACATATTGGGTTTGAATTGTGGTAACTATTTTCTATCTCTTGTATAAGCTTTGCAATCATAATAGCAATTATCCTAATTCTAAATTCTATAATTAGGGGAAGACGTACCCCACGCGAGGACGACAGGGGGAACTGCCTTAACAAATTGCATGTCGTGTTTCTTTCTCACCCTTTACCGTTTATTTGCAATAATTTGAAAATTTGCTCTTGTGGTTCCAACTGTCCTGATTTGTAGTGCAATAGAACTGTTACTAAAAACTATAGTAATCACTTTGATTGCTATAATTGATTTCAACACTACAAATTAAGGTAGATTGGACTTGGTGTAATTAAGTACACCAAGTGTTCAATAAAAGTCCATAAGTACAAATTTGTGTATTTTCTTCTCAATATTTCATTGGAAGTAATTGACAATAGTTAAAGAGTATAAGTGGTCAATTATAATTGAGTTAAGTGTTAATAATTCTCATTGATTCATTCCATTCGGTTTTTCGCATATCCGGTCTTTTCCGGTCTTTTCAATAGAGGATCATTTTTAGACGAGTGTATCCGAGTAGCTTTCATTGTGCTTCAAGTTTTTCTTAAAAACTGATTTTAAAAATTACGGTATCTATTCAACTCCCCCTTCTAGATACGTCATATCGTCTAACAGTCCTCACTTATTCCATATTACTTTACCATTTAACCCTTCTTGTTTCTACACCATAATTTCCTTTATAATAATAATTTTAAATATTATTATTAAATCCAATAAATCTCAAATAATTATTTAAATTCTAAATAATTATAAACTAATCAAATACTCCTCATATATTATTATTCCAACACTACCCCACAACATACCATCACCAAACACCGTGATGCATCATATATATATCATAATAATTCCTAAATAATCACAAATAACTAATTAAATATTTGATTATGATTTTTGGGGTGTTACATGACGCCCGTCAATGTTATAAAGGCCACGACACCCGTCATGGGGATGACGCACGCCATCGACATGCAAAATGAAGAATTGTGTTTCTACTATGGTGTTCAAATCAAAACTTTGATTTTTCATTACTGACACTCAAATCTATCAGAAATTATCAGAGAATCCGCATATTAACATCAAACAAATCATTCCTATCAATTAACATGCATAATCATCAATTATTCATCACTTTCATCATGATTCCAAAGCCCTCAAAACTAAACAATGAATAATTATCACAACATAAAACGTCACATCATTATTCTTGAATAATTCTCACAAATTTCATCATGACAAATAGACAACAACACCAATTAATTACCAAGTTTCAGATTCACATATAAACACAACAAAACATGCACAATCATACAAAACTTATTGGAGGTTAAAGACACATCTTTCTACCCCTCATGCATATACCCATTAAAGAAATAGTTCTCCTCGTTACCTTGTTTTCTTAGCAACAATTAAATCACACAATTGGGTTCTTTTTCTTCTTCTTCTACCTCTAGTCTATTTGATTTCACTCTTGCCTCCTCGCCACTTTTCTTCTCAATTTACACGTACTAATAGATTATCTAGGTTAATCATCTCTTAACCTTAAATATTAGGTTAATCTAATTAAAATTCAGTTTCTACCCCACTTAATCTATCCTCTCACTACTTCACCCTATAATTCTACTAATTCGCAATTCAACCCCATCTCTTACTATTATATATTTTATTACTATTTTATTTTAATTAATAAAATACTAATATTTTAGATTTTATCTAGTTTTCTTTCTACACTCCACAATACCAAGCATATAACCTCCAACACTTATTTATTTAATTAAATCATAATAATTAAATAAAATGCACATAATATAAATAAATCACTTAAAAACAATTAATCGAAAATTTGGGTGTTACAATTCTCCCCCACTTAAAGATTTTTGCCCTCGAAAATTATGTTAAGTTAATAATAAATTCAGATACGACTCTCTCATCTGACTCTCCAGCTCCCAAGTCACGCTTCCATCAGCTAGTCCTCCCCAAACTACATTCATTAAGGCAATCTCCTTATCACGCAACTTACTCCACTTTCTGATCCTCTATTTGTACGAGTGATGCCTCCACAATCATGTTCTCTCTTACCTGTACATCATCCACTTGAATGAGATGCAACGAATCCAAAATGTATCTCCTCAACCAAGACACATGAAACACATCAAGAAGATTACCAATCAGAAATGTTAAAGCAATCTAATAGGCCACTGCTTCTATCCTCTGCAAGATCTGGTACAGACCAACAAAACATGGCGTGAGTTTTCGAGACTTTAAAGTTCGACCAACACCAGTTACTGGAGTAACTCTCAA
Organism: Vicia faba; assembly: GCA_948472305.1. Taxonomy (NCBI): domain Eukaryota; kingdom Viridiplantae; phylum Streptophyta; class Magnoliopsida; order Fabales; family Fabaceae; genus Vicia; species Vicia faba. The sequence continues at coordinate 457,845,807 of OX451735.1, read as the reverse complement.
AAACACATGATATCCCTCATAAAACTGAAGTACTTTTCTTTCGTTTATCATGGTAGCTCTTCTCGTGACTCTACGAAACTCTCATCTTCTCTTTCAATTACAACATTCTTTCCCGACTCATACCAATATAAAGGTGCCCTATACCTTCTACTATACAATGCCTCAGACAATGCCATTCAAATACTAAAATGAAAATTATCGTTATAGATAAACTCAATCAACGATAAATAACTATTCCAAACACCTCTCTGCTCTAACACACAAACTTTCAACTAGTATTCTAAAGATTGGATAGTCCTTTTGTAAATTTATATTAATCTATTAATAACAAAAAAATTATATCGCATTTAAATCATATTTGTTAGCAATAATTTTTGATTATTCATTTGCTTTCGATAAAATAATTGTGCGATATACTACTTAAAAAACAATAATAACTTTTTAAATATTTACCACATGTCATATATTGAACAAAGGTAAAAGTAGATATTAAATTAAACTTTCACATAACTCATCTAGACCATCCATAACCCCACAATCCAACGGCAACCACATCAATCCGCGTCATTCAATCTAATTGGTTCATTCTTTTCCATCTCACAATATAAAAGCCTCGCTTCATCCTCTCCCCATTCCATAATCTGAATATACTTCGTGTTCTCTCACCGATCCAAAATTTCTGTTTTCTTCAAATCCCTAAAAGTTCATCAATCAATGGCAGGAAGAGGTAAAACACTAGGATCCAGTGGCGCTGCCAAGAAGGCAACCTCAAGGAGCAGCAAGGCTGGCCTTCAATTCCCCGTCGGCCGTATCGCTCGTTTCCTCAAGGCCGGCAAATACGCCGAGCGCGTCGGTGCTGGTGCTCCTGTCTACCTTGCCGCCGTTCTTGAATATCTCGCTGCAGAGGTTATACATCTCTATACATCTCACGTTCGAATTTCACATTCATATTGCTAGATCTAGGTTTTCGAAAATCGGTTAGGTTTTCCCCAATTTAGGTTAATGATTTTAATGATTCAGCGCTTTTGTAGTCGATTGAAATTCTGGACTTATTTGTGATTTATGATTAGGTTTTGGAATTGGCTGGAAATGCTGCAAGGGACAACAAGAAGACCAGAATTGTGCCAAGACATATTCAATTGGCTGTTAGGAACGACGAGGAATTGAGCAAGCTTCTCGGTGATGTTACCATTGCTAATGGTGGTGTTATGCCCAATATTCACAACCTTTTGCTCCCAAAGAAAGCTGGCACTTCCAAGGGTGCTGCTGCTGATGAAGAGTGATTTGTTGGAACTTGAGTTTTTAACAAGTGTTTCGAATTAAGTTATTAAATTGTATCTGGTTTTTGCTTAGAAGACAGATCTTGAAGTTTGTAGTTGTAGTTAGAGTTTTAGTTTATGATGTGGATATATTTATCTAATGCTGTTCCTTTTGAAGAATTTATTGAAAGTTTATAAAATTTCTCATATTTAATGCCATTCAGTCTCAGTTTCAATTCATTTCTGTGTTATTTATTGCTGATAGCTTCTTCATTAATGCTTTTAGAGTAAAAAACAATGAAGATTGCATATATTTGCTTTTAGTTTTGTTTAGCATCCAGAGTCTTAAATTTTGCTCGCGACAAATTTGTGTAGTTGCACATGTTTGCCTTTTCTGTTTGTGATAATGTGTGTGTTTGGAAAGCTATTTGAATCGTTGATTTTGTATGTATGATTGTGTGTAACCTAAATACTGTTTGAATACATTTTGTTAGCCTATTTGGTCAGTTGATAGATTGTGTTTATAGATTCTGAGAACATAAGCCGTCAGTTACGTTTTACAAATTTTAATATATTCATGTTAGTTTCACATATGATGTTCGTAATATCTAGTTTTGTTGTTACAATGCGTACAACATTTGTTGTAGTCACGTGTTTTACTTCGCCTTCACTTCGATGTCGATCAACAATCTAACCATTTTGGTACTGCATTATATTTTCTGTTCGATTCTATGCACATTTAAATATTGAAGTTTTGAGGAACATTAATGCCACGTGACTTGAATACAAAAAGAAAGCTAACTAAACCATGACTTTACATGCATTCAAATAATGAATGATCAACAACACAATCACCCCTTTCAAAAACCAGAAAAGCAATCAATTAGTCACGTCTCTCTAATTCTATAGCAAGTAATGACATGACAACAGAAATACAAAAATTGTTACAACACAATTTCCAACTTGAGTTTAACCTATGGACTGTCATCATCTGAACTAAAATCATCCACTCTCCTCTCTACCACTGCTGGAAACAACCGCTGGCGAATATCCGGAGGTGGAGGACGAGTTTCCGGCTTTGATGGCCCTTTAGAATTAGCTTTAGTTGTATCCGGAGGTGGAGGACGAGTTTCCGGCTTTGATGGCCCTTTAGAATTAGCTTTAGTTGTATCTTGTTTTACATTTGATGACCCTTTAGAATTAGCATTTGTTGCATCTTGTTTTACATTCGATGACCCTTTAGAATTAGCATTTGTTGTATCTTGTTTTACATTCGATGACCCTTTAGAATTAGCATCTGTTGTATCTTGTTTTACATTCTTTATTGGCTTTTTTGGTGCTTTTTGAATCTCTCTGCACACCTTATCCAACATTATTAAGAAATCGCGTACTATTACAAACAATCTCAACCCTTCATCTCTCCCTGTACTCCCATGAAAGTAATCACCAGTACTCTTTACAAGAGCCATGATTTTCTTCTCTTCTTCTAACAAACCGGTGACATCAACCTCAGCTTTCTCCACAAAACACTTAACTATCTCATGGAACCCTTGATCATTATCTAAGTTGTTCACAAGTTCGTTTTTAAAGAAATCTCTTGTTTTTATAAGACCATAGCCTAATCTAGCTGTTGTGCTTGTCAAGCCATCAGCATCTAATGCTGCCGCTTTCTTCACATTCTCAAGATCACTGCTCAAATGTGAAACAACTTGTAGACCTATTTCGCGGTAGTGTTCTTCTGATTCATGATTAACTTCTTCGAGAAGGTCCTCTGTTTTTATACTAGAGAAACTACCGCTCTCTTTCACCATTCGAGCTGCTCTTATTCCTTCTGTTCGCATCATCTCTTGAACAACAAAGTGTAAGAGGGTGATTTTCCCATCTACTCCTTTTACATCGGATAACTTTAGTAGTGTGTCAAGTTTGAACGCAAGTGCACCTCCGCGGAATGTTCCATCGTTCATTCGGTTTCCTGTTTTAAGAACAGCTTCAAGAAGCTTGAGGAATAATCTACTGCTCCTTAGTTCCTTACAAGCAACCTGGTTTGAGATGAAGAAATGAATCAAATTCGTTTTCTTTTAGATAATGATTTAAGAAAATGGTAGTGGTTGAATGTAACTACATGTGTCAATGTCGAGTTTGTGCCAGACGACAAATAAATGTCAGACACCATACATGTTCAATATGAAGTGTCAGAGCTTGGCAGTCATGATCATCATATAAGATAAGTACTAAAAGTATAAGTAATGCATCATATGAGGGAAGAAATTTAGAGATCCTACCTCTAAAATTGAGAAAGAATCTCGGGTAGAGGTGAGTTCCTCTTGAAGAGTACTCATGTAAAGCAATACTTCCATTCGTTTAAAAGCAAATGGAATCTCAACCAAAGATTTAAGGAACCGATCTGCAGGACCAAGTTGAGATAAACTACCACTGAAAAGTCTAAGCTTAAGTTCTTCCTCTGATGTCGGTGCCATCTTTATCAGGGTGTGAAGAAATTCTATTGGGAGCTCATTTCCTGATCAACCAAAAACATATTCAAAGCAATCATACATGTGGAATCAGAGACAATAAACTAGATACAATTTATTGATACATATTAAAACAGTAATCAGTGTTACACCAGAAGAAGTTGATGACGATATTATTATAGCAATTGTTACTATCATCATCTTCTTCTTATAGCTATATGCAGTTCTAGAAGAAAAAAATTAAATGAACTGAAAAAACAGAACCTTCTAGTAGTGCATCACGGACTTCTTCAAGTGTCACATTTAATGCTTTCAACAGAATTGATAAATTTTGTGCTTTCTTTGATTCAATGATTTGGGTAAACTGAGGTGGAGCATCCCGGAAGGAAGGATCTTTCTTCTGTCCACCTTTTTTCTCCATTGATGGAGTACTATATCCAAAAAGCGTTTCCATCATTTCTTCATTAAACCTGTCAAAAATTCATCATCAACAATAATATCAGCAATGTAATAACACCTAGCCAATGGGAAATTATTCTTAATTTGCATCAAAAGAAGGACAAGTCCATGAGGTGTCAACTCAGTCGTAGTAATTTGATCTTATAATCTTAAGCGATAGTGTTCAATCGTCTTCAGAGACAGTTGTAAAGTGACTGTTAATACTACTTTAATTAAAAAAGAAGGAAGTGATTCATCACTCACTGGAATGATCCTGCTTTGAGTTGAGTCCAAACCATAGTTTGATCTGAGTTGGCTTGAACCTTATCCCAGAAAAAAGGCTTTAACTTGGTTTTAGGAGCATCATCAGCTTCAGCTTCACCTTCACCTTCTGAACTAACTTCAACTTTCCCTTGAACCTTTGGTCCACTAGGTAAAGGTCTAGGACCTTTTTGACCAAATGGAGGTGGAGCTCTTGGAGGACCTGCACCACTCTTAGGAGGTGGTGGTGGTCGAGGACCGCCTGATTTTCCACGCGGTGGTGGTGGTGGAGGAGGCTTAGGACCACTATTGCCAAGTTTCGGCGGTGGAGGTGGAGGAGGGCCACCGCCGCCAGGCTTTGGTAGTCCGGGAGGAAGAGCACCACTACTGCTAGGCATTTGTAGTCCAGGGGGAGGAGGTGGTGGCGGTGGATTAACGGCATAGTCAAAACTATTAACTGGTGGTGGTTCGGGTGGAAGAGGATCAGTTCTTCCTGGAGGAGGTTTCAAAGGCGGAATACCATTTCCAACCCTACCAGGTGGAGGTTTAAGATCAAAAGATGGTCTTGAAGCATCTTCTTTCATTGAGTTCTTACCATTTCCAACCCTACCAGGTGGAGGTTTAAGATCAAAAGATGGTCTTGAAGCATCTTCTTTCATTGAGTTCTTTTTCTCTTCAACCAAAATACTACTTATTGATTGAACTCCATGTTTCTCCTCTTTTACTGAAATTCTTGAGTTATTATTTGAAGAACCTGTAATTAAGATTGATGTACATCATGTCAAGACTAGTATATCCTCATAGGCTTAATTGCAGTTTCAGTCCCTCTAGTTAGCCATACTCACAATTTTGGTCCCTCTAGTTTTAAATCAACAAATTTATTCCCTCACTTTTTAAAATATGAGACATTTTTCACATCTATACATTTCTGGTTGATTTTTGATGATTCAGCAAGTGAACGGGGAAAAACAGAAGGACTGAAACTGCATTTAAACCTATACCACATTAACAAAGTGTGTGATAATGAAATTGTTTTGCTATGTACCAACAGAATAATCACTCCTGCTCATGCTGAGAAGCGGTCTTTCATCAGTTTGATTAACTCTACCACTTCCGCAACACCTACAATAACATAAAAAGGTACATGCTGCAATTACAAACATCACCATTGCAGTCATAGCCATGGCATTATAAACCGCTTTCTCGTGTTGTTTATTTTTAGAGTCAGAAGATTTCGACTTCTTCTTTGATGATTTATCAGAACCATTATCACTTTTATCTTTTTTAGACGATCCATCTTTGTCTTGTTTTTCTGCTAAGTATCGAGGCGAAACTCGACGCGGATATCTTCTGGACGAACCTGATCCCTCGTAAGCAGTGATCCAATTCTTGGATTGATCTTGGAATGGAACGTTGTGTTTTCTCAAACAGTTAAGAAAGTTTTCCTTCAACTGTGGACTGCAAGTACTAATCAAATTTTGGATGTTTTCTCTTGCCGTTGATCTGAATTCTGAGGTAACTTCATTGGTTCTACTATGTGATTCCTTTGGTAGGCATAAGCCAAGATCTCCAATATCTTTCGTTACATGAATCAAATCTTCCATGCAAATGGTACATAGAATCTCTGCCTGCAGTCATGAAACTATAACCAGTTTTAGAGTCCATTCGTTTAAGAAATGGTTACAAAATAATCAAAGAATTTTAACTTAGTGGCAAGTGACCCTCAACAATAATTACGTGAGGAATGTTAAAACTTAGTGGACGTTCATTTGCATCATGTGAAAATTTATTGAACTTCATATTTATTGAAAATTTATTTGAGATCTGGTTGAAGTAGAAGCATAGATATGTTCTTAAATCACAAAAATCTTTCTTGATCAATTTAGTGCCTAATTTGACAAACAACATTATGAAAGTACTTAACAAAACCATATTAAATTATTCATATGAAAACATGAGCAATCATGTTGCACAATGAAACATTGCAATTATATGACCTTTGCCAATCCTTAAGAAACTTGGAAGACTAGATTCTGCAACTACGGGAAATGAAATGTCAGATTCTTACATTATATTAGAGACATTTATCATCTTACAAGCCAACTTTATAGAGTTGAGTTAGGTTCAACCTAAATTTTTTAGATGATATCAAAGTCTATCATATATTGACCCCCTCAATATCAAATCACACGGATCACACTCCAAATGTCTAGTCCTGGAGATATATGAGGTATCCCTCCCCTTACAAGCTGATTTCGCAAGATTGAATTAGATTCAACCTAAATTTTAAGATAGTGTCACAACTGATCTAAGTTTCATTAGGCCACTGCCCGTTGTCCGACCACACAAGTCACATCCAAATGTCAAGTTATGTATGTGAAGGGGTGTATAATAAGATACACGAGTCTTCCCTCACCATCCAAGCTGATTTTGTAGGATTGAGTTGAGTCATACTCAACCTAAATTATAAGACAAAGAGTAGTAACAAACAAGAGGGCACTATAACGCAATTTTAGTATCACAAGTATGTTACTGTCATGTTCACTTTAATTTGCGTCAAATATTTATGTCGTGGGTGTTTAAATAATGAAAGTATTTGAATTTAAAAAGATACCTAATTGCAAATAACTAGTGAATCGAGTCTCACCGTATCCTCGTCCAATATTTCAGATGCAGGATCAAACAATTTGCCAACAAATTCTTCTTCTGTTTCCTTCTTTTCTTCAATGCTGATAACTGCTACAATATTGAGAACCAAGACAATGCAAAATACAGACTTTATGACACCCATATATTGTTGAATCATTACCATTGTGCTTCATTTGCTTCTTGTAACATCAAAACCCATAAAATGTCTACATTGTCTTCATCAACCCGAAAGCTATAATTTTTCATAATCACAATTCTGGGGCATAACAAATACAAAACCAACATAAAATCACCGACCCATTTTCCAAAATTGCAAATTTATCATTGAATTGGATAACATATTATAAAAAGTAACAATTTTTACAATAATAGATTAAAAACCAACCTGAAAATTTCAAATGTGTATGCAGAGGTTCACAAAAAGGGTTCTTTTTTGGATTGTTTGATGATGATGATGATGATGATGATGATGATGATGATGATGATGATGATGATGAGAAAATTCTTGGCGCGAGAACCCTTTCACGCATAGGGCCGTCCTAGGAATTTTTGTGGATTATTCGGAATTAGGACATTGGCGCCTACTCAGGAACACAGATTTTTCCTTTTAAGCTTTTTCTCTCTCTCTTTCTCTCATTTTTTGTTTTCTTTTTTTCTTTTTTCTTCAATTTTTTTCTCACTTGAAATTTTCTAATTTTTACTTGAAAATTTATGAACCGTAGCATTGTTGAATTTGAGGTTCTTTATCATTATTCATGATTACTTCTCTATCTTTGGCTATGTCACTCATTCATAAATGAAAGCATTATTCATTAAGATTTATTAAATCACTTTGTAACAATTAATTGTGATAAAAAAACAAGCTGATAAACATGTATCTCAATTATTTCTGCCCCATTTGGAGAGAGATATCATATAAACTTTTTTTAAATGAAGAGTGATATATTTTAAGGGGTTCAAAAATAGGCGCCCACGCATAACAATTGTGTCATTATGGCAGAATTTGTGACTTATTCATAGGCATTTATAACGTGGGAGTTAAGAAAGAGAGAGTCTTCACTGATTCATAGAAGATAGGTTATTAATAACTTTCTCTAATAAGAAGAGAGCGATAAACACCACGAAAGGGGTCAAAACCCTAGGTTCGAATGAGTCTATATAAATACCTCTTCCCTCAAGGAGGGAAAAGAAAAATTCTAAGTCATACATACTCTGTTGTATCTCAAAATTTTCCCTCCTCACTTTCTTCAAGACATTCTCATGAGGTCACAATACTCAAAGCCACTCAAGAGTTGATCAGACAAACTGATCTTCTAAGTAAGGGCCTTCAATTAGGGTTTAGTGCTTCTCAAAGAAAATTTGTTTGCAAGGGTCTCAAATGACTTTCATGGTTCATCATAGGTCCTCAATAATGCTTATGTCAAGTTTCAAGTCTTGCCTCATATGTTTGCTCAGTCAATGGCTCAGATGATTGAAAACCAATTGTATTGGGTAAAAAGTCAACTATGGTCAACATACAGTTAAACTTCAAGATTTTTTGTCAACATCAATATTTTGAGGTGATATTCATCATTTGATCAAGGGTTGATCATGATTACTCAAGGAAAGCCCTCAAATCATCAAATGTAAAAAAATACCAAAATTATGATTTTGACTGAAGAATGATTGATCATTGACTTTTGACCTAATGGCTTAAAGCATGATCTCAAGAGCGCAAATACACTATCTTGACCTAATTACATGGCTCAAAACATTTCCAAAGATGCAAGTGATTGATAGTTGAAGAAATTGAATCAATTGATGAAAAGTCAACAGTCACACAAAAGTCAAACTTTAACTTTTTGGTCAATATTGGAATTCAAAAGTCAAGAGTCATCAAGATATTCAAAACTATCAAACTTGACCATCAAGGATAAAAAAGTCAACAAAAGTAAAAAATTTGGAAAATTTTCTAACACTTAGAAAATTTTTAAGTGTTTTTGTTCTTAACAAAAGTCCTAACTTCATAGCCATTTTTCACTAAGATCTAAGTTGATTCAAAGAAAAAATTCAACATGAAAGTTGTAGGGATTGATGAATTCTATAACTTTGTCAATTAGGGTTGATTTCCAAAAAGTGTATGGATTAAGAGATATGATCCCATTAAGTTGTGATATTTTTTATTCAACACTTAGAAAAATTTTCAACAAGTTTTGGTCAGTTTTTCACCTCAACTTCTTGGTTAATTTTCACTAAGTTCCCATTTGAGTTAGCTAAAACTCACAACATGAAAGTTGTAGAAAATGTTTCAATCTTTTCAAAATGTCATAGAACACAATTTTATCATGCTTGAGCTAGAAGTTTCGAAGACATGAAGTTAGCATTCCATTCTTGAATTATAGGTAATTTTTGTGATGAACATATGGCCAAATCTCACACCATGCCTTGTAATCCCACCTTTGCAGGCCTCTGACCTCCAAATCTATCCATAATCAAAAGCTTGCACACACTTTTGAACCATTATCCAAGTGATTCAAGCTTTGTCCAAGCTTACTTATCATTTAAGGGAGAAAAGTCACATTGCCATTTTGATAAAGCATGCTTTATGCAATTGTCAACTCTCCTTAAGCCTCTCACTTGTTTCATCTGCACACACTCAACCTGAAGACTCAAAGAAACATGTTTAAGGTGTCTAATAACTCTATAAGGCATGGTACTATGCATTAAAACTTTAATTTCACAAGAAATTTCAAGTTACATTTCAACCAAGCCTTAACTCCATAACTTGTAAACCTTATCAACTCTTGTCCTCAAATCTTTTCTCTATAAATAGAGAGATCATTTGCAAGATAATACACGAATGGACAAGCTCTAAAACCCTCTCATACACTCTCAAACTCATAATTGCTCAAAAAACTCCATTATTGAGCCATAAATCTATTTCTTCGAATTTCACAATCCTTGCAAGTTCCTTGCAAACTAATCATTTATACACCTCATATACATCATATAGAAGTTGTTTAAACCCAAGAACAACTTCTGTAACATCATCACCATCTTCCAAACTCAAAAACAGTGCCTTGCAAGTTGACTTGGTTGGGGAAATTCAAACACTTTAAGCACAAAGTAAGGGTTGAAATAGATTCAGGAAGGCCCCAACAAGCTCATAGGATCATCACTTTGCACTGAAAGTCCATAGAAGAAGCGTTGGACTTTCTCCAAATTGCTTAAATAAATTATATCATTGCATTCCTTGTAAAATTTTAGACAGGTTTGGTCTTTACAATTCTCAATTTGATTGAGAAATGAAGGATTTACGAATTTGACAATGGTCTTGTTGGTTGTTTGTCCACGCGAGGAAGAAGATGAAGAAATGGAGCCATTTGTTCCATTCTCAAATTTTGAGTTTATATTATATTGAATGGTTGTTGTTATATGACCGGATGAAACAGCCACCCCAGTGGCAAGCATGTGTGTGTGTAAGGCGTTAGTGTGCCAGGGAAGGAGTTCGATCCATGCCTCTGGCATTTTATTTTTCAATATTTTATTTGTTGATCAGGTGCAAGCAACTCCAGCGCGCAGTGATGCGCTCCCTCATTAACACCATCAAATCTCATCAAGCCAGATCTGGATGCTTCAAGCACGCATTTCCACCATGAACCATCAAAGGCTGACCACATTGGATTACAAACAGGCGTCTGGGCTTAGCTGCTTTAGGCCTTTTTATATTTTCTTTCTAACACCCCCTCAATTTCTTTTACAGCGCAAGCTCATTTTACTTCTTTTTTTATTTTAATTAACTTTTTCTTTTCTAAAAATCATTTTTTATTTAATCAGAAAAATAATAAAATCACAAAAAAATTAGATTTAGGTATTTATTTATTTAATTTAATTTTTGATAATTAAAATTAATTTAATTTAATCACATTTGTTTTATTTTAAATGATTAATTTGTAAATTAATTAGAATTAAGGTTTATACTATAATTTTTTTTCTAAATAAAACACCAAAAATATTTTCTAAATACTTAGAATTCTTTAGATTTTAATTAATTAGTTTTTGATAATAAAGATTAATTAATCTAATCACACTTTATCTTATTTTGAATAATTAAATTAGAATTAGGTCTAATTTTTTATTTCACATTTCAAATATTTTCTAAACAAAGAAACAACAAAATATTTTCTTAAAATACTTAGAATTTTTAGGTTTTTTGCATCTTTCCCCTTTCTATCTTCACGCATTTGTTTATTTTTTGCACTAATACAATCATGTAACTGTCAAAAGTTTGTAATAGATAATTAGGGTTTATTGCTGTCCTCCCCCATTCATAAACTTGTACCCCCATCCCCGAAGCGTTGTAATAGCGTAGGACATTTAATTTCTGAAATTTACTACTTTTCTTATTATTGTTAGTAATTAGGGTTTGTATGGTAAGATTAAAATCAATCATTATAAAACCTAATATCCAAGAAAAAAATACTTGAAATCAAAACACTTTGCACACATACACCTCTAGGGTGACCTTCACTTATTGTCTCAGATATAAACAATCATGCCCCTCAAAAGTGAGATGCTTTAGCAAAGACCCCCGGTTAAAAGATCGTAGTCCCTCGACGACCCTTTGATGTTGCCTTCGATAAACGATCTTAGTCCCTTAGGACAATTGCTAAAGCATCTTATAAGTTGCCTTCTATGACTGTACAATGACCCACGCCTGTCCCTCACATCCAATAATAAGGTTTCCTACTAACAATGGTAGGATAGCACTATCTAAAGGAGGAGGAAAAGAACAAATACTTTTTGAGTAGGTAGATCGCTCGTAATCGCTTGCTCACAAACTAAAACAATTTCCACACTTCACACTTTCAAAACAAATACTTTCAAAACACTTTATAAACACTCTTGAGGACTGATGCGAGGGTTATTATAAAGTAAATTGACTTACATTGGCATTTTCAAAACATCTTTCCATAAAATAACACTCTCTTTCATAAATATTCTCAAAACAAACATTTTTTATACATTCTCAACGATACGAGAATCATTACAAAATTGCCGCACTTAGGCATTTTAAAAATATTTTCAAACATATACAAACGTAAAGCATTTCAAAAAGTGATCAAGTAATTAAGAGCCCATAGATAACTACAGATGAAAAGGGTGCTAACACCTTCCCTTTTCATAACCTACCCCCCTTACTCAGAAAATTCTCAAAAGGTCTTTTCTGTTCTTTTCACCCTTTCCTTTATTGGATAAAAGAAAAGTCGGTGGCGACTCTTTCTATCCGCAACATTTGTGATAAAACGCAAAACCAAAAGTCAGTTCTCCCACCGTATTACAAAACTGGCGACTCTGCTGAGGAGACTAAACTAAAAGTGGGGTTACCTTAAGAGCCAGATTACCTTTATTGCTTTACTTGCTTGCTTTGTATGCTTTATATTTCGGGATATGCTTGGGTTTATTTTTTGTATAGATCCTATACCCGGATCTGAAGGCATTTTAGTTAAGTAGCAATAGATCGTGGAACCTGTATGGTGTAGACCGATATGGTTGAAATGATGGCTACGTTAGTGCGACACATTGGTTGGTGCTGGTGTCCCTTGAGTAAGTCAAGGAGAATGTTGAGCTACCCCGTGATGTCATAAGCACTAACTGACCGTAGAACCTTAGTTGACATAACTTAGTCATTAGAAGGTAGTGATATGGCTGGCTTTGGTACAGACTGAAGTTAGTTGATACTCGATGCTACACTTGTTGAGATTAGACTCTCGAGATATTTCAGTCGCAGTTTAGATGCTTGTGCTGAAACAATGACTGAGAGAAAGATCGGTGATATTGAGGCTCCTAGAACTCGATTACTTCTTTAAGACAGGTTGAGCCAACTAAACTTCAAGAGGGTACTTGCCTACAAACTCCATGCAAGCTTAAACTTAGGGCCTTGTGTGTTTTGTTTGTGTATGATTAATTGTTCGAACATGACATCATAACATCATGACATCACACCATGTCATTTTCACTAACCATTTCAAGGACCTAATGATTTATATTTATTCTGTTTTGTAGGGTATGGCCTCCGCATGCAGAAACACTATCCGAATCAGTTTTGTGAGGATACCTTCTCAACTTAAGGAGTTAGTCTCAAGGGTTCCCAAAAGTTCTCCATTCATCAAAAGGCATGGTCGACTACTCAGTTTGGTTACCTCAGGTTTTGAAGAAGATATGATGAGTGTTATTTTTCAGTTCTTTGACCCTGTACATCACTGCTTCATATTTCTAGATTATTAGTTGGCACCCACAATGGAGGAGTTTTCTCATTTACCGGGAGTACCTGTTCTCAATCAAATATCTTTCACTGGTTTAGAGAAAGATCTACAACCTGAAGAAATTGCATCAACCTTACATCTGAAGCGGTCCGACATTGTAGCAAATTGGGAAACAAGAAGTGGAGTCAAGGGTTTTCTTGCTAAATTTCTATTAGAGAAGGCTCGACTGTTTTTGGATGCTATGAGTTTTCAAGCTTTCGAAGAAATATTGGCTTTTCTAATCTATGGGTAGGTGATATTCCCTAATCCATACCAACTCATAGATGTGAACGCCATCAAAATATTTCTTTCTCATAACCCTGTGCCTACCTTGATTGGAGACATTTTGCATTCTCTTCACACTCGTACTATGATGAAGCGAGGGACTCTTATGTGTTGCATACCTCTTCTATCAAGGTGGTTTATTTTGCACCTTCCCTGATCATTATTGAAGAATGAATGAGGTTTGAGGTGGTCTCAAAAGATGATGTCGTTTTCTCATTCAGATATCTATTGGTGTTCCCGATCCCTAGAAGATGTTACTATCATTAACCACTATGGGAAATTCCATAATGTTCCACTCTTTGGCATTAGGGGAGGTATTACTTATAATCCTTCTCTGGCTCTACGACAATTTGGTTATGCTCGAACAAATGGTCCTCATGACACACTTATCCAGGGTATTGTGTTCGACTATGAAAATGACCCTCAAGGTTATCGTCAAAGGTTTATACGTGCTTGGGGCATGGAAAACAAGGTTGATAGAAAAACATTAGGACAAAATAATTCTATCCCTTTAGATCCTTATCTCAAATGGGTACGAGCTCGCACTCAAAACCTTATGATGCCATATCCTGCTGTCTTACCAGTAATTGTGTAGCCTGTTGCTGAGGGGGATATTCCTTATACCATTCTCCATCCAGGCATGTCCACTGACCTCGAAGAATTGCAGAAGTTCTGGATTCAACTTAAGGAAGAACGAGACACCTTTGAAGCTCAATTCTATGCAAGTGAAAAGAAAGTGTTGGAGCTCACAAAGCTACTTCATGAGGAGCAAAACCTTAATGCGTACATTGACACGAAGATGAAGTGTCCATGGGAGACTTGAGTCTTAGGTTTTAGGAGTTTATACTGTTGTCTCCTTGATACCCTTTTTCTTTTTCATTTTAAGCCTAAGAGGAAATGGTAATTTTTAACTTGATAATGAAATCTTTGTTTTTGTTTCCTTTTGGCTAGCAAATTTAAATCTCTTAAGGTCCTTAAAAACATTGCATCCACATATCATGCATCATTTCATAAGCAGGTTTTCCAATACAAGTTTCCTCATCTATTTACTGTTTATTTCAGTATAAGATGGCCCTCAAACAAACTGTCAAGGATCTGTAGACTCAACATGCATAATTTCAAGAGACTCTCCTGAATCTGGCCAAAGGGCAACAAGATATGACGACGCTCCTCACCATGAAAAAAAGACTAAGAAGCGGATTGTTATCCTCAACATGGAGATAAGATTCAAAGGTTCTACTCAACCAGTTCAAGATGTTTTCTCTGAGGAAGACGACAACCAAGAAGAGGATGATACAAGTGTCAGGGGTGAAGGTAAAAACAATCAGGTTTCTAAAGACGAAGACTAATCCGACGAACAGTATATGTAATACAGTGGGAGAACTGACTGTTATACTGGTTTTGCGTTTGTATTTGCAAATGTTGCAGTAAGCAAGAGCCGCCACCGGCTTTTCTTTTATCAAACAAAGGAAAGGGTGAAAAGAACATAAAAAGACATTTCGAGATTATTTCTGAGTAAGGGGGTAGATTATGGAAAGGGAAGGTGTTAGAACCCTTTCCATTCGTAGTTATCTACGGGCTCTTAGATGCTTAGCTCATTTTAAAAATACCTTGTGCTTTGTGTGTTTGAAAAGTATTTTGAAGAAAGAGCCTTGGTACGACGAACTTTATAATGTTTCTCGGATTGGTAGATGAAGTATACAAAGTGTTTTGAAAATGTTTTTGAAAGAAGTTTTGTGTATGTGTAAAAGTTTGTTTTGTTTTAAGCAAGCATCTAGAAACTATCTACTATACTCAAAAGGGTTGTTATTTTCCTCTTTTCCTTTAGACAATACTATCCTACTATTACTGAGTAGGTAGACCTATCGTCGGATGTTTGAGGGACATTCGAATGGTCATCATTACAATCACAAAGGCAACTAGGCAAGATACTTTAGTAACTACCTTAGGGTTTTAAGATCATACCGATGCAACTTCGAAAGGGTCATTTTTTATCTTTACACCAGAGGGTAGCCACTAAAGTCTCTCACGTTTCGAGAGTCGTGATTGTTTATCCGAAGGAAACCAAAGTAGGGATACCCTAGAGGTGTATATGTGAGAGTGTGTTATATTCAGTCATTTTTATTTGATGTTAGGTTTGCTAACATTTTGTTTTTAATTCTTGTCATTCAATCCTATTAGGCATACATCTAACATTTAATATATGTACAGGAATTTAAAGTGCGGAATTTAAAACCTAACTATTACATGGCTTCGGGGAGGGAGAATTTACAAGTCCAAAATGGGGAAACAAAAAGTAAAAAGTCCTAAATTTAACTATTACAACCTTTTTGCAGATACATCAATATAAAATGAATGAAATTTAAAATGGGCGCGCGAATATGGAAAGCGAGGTAAGCCCTAAAATACTTCTACATATTTAGCACTTTTTTTGTCATTGTTATTAAAAAAAATACTTAAATTAAAAATTATAATTTTAACTAAATAAAGAAAATAGTGATAAATAAGATGCAATTAAAACTAATCAAAAGGAAACTAATTCTAACATTTTTTTTGGATTTTTATTATTGAGAAAAAGATTTGAAATGATTAAATCTAAGTTATAATTGATTTTAAATTACTTGAAATAAATCAAAATATAATTAATTAACTTGCACAAATTAAATTTAATTATATAAAAAAAACCTAAACCTATTTTTTTATTTCTTTGATTTTATAATTAAATAAAAATGATTTTGAAAAAGTAAATATAAAAAGAAGTAAATAAAGAAATCCGACATTAGTTTTGGCTAAAGGTCTCTGAATTTTGCGTTTCGAAGCCAAGCTTTCGATCGGGGTTGAGAATGGAATCTCATGAACTAGGCCTCAAAACTTACATGCTTCACATCTAACCCGCTCTATATACGACTACAAACATGTATGCAAACGTCAAATGGATTAATAAATGCAGATTAACAAGATTAGATTTAAATAAACTATACCGAACGGTGCAACTTGTATGGACGACTCGGGCGCGCTCCAGGCCAAGGTGAGGAATGGAAATGACTCACAGGGACCTCAGGAGTGCAAAGATGGCACGAGATTCGATGGAGGAAATCTGGATATCAGGTTTTGAATTTTCACAACTTTTGAACAATTTTGAGAATTTTGAGAGAGCTTTGTGAAGAGCTTTTGAAGAGCTTTTTGAAGAGTAATTTCGTGTTGCTTTGATAGACAATGTGTGTGTGTGTGTTTTTCTTTCACTTTGGCTCTATGTTTATAGAGGAATCAAATGTCTCCACTAATATGGAAAGAATCATACCATCAAACCATGTTTAAACCAAAATCAAACCAATTGAAAACATGTCTTTTTTTGAATTATTCTCTTGCCATTCTTAATGTACAATGAACCTGTACCTATGCTATGTATTTACACGAATTCTTAGGCCCAATATTGATTCAAAACATCATCCCATGTGTCCAAACCATTTATCTATTATTTTATGCATTTTATTTTGTATTTATTTGAATAAAAACAAAATTAAATATGAATAAAATATTGAAAAATTAAAAGCAAGGTGAGGGTGAATTTGGGAGTCCTTGAGTAAGTCATAAGCATATTTCAATCTGAAAAAATAGGTCTATGAACTTAAAAATGCATTTTTTGCTCAAAGTTGACTTTTTTGCATTTTCATCAATTTGCCCAATTTGCACTGGTCATAACTTGCTCAGTTTTCATCTTTTGAAGATGATATTGGACTTTTTAGAAATCTCAAGATGTCCCCTATAATATCTATGTTGACCATTTTTACATTGGAGGATTTATCTTGATGTAACTTGCCTTGACAAAAATTCCTTTTTGTTGATTTTCAAAAAGACTTGTAATGTATTGGCTCATATCTTCCAAATGATGTTGTAGAGGATTGTATTATATTCATAATGATCTTTGGTTAAGGCAAAATGGATGAAGCATGTGAAAGTTATGCCTGGTCAAAGTTCAATTGACTTTTCCTAAGAAACCCTAATTTAGCGAATCTTGACTTTTGATGATCTGAGGACTTTCCTTGGGGAATCATGATCAAACCTTGATCAAATGATGAAAATTACTTCAAAATGTTGATGTTGAACAAAGATTTGAAGTTTGACTGTATGTTGACCATAGTTGACTTTTTGATCAATATAGTTGATTTTCAAGCATTTAAGCCATTGACTGAGCAAACTTGTGATACAAGGCTTAAAACTTGACATGAGCACTGTTGAGGACCTATGAAGAAACATGGGAGCCACTTGAGACTTTTGTAGACCAAATTTCCTTGAGAAACTCCAAACCCTAGTTTTAGGCTTTTGGTCTAGGAGGTGCATCTTGACTAGTCAACCCTTGGGTGCCTTGATAATTTGAAGAGCCTTGAAAGAATGCTTTAAAGAAAAATGGGAGGGAAAATTTTGGGGTACAACAACTGCCCCTGTTCAATCTTCTTAAACCTGAGGATTTAGATTGGCTTGTCTGCCTTTCGTGATCTGAAGGTGGAAGATGTTTGAACAATAGAGTGCCTATAAATTTACACTCGCCTGTGTATGAAGTGATGTTGTTGGTTGATGATATCGGGAATGGGCTTACAGATGCCATTTGGAGAAGATGACAGAGAGTCGTCGAAGATGGTCTTATAGATGCCATCCAAAATAAATGTTGACTTCGAATTAAAAGAAGTATTAGAATAAATCTTTGGTCGATTTACCCTGAGCCATAAGAGGTCTCTTCGTCTGACTTTGTATGAGAAGTATACTAGAATGTGCTTGTGTTTGATTGTATCTTAGCATATGTGTTAGGGAGTGTCAGAATGAATATATGTCATAATTGTATATGGAGGTGTATTGAGTATGGATATCAGAATGAATCTATATCTTGATCGTATATGAAATGAAAGATGTATTGAGTGAGTATCAGAATGACATTCGTATTTGGAGCATATCTGAACTATATCTGAAAGATGTACTAAATAAGTATCAGAATGACATCTGTATTTAGAGCGTATCTGAACTGTATCTGAAAGATGTACTGAATGATTATCAGAATGACATTCGTATTTGGAGCGCATATGAATTGTATCTGAAAGATATACTGAATGAGTATCAGAATGGCACCCGTATCTGGAGCGTATCTGAACCATATCTGAAAGATGTACTGAATGAGTATCAGAATGACTTCCGTATTTGGAGTGTATCTGAAAGATGTACTGAATGAGTATCAGAATGACATCCGGATTTGGTGCGTATCTGAACTGTATCTGAAAGATGATCTAGAATGAGTATCAGAATGACATCCGTTTTTGGAGCGTATCTGAATTGTATCTGAAAGATGATCTAGAATGAGTATTAGAATGACATCCGTATTTGAATTGTATCTGAATTGTATCTCTTTTTTTTAGAATGTTTCCGTTGGAGAATTATTTCTTGACTGAGGAGAATGAAAGTTAACTGTTATCTGGTCAAAATCCAGGCTTCACAGTAACTTGCTGAGGAGAATAAAGTTGATTGTTATCTGGTCGTATTCCAGGCTTTATAGCGACTTATCGGGGAATATTAAATTAACTGTTATTTGGTCAGATTCCAGGCTTTGCAGTAACTTGCTTAAGGTTAAACTGTTATTTGGTTGAATGCCAAGCTTCGCAGTAACTTAGATGAAAGGATGAAGCTAATTGCTATCTCGTCGGATTCCAGGATTCACAACAATTTACTGAAATTAATCTGTTATCTGGTTGGATTCCAAGCTTCACAGAAAAATGAAGTTAAACGGTTATCTGGTCGTATTCCAGGCTTTGCAATAATTTTCTTGAAAGGATAGAAGTTAATTTCTATTTGAATGGATTCCAGGATTTGCAACAACTTGTATGTAAGGACAAGGTGAGTTACTATCTAGTTGGATTCTAGGCTTCATAGTAAATTTAATTAAACTGTTATATGGTCGTATTCCAGGCTTCACAATAATTGAAGAAGTTAAACTTTTATCTGATCGTATTCCAGGCTTTGCAACAACTTAAACTGTTATCTGGTCGAAATCCAGGCTTCATAGTAGCTTGAACTATTATTTGGTTGGATTCCAGGCTTCACAGTATCTTAGACGAAATTAAACTGCTATCTGGTCATATTCCAAGCTTTGTAGCACCTTAAATTGTTATCTCGTCAAAATCCAGGCTTCACAGTAGCTTGAACTGTTATCTGGTCGGGTCCAGGCTTCAGTGACTTAAACTATTATCTGATCAGGTCCAGGCTTCAGTGATTTGAAGAAATTAAGCTGTTATCTGGTCAGATCCAAGCTTCAACTTGAATTTGAGGTTGACTGTTATCTGATCAAAATCCAGGCTTCATAGTCTTGTAGATTATACTATCATCTGGTAGGGTCCAGGCTTCATAGTAATTGATAGAGTAAACTACTATTTAATCAGACTCCAGGCTTTGCAATAACTTATACTGTTATCTGGTCGGATTCCAGGCTTCACAGTGTCTTGAATTGTACATTGACTGTTATCTGGTTGGATTCTGGGCTTCAGCAATGATGTTAACTGCTATCTGGTTGGGTCTAGGCTTCACAATGATTTGACAGAGTAAACTACTATCTGGTCATACTCCAGGCTTCACAATAATCAAGGAGGTTTAACTGTTATACAGTTGGATTCCGAGCTTTAGCAATGATGTTAACTGCTATCTGGTCGGGTCCAGGCTTCAGTGTTGTAAACTGCTATCTGGTCGGATTCCAGGATTCACAGTGTCTTGAATTTGATATCAACTGCCATCTGGTCGGATTCCAGGATTTACAATGATTGATTAGCTGTTACTTCAGATAGTTACCCTGTCTTATTTCAGGAATTAATCCAGAACTTGTTGAAAATTGATGATGATATTTGTTTGTTGATCTTTCCTGAAAAGGTAAAGAATTAGCTGTATGCAATGTCATGATGCATGACACATATTGTGTAATGATGTTCTCAAAATAAATGAGATTGTGCTATATGTATTTTGTATGCATATGCTATGACGTTTGTAAAATAATGTATGAATGCAATATATGAACTGATCAGTTGTTCTTTGTAGCGTCATTGAATTGAGGGAAAATAAATCCCTGACTGCTACTGGGGATGAAGAATGTGATTCTTAATTATTTGTTGAAGTTGAATTGCTGGGAGATGGAGAGTATGTGTATCTTTGATCTTCTGGGGATTGTTTCCGTCGGGGGCTCTTGCTTTCTTGTTTGAGGAAACTCCGCTGGGGAACATTGAGTTCTTGGTTTTTGCTTGAGGAAACTCTGTTGAAGAGTGTTAATTCCTGCTTAGGGAGAAGAGTTTAAGAACGTTGGTTATTTATTGTTCTACTGGGGAGTTTATAACCTGACTGGGAATAAAAGAGATGGATAACCTTCCGGCTCGCCTGGGAAGGATAAAGTTGACTGGCATCTGGTCCAGTTTCAGGTTCCGTAGCAACTCCCTCGGGATAGTGATGACTTCACTAGGGAAAGGAGTTTTGCTGGTGACTTATGGCCATTTGAGGAAAAGAATCAAGCTGGGGAGATTAGACCTCATTGGGGAAATAAACCCTGTTGACAGAAGTCTGGACTCCACTGGGAAATAAACCCTGTTAATGGAGGTATATCCTGCTGAGGGAAATTCTTTGCCGAGGCGAATGAGCTCTTCCAGAGAGAAGTAGTCTGCAAGGGATTTTACAGTTTTGAAAAATCAACTGGAGAAGAATTTCCATAAACTATAATGATTGTGATCATGTAGATAAGCAATATTACTAGGAGGGAGCCTTCACTCCTTCATCTGCCAGACTGATCTGTTGGAAAAATTATGGGGAATGTATGAACTTTGCAAAGATCACCATGTAGGGATAAACCTCCTGAAGTGGCTCTATGGGGATCCATTGAGACTTGAACATACCTATACTTTTAGATCCCTTGGTGAATGCTGACTAGGGCGATAAGTCTTCTACTGATAGACATGTGACAAGATGATGGGACATAGTCTTATGCTTTAATCCCTAACTTTTGTCTGGATTGTCCTTTCAGATTTTCAGTCCACCGGGATACCCTTTTTTTCCCAAGCCACCTTTTCAGGTTTTCGACTTGCCGAGTGTACATTTTTATTTATATACCTAATTTTTGCCCAAACTCTTTTGGTTCGCCGAGATGCCCTTATTTTTGCCTAGGCCAGTCAACCTAGCGGGTCTTTTTTCATGCGTAGTATTTTTCGACTATGTCCGCCTTCACAGGGTGCAGAGAATTGTCACTTTCCATAGTAGTAAGTATTATAGCACTGCCAGAAAAATGTTTTCTAGATCATACGTGATCCTTTGCTAGAATTCATGTTCAATGCCTCAAGTGATTCAGATGGAGATATGCCCCTGGCTATTCAACACTTTTGAGAGATTCCTTGAATCTTGACTTGACTGCCCCAGATCAGTTAGACACCATATCATTCCCCTTGATTATGAAAGGCCTGTTACTGGAAATGTTTTTCCGTATGAGGTGATTATGTTCATTGAGAGGATTTCTGTTCATTGAATATCCGTCGTGCGAATTTCTATGCTATCGAACAATTAGTCATATACAAATAATGGCATTTAAAAATACAAAGCTTATGTTTGTATTGAAGTTTTGAAAATGCATTTTTAGTAAACAAATCGAATTTTGTAAGAATATGAATTCAACTCAGGATTTATAGTAAATCTTACAAGAGTCAGGATAACTTTTTGTAACATTATGCTTTCGAACGAACCTATGCTTCAATTAGGACTTTTAAGGGTTGTAATGTGGTCTGATTCACGGTTTAAGAAACAAAGGATAAAGGCTCGAAATTTATTTGTACCCAACCATTCTTCGTGATGTTCTTCAGTCCTATACTCAGTTAATTGTGCATTTAAATCCCGATTGAGTATAAAATCTTTGCCCTAATATTCCGGTGATGGTTCAGATACTGAAAGTTTATTTTGAGGAGGAAATCATTTTTTGTAATATTTTATTTTTGTTGAGGATTTGTAGCAACCTCTTTTTTTGATTTTATTATCCCTACCTTTTACCTGAACTGTTTCTTTTGTGATTACAGTCAGCGGGATGCCCCAGTTTTTTTTAGTCTCTTTCATAGGTTTTGACTTAGCGGGATTTTATTTTGAGAAATAATGACTGTCTATTTTAATGATTATGTGGAACCATCACCATCTTTTGTTTTGGAAGGATACCTTCGACACTACTCGTCATGTACGAAGGGAAAGCATGCGATTGAATGCGCCATTGAATTAACTGAGAAACTACCCTGCCCCAAGTTATGATTAAGGGTTTTAATTTGTGTGAAAAGAAAAACTCCTACTTCTTAGGCTCAAAGGGGTTGACTAGGGATTATCTTCCTTATAACTCCACTGTTTAGGATTTGAAACAACGACTGTACATCATTAGCAAGGTCTGTTTCAAAGCATACTGTAGAGATTATGGTATTATTTTCGTCATCCTCCCTCTAAAGGCTTACAACTTTCAATCGAGAGTTGAATATCACAAAAAGGAAGTAAAAGCATAGCTTAAGTATAGTGAAAATGAATGGATTAATTCAAGACAAACATATGCAATGCATTAATGGAATAACAAAGTTTGACATGAAATAAGTGTTCGAACAATCAAAAGAAAATTACAATTTGAAAACTCTAATGAACAAAAAGCCTCTTTGTCTGAACTAGTCACTTCAGATGGCATGCCTTTGAGAGGTGGCAGAAGAATTCAGTCTGCCCATCTTGAGTGAACTCCAGCACCCTTTTGTCGATCAAGTCCTAGATCTTATTTTTCAATGCCAAACAACTATTTGTATCATGTCCAGGACTATTGGAATAGTATGCACACATTGCATTAGTCTGATAGCTAGGAGCGAAGGTATTGGGATTCCAAAGAGGATCCCTCAATGTAATCAACTCCATCTTCAACATGTGTTCCAATACTTGAGCCAAGGACATTTTGATTTTGGTGAATTGCCTTTTAGGTGTATCTTGCTTATGCTGATTGCCTTGTCATTGTTACTGCATCGGTGCTAGATTAGAGATCCGCACTGCCCCCACAGATTGGTTGAGATCACTCTTATTACAACCCTTCTGGTTGTACATGGTACTCGACTCCTTCTTTCCGTTATATGATCTCTTTTGAGTACTTGAAGATGAAGTCCCCTGAATTTCGCAACTCTTGAGTTTATTTTCAACACGTTCCTGCATGAACATGTCACTCGATTCCCTGTCTGCCAAGAGATATTGATCGTTGATTAGACCCTAATTCTAGTAGTTTGCCCCAGATGGTCGTATCTGTCGTGATGAAGCTTGCTAATGAGAATCCTAAACTCTTCTTATCCCCGAGCTAAATTTTGGATAAGAGACATCTGACTACTCATCTGGATTCTCATCCTTTCCATCTCAGCTTGCAGTTGTTCCAACTGGTCCTCCTTGTTATCTTCAGAATTTTTCTTGGCCATGTTCCCAGCAAGGAGTGTTTTCAATTCTTCTTACCCCTTGGATAGATTCAGGAACATTTCCTTGAACTGAGCCTCTTGAGTTTGGAGATCTCTGTTGTTCTACTCGAGAACCATTTTCCTTGCTGAAATAAACAACGAGAAAATGAGAAACCTGTCTCAAGAATACCTGTTATGTAATGACATGTATGCAATGTTTACAAGGATCTTGTGGGGTAAACACAAGAAAATGTTAGCAACTGAATCTGACTGCAGCTTCGATTGAAGAACTTCGTATCGTTGGATGTCCTTCTACGAGAATCAAGCTCACCATGTTGAGTGGGTCATAGCCTCAGACTCATGTTATCATGCTTTGGTCTTTTGACGGTATTGGCTAGAGAAAAATAAATCCCCTTGCCCCTTGCTAGACATCTGGTTTATCATAACCTGCATCACAAGCCCTTGAGATCCTTGAAATGGTCAAGGAAATGCTATGGCATGATGTTATGATGTGTATGCTATGCACCAAGCAAAAGTGTAAGGTGATGAAGACAAGTGAGTCTTGCAAGAAGTCCAGGTTATTGGATAATGATTACAAACAAGTCCTGCAAGGAACTCACATCTTTATATAATGAATGCAAACAAAACCTTGCAAGGAGTTCAAGTTGTTAGATAATGAAAGCAAACAAGTCACACAAATAGTCTTAGGTTCATGCTTGCATGGAGTTTGTAGGTAAGTACCCTCTTAAAGTTTTAGTTGGTTCAATCTGTCCTAGAAATAGTAACCGGGTTCTAAGTAGTCTCATATCAGTGACCTTTCTCTCAGGCATTGTTTCAGCTCAAGCACCAAAGTATTATGGCTAAAATATCCCGAAAGTCCAATCTCAATTAGTGTAGCATCGAGTATCAACCAATCTTCGGTCGGAACCAAAGTCGGCTATCTCACTACTTTCTAATGGCTAGTGTGATCGGTGGATTTAGAACTGACTGTTTAACGCTGGTTCGCGAAATGTCGCGGAAGCAAGAGTCGCCACCGTCTTTTATTTTCTCCAATATGGAAAGGACAAAAGCACAGAAAAATTCCTTATTGAGATTATCTCTCGGTTCGGGAGGTAGATTTATAGAAAGGGAAGGTGTTAGCACCCTTTCTATCCATGGTTATCCATGGGCTCTTAGATACTTGCTCATTTGTGTTTTCAAAAATGTTTGTTTGCTTTTCAATCGTGAGTGAGTTTGAAAAAAGTTTCTTTAAAAGTTTCAGATCGACTCTTGTATCAGTCCTCAAGAGTGTTTGAAAAGTTGTTTTGAAAGCTTTTTGAAAAGTGTCGGTGTGAAAAGAAGTTTTTGATTTGTTTTGAATTAGAGCAAGTATCTACGAGTCATCTACCTACCCTAAGGAATTATGCTGTGTAAATGTCCTTAAGGTAGTGCCATCCCACCATTGAGAGGTAGGTAGCACCACCGTTGGAGGTGTTCAAGTCAATTCGGGGATTAGGGACATTGTGGTCACCGAGCAACAGTAAGACACCTTAGAAGCTACCCTTATGCCATTGATCTTTTTATTCCGAGGCAACTATTCTGAGGCAACTTGTTTCGAGGCAACTTGTTCCGAGGCAACCGTTTCGAGGCAACTAGATCAATGGAACATAAGGACTCACTAAGACATCCTATACTCGACGACCACGTTTTGAGGGGCAAGGCAACAGTGAGGCGTACCCTAGGAGTGGTGTGTGAATTGTGTGTCATTTTCAGTTATTGTCATGCGTTGGGTGAGCTACGCTTGATTTTATTTGGGCCATTCATTCTTTCATGCAATAGTTAGCAGTTAAAAGGTGCGGAAAATAAAAATGCGAAAAATAAGAGTCCTAGGCTATTACAAGGCACGGGTCTATACATCGCCAAATTTACAAAGACCCGATTTTGAAAAAAAAGTGCGGAAAGTAAATGTCCTAATTATCTATTACAAGGCTTTGGGGCAAATACATTATATTTAAAAAGGAAATAAAAGTAAACATGCGAAAAGAAATAAGAATCGAGAGTGCGAGGGCGTTGGACCCTTTAAAGAAATTAAATCGAAATTGAAAGTTAATTAATTATTTAATGAGAAGAGAAATTGTTTTTTATGTGTTTTTTTTGTATTTATGAAATAAAGGAAATTAATTGAAACTAGAAATTAAACAAAACCCTAATTCTAAGTTTGTTTTTAATTATAAAAAAATGTTTAAATTTTGACCTAATTTAACCTAATTATTTAATGACATATTTATTTACAAGATAATTAATAATTAATAGTAATGATGATAAGGAAATAAATTATTTATTGAGAAAAGAGAATAAAAAAAAATGCTAAAAACCTATTTTTATATTTTTTAGTTATTAAGAAAACATTAAAGTTAAACCTAAATTAAACTAAGTTGATTAATAAAATTTATTTACAAAAAATATTAATGAATTAAAAATTAAATAAACATATTTTATTTTGACTTTTTCTGGATTTTATATTTATGAAAATTATTTTAGTGAGTTAATTAAAACAATAAAACAAATTAATTAAAATAAATAAAAAAAGGAGAGTTAAAATAAAATCTAAATATGCAAACCATGAGGGGTTTCTGCCCAATTTGGAGGTTAATTGGAGTAGTTTGGCCCACTCAATCCAGGCCTTGTTTGACTTTTTGATGGTTACGTATGGAATAGTTGATTAAGGTGCATGGTGGACTGCAGATTCTGGCCACTGGATTGATCCCTGGAGACATGTGGCATGCACAAGTGTTGGGCGTTTGATGGACCACTGAAGGGCACACTGCATAGGAATATGTTAGAGAAAAGATTATGAAATGTACAAGGGGACCTGGGAATCGAACCCAGGTCCCAGCGTTTACCCAATACACGTCCAACCGTCTGAGCCATGCGCGCGCGTTGTATTGGATTTGGCAAGCGAATAACATAACACAAAACAACACTCAATGATGTCCACCGCGCCAAAATTCAAACATGCCACTCATCAGGGGACACGTCCTCCTCCTTCTTCATATTTCCTGCAAATAAAACATAGATAGCGGGGGTTTTAAACCCCCACTAAACTCAAACAAGAAAAATAGCGATTAGCTCCTGGGCAAATAGAAATTAGGCGCGATGTGATCAATTGTTTCGTCTGGATGTCCTGAGTCCAATGGTCTTGGTTTGATTGTCCAATTGTTCCTTATACGTAAAACCCTAATTCAAGGTTCCTGAAACCCTAAAATATGTTCATGGCAATTTCTCATACAGGCAATAGTAATCCAATTAAATAGCACCAATAGATTCAGAATGTCCATGTTAATGTAAATCAATGGTTAAAAATCACAAATAATGCATATAAATGGAAACACGATTATGAATTTTTTGTGAAAAAGTGCAACATGGCTCTACCAATTCCTTGCGTGTGGAGATCTGATTTCAATTGCAACAGCTTCCTGGTAGTGTCAGGAGTGTTTTGGAATAAATTTGAGGCCTTGGAACGATCTCTAGCTATGAAAACAGTTTTGAGATTTTTGTGGAAAAATGCAAGTTTGTTCTTGATCTTGCAGCGCAGCTTTCTTGTCTTTCTGCACTAGGTTATGTTTGCATATGTATGTAGCATGATTAGGTCAAGCAAAACAAGCCCATGATCCATGTATTCAATGCTTTTGAATTTGTGATTTTCCATGATCTTTTTCAATCCTTTTTGCCATGAAAACTTGCCTATTTGGAAGATTTGGTCTCTTTGATGTGGTACACGAAATATTTAGGCCTTAATGAGAGAATATGCTGCACAAAAAGATTTGGAAAACGTGATTTGCTATTTTTGTCATATTTAATTTTAATTAAGTGAATTAATAATAATAATAATTCAAATAATTAATAAAAAATGATGAAATAACTCCCTTGGATGTCAATGGGTCGTTCATAGCTTTTGGGCGATGATTCATGGAGGAAATTGAGGCCCATTAGCAATTTTGATGCATTTGAAGCAAAGTTGACTTTTCAAAATTCCCAAATATTTCCCAACTTCCACAAGGCATATCTTGCTCAATATTTAAGCTTTGATCATGTTCTTGGACATTTTGGAAAGGTCTTGAAGTCCTCTAACCAATTACTTTGGTCCCATGTCATTTTGATTTACCAATCTCAAGTTATGGTCTTTGACTTAAAGTGCCTTTTTGTTGACTTTTGAAAATGACCTATAATGTTGAAATTGATAACTTTTTGTGAGAGCATTTCTTGGGCTTGAAGTGTGAAGATGAGTTGTAGGAAATGTCATTCTCTTCAAAATGAGATTTGGATGGAATTTTTCTGATAAACCATGTGGAAGTTATGCCTTGGTCAATTTGCAGTTGACTTTTTCAACTGTCCAGAAATAGAAACTTTTGCATCTTGAGACTTTTTGAGCCATGCTTTGAGAATCATGATCAAGAATTGATCAAATGATGTTTGTGGCTTCAAAATAAGATGTTGACCAAAATTTTTGACTTTTGACTGTCAAATGACCATTTTGCCCCTACAGTTGACTGTAGGGCAATTAGGGTTTTTGACTGTGCAATTTTGTGCCGTGAGTCTTGAAACTTGGCATATGGATGCTTGACAATGTTTATAGGCATGTGGGACTTGTTTGGACCCTTGGAAACTTCAATTTCTTTGCTAGAACCAAAACCCTAATTTTTGACTGTTAGGAGGCAATTGGACTGTGCAATCTTTGGGAGATTTTGGAGCATGCCCTTAGCAAATCTTGAAGAATATGGGAGGGCAAATTTTGGGGTACAACAGTTGCCCCTGTTCAATCTTCTTAGACCTGAGGATGTAGATTGGCTGACGTGCCTTTCGTAATCCGAAGGTGGGAGATGATTGAACATTAGAGTGCCCAGAAATTTGCGCTCACATGTTAGCAGTGTGATGGTGGAAATGGGCTTATAGATGCCATTTGGAGATTGATGGATAGGTGTATGGGCTTATAGATGCCATCTGGGTGTCAATCGCGTAAGAGTTTCCTTAGCGAGAATTTGCATACCTGAAAAAAGAAAGATAATTACCTGGCCTGTTACAGGAGTTGATCTTCAAACTTTTTATGTAGACGCGCCCTGGCTGGATGCAGGTATTGAATCTTTGAACTCTTCAGACGTGCCCTCAACGGGACGGTGAGAGAACCTTGGATGATTACTATCTCAACAGTAACGATGAGAGAACCTTGGACGATTACTACCTCAACAGTAACGATGAGAGAATCTTTCAGACGCACCCTGGCAAGATACATGAATCGGGTCTGGTAATGTTAGTCTTCAACGGATACACCCTGGCAAGATACAGGAATCGGATCCTCAAACTCTTCAGACACACCCTGGCAAGATACAGGAATCGGATCTGGTATTGTTAGTCTTCAACGGATACACCCTGGCAAGATACAGGCATCGGATCCTCGAACTCTTCAGATGCACCCTGGCAAGATACAGGAATCGGATCTGGTAATGTTAGTCGTCAACGGATACACCCTGGCAAGATACAAGAATCAGATCCTCAAACTCTTCAGACGCACCCTGGCAAGATACAGGAATCGGATCTGGTAATGTTAGTCTTCAACGGATACACCCTGGCAAGATACAGGTATCGGATCCTAAAACTCTTCAGACGCACCCTGGCAAGATACAAGAATCGGGTCTGGTAATGCTAGTCTTCAACGGATACACCCTGGCAAGATACAGGCATCGGATCCTCAAACTCTTCAGACGCACCCTGGCAAGATACAGGAATCAGATCTGGTATTGTTAGTCTTCAACGGATACACCCTGGCAAGATACAGGCATCGGATCCTCGAACTCTTCAGACACACCCTGGCAAGATACAGGAATCGGGTCTGGAATCGATCGTCAACAGATACACCCTGGCAAGATACAGGAATCGGATCTTTAGTTGCGACCGTTGATAGTAATTATCTTTGTATTAACCTTTGTCCTGAAAAGACAAAACGTTAGTTGTATGTGATGTCATGATACATGACCTGCGTGATGAGAGTATATGTTCATGATGCGTATATGCATGCTATAATGTATGGAAATGCGATGTTTATGAATGTATGTTTTCGTCTTAGGAAAATAAATCCTTGACGGATGCCGGGAAGTTAAATCCTGGGCTGATGTAGAGCTTTTGTTTCCACTGGGGAGGATGGTTGCAAGAATACCGGTAGGAGAAGATGACTCCGTTGGGGAATTAACTTGGCGAATAGAATACTCTACGGGGGAAAATTATTCTAGCGATCTTACTGGGGGACAATACTCTGTGGGAAGACAGGTACTTTGCTGGGATGTTGATGGTAACTTCACCGGGGATACCGTTGTTATGTTGGAAGTTTTAATAGTCTCCGCTGGGGATAAGAAGACTTCGCCGAGGAAGATCTTTCCGTGGCTTTTGGCTGAGGATAACCCAGTTATATCCTGGTAGGGAAATAACCTTTGAATAAAGCTGGGAGACGCACTCGTGCTCTGTAGGGGATAAGCTTCCAGAATCTACTGGGGATAAGCTTACCGCTGGGGAGATGATTCAAACTTTCTTGGGGAAATCTTTGGATTGGACTCTCCTGGGGAAATTTTGAGATGTACTGGAAGTGACTCCACTGAATGCCTGGTATACCGCCGGGGAACAATCTTAGATCAAGACTGTCGGGGATGTTTGTTAGGAATATTCGTATATTGTGCTGGAGAATGTTGAGATCTGCGGGGGATACCCAACTTCCTTAAGGCTGATAATATAGCTTTGTTTGGGGAGAATGCATTGACTTGCTGACTCACTCTCTGGGGAGTTAAGATATCTTGGTTACGTTCTTCAGCTGAACTTACCTTGGTACCTTAGTGGATAGAGCAACTAGATCACTTAGACAACTCATTATTGCCCCTGTTTCTAATGTTACCTGTAATTAATCCTTTGTTTCGTATGCAATTATTTATGAGTTAGCAATTATTGTCAAATGCATATATCACAAATTGAACCTTGGACGTTCTTCGCAAAGCATAACAAAAAAGGAAAAACAATTGGCAATTTTAGTTGAAAAGTGATTTTTGCATTGATTTTTGAATTTGCCTGTCAATAGGCGTTTTATGTACAAGAGGCTGACGTCCTAGTAAGAGAACGCCGCCGAATGAAAGAGTTTATACAAATTTGTACAAAGGGAAAACAAAACAGCTATGTGAAAAGAATAATCCCACTGGGTTCCAATTCTGCTATCGCCTTTATATCTTCGAGCATCTCATCACTTGATGACCTAGCTGAAGATGAAGCTGATTGATTGATGCCGTCTGAACTTGATGTTGATACCGGATTCTGGATGCAAGGTGATCCAATGAGACATAGTATTACGCTTTATCCCTAATTTTTGCTTGGACCGCCCTTTCGGGTTTTCAGTCCACCGGGATACCCATTTTTGCCCAAGCCGCCTTTTCAGGTTTTCGACTTGCCGGGTGTACAGATTTTTTTCATTTCATCCCTCATTTTACCCGAACCCTTTTGGTTTGCCGGGAAGCCCTAATTTTTGCCTAGGTATGTCAACCTAGCGGGTCTTTTATCATGCGTAGTATCTTTTTACTATGTCTGCATTGGCGGGGTGAGGAAGGTCGTCACCATCCATGGTGGTCAGAATCATGGCTCCTCCTGAGAACACATGTTTAACCACAAATGGCCCTTCGTACGTAGGGGTCCATTTGCCCCTTGGATCACTCTGAGGAAGGATGATGCGCTTGATTACCAGATCCCCAACTTGATACTCTTGTGGTCTGACCTTCTTGTTAAATGCCCTGATCATCCGTTTTTGGTACGTCTGAACATGACAAATAGCAGTGAGTCTCTTTTCGTCAATCAGGTTTAATTGATCAAGCCGTGTCTGGATCCAATCATCTTCGCTCAGATCTGCATCATTCATTATCCAGAGAGAGGGTATTTGCACTTTGATCGGTAAGACTGCCTCCATACCGTAGACCAAGGAGAAAGGAGTTGCCCCGGTTGACGTCCTTGCTGAGGTACGGTACCCATGAAGAGCAAACGGTAACATCTCGTGCTAATCTTTATAGGTCACTGTCATCTTCTGCACAATCTTCTTGATATTCTTATTCGCTGCTTCTACAGCCCCATTCATCTTCGGCCGGTAAGGAGAAGAGTTGTGGTGCCGTATCTTGAACTGCTCGCAGAGCTCAGTGATCATCTTGTTGTTGAGATTGGTACTGTTGTCTGTAATGATCCTTTCAGGGACGCCGTACCGACAGATCAGGTTATGCCGAATGAACCGTGCCACAACATTCTTGGTTACAGTGGCGTAAGAAGCTGCTTCAACCCACTTTGTGAAGTAATCGATCGCTACCAGGATGAAGCGATGCCCGTTGAATGCTGTAGGTTTAATCTCGCCGATCATATCTATGCCCCACATTGAAAACGGCCAAGGTGCAGTCAGGACATTCAGAGGAACCGGAGGAACGTGCACCTTATCTGCATATATCTGGCATTTATGACATGTCCGAGAATGTTGGTAACAGTCGGCTTCCATTGTGGACCAGAAATACCCTGCCCGAAGGATTTTCTTTGCCATAGTGTGTCCACTGGAATGTGTTCCGAAGGTACCTTCATGTATCTCTGCCATGATCCTTTCTGCTTCAGTCTTATCCACACAACGCAGTAAGGTTGAATCATGGTTTCGCTTGTACAGAATGCCATTGCTGAGGAAGAACTTCGCTGCGAATCTTCTCAGAAACTTCTTATCGTTGACAGATGCACCTTCAGGGTATTCCTGAGCTTCCAAATATCTCTTCACCTCATGGTACCAAGGCTTCTCAGTCACCAATTCAGTCTCAAGATCACAACAGTATGCCGGTTCGTCCAGTTTCCAGATGATGACCCGGGGAGCCTCATTGTCCCATTTGACCTTGAACATAGAAGACATCGTAGCTAACGCGTACGCCAGCTGATTCTCCTCTCTTGGAAAATGTTCAAAAGTTATCTCTGTAAAGTGGGGGATCAATGTCAACACACATTCTCTATAAGGAATAAGATTCGGATGTTTCGTATCCCACTCGCCTTTGATCTGATTGATCACGAGAGCGGAATCTCCGAAGACACTCAGAAACTTGATCCTTAAGTCAATCGCAGCTTGAAGACCCATGATGCATGCCTCATACTCCACCATGTTATTGGTGCAGTTGAAACATAGCCGGGCAATGAGTGGAGTATGAGTGCCTTGGGGAGATATGATCACAGCGTCGATACCGTTACCTAAAGCATTGGAGGCTCCATCAAAGTGCATAGACCATCGGGATCCTTCCTCAGGTCCTTCATCCGGTCCCGGTACTTCACAATCAGTCACAATCATGATGCTCTCGTCTGGAAACTCAAAGTTCATTGACTGATAGTCGTCTACTGCCTGGTGTGCCAAGTGGTCTGCCAATACACTTCCTTTGATAGCTTTCTGAGTCGTGTACTGGATGTCGTATTCTGTCAAGATCATTTGCCATCTTGCTATTCTCCCAGACAGAGCAGGCTTTTCAAATATGTACTTTATAGGATCCATCTTTGAAATCAACAAGGTAGTGTGAGTCAGCATATACTGTCTCAGCCGCCGAGCAGCCCATACCAAAGCGCAGCAAGTTTTCTCAAGCAGTGAGTATCGGGTCTCATAGTCGGTAAACTTTTTGCTAAGGTAATAAATGGCATGCTCTTTTCGGCCAGACTCGTCATGCTGCCCCAGCACACACCCCATTGAGTTGTCAAGTACTGTCAGGTATAATATCAGAGGTCTCCCTTCAACCGGTGGCATAAGAATGGGTGGTTCTTGGAGATACTCTTTGATTCTGTCAAAAGCGGTCTGACATTCATCGTTCCAACGTACTACCTGATCTTTCTTCAGCAGCTTGAAGATTGGTTCACAGGTGGCAGTTAGATGGGAGATGAATCGAGCAATGTAATTCAGACGTCCTAGAAAGCCTCTGACTTCTTTTTCTGTCTTAGGAACTGGCATCTCTTGAATGGCTTTGACCTTGGCAGGGTCCACTTGAATACCCTTATCACTTACAACGAAGCCTAGCAACTTTCCGGATCTCACCCCGAAGGTGCACTTGTTCGGGTTCAACCTCAGCTTGTACAATTTCAGACGGTCAAACAATTTCTGCAGATAATCAAGGTGTTCTTCCTCAGTTTGGGACCTTGCAATCATATCATCAACGTACACTTCAATCTCATGATGGATCATGTCATGAAATAAAGCAACCATGGCACGTTGGTAGGTTGCCCCAGCATTTTTCAACCCGAATGGCATGACCTTGTAGCAGAAGGTGCCCCACTGAGTAACAAAGGTAGTCTTCTCCATGTCTTTAGGAGCCATTTTAATCTGATTATAACCTGAAAAACCGTCCATGAAGGAGAACACCTTGTGCTGAGCGGTATTGTCAACCAGGACGTCAATGTGAGGTAGGGGAAAGTAATCCTTGGGGCTGGCCCTGTTCAGATCCCTGTAATCAACACACATTCTGACCTTACCATCCTTCTTCGGTACCGGCACCACATTAGCAACCCACTGAGGGTAAGAAGTCACTGCAAGAAACCCGACATCAAACTGTTTCATAACCTCAGCTTTGATCTTCTCGGACATCTCTGGATGCATACGGCGGACCTTTTGCTTAACCGGAGGGCAGTCTTCCTTGGTAGGCAAATGATGGACCACAATGTCAGTATCCAACCCAAGCATGTCTTCGTAGGACCAGGCAAAGATTTCCACATAATCATGTAACATCTGAGTCAACCGTTGCTTCACGCTGAGCTCCAGATTGGCACCAATCCTGACTTCCTTTCGGTCTGTCTCAGTACCCAGATTTATCGTTTCCACTGGCTCTTCATGTGGTTGAATTGCCCTCTCTTCCTGGAGTAACAGTCTTGCAAGCTCACCAGGCACTTCGCAATCATCTTCACCTTCGTCTTCGGCTAAGTTGATCGGATTTTCGAAGTCATAACTGGCAGTAGCAGAGTCGTTACCAGTGAGATCCAGAGTGGATTGAAACCTGTGTAGGTGAGTGTGTGTAAATACAGCTGTTTTGCAATATATAAAGAAAGAAAGAAAGAAAGGGAGCACAAGATTTGAAATGCGAAAAAACGTCCAAGGTCTTTATTCATGATATATGTAAATGACAGTTATAAGCCCTCACAAATGAAGCCAACGGTGCCCCGGGTAAGACACCGGGCCATAAAGTTCCAATTTATTGTTTATTACAAATAACAAAAACAAAGGAATTCATTACTGCGTAATAAGAGTAACAGGTTTATGATCCTTCGCAGTCCAATTGTTCAATCCACCGTCAGTCATCGGGTAGATCCAGCTATCGAACTCTGATTCTTCCACTTCATCTTCATCCCCAACAGCATTCACTTCTGGATTGGTGATGAGCACAGGGGGTCTTCCGGTTCTAGCTTGGCGCACAACCCTCTGAGCCTCTGCAGTAAAACCCAGTCCAAACTTGTCAGTTTTAGGAGTGAAATCAGGGAGCCTGCCCCAGTTAGCACATTCACCTTTCTCGATTACAGCCCGGGTGTCCTTCAAGGAAGCCATCTTCAAAGGAAAGTCTTCAGTTACCACTTCTGCTGCTGCCAATGTTGGAGGTACCTCTTCAAAGTGCTGAAAGGGGGTTTCAATAAACTCCCCGTCCATCTCAATATACCGGAAGGAATTCAGATGACTCACCATATATTCCTCCTCTCCCTGCACAATGACAATATTCCCTCTGACGGGGTACTTGAGCTTTTGGTGTAAGGTAGAGGTCACTGCCCCAGCTTTGTGAATCCAAGGTCGTCCCAGTAAACAGGAGTAAGATGGATGGATATCCATCACATAGAAAGTTGAGTCGAAGACTTGGGAACCAACACGAATAGGAATGTCTACCTCTCCATGAACCATCCTCTTCGATCCGTCAAAGGCTCGAACAATGATGTTGCTAGGCTTCAACTCCAGGCCCTCACAATCCAACTGGTCTAAGGCCTTTTTGGGTAGCACATTCAGGGAAGAACCGGTGTCCACCAACACATGCACGAGAGTAGTGCCCCTGCATTCTATAGAGACATGCAGGGCATCATTGTGGTTCTTTCCCTTAGCAGTAAGGTCAGCATCCGAGAAACCCAAACCATTGTCGGCTGTCAAATTGGCTACGCAATCAGTAAACTGGTCTGCAGAGGTCTCTTGTGGCACATGGGCCATCTTTAGAAATGAAATCAGGGCCTTAGCATGGGCCTCTGAGCACAGTAGTAATGAGAGCATAGAGATCTTGGAGGGTGTACGCCCCAGCTGTTCAACGACGTTGAAGTCGCTCTTCTTGATTATCTTAAGAATTTCCTCCATCTCTTGCTGGGAGGCTTCAACATTCACAGATTTTGGTGCCTCCATCTGGGCAGGCTCATCATAAATCCCTTTGCCCCGAGTATTAGATGACTCGGCAGCAGGGGAAGCAACTTGATCAGAAGTGGAAACGGGCGCACTTGCAGGTGTTATAATGAGAGGTCTTTGAATAACTGGTGGCGCAATGTCAGGCGAGAAGAGCCTGCCACTGCGGGTAACTTTAGCTGGACCAGTAATATTGCTGATGCTGGTACCGGTATTGAACTCTTGCTTTATTCCAAGTACATATACATCTGCCCCATAGTGCCATGGGACAGCCTTGTCAGATTCATAGGGGAGGGGCCCCAGAACAGTAATAACAATGGGTGCGACAGTCATGATTTTAACTGGCTTCCTCGGGGGAGCCTTGATTGGATTGTTGAAAATTGTAACGACAGACACTTCTTCCACAGGAACAAACGGAACAACGGTCTTCTTGAACAAAATCTCTTTGCTGTCCATTAGGCTTTGGATGCCTAACTTCAGCAACGGATAACCAGTAAGGGAAACAGCACACAAAAGGCAACCCTCGCTACAACCCAGAAATAAACCGGCCAACAGCAAGTTCCTCTTAACAGTCAACAGAGGGGTAGCTACATCATTCACAGAAACGACATACAAGTCTTCATCAACAGCATTCACTCCATGCTGGGGCATAGGAGCAGTCACAACATTTGGCCTCTCAGGCGCCTCAAATTTTATCTCTTTTGCGTCAATAAGGTCCTGCACCTTATTTCTTAGGGTCCAACAGTCATCAATAGAATGCCCCGGGCTATCAGAGTGATAAGCACAGCGGGCATTTGGATTATACTTCGGAGAGGCAGTATTCACAACCTTCGGGGCCTCTCTAACAGTCACCAAGTTGGTCGATAACAGCTGCGGCAAGATTTGTGACAAGGTCATGCTCAGCCGGGTAAATTCTCTTCTAGGTCTTTCAGCCCTGGGTTGATTAGTTTGCCGAGGAGCGGCAGCAGGCTTTGCAATCACTAACGCGTTGACAGATTGGCGGCGCTCTGGTTTATCTTGCCTCCTAGGCCCATACACAGCACTGGCCTCCTTCTTAAAAGGTTTCTTCTCAGAATTTGCAGATGCACCTTTCTGAATCTTTCCGGACTTCATTCCAGCCTCTATTCTTTCCCCAGTCAGAATAAGATCAGTGAACCCTGCAGATGAATTGCCAATAAGATGAT
The DNA here is from genome assembly GCA_948472305.1 of Vicia faba. Lineage (NCBI taxonomy): Eukaryota > Viridiplantae > Streptophyta > Magnoliopsida > Fabales > Fabaceae > Vicia > Vicia faba. The sequence goes on along the minus strand of OX451735.1, from coordinate 457,808,119 downwards.
TGAAAAACGGCCCGGATAGGGTCCCCAAGAACATATCTACCAGCTCACGGTCTGTTAACGGAGGCTGCACCCTGCCAGCCAGATCCCTCCACTTCTGTGCATACTCTTTAAAACCTTCGCCTGATCCTAGCGACATACCCTGGAGTTAGGTACGTGTAGGAGCAAGGTCGGAATTATATTGATACTGCTTGTAAAAAGCAGTAGCCAACTCCTCCCAGTTACGAACCTTGGTTCCATCCAGCTGATAGAACCATTCGAGATGAGTCCCTGAAAGACTCTCCTGGAAGAAGTGGATCCACATGTTCTTGTCCACTGTATACGGCTGGATTTTCCGCACATAGGATCTGAGGTGTAGCTTAGGGCAGGACGCCCCGTCATACTTGGTGAAAGATGGTGCTTTAAACTTGTGAGGGATGATCACACCAGTAGATAAACCCAAGTCTCCGAAATCCAAACCAGGCACTTGTTGAATTTCCATGGCGTTCAGTCGGTCTTCCAATTGCTTGTACCGGTCTTCAGCTGGAGGATACTGTTCCTCATTAAAATCAGTCTCGTTGTCTGAGACCACCGGACTTGGAGCCCTTCCCCCCTGGGGACTATCTTTGCCTACAGAAGAACCAGCTTCCTCATTCTGCAGAGTGTTACCAAACCTCCGGCCCGAGTTGAAAAGAATAGTTCTCTTCTTCTCCTTCTCCTTCTTCAGGAGCAAAGCCTTCAGCTCTTCTTGACCTTGAGCCAAACCCATGATCAGCTCTTGAAATTGTGCGTTCTGTGCCTGAAGGGCCTTGATAGACATCTCGATAGATGATTCAGGGTTCATGATGCTGAAATAAACAGCGAAGAACGGTAAGCAACCTGAAAAGAAGAGTACCTGCTATGCACATGATGAATGATATGTGTTTATGCAATGCATTCAAGGGTTCGAAAATTCAAATTTGTTGTAGACAAAAAGGAACACACATTATCATTAAGGAAATAATTGTTTGGTACATCAAGGCCTCATGGGCACACATTACAAAGAAAATCAATCCCAAAAGACACTACGCATCCTCTTTGGAGCAATGTAGGTGTTGAGATTCTTCTCCTCGTGCAGTAGGCGGGTGAGCTCCAAGACCTTCTTTTCACTGGCATGTAGACTGGTCTCAAGAGAATTCCGTTCTTCCTTAAGCTGGATCCAGCTCTTCTGCATCTCTTCCCAGGACGTGGGCATGTCAGGATGTTGAATGGTGTAGGACACCTCTCCTTCCAATACTGGCTCTTTGATCACAGGGAGAACATGAGGATAAGGCATTACTAACTTCTGGGAGCGGGCTCGTACCCACTTGAGATAAGGTTCCAATGGGATGGAATTCCTGTGCCCCAGGGTCTTGCTGTCTACCCTACTTGGCATCCTCCAAGCTCTGATAAATCTCTGGCGAAGCCCTTGTGCATCGTTGTCAAAGTCAAAAACTATGTCAGGAATTAACATGTCATGAGGGCCGTCCCTCCGAGCATAACCAAACTGTCTCCAAGCCAGGCACGGGTTGTAAGTAATACCTCCTCTGATTCCAAGTAAAGGAACATTAGGGTACTCCCCGCAACGATCAATGATAGTGACATCCTCTCTAGACCGAGAGCACCAATGTATATCTGCATGCGTAAGAGTCATCAATCGTTGTGACCATCTCAAACCCCGCTCATTCTTCAAAACTGATTGCGGAAGGTGCGAAATAAACCACCTTCCCAGGAGAGGAGTACAACACATAAGAACACCTCTTTTTCTCATGGTTCGAGTGTAACATGAGTGAAGGATGTCCCCAAGCAACGTAGGTATAGGATTCATGGACATGAAGATCTGGACAGCACTGATATCTATAAGCTGATCTGGATTAGGAAACAACACCAAACCATAGACAAGGAGGGCTATAATTTCTTCAAAAGCTTGTAGGTCAAGGGAGTTCCAACATTCTTGGGCCTTCTCAAACAGAAACCTGACTAAGAACCCTTTGATACCACTTCTAACTTCCCAGTGTCCCTTGAGGTCAGATGATTGTAGGTGTAAGGCTTTAGCAATCTCTTCAAGCTTTGGTTCCTTTTCCGTACCGTTGTAGGGTAGTTGATCAAGGATAGGGATCTTCAAGAGCCAGGAGAACTCTTCCAATGTAGGTACCAGTTGGTAATCTAGGAAAGTGAAACAGTGGTGCAGAGGGTCAAAGAATTGGAACATGACCTTTATCATATCCTCCTCAATGTTGGTGTTGACCAAGCTAATGAGTCTTCCATGCCTCTCACTGAATGAAGAGCTCTCGGGAATCCTAGATATAAGCTCCTTAAGTTGAGGAGGGATCCTTACAAGGCTGATCTGAATTGTCTTTCTGCGAACAGTTTCCATGTCCTACAAAACAAGAACAAAGATGAAGATTCGAACCCCTGAAATGGTTAGCCAATATATATGATGCTGTATGATGTCATGATGCTATGATTAAACACACCACAAATATTTACAAAGCAAACACGATAAGGCACACAAGTCACACAAGACAAGCCCTTAGAGTTTAGGCCTGCATGGGGTCTGGGTATTACCCTCTTGAAGTTGGTGGGCTCAACCTGTCCTATTAGAAGTAACCGGGTTCTAAGGGTCCCAATATCACTGGATTGCTTTCATTGTTCATCGTTTCGATTTAGCCACTGAACTGGCGACCAAAATATTCCAGGAAAGCAACCCTCAATTGAGTGTAGTATCGAGTATCAACCAACCTCGGACTGCACCAAAGTCAGTTATCTCACTACTCTAAAGAGGCCAAGATTGTTCAATTAAGGTTCCTAAGGTAAGTTGATGCTTCACGACACCACGCGGAGGCCCCGTACTCTCCTTGACTGAACTCAAGGGTTATCGGTACACACCAAAGTGCCACATCAACGTAGCAGACTGTTTCAACCATGTCGGTATACCCCGCACAGTTGCCTCACAGCCTTGTTGCTACTTTCTAAGAAGGTATCCCCAGATCCGGGTTAGGATCTATAGAACTCCCAAGACAGTACCCACAATAATAAAGCAAGCAATTCAGACAATTGAAAACACAAGTGATCTTAGTCCTAAGGTACACCTCACTTTTATAAGTCCCCATCAGAGTCGCCAGTTCTGTGATCGGTGGATTTAGAACTGACTGTTTAACGCTGGTTCGCGAAATGTCGCGGAAGCAAGAGTCGCCACCGTCTTTTATTTTCTCCAATATGGAAAGGACAAAAGCACAGAAAAATTCCTTATTGAGATTAGCTCTCGGTTCGGGAGGTAGATTTATAGAAAGGGAAGGTGTTAGCACCCTTTCTATCCATGGTTATCCATGGGCTCTTAGATACTTGCTCATTTGTGTTTTCAAAAATGTTTGTTTGCTTTTCAATCGTGAGTGGGTTTGAAAAAAGTTTCTTTAAAAGTTTCAGATCAACTCTTGTATCAGTCCTCAAGAGTGTTTGAAAAGTTGTTTTGAAAGCTTTTTGAAAAGTGTCGGTGTGAAAAGAAGTTTTTGATTTGTTTTGAATTAGAGCAAGTATCTACGAGTCATCTACCTACCCTAAGGAATTATGCTGTGTAAATGTCCTTAAGGTAGTGCCATCCCACCATTGAGAGGTAGGTAGCACCACCGTTGGAGGTGTTCGGGTCAATTCGGGGATTAGGGACAGTGTGGTCACCGAGCAACAGTAAGATACCTTAGAAGCTACTTTTATGCTATTGATCTTTTTATTCCGAGGCAACTATTCCGAGGCAACTTGTTTCGAGGCAACTTGTTCCGAGGCAACCGTTTCGAGGCAACTAGATCAATGGAACATAAGGACTCACTAAGACATCCTATACTCGACGACCACGTTTCGAGGGGCAAGGCAACAGTGAGGCGTACCCTAGGAGTGGTGTGTGAATTGTGTGTCATTTTCAGTTATTGTCATGCGTTGGGTGAGCTACGCTTGATTTTATTTGGGCCATTCATTCTTTCATGCAATAGTTAGCAGTTAAAAGGTGCGGAAAATAAAAATGCGAAAAATAAGAGTCCTACGCTATTACAAGGCGCGGGTCTATACATCGCCAAATTAACAAAGACCCGATTTTGAAAAAAAAGTGCGGAAAGTAAATGTCCTAATTATCTATTACAAGGCTTTGGGGCAAATACATTATATTTAAAAAGGAAATAAAAGTAAACATGCGAAAAGAAATAAGAATCGAGAGTGCGAGGGCGTTGGACCCTTTAAAGAAATTAAATCGAAATTGAAAGTTAATTAATTATTTAATGAGAAGAGAAATTGTTTTTTATGTTTTTTTTTTGTATTTATGAAATAAAGGAAATTAATTGAAACTAGAAATTAAACAAAACCCTAATTCTAAGTTTGTTTTTAATTATAAAAAAAATGTTTAAATTTTGACATAATTTAACCTAATTATTTAATGACATATTTATTTACAAGATAATTAATAATTAATAGTAATGATGATAAGGAAATAAATTATTTATTGAGAAAAGAGAATAAAAAAAATGCTAAAAACCTATTTTTATATTTTTTAGTTATTAAGAAAACATTAAAGTTAAACTTAAATTAAACTAAATTGATTAATAAAATTTATTTACAAAAAATATTAATGAATTAAAAATTAAATAAACATATTTTATTTTGACTTTTTCTGGATTTTATATTTATGAAAATTATTTTAGTGAGTTAATTAAAACAATAAAACAAATTAATTAAAATAAATAAAAAAAGGAGAGTTAAAATAAAATCTAAATATGCAAACCATGGGGGGTTTCTGCCCAATTTGGAGGTTAATTGGAGTAGTTTGGCCCACTCAATCCAGGCCTTGTTTGACTTTTTGATGGTTACGTTTGGAATAGTTGATTAAGGTGCATGGTGGACTGCAAATTCTGGCCACTGGATTGATCCCTGGAGACATGTGGCATGCACAAGTGTTGGGCGTTTGATGGACCACTGAAGGGCACACTGCATAGGAATATGTTAGAGAAAAGATTATGAAATGTACAAGGGGACCTGGGAATCGAACCCAGGTCCCAGCGTTTACCCAATACACGTCCAACCGTCTGAGCCATGCGCGCGCGTTGTATTGGATTTGGCAAGCGAATAACATAACACAAAACAACACTCAATGATGTCCACCGCGCCAAAATTCAAACATGCCACTCATCAGGGGACACGTCCTCCTCCTTCTTCATATTTCCTGCAAATAAAACATAGATAGCGGGGGTTTTAAACCCCCACTAAACTCAAACAAGAAAAATAGCGATTAACTCCTGGGCAAATAGAAATTAGGCGCGATGTGATCAATTGTTTCGTCTGGATATCCTGAGTCCAATGGTCTTGGTTTGATTGTCCAATTGTTCCTTATACGTAAAACCCTAATTCAAGGTTCCTGAAACCCTAAAATATGTTCATGGCAATTTCTCATACAGGCAATAGTAATCCAATTAAATAGCACCAATAGATTCAGAATGTCCATGTTAATGTAAATCAATGGTTAAAAATCACAAATAATGCATATAAATGGAAACACGATTATGAATTTTTTGTGAAAAAGTGCAACATGGCTCTACCAATTCCTTGCGTGTGGGGATCTGATTTCAATTGCAACAGCTTCCTGGTAGTGTCAGGAGTGTTTTGGAATAGATTTGAGGCCTTGGAACGATCTCTAGCTATGAAAACAGTTTTGAGATTTTTGTGGAAAAATGCAAGTTTGTTCTTGATCTTGCAGCGCAACTTTCTTGTCTTTCTGCACTAGGTTATGTTTGCATATGTATGTAGCATGATTAGGTCAAGCAAAACAAGCCCATGATCCATGTATTCAATGCTTTTGAATTTGTGATTTTCCATGATCTTTTTCAATCCTTTTTGCCATGAAAACTTGCCTATTTGGAAGATTTGGTCTCTTTGATGTGGTACACGAAATATTTAGGCCTTAATGAGAGAATATGCTGCACAAAAAGATTTGGAAAACATGATTTGCTATTTTTGTCATATTTAATTTTAATTAAGTGAATTAATAATAATAATAATTCAAATAATTAATAAAAAATGATGAAATAACTCCCTTGGATGTCAATGGGTCGTGCATAGCTTTTGGGTGATGATTCATGGAGGAAATTGAGGCCCATTAGCAATTTTGATGCATTTGAAGCAAAGTTGACTTTTCAAAATTCCCAAAAATTTCCCAACTTCCACAAGGCATATCTTGCTCAATTTTTAAGCTTTGATCATGTTCTTAGACGTTTTGGAAAGGTCTTGAAGTCCTCTAACCAATGCCTTTGGTCCCATGTCATTTTGATTTACCAATCTCAAGTTATGGTCTTTGACTTAAAGTGCCTTTTTGTTGACTTTTGAAAATGACCTATAATGTTGAAATTGATAACTTTTTGTGAGAGTATTTCTTGGGCTTGAAGTGTGAAGATGAGTTGTAGGAAATGTAATTCTATTCAAAATGAGATTTGGATGGAATTTTTATGATAAACCATGTGGAAGTTATGCCTTGGTCAATTTGCAGTTGACTTTTTCAGCTGTCCAGAAATAGAAACTTTTGCATCTTGAGACTTTTTGAGCCATGCTTTGAGAATCATGATCAAGAATTGATCAAATGATGTTTGTGGCTTCAAAATAAGATGTTGACCAAAATTTTTGACTTTTGACTGTCAAATGACCATTTTGCCCCTGCAGTTGATTGTAGGGCAATTAGGGTTTTTGACTGTGCAATTTTGTTCTGTGAGTCTTGAAACTTGGCATATGGATGCTTGACAATGTTTATAGGCATGTGGGACTTGTTTGGACCCTTGGAAACTTCAATTTCTTTGCTAGAACCAAAACCCTAATTTTTGACTGTTAGGAGGCAATTGGACTGTGCAATCTTTGGGAGATTTTGGAGCATGCCCTTAGCAAATCTTGAAGAATATGGGAGGGAAAATTTTGGGGTACAACAGCTAGGATGAGTCAATTAAAGGTTCTAAAGTTCAGTTAGCGTTTAGTGACACTATAAGAAAGCCTAGTGTTATCCTTGACTGACTCAAGGAACATTAGTATAAGCCAGAGTATCACACTAACATAGTCATCACTTCGTCCATATCGGTCTACACCGTACAACCTCCATGATTTATTGCTACTTACCTAAAAAGGTGCCTCAGATCCGGGTATAGGATCTTTAACAGTAACCAAAGCAACCCATAAAAGTAAAGCATACAAAACACACAAGGAAATCAATTAAAATGATCTAACTCTAAGGTAAACCCAATTTTTTTAGTACTCCCCAGCAGAGTCGCCAATTCTGTAATACGGTGGGAGAACTGACTGTTATATTGGTTTTGCATTTGTATTCGCAAATGTTGCGGTAAGCAAGAGTCGCCACCAACTTTTCTTTTATCCAACAAAGGAAATGGTGAAAAGAACAGAAAAGTCCTTTCGAGATTATTTCTGAGTAAGGGGGGTAGATTATGGAAAGGGAAGGTGTTAGCACCCTTTCCATCCGTAGTTATCTACGGGCTCTTAGATGCTTAGCTCATTTGAAAAATACTTTGTGCTTTATGTGTTTGAAAAGTATTTTGAATAAAGTTCCTTGGTACGACGAACTTTATAATGTTTCTCGGATTGGTAGAGAAAGTATACAAAGTGTTTTAAAAATGTTTTTAAAAGAAGTTTTATGTATGTGTAAAAGTTTGTTTTGTTTTGAGCAAGCATCTAAGAACTATTCACTATACTCGAAAGGGTTGTTCTTTTCCACTTTTCCTTTAGACAGTGATATCCTACTATTAGTGAGTAGGTAGCCCTATCGTCAGATGTTTGAGGGACATTCGAAGGGTCATTGTTACAGTCACAAAGGCAACTGGGCAAGATACTTTAGTAACTACCCTAGAGTTTTAAGATCATACCGAGGCAACGTCGAAAGAGTCATTTTGATCTTTATATCAGAGGGTAGCTACTAAAGTCTCTCACGTTTCGAGAGTCGTGACTGTTTATCCGAAGGTAACCAAATTAGGGATACCCTAGAGGTGTATATGTGAGTGTATGTTGTATTTAGTCATTTTTATTTGATGTTAGGTTTGCTAACGTTTTGTTTTTAATTCTTGTCATTCAATCCTATTAGGCATACATCTAAAAGTTAATATATGTACAGAAATTTAAAGTGAGGAATTTAAAACCTAACTTTTACATGGCTTCGGGGAGGGGGAACTTACAAGTCCAAAATGGGGAAACAAAAAGTAAAAAGTCCTAAATTAAATTATTACAACCTTTTTGCAGATACATCAATATAAAATGAACGAAATTTAAAATGGGTGCGCGAATATGGAAAGCGAGGTAAGCCCTAAAATACTTCTACATACTTAGCACTTTTTTTTGTCATTTTTATTAAGAAAAATACTTAAATTAAAAAATTTAATTTTAACTAAATAAAGAAAAGAGTGATAAATAAGATGCAATTAAAACTAATCAAAAGGAAATTAATTCTAACTTTTTTTTTGGATTTTTATTATTAAGAAAAAGATTTGAAATGATTAAATCTAAGTTCTAATTTATTTTAAATTACTTGAAATAAATCAAAATGTCATTAATTAACTTGCACAAATTAAATTTAATTATATATAAAAAAACTAAAATCTATTTTTTTGATTTTTTTGATTTTATGATTAAATAAAATGATTTTGAAAAAGTAAATATAAAAAGAAGTAAATAAAGAAATTCAGCGTTAGTTTTGGCTAAACGTCTCTAAATTTTGTATTTCGAAGCCAAGCTTCCGATCGAGTTTGAGAATGGCATCTCATGAACTAGGCCTCAAAACTTACATGCTTCACGTCCAACCTTCTCTATATACGACTACAAACATGTATGCAAACATCAAATGAATTAATAAATGCAGATTAACAAGATTAGATTTAAATAAACTATACCGAACGACACAACTTGTATGGACGACTCGGGCACGCTCCAGGCCTAGGTGAGGAATGGAAAAGACTCCTAGGGATATCAGGAGTGTAAATATGGCACGAGATTGGATGGAGGAAAGCTGGAGACTAGGTTTTGAATTTTCACAACTTTTGAACGATTTTGAGAATTTTGAGAGAGCTTTGTGAAGAGCTTTTTGAAGAGATTTTTGAAGAGTAATTTTGTGCTACTTTGATAGGAAACGTGTGTGTGTTTTGCTTTCACTTTGGATCTATATTTATATAGTAATAGGATGTCTCCACTAATATGGCAAGAATCAAACCATCAAACCATGTTTAAACCAAAATCAAACCAATTGAAAACATGCATTTTTTGAATTATCCTCTTGCCATTCTTAACATATAATGATCCTGGACCTATGACATGTATTTTCACGAATTCTTAGGCCCAATATTGATTCAAAACATCAGCCCATGTGTCCAAACCATTTATCTATTATTTTATGCATTTTATTTTATATTTATTTGAATAAAAACAAAAATAAATATGAATAAAATATAGAAAAATTCAAAGTAAGGTGAGGGTGAATTTTGGATTCCTTGAGTAAGTAATAAGCATATTTGAATCTCAAAAAATAGTTCTATGAACTTAAAAATGTATTTTTGCTCAAAGTTGACTTTTTTGCATTTTTACCAATTTTCCTAATTTGCACCGGTCATAACTTGCTCAATTTTAATCTTAATATTATCTTGGACTTTTTAGAAAGCTTAAGATGTCCCATACAATCTCTATTTTTACCATTTTTGCAATTGGAGGATTTATCATGATGTAACTTGCCTTGACAAAAAATGCCTTTTTGTTGATTTTCAAAAAGACCTGTAATGTATTGGCTCATATATTCCAAATTATACATTTTATGAACTTGAGAATAAATTTTTTTTTGTAGAGGATTATATTCTATTCACAATGAGCTTTGGTTGGGGCAAAATGGATGAAGCATGTGAAAGTTATGCCTGGTCAAATTTCAATTGACTTTTCCTAGGAAACCCTAATTTAACGAATCTTGACTTTTGATGATCTGAGTACTTTCCTTGGGGAATCATAATAAACCCTTGATAAAATGATGAATATTACTTCAAAATGTTGATTTTGACCAAAAATATTGAAGTTTGACTGTATGTTGACCATAATTGACTTTTTGATCAATACAATTGATTTTCAAGCATCTGAGCCATTGACTGAGCAAACTTGTGATATAGGGCTTGAAACTTGACGTGAGCCTTGTTGAGGACCTATGAAGAAACATGGGAGCCACTTGAGACTTTTGCAGACCAAATTTCCTTGAGAAACTCCAAACCCTAGTTGTAGGCTTTTGGTCTAGGAGGTACATCTTGACTATTCAACCCTTGGGTGCCTTGACCATTTGAAGAGCCTTGAAAGGATGATTTAAAGAAAAATGGGAGGGAAATTTTTTGGGTACAACAGTATTGTGATACGGTGGTAGAACTGACTTGGGATTTTGCGTTTGTGTTCGCAAATGTTCGGTTTAGCAAGAGTCGCCACCGACTTTTTATTTTATCCAATGGAAAGGTCAAAAAGCACAGGAAAGACCTTTGAGATGTTTTCATGGGTTCGGGGGGTAGATTATGAAAAGGGAAGGTGCTAGCACCCTTTTCATCCATGGTTATCCATGGGCTCTTAGTTACTTGTTTTAGATCACTTGCCTTTGTTTTTCAATTGTTTGAAATGGTGCTTTGTGTGTTGTGGTTTTTGAAAATGTTTTGAAAAAGATGCCCTGTCTAGGAAACCTTTGTAACAATTCTTGTTTGAATGTATACAAAGGTGTATTTCTTTTTGAAAGGTTTTCAATGTTTTGAAAGTTGTTTTGAAATTGTGTTGTGGAGTGTGTTTGAAAAAATGGCAAGGATGTTTTGCAAGTTTGATCAAGTAACTAAGAGTTGTCTACCCTATTTTACTCAAAGATCTTTGTCATGTTTTTTAACCATTTTAACAGTGTTGTTTCACCATTGTGTTTGATGAACAACCTTGCGTTAGGATGTTTGAACGGGACAGGCACGGGTCATCGTATAGACCATGATAGCAATTGCGTCAAGTATTTTTGGAAATTTTCTTGAGGGACTTGATCATTTTGTTTAGGCAACTCCGATGGCGTCATCGAGAGACTATGATCATTTGGATTGTTCTTGTTTTGCCAAAATACTTGACATGCATAACATGACCCATTTATTTAGGCAACCAAGTGGAGATACCCTAAGGGGTGCATGTGTGAATAATGTGTTTATTTTCATGCTTTTATCTTTGATTAGGATTATCTATTTTGTGGTTTTCATCTTGCCATACATCCCCTATTTTACTAGCATTTGTACAAAGTAAATAAAATGCAGAAAGATAAAATCCTACGCTATTACAACCATATCGAAAGGCATAAAAAATATGAAAAAATAAGATAAAAGTAAGAAAAATGAGTGTCTTTCGACCCAGGCAGTAGCACTCTTTGATTCTGCACTTTCTGTCTCTCTTCGATTGGGAGTTCGCACCAGTGAGGTCATGGCCTTCGATTGGGCTTTGGCACCAGTCAGGTCATGTACTTCGATTGGAGGCTGGCACCAGCAAAGTCACATCTTTCGATTAGGCCTAGAGTCAGTAAGGTCGTGTCTTTCGATTTCATCCTTCTCCTGCTTATTTCGATTGAGACTTGGCAGTCAGTGTGGAGATCCCACTGGCTACTTCTTTCGCTTGAGGCCTGGGGTCAACGTGAAGTACACTCTTTGCCTCAGGCTCCTTGCTGCTTCCTTCGACTGCAGGAGTGCTAGGCCCTTAGGTTGAGATTCGAAAGGCTTGTGCAGCTAGCCAATTGAAGGGTGTAACAAACCTATCTCAAGTTCTTAAATGCAACATCCAAACACAACTACAGTCCAGGGGTTAGCACAAAAAACCAATGGGTCTCAAAGTCCAAATTATAACTAATTAAGGTTGAGTTTTCAGCATAAGAGCAGTCAAAATCTAATGCTAAAACATGGTCCAGAAATATCTACATTTTTCTTTATTGGCATGTACTCATGATGTTTAAATGAAAGAGTTCCAAGCTGGAGAGAACTTACCTCTTGAAGTGCTTAGATCGAAGGAAACTGCAAGTGACTTCCTTGGTGATGAATGGAAGTTCGTTGGGGTCTTCTTGAGGCTAGTTCAACTACTATCTTGCTTGAACAGTCACTGAATCAAAGGAGGGAGTTTAATAGTGGTGAGTGAATTGAAAGTTAGTTCTGTTACTGCTTGGTTTGGGCAGTCACGGTGAGACCTTTTTATAAAAAAATCTTAGAGTTTTGAAAGTTTTCTTTTTTAGAACGTTGGAGAGTTTCAGCACTTAAGGATTTTTATGATTTTTCTCTCTTAGCAAAAATCTGGACGTTGGAGAGTTTGAGCACTTAAGGATTTTTTATGACTTTTCTCTCTTAGCAAAAATCTGGACCCTTTTCTTTGTCAATGGTTTCTCTATTTATAGAGAAAAGGTTTGGGAGTTAAAACAAGGATGTGGCTTGGCTGAAACGTGAATTTTGAGTCATGTCAGATTTTTCAAGGTCCCAAGGTGAAGTACTGAAGTTGTTGGTAAAAGGGGCTGACTTTCCTGACTTATGGTGCAGTACAAGCATGATTTTAGCAAAGCATGGGCTTTGGCACATGATCTGTACTTAACAAGTTCTCTTTCATGCAAAAAACTTCTGGACAAAGGCTTAATCGCCTGGACAATAGCTTAATCCAGAATATAAGCAATTAATTATGGAGTGAGATACAAGCATTAAGTCCTGTAAAGTAAGATCACGTAGCAGGGTCCACAGATTTGATCAGTTGTCCTTTCAAGATCCTATTTCCCACTTGTGTCGAAGAGTTCTGGAAATGTATCAAAGAAGATTGCGTCGAAGGGTTCAAAGTTGGGTTTGAGAGATGGTGATTCGAAGGGAACCAAAACTCCAATCGAAGCCTCTGTGTGAAGGTGGCTCATGTCTAATCGAAAGCTTGCACGCTAGGGGGTACATGTGGTCAAACGAAAGACAAGATGTTCATATTTGAAAGAGACAAATAGGGAGCAAAAGGTGCAAATCGAAGGATGTTAAAAGAGAGCCTTTTGCCTTGGAAATTACAAGAGGCTCTTTTCCTTGTGAATCTAAACCAAACTGTGTCAGAGGCCCATGCCCATTCGAAGGATGCAAGTCAAGCTTGTGTTGAAAGAGGCCAAAAGGCCAATCGAAGGATGCAAGTCAAGCTTGTGTCGAAAGAGGCCAAAAGGCCAATCGAAAGATCTGAAACGAAGAGCACTTGTATTTCTCCAAATTTTGTCAAAATCATATTTTTATCTGTTTTCTTCCTTTTTGACAGTTTCCTCTTAATTTTGGTACTGGAAAATCCCAATGCACTTGTTCAAGCTTGAACTTTGAGAATCCTTGTGAGAAAGGCCTTGATAATTGAGAGGGCAAATTTTGGGGTACAATAGTTGCCCCTATTCAATTTTCTTAAACCTGAGGATATAGATTGGCTTTCGAGCCTTTCGTGATCCGAAGGTGGAAGATAATTGAACACTAGAGTGCCCAAAAATTTGAACTCGTATGGTGTAGTATCAACATTATGATGTCGGGAATGGGCTTACAGATGCCATTTGGAGATTGTGACAGAAACTTGTCGGGGATGTGCTTAAATATGCCATCTGGAGATGTGACATAATCTTGTCGGGGATGGGCTTAAAGATGCCATATGGAGATGTGACAGAATCTTGTCGGGGATGGGCTTAAAGATGCCATCTGAAGATGTGATAGAATCTTGTCGGGGATGGGCTTAAAGATGCCATCTGGAGATGATGGATAGTTGTTGGAGATAAGAGAAAAGAAACCTGGATGGTAAGGTAATGAGAAGGAACCTAGGTAAGGTTGCTTCGTGAAGAGTTTGGGTAAAACTGCATCTGAACCGAGAAGGAACCTAGGTAAGGTTGCTCCATGATGGGTTTAGGTAAAACTACATCTGAATTGGGAAGGAACCTAGGTAAGGTTGCTCCATGATGGGTTTAGGTAAAACTACATCTGAATTGGGAAGGAACCTAGGTAAGGTTGCTCCATGATGGGTTTAGGTAAAACTACATCTGAATTGGGAGAGAACCTAGGTAAGGTTGCTCCATGAGGAGTTTAGGTAAAACTGCATCTGAACCGGGAGGAAACCTAGGTAAGGCTGCTTCATGAGGAGTTTAGGTAAAACTGCATCTGAACCGGGAGGAAACCTAGGTAAGGCTGCTTCATGAGGAGTTTAGGTAAAACTGCATCTGAACCAGGAAGAAACCTAGGTAAGGCTGCTTCATGAGGAGTTTAGGTAAAACTGCATCTGAACTGGGAAGAAACCTAGGTAAGGCTGCTTCATGAGGAGTTTAGGTAAAACTACATCTGAACCGGGAAGAAACCTAGGTAAGGCTGCTTCATGAGGAGTTTAGGTAAAACTGCATCTGAACCGGGAAGAAACCTAGGTAAGGCTGCTTCATGAGGAGTTTAGGTAAAACTGCATCTGAACCGGGAAGAAACCTAGGTAAGGCTGCTTCATGAGGAGTTTAGGTAAAACTGCATCTGAACCGGGAAGAAACCTAGGTAAGGCTGCTTCATGAGGAGTTTAGGTAAAACTGCATCTGAATTGGGAAGGAACCTAGGTAAGGTTGCTTCATGATAAGTCTGTGTAAAACTTCAGGAGGAACCTGGGTAAGGTTACTTTGCGATAAGTTTGTGTAAAGCTGTATTTAGGAGAAACCCGTGTAAGATTGCTTCATGACGAACCCGTGTAAAGTCTGTTTAGTTTCCGGAGTTAATCCTGAACTTGCAGGAAGTTGTTGATGATAACCATCTTTCTTGAAAAGGTAAAACGTTAGCTGTATGCAATGTCATGATGTATCAAATGCATAATGTCATGATGTTCTCAAAAGTAAATGAGATTGTGTTGTATGCACTTATCGTGTATGTATGAAATGTGAAATGTTAATGAATGTATTTTTGTCTGGGAAAATAAATCCTTGACAAGAGCTGGGGAGTCATTAAATCCTGGACTGCTGTTGAAGAGTATGTGTGTCTTCAAACTTTGCTTAGAATATTTCCAATGGATTCCTGTTTTGTTGTTTGAGGAGAACTCCGCTGGGGGAAGTTGAAAACTCTGTGGGGAGTATGTTTATTTCTGCTTGGAAAAGGGGGTCAGAGATTATACTCTTGCTGGGGAATCATCCTATGAGAAGGACTTTGGGGAGACTTGTCATTGCCCCTAGTAGCGAATTTTTGTGGCATTGCCAAAAAGTTTGATTGTAGGTAACCCTTTGTCGGGGTTGACGTTCAATGCCCCAAGTGACGGAGATGGAGATTTTCCCCTGGTTACTCTGCACTTCTTCAGAGATTTCTTGAAATCTTGACTGGACTACCCCAGGTGTGCTGGATAGTGACATGCTAAGTCCCCCTGTTGATAGGAGATTTGTCAATGGAAGTGTCATCCTTTTTGAAGTGATTTTGTTCACTGAGAGGGCTTTCGTTCATCGGATATTCGTTGTGTGAATTTCTCCGCTGTTAAACAAATAGCCAAATGCAAACAATGATATTCAAGTGATGCAAAGTTTATGTTTGTCTTGAAGTTTTGAAAAATGCGTTTTTTAGCAGAAAACTTTTTATAAGACAAATTCAACACAAGATTTAGGGCAAAGCCTTACAGGAGTCAGGATACCTTTTGTAACAGTATGCTTTTGAACTAACCCATGCTTCAATTAGGACTTTTGAAGGGTTGTAACGTGGCTTGGTTCACGGTTTAAGAAACAAAGGATAAAGGCTCAAAGTATATTTGTACCCACCCGCTCTTCGTGATGTTCTTCAATCCTAAACTCAGTTAATTATGCGTCGAACTCTATTCGAATTTGGAACAAAGTTTTGGTGATGGTTCACACAAGTTGGATTTTGGAAGGCATTCATCATTTTTTGCAACATTTTTCATGTTGTTGAGGATTTGTAACGACCTCGTTCTTTCGATTTGTTATGCCTAAATTTTGCCCGACTGTTCCTATTTTCGAGATTACAGTCAGCGGGATGCCCCAGCTTTCTTAAGCCTCCTTTGTAGGTTTTGGCTCAGTGGGCTTTTCTTTTTTGAGAGATAATGACTGCCTATGTGATAGGGAACCATCACCGTCTTTTGATTTCAGAGGAATGTTTTTGATGTCGTTCGTTGTATTATGAACTGAGAGTTTTGCGAATTAAAGCGCATTTGAATTAACTGAGAGACTACCCTGCCCCCAGGTTTAAATCAAAGGTTTCAATTTGTTTAAAAACAGAAAACTCCTACTTCTTTGGCTCGAAGGGGTTAACTAGGGATTATCTTCCTTATAACTCCAGTGTTTAGGATTTGAAAGAAATGCCTGTACATCATCAGCAAGGTCTGCTTAAAAGCATACTGTATGAGATTATGGCATTGTTTCGTCATCCTCCCTCTAAAGGCTTGTAACTTTTAGCAAGAGTTAAATGTCATAAAGAGAGTAAAAAGCACAGGTTAAATGTAATGAAAATGAGTGGATCAAATCAAGACAAACATATGCAATGCATTAATGAAACAAAGTTTGACATTAATAGATAATTGTTTGAATAACAAAAGAGATTACAACTTGAAAATTCAAATGAAACAAAGATGCTCTCAATGATTCGTCAAAGGAGCAGTGATTATGCTAGAGTCTCCGGAGGTTCAAACTCGATCTCCTTGGTGTCAATCATATTCTAAATCTTGTATTTCAGCGCCCAACAATCGTTAGTATCGTGCCCCGGGCTACCAGAATTATAAGCACACCTTGCATCTGGGTTGTAGTTAGCAGAAGAAGTCTTAGGGTTCGGATGAGGGTTTATCACCGTAATCAGATTCATCTTCAACATGTGCTGCAATGCTTGTGACAATGGCATGTTGATTTGGGTGAATTGCCTTTGAAGTCTTTCCCCCTTTGGCTGATTATTTCGTTGTTGTAGTCGTTGTGTGCGTGCCGAATTAGAGATCAACACTGCCCCCACGGATTGGTGGTAGTCTACCTGGCTACGCCTCTTCTGGACGTGCACATCATTGGCTTCCCTCTTGCCACCAAATGACTTCTTCTCTGTACTCGAAGAGGTATCTTTCCGGATCTTACCACTCAGGATCCCAACTTCTACTCTTTCTCCAGTCAGAATCAGTTCGGTGAAACCCATTGACAAGTTGCCGATCAAATGATTGAAATAGGGACCAAACAAAGTCCCAAGAAACATATACACCAACTCCCTATCAGACAGAGGGGGTTGGACTCTTCCAGCAAGATCTCTCCATTTCTGAGCGTAGTCCTTAAAGCCTTCGCCTGTACCCATAGACATACCCTGAAACTGAATACGCGTGGGAGCAAGGTCGGCATTATACTGGTATTGCTTGTAAAAAGCAGCAGCAAGGTCCTCCCAGTTGCGGATGTTAGCTCCTTCCAGTTGACAAAACCATTCAAGTTGAGTCCCCGACATACTATCTTGAAAGAAATGAACCCAGAGATTTCTATCAGCAGTATAGGGTTGAATCTTTCTGACGTATGAGCGGAGGTGTAGCTTCGGGCAGGATACCCCGTCATACTGAGCAAAGACAAGAGCTTTAAACTTGTGAGGGATCACCACCCCAGATGCCAATCCCAGATCTCCAAAGTCCAACCCAGGTATCTTCTGAATTTCCATTGCACTGAGCCGGTCTTCAAGTTGCTTATATCTATCCTCAGCAGGAGGATACTGGTCTTCATCAAAGTCTGTGTCATTGTTAGACACCACACGGCTAGGACCCTTTCTTTCCTCTTGATTCTCTCCCCCTCCAGATGAATGGGATAAATCAGTCTCCTGTCGCAAATTGTTCCCGAATCTGCGACCCATATTCAAGAGGACCACCTTCTTCTTCTTCTTCTTCTTCTTCTTCTTGTCCTTCAAGATAAGAGTCTTCAAATCTTGTTGACCCTTGGCCAAGTTCAAGAACATTTCCTGAAACTGAGCATTCTGAGCTTGAAGAGCCTTGATGGCTTAATCAGTAGGTGTTTCAGAAGACATGATTGCTGAAATAAATAGCGAAGAAGATGAGAAACCTGTAATGGTACCTGTAATGCAATGATATGTATGATATATGTATGCAATGTTTTCAAAGATCTCGCAGGGTAACAAGAAAATGTTAGAGATTGAACTTTGATCAACATCTTTGAGTGGAGAACTTTGTAACGGTGGATGTCTTTCCACGAGAATCAAGCTCACCATGTCGAGTGGGTCATAGCCCCTGATTCAAGTTGTTGCACTTGATCTTTGACGGTGTTTGTTTAGAGGGGAACCCTCTTGCTCTTTGGTAGACGCCTGGTTCAATGTGCCCCTATATCAAAAGAACCTCGAGATCCTTGAAATGGTTATTGAAAATGCTATGGTATGATGTTATGATGCTATGTACATGTATGCAGAAGTAAGCAAGTATATATACAGACAATCATATTCACATAAAGCAGACAAGTCCTTAGGTTTAGGCTTTCATGGGGTTTCATAGGTAAGTACCCTCTTGAAGTTAGTTGGCTCAACCTGTCCTAAAATAGAAACCGGGTTCTAAGGAGCTCAATATCACTGGATTATTTTCTATGTTCATTGTTTTGGTTTAGCCACTTACTGGCGACCAAAATATTCCAAGAAAACAATCCTCAATGAGTGTAGTATCGAGTATCTACCAACTTCGGACTGTACCAAAGCCGATCATCTCACTACCCCTAAAAAGGCCAAGATGGTCAAGTAAGGTTCTAGTTCATTAGTGCTTAATGACATCACTCAGCGGCCCCGTATTCTCTTTGATTGACTCAAAGGCTACCGGTACTCACAAATATGTCGCACTAATATAGCTATTGCTTCAACCGTGTCGGTATACCCCACACAGTTTCCACAACGTATTGCTATCTATGAATGTTTCCCCAAATCCGGGTAGAGGATTTCAAGCCCAAACAAGAGAACCAAAATGTAAAGCAATCAAAGCAAACAATATAAGCATGTAAAGGTGATCTAAAACCCTAAGGTAACCCCACTTTTATAATTATTCCCCAGCAGAGTCTCCAGTTCTGTGATACGGTGGTAGAACTGACTTGGGATTTTGCGTTTGTGTTCGCAAATGTTCGGTTTAGCAAGAGTCGCCACCGACTTTTTATTTTATCCAATGGAAAGGTCAAAAAGCACAGGAAAGACCTTTGAGATGTTTTTATGGGTTCGGGGGGTAGATTATGAAAAGGGAAGGTGCTAGCACCCTTTTCATCCATGGTTATCCATGGGCTCTTAGTTACTTGTTTTAGATCACTTGCCTTTGTTTTTCAATTGTTTGAAATGGTGCTTTGTGTGTTGTGGTTTTTGAAAATGTTTTGAAAAAGATGCCTTGTCTAGGAAACCTTTGTAACAATTCTTGTTTGAATGTATACAAAGGTGTATTTCTTTTTGAAAGGTTTTCAATGTTTTGAAAGTTGTTTTGAAATTGTGTTGTGGAGTGTGTTTGAAAAAATGGCAAGGATGTTTTGCAAGTTTGATCAAGTAACTAAGAGTTGTCTACCCTATTTTACTCAAAGATCTTTGTCATGTTTTTTAACCATTTTAACAGTGTTGTTTCACCATTGTGTTTGATGAACAACCTTGCGTTAGGATGTTTGAACGGGACATGCACGGGTCATCGTATAGACCATGATAGCAATTGCGCCAAGTATTTTTGGAAATTTTCTTGAGGGACTTGATCATTTTGTTTAGGCAACTCCGATGGCGTCATCGAGGGACTATGATCATTTGGATTGTTCTTGTTTTGCCAAAATACTTGACATGCATAACATGGCCCATTTATTTAGGCAACCAAGTGGAGATACCCTAAGGGGTGCATGTGTGAATAATGTGTTTATTTTCATGATTTTATCTTTGATTAGGATTATCTATTTTGTGGTTTTCATCTTGCCATACATCCCCTATTTTACTAGCATTTGTACAAAGTAAATAAAATGCAGAAAGATAAAATCCTACGCTATTACAACCATATCGAAAGGCATAAAAAATATGAAAAAATAAGATAAAAGTAAGAAAAATGAGTGTCTTTTGACCCAGGCAGTAGCACTCTTTGATTCTGCACTTTCTGTCTCTCTTCGATTGGGAGTTCGCACCAGTGAGGTCATGGCCTTCGATTGGGCTTTGGCACCAGTCAGGTCATGTACTTCGATTGGAGGCTGGCACCAGCAAAGTCACATCTTTCGATTGGGCCTGGAGTCAGTAAGGTCGTGTCTTTCGATTTCATCCTTCTCCTGCTTCTTTCGATTGAGACTTGGCAGTCAGTGTGGAGATCCTACTGGCTACTTCTTTCGCTTGAGGCCTGGGGTCAACGTGAAGTACACTCTTTGCCTCAGGTTCCTTGCTGCTTCCTTCGACTGCAGGAGTGCTAGGCCCTTAGGTTGAGATTCGAAAGGCTTGTGCAGCTAGCCAATCGAAGGGTATAACAAACCTATCTCAAGTTCTTAAATGCAACATCCAAACACAACTACAGTCCAGGGGTTAGCACAAAAAACCAATGGGTCTCAAAGTCCAAATTATAACTAATTAAGGTTGAGTTTTCAGCATAAGAGCAGTCAAAATCTAATGCTAAAACATGGTCCAGAAATATCTACATTTTTCTTTATTGGCATGTACTCATGATGTTTAAATGAAAGAGTTCCAAGCTGGAGAGAACTTACCTCTTGAAGTGCTTAGATCGAAGGAAACTGCAAGTGACTTCCTTGGTGATGAATGGAAGTTCGTTGGGGTCTTCTTGAGGCTAGTTCAACTACTACCTTGCTTGAACAGTCACTGAATCAAAGGAGGGAGTTTAATAGTGGTGAGTGAATTGAAAGTTAGTTCTGTTACTGCTTGGTTTGGGCAGTCACGGTGAGACCTTTTTATAAAAAAATCTTAGAGTTTTGAAAGTTTTCTTTTTTAGAACGTTGGAGAGTTTCAGCACTTAAGGATTTTTATGATTTTTCTCTCTTAGCAAAAATCTGGACGTTGGAGAGTTTGAGCACTTAAGGATTTTTTATGACTTTTCTCTCTTAGCAAAAATCTGGACCCTTTTCTTTGTCAATGGTTTCTCTATTTATAGAGAAAAGGTTTGGGAGTTAAAACAAGGATGTGGCTTGGCTGAAACGTGAATTTTGAGTCATGTCATATTTTTCAAGGTCCCAAGGTGAAGTACTGAAGTTGTTGGTAAAATGGGCTGACTTTCCTGACTTATGGTGCAGTACAAGCATGCTTTTAGCAAAGCATGGGCTTTGGCACATGATCTGTACTTAACAAGTTGTCTTTCATGCGAAAAAATTCTGGACAAAGGCTTAATCGCCTGGACAATAGCTTAATCCAGAATATAAGCAATTAATTATGGAGTGAGATACAAGCATTAAGTCCTGTAAAGTAAGATCACGTAGCAGGGTCCACAGATTTGATCAGTTGTCCTTTCAAGATCCTATTTCCCACTTGTGTCGAAGAGTTTTGGAAATGTATCAAAGAAGATTGCGTCGAAGGGTTCAAAGTTGGGTTTGAGAGATGGTGATTCGAAGGGAACCAAAACTCCAATCGAAGCCTCTGTGTGAAGGTGGCTCATGTCTAATCAAAAGCTTGCACGCTAGGGGGTACATGTGGTCAAACGAAAGACAAGATGTTCATATTCGAAAGAGACAAATAGGGAGCAAAAGGTGCAAATCGAAGGATGTTAAAAGAGAGCCTTTTGCCTTGGAAATTACAAGAGGCTCTTTTCCTTGTGAATCTAAACCAAACTGTGTCAGAGGCCCATGCCCATTCGAAGGATGCAAGTCAAGCTTGTGTTGAAAGAGGCCAAAAGGCTAATCGAAGGATGCAAGTCAAGCTTGTGTCGAAAGAGGCCAAAAGGCCAATCGAAAGATCTGAAACGAAGAGCACTTGTATTTCTCCAAATTTTGTCAAAATCATATTTTTATCTGTTTTCTTCCTTTTTGACAATTTCCTCTTAATTTTGGTACTGGAAAATCCCAATGCACTTGTTCAAGCTTGAACTTTGAGAATCCTTGTGAGAAAGGCCTTGATAATTGAGAGGGAAAATTTTGGGGTACAACAAGTATCCTCCTGCAAATGACAAGTACAAGCAGTTGGAAGACCGACTCAAAGCTGTGGAAATCCAGAAAGTGCCTGGATTATATTTTGGAGAACTAGGTATGATCCCAGGGGTGGTCATCCCTCACAAATTCAAGGTCCCTATCTTTGCTAAATATGATGGGGTCTCTTGTCCCAAACTTCATCTGAGGTTGTATGTTCAAAAAATCCAACCTCATACTGCTGACCGGAAATTATGGATCCATTTCTTCTAAGAAAGTTTGTCCGGTGCTCAACTTGAATGGTTCTACCAGCTCGAAGGAACCAACATTCATACATGGGAAGACTTGGCTGCTGCTTTCTATAAGCAGTATCAATATAATACTGATCTGGAACTGACTCGTGTGCAATTACAAAACATGTCCATGGGTTCGAATGAAGGGTTCAAGGACTATGCACAAAAATGGATGGATCTAGTTGGAAGGGTGCAACCTCCTTTGACTGACTGGGAATTGGTGGATATGTTCATGGACACTCTAACTGGTCTAGTCTTTAATTTGCTGATTGTGAGTTCTTCATCAGGGTTTACTGAGCTGATTTTGACTGGCGAACGAGTTAAAAATAATATCAAGAGCGGGAAGATTCCGATGGATGCACATTCTAATGCTGTGAAGAATCCCTTTGTTGGTAAAAGATAAACCAATGCTGTTTATGGCCAGAAAATCCATAGTAATAATGACCGCCATCAGTGTGTGGGAGCAGTGTTGATCTCTAATCCAGCGCCTATTCAACAACAACAACAAGGCAATCAACGTAGGTCAGATGCCCTGAGAAGGAAGTTCACCAGGATTAGTATGCCACTATGTTGTACCCCAAAATTTTCCCTCTCACTTA
Source organism: Vicia faba (assembly GCA_948472305.1). Taxonomy (NCBI): domain Eukaryota; kingdom Viridiplantae; phylum Streptophyta; class Magnoliopsida; order Fabales; family Fabaceae; genus Vicia; species Vicia faba. The sequence goes on along the minus strand of OX451735.1, from coordinate 457,785,191 downwards.
TCAAGAATTTTCTCACAAGATCTCCTTTGGCTCAAGACTGCATTAGGGTTGATCAACTCAAGACACCTCCTTAAGCACTGTTGACCAAAATTAGGATTTGAGATTTCACAAGGATTTTTGAACTTCCAATGCCCCATATGACTTTCATGGATCATTATGGACTCCCAAGATTACTCATGTCAAGTTTCAGGCCTTGGATCACACTTTTGCTCAGTCAATTGAGCAGTTGACATAAAAATCAACTATATTGGGGAAAAAGTCAACTATGGACAATTTACAGTCAAACTTCATAATTTTGATCCACATCAACATTTTAAACTCATATTTATCATTTGATCAAGTTTGGACCACAACTTCTCAAGAAATTTGATCAAATCTCCAAAAGCGCAAAATGATCAAAATTAGGGTTTTGACTTGGAAAAGACAATTTCTGATTTTTGACCTAGAAAATGATCAATTGGTTTAAGGCATGATCTTAAAAGTCCAATTGCATCATTTTTACCTAATGACATGGCTCAAAACATTACAAGTCCGATAGATTGACAGATGAATTTTTCAGTCAATTGATCAAAAGTCAACTGCATACTGAAAAGTCAAACTTTGACTTTTTGGTCAAGATTCAATGTCAAAGATCATAATTCATCAAAACATGTCAAAATATGAAACTTATTCATCAAGAAATTCAAAATTCAAAATTCAAAATACTCAGAATTTTTCTAAGTATTTAAGAAATATGACAAACTCAGAACTTCTGATCAGATTATCACCATGATGCAAGCTGATTCTGGAAGAATTTCTAACACAAGAGTTATAGACTTCAACAAGATCTGAAACATTGCAGAACAGAACTTCTCCTGGAAATGCTAGAATTTCAAGTTATAAATCTTGAAAGACACGTCCATGAAACTGAAGCACTCAGCAAATTCTGGACATTTTCAAGACAGAGTTTGGTTAGAACTTCTGGGCGAGTTTTCACATAGGTTCAGTCAGAAGTTGCAAGAGCAATTCAAAGGAGGTTTACAAAGCGTGTTGCAAGCTTCCTAAAAAGTCTGAGAGCTCCTTCAGAACATGCTGGAGCAAGGAGATACAAAGATTAGAAGTTGGATGTCTATTCTAAGTTACGATGAAGCTGAACTTCTGATCCAGAATTAAGCAATGATGAAGAATATCGCATTGTAGGATTTCTGGTTTGATCAATCTCCTCATCATTTAATGCTCACAACCACTTTTGGGTCTTTGTCCAAAGGATTTCCCCACGTGTGGCATAGAAGTACCATTATTGTCTTGGAAAAGCAAACTTTTGTACAAGAGTGTGCTGGGCCCATGCGTTGCTTTTGATTTTGAGGTTACCTTTCCTTTATTCCTGCTTACAAATACAGCTTAGGCGTGGCTAAAGCTACTAACCACCATATCTATTTGAACTTACTTCAAGAACAAGTCAGCTCTTAGCATATGATGGTTGTACCCTTGACCTCTCCAAGCGACTAAACTTTTGCCTATAAATTGGACTTTATTGGCAACTGTAAAAGGGTCGAAAATTTGAGAAAGAAAAAGCCTTGAAACCCTGCTAAAATTCCAAGAGTCCAAAACTGCAAACACAAAATACAAAACCTGTTAGCTTTTGATTCTTGCATTCAAACTCCATTTTTCCTCAAGTATTTCTTGACCAAAACCATCCATACAATTTCTGATATACATTTAGAAACCATCCTAACTTCCGTGTTCAGAATGTGACATACCCTCCATTAATATCTGTGATGTGGTGGGAGAACTGACTTGAGGTTTTGCGTTTGTGTTTGCAAATGTTGCGGTTAGCAAGAGTCGCCACCGACTCTTCTTTTATCTAAAAGGAAAGGTAAAAAAGCATAGGAAAGACCTTTGAGATGTTTTTCTTGAGTTCGGGGGGTAGATTATGAAAAGGGAAGGTGTTAGAACCCTTTTCATCCATGGTTTTCCATGGGCTCTTAATTACTTGTTTTAGATCACTAGCTTTGCTTTGAAATTGTTTGAAATGGTGCTTTATGGTTTTGAAAGTATTTTGAAAAGAGGCCACTCGTTTAGGCAATCTTTGTAATGATTCTCGTTCGTAATAATGTATACAAAGATGTTTGTCTTTTGAAAAATGTTTCAATGTTTTGAAAGATGTTTGGAAATGTGTGTGTGTTTGTTTTTGAAAATAACAAGGATTGTTTTGAAATTGATCAAGTAACTAGAAGATATCTACCTACTCAAATGTCTTTCTTGTGCATTTTTATTCCTTTGACATTGTTGATTTACCATTGATTTGGTAAGCAACCCTATCTTTGGATGTAAACGGGATGGGCGTGGGTCATCGTATGATCATGATAGCAATGTTGCCAAGTATCTTAGCATGTTTGAGGGACCAAGATCATTTGTGTTTTGGCAACCTTTTGATAGCGTCATCGAGGGACTATGATCTTATTTTTGTTTTGTTTTGCCAAGATGCTTCGCGTGTGTAACATGGCCATTTTTATTTAGGAAACCAAGTGGGTGAAACCCTAAGGGTGCTTGTGTGCAATGTGTGTCATTTTACATGCTTTTGTCTTGCAATTAGGTCTTTTTCTATTTGTTTTGTTTTTGGTCTTGTCATGCAAACCCTAGTTTACTAAACATGGTATAAAAGCGATAAATTGCCTAAATGTAAACTAAGCTATTACAACAATTATTATGGGAGGGGGGATACAAGTTTTTGAATGGGGATATTGCACAAAATAAACCCTAAAAATACTATTACAACCCAATTGAATATTGTGCGAATTAAATAAATAAACAAGTATTTAAAATACAATGCAAATGTATTTATGCAAAAAATGTTTTGTATTTAATTTTTGTATGAGAAAAATGATTTATTTAAGCCCTAAAAATAAGAGAAAAAATATTATTATTTTTGAAAGGGTGAAACCCTAATTTTCAATTAAAATAAAATATATGTTCTATATTATTATTTTGCCCATTTTTGTACAAGAAAATAATAAATAATATTATGTACAAATATTAAAAATTAAGTATGTATGGAAAATAATTATTTATGACTATAAATAATATAATAAAAATGTATAATATTTTTAAATGCATTTACAATTTTATTTAAGAAAATAAGTTCTATAAACTATTTTTATGTGAAAAAAAATAATAAAAAAATAATAAAAATTGCAAAAAATTAATTAATTATTTTAAAGATTTTTTAATGCTCAGAAAAAATAATCAAAAGCCATAAATGTAAAAATATGAGAAAATATGAAAAAATATAAAAAAATAAGTAAGGGGGTATAAAAGTAATCCAGGGGGTGTGAAAAGTAGAAACAAAAAGACCAAAGCTGCAAAAAGCCCAGATGAAGCTTCATCCCTGTCCTTCAGCTTCTCTGCGCGCGCGTTCTTCTTCAAATCTGTAACTTGCTATTGCTTACATAAAAACAAAAACTTATAACACAAAACATGTAGCATTTTATCTCACGATTCCAATGATATAAAATTTATAACCTAACTCTCAAAGATCAGGGAGAATTTTAATGGCCCTAAATCGTGACCTAACTTTTTCAGCATTTTCAGACTTCAAATTCTCTCAGCTCAGTTAATATAAATGACAAGTATACATATGTACAGCTTCACCATGTTATGGACTACATCTTTCCTTCACAAATCGTGGCTTCAGGATGCCTAAATAGAGAGATAGAGATTTGAAAAATACCTCCTTCAGCTGGATTTGGATATGACAATGTGGGGACTTTGAGTGAGGCCTGAGGATCGTGTGAGCTTCCTTGGACTTCCTTAAAGCTACTCCAATGCCTAGTTTTCTTTGTGGATGGCCAGAACTCTCTATAGAAGTCAAGATGCAACCTCCAAATTTAAAAATGGCAATGGATGAAACATGGCAAGGGCTTGGATAGCTTTGGTGGGATGTGTATGAAGTGTTTCAAATGTCAATCCACAAAACGCACGAGCAAAAATGAAGTTGGCAATGATTTTTCAGAACTGCAATGTTTCGGCAGAAAAATGATGTTTTTGTGTTTGGGAGAGTTTTGGATGCAATGCCTTTCTGTTCTGAGTTGTGACAAGTTTGTATACTTGTATAGAATGGATACAAAGTCCACTCTTACTAGCTGTACAAGCTTTTCACCTTTTGGCCAACTTTCTTGCATTTTAAGAAAAGTGAAATGACTTATGCAACATGCTTGTACTTGGCTAGTTTGTGAGCTACAAGAGTTGGTATACTTTGCTTGTAACCTGTGGAAATTGTTTGCATCAAAGGGACAGGTCCAAGGCTCAAGGTTGACAAAATTGCAAAAGCTCACTTTATGAAAATGGCATTGTAACCTTTATGTCATTAATGGAATTATCTCTTGTACAATGATCCAAAAGCCAAGATAATGATTTTATTCTCTGAGTTTGCATTTAATTATGGAGTGTAGAATGAGTTTAGGACCTGTAATGCAAGGTACAAGCATCATGGATCTGATTTGCAACTTGATACACTTGTGAAAATGGCATGAACAAAAGTGATAAAATGCCAATTTCTCTTCTTCGATTCTCCCTAACCACAAATGATCTTGGAGAATTCTTGGACATTTTGTAAAGCTTGCAATGTTCTCTATAATCCATATATGAAATGCATTTTGATATACCTCTTGGAACTAGGTGAAAAATGTCCATGAAGTTGGGTCAAAAAACTGCCTAAATTAGGGCAAATTTTCACTAAGTTATTTAGTTCATGGACCCCTATTCACAAATTAATAACTTGAGATCCAAGCATCTTTTGGAAAAAGTTTGTGAAGAAAATTTGTAGATTTCATGGAGGACTACAACTTTAATGTTTGAAGTTTTCTTTGAATCAAATTTCATCATGGTGAAAAAGTGGTGGAAAGTTGGAAAAAAATAAGAAAATTTCCATACTTAGAAAACCTCTAAGTTATGAAAATTTTCAAATTCAAAACCCTAATTTTCAAAATTGGTTTTCTTGGTCAACAATTTTAATATTTTGACATATCTTGATGAATTATGACCCTTGGCACTTGATTTTGATCAAAAGTCAAAGTTTGACTTTTTAGTGCACAATTGACTTTTGATCAGTTGACTGCAAAATTCATCTGTCAATCCAATGAACTTGAGATCTTTTGAACCATGTGATTAGGTCAACATGATGCCATTGAACCCTTGAAATCATGTTTGAAATCAATTGGTCATTGGCTAGGTTAAAAATCAGAAATTGCCCTTTCTTAGTCAAAACCCTAATTTTGACCATTTTGCCCTTTTGATGATTTGATCAAATTTCTTGAGGAGTTGTGATCCAAACTTGATAAAATGGTACATAGGAGCATAAAATGTTGATGTGGATAAAAAATTATGAAGTTTGACTGTAAATTGGCCATGGTTGACTTTTTCTCCAATACAGTTGATTTTTAGGTTAATTATCCAATTGACTGATCAAAAATGTGATTCAAGGCTTGAAACTTAACATGAGCAATATTAGGGGTCCAAGATGATGTATGGAAGTAACATGAAGCATTGTTGGTCCAAAAATCCTTGTGCAAACTCAAACCATAATTTTGGGGTATCAGTGCAAGATGAGATGTCCTGAGCTGAGCAAACCCTAATCTTGTCTTGAGTCCAAGAAGTCTTGTGAGAAAAATATTTATAAATGAGAGGGAAAATTTTGGGGTACAACAATATCCACTTTAAAGAAGTCAAAACTTTTCTCTTTGGCTGTTCCAGAATTTTCCAGCCATTCATAGTTCAAGTCAAAGGTTTCTAGCCTGCTGGGAACGTGAAGAAGCTCGTTAGAACATCATAAGCGGTCAGAGCCAGACTCCAACTCACAGAACATTTTCCAACTGCAAGGTAAGCTTCTGCTGACTCTCGTCATATTACTTAGGCATTGTTAAACTTGCATGTTCAAAATACAATGTAGACATCCTGATTCTGATGCTGTACATATTCTGAGGTTCCATGTATTTGCCAGCCTAAGTAGAGAGAATTTCCGTTCAGAACTTTTTTGAAGAAATTAGGACTCAGAATTAGGATTAGAAAATTCTTGCTTGCTTCTGATTTATAGTTCTGATATCTCTTGTTTCTGAAACATTATGAAACTTGCCATAACTGCTATATGTGCATCTTCTCTTTTGTTGAGAAATGTCTAAGTTGCAGATGCTCTGACTAGCATGGAGAGGGATACGAAGTTCTGCCAGCGGCATCAGAACTTCTGAAATCTTATTTGTTTCCAGCGGACCCAGAATCTCCGACCTTCCCTATTTTTTGCTAACATGTTATTTCTGTCTTGTAGCATGCCAGAGTCAGAACTTCTGATTTCTTTTATTTCAGCAAAACACTGATTCCGTTTTCTTTCTCCTTATTATTTTTTCCATCACTTTTATTAATCAAAAACACCAAAAAATATTTCATATTCACATGTCTTATTTTATTTCTTTTAACATAAAAAGATCAAAGCATTTTCTTAAACAAAACTTATTTCTTTTCTTAAACAAAACAAGTCCATTTTACATTTCTCGTACATTCTTATCCATTCAATATGGTTGTAATAGATAATTAGGAATTTAATTTCTTGCAATCCCCGTTCATAAATTTGTACCCCCATCCCCTAAAACTTTGTAATAGCTTAGTACTTTTATTTTCCGCAATTTAATGCTTTATGTACCAATTGTTAGTAACTAGGATTTGTATCGCCAGATATGAAATCAACAAATAGATAATCCTAATTAAGACTAAATGCATCTATATTTAACACACTTGCACACTAGCACCCTTAGGATAATCTCATTTGTTGCCAATCGAAAAATAGTCATGTCCCTCGAACATGGGTGTTTTAGCAAAAGATCCTCGATAAAAGATCGTAGTCCCTCGATGACCCTCGATGTTGCCTTCGGTAAAGGATCTAGTCCCTAAAGCGACATTGCTAAAACGTTCCATGGGTTGCCTTCTATGACTATACAATGACCCTTACCCGTCCCTTTTACATCTAAAGATAGGGTTACTTACCAAAATCAATGGTAAGATAACAATGTCAAAGGAAAGAGGAAATAAACATGAAATACTTTTGAGTAGGCAGATTGTTCCTAGTTGCTTTTTCAATTTCAAAGTCAAAAACATCCTTGCTGTTTTCAAAACAAACACCAACACTTTCAAAAACATCTTTCAAACTTGAAATATTTTCAAAAGCTCAACACTTTATATACGTTCTTACGAACGAGAACTATTACAAAGTTTGCCTAAACGATGACACCTTTTCAAAATACTTTCAAAAACCACACAAAATACATTTTCAAACAAAAGCAAGTGATCTAGCAAGTAACTAAGAGCCCATGGAAAACCATGGATGAAAGGGGTGCTAATACCTTCTCTTTTCATAATCTACCCCCCCTCCGAACTCAAGAAATAATCTCAAAGGTCTTTCCTATGCTTTTTCACCTTTCCTTTTGGATAAAAGAAAAGTCGGTGGTGACTCTTGCTAACCGCAACATTTGCGATCAAACGCAAAAACTTCAAGTCAGTTCTCCCACCGTATCACACATTGGCTCAAGCATTACAAAATTTGTTAAAAGCTAACCTCAAACACTCTGAGATCCTTCCCCTAATCCCAACATATCCTCTCCGAAGTACAATCCAAATGCGAAGTGTGCCTATCATTCGAACAATCATGGGCACAAAACCAACAATTGTTGGGCCCTGAAAAACAAAATCCAAGACATGATTGATAATAAGGAAATTAAGTTCGATCCTCCTGAAACTCCGAACGTGATTGCTGCTCCTATGCTGAAGCATGACAAAGGCATAAGTTCTATTGAAGATGTTTTGTATGTTACCTCCGTAAGTGATGTGGTTACCCCTCTCTCAACAGTCAAGAAGAATTTGCTACAAGCCAGTTTATTTTGGGTGGCGTTAAAGAATGTTATTAATATGTAGTTCAACCCAATGGCTACGGGTTACTGAAGGAAGGCATTCAACGCCTGATGGATGAACATGTAATTTTGATTAAGAAAGTTCCGTATACTAAGAATTTGTGCTGAGATTTATATGTCATATCTGGTACTCCTTTCAAGATCACTTCCAAGGGCCCTGTAAGGATTACTGCCAATCCAAAAGCTGCTCTTTTAATCACCACAACATCTAGGCCTATCCCATATTCCTTGGAGAAGGCTATTCAATGGAATTATGGGTCTGACGTCTATTACCACGATGTTAAACAAGAGTTGTATGATGAATATGATGAAGAGGATGATCCCAACATTTACAATATTGCAGAGACCAGAAAAATTACTAGAAGTGGAAGTATTTTCTCTCCGAAAATCTCTCCACCTGTTTAAATTACAGTTACCAAGACAACTGTCGAGGGTTGGGGGTAAAGAGACAATGATAGAGCCTGTCCGGACGGAGGCACCAAAAGAAGCTACAGTCAAAGACACCTCTGGACAAGAGTTGGAAGAGGTTTTGAAGATCATTCGTAGAAGTGATTACAAAATTGTTAAACAGCTAGGGAAAACCCCGTCCAAAATCTCCATGCTATCTTTACTACTGTATTCCGAAGCCCAAGTGCAAGCTTTAATGAAAATTTTGAAGACTGCTCATGTACCACAAGAGATTTCTGCTGATCAATTTGGAAGTTATGTTGCTAGCTTAGCGACTGACAATAGATTAGGTTTCTCCAATGCCTACCTGACTCCGGAGGGGAGAAATCATAATAGGGCCTTGTATGTATCCATTGAATGCAGGGGCACTACATTGGCTCATGTGTTAGTTGATACTAACTCTTCTTTGAATGTTTTGCCAAAGGGAGCTCTTGACATACTGGATTTTAAAGGGGTTGTGTTGAAACCTAGAGACATCATTGTTCGAGCCTTTGACGGATCCAAAAGAATGGTACATGGAGAAGTGGACCTCCCGATCAAAGTAGGTTCACAAATATTTGAATCCACCTTTTATGTAATGGACATCCATATAGCTTATTCTTTTCTATTAGGAAGCCCCTGGATCCATGGGGTAGGTGTTGTTACCTCCACCTTACACCAGAAATTAAAGTATCCTGTGAAAGAGAAGATTGTTACTGTCTGGGGAGAGGAGGAGTACATGGTCAACCATCTGAGTTCATTCTGATACATGGATATGGATGGGGAATTCATCGAGACTCCCTGCCAAGATTTTGAAGTGATATCCCCTGCTGCCATTGAAGATGTTTCTGCCATTCCAAAGACTACCAGGGTTCTGCACATGAGGGCTTCTTTGAAAGATGCCAAAGCAACTATAGAAGAAGATGGTTGTACTATTTGGGGTCAAATTTTTGATATCCCTTACAAATCTGATAAGTTTGGTTTGGGCTTTACTGCAGAGGGTAAAAGGAATGTTTGTCACACTCGAGCTGGAAGAGCTCCCTTCCGTATCAGCAATAACATAATCAATACTATAGAAGACGCTGGCAGTGATTGTGACTTTGACAACTGGATATTCCCTACCATTGGTGATGGATTTGACAATTGGAAAACAGAAGACATTATCCTTATCTCCTTTAGTTAGAAGTAATAGCATTTCTGTTTTTATTGCTTTAAGAAGTTTGGTTATGTAATTTCTTTTAAAACAATGACTTTAAACCTTGTGTCTTGCCCGAGGCACAATGGTCCATTTGTTAAGAGTTGTCATTTCATATGTCATATTTTCATTTAATGAAAACATTGGATGTTTTGCATTCAAATTTTGTGATCTCTATTTTTATTTTAATTTATTACACTTTCAAATAGCTATGTTTTCTTACACACACCCACACACTACACTACAGATCCCCATCCACTCCGGATCTCGTTGATAACGATTATGCTATTGCCGCTTATGACTTTGAAAATCCAATCTACCAAGCCGAGGATGAAGGTGAGGAATATTGTGAGATACCTGGAGAACTTGCCTGGCTCTTAATACAAGAGGAAAAGGCTATCCAACCACATGAAGAGCCGGTCGAAGTGGTAAACTTGGGTTCTAAGACATATAAGAAAAGAGGTCAAGATAGGCGCCAACTTAGAGGACAGTTTCAAGAACATATTGATTCAGATGTTGCATGACTATGTTGAGATATTTTCTTGGTCATACGAAGACATGCCAGGGCTCAATACAAATATTATGGTTCATCATCTGCCGATGAAAGAGGGTTGTTCTCCGATTAAGCAGAAGGTTTGTCGCATGCATCCTGAAATGTCGGAAAAGATCAAAGCCAAGGTTATGAAACAATTCAATGCAGGGTTCTTAGCAGTGACGTCATTTCCCCAATGGGTTGCTAATGTTGATCCAGTACCAAAGAAAGACGACAAGGTATGTATGCGTATGGATTACATGGACTTGAGCAGGGTGAGCCCCAAAGATGACTTCCCACTTCTGCATATTGATGTCTTGGTTGATAACACTGCTCAACATAAGGTATTCTCTTTCATGGATGGTTTCTCAGGGTATAATCAGATCAAGATGGCCCCTAAAGACATGGCGAAAACTACCTTTATCACACAGTGGGGAACTTTCTGTTACAAGGTCATACCTTTTGGGTTGAAGAATGCCGGGGCAACTTATCAACGTGCCATGGTAGCTTTATTCCATGACATGATTCATCATGAGATAGAAGTTTACATCAACGACATGATAGCAAGGTCATAGACTGAAGAAGAACATCTTGATCATCTACATAAGTTATTTGAAAGGCTGAAGAAGTACAAGCTAAGGCTAAATCCAAACAAGTGCATCTTTGGGGTAAGGTTTGGAAAACTCCAGGGTTTTGTTGTCAGTGGTAAAGGTATTGAAGTTGACCCCGCAAAAGTTAATGCCATTCAAGAAATGATGGCTCCCCGTACCGAGAAGGAGGTCAAAGGTTTCTTAGGACGATTGGACTACATTTCCCATTTCATTTTTCATTTGACTGTTACCTGTGAGCCAATCTTCAAGCTGTTGAAGAAATATCAAGTAGTAAAGTGGAACGACGATTGTCAAATAGCCTTTGATAAAATAAAGGAGTACTTATAAGAACTTTTTACTATGATGCCACCAGTTGAAGGAAGACCTTTAATCATGTACCTAACAGTGCTAGAGAATTCAATGGGGTGTGTACTGGGGAAATATGACGAGTCCGATTGAAAAGAGCATGCAATATACTACCTTAGAAAAAAGTTTACCAACTGTGAAACAAGGTATTAATTTCTCGAGAAAACTTGCTGCACTTTGGCATGGGCTTCTCTCCGACTAAGACAATACATGTTGACTCATACTACTCTATTAATTTCTAAAATGGATCCCATAAAGTACATATTCGAGAAGCCATCTCTCTCCAGAAGAATAGCCCGATGGCAAATGATCTTAATAGAATACGACATTCAGTACACCACTAAAAAAGCAATCAAAGGAAGTATACTGGAAGATCAGTTGGCACATCAAGCTGTAGACAAATACCAATCCATGAACTTTAAATTCCCGGATGAGAACATTATGCTAGTTACAGATTGTGAAAAATCTGGACTGTATGAAGGACCTGAGCTAGGATCCCAATGGACTATGCTTTTTGATGGAGCTTCTAATGCACTTGGTAACGGAATTGGTGTTGTAATTATCTCTCCTCAAGGCTTCCATACACCTTTCACTGCTAGGCTTTGCTTTGATTGCACCAATAATATGGTTGAATATGAAGCGTGCATCCTAGAAATTAAAGCTGCTATTGACCTGAGAATCAAATTCCCGAGCGTATATGGGGATTTAGCCTTGGTAATAAGTTAGGTCAAAGGAGAATGGGATACGAAGCATAAAAATCTTATCCCTTACCGAGAACATGTGCTTACTTTAATTCCGTACTTCGAAGAGATTACTTTTGAGCATATCCCAAGAGAAGAGAATTAATTGGCAGACACATTAGCTACCATGTCATCCATGTTAAAGGTCATATGGGAGAATGAGGCTCCCAAAATTTCCATTGAAATATTTGACTATCTATACAACCAAGCAAAGATTAACTCCTGAAACAGGACGGGGAAACTATCTTTCTTTCTTTATGGTCAGATGAAGATAAATTCCCGAAATAGGACAGGGAGACTATCTTTATCATCAAGTGGTATAAACTCCCGAAACAGGAAGGGTTCACCAACAACAACATATTGTAGACCAATTCCCAAAACAGGACAGAGTGACTATCTACATGATGAACACTTTCTTCAAAAGACTTTTTCTGGCATAGATTAAATCAACCATAGATTTATTCTGATACTTCTCCTAGTTTCTGACTTTCATGGTTCGTCATAGGTCCTCAATAATGCTTATGTCAAGTTTCAAGTCTTGCCTCACATGTTTGCTCATTCAATGGCCCAGATGATTGAAAATCAACTGTATTGGGTAAAAAGTCAACTATGGTCAACATACAGTCAAACTTCAAGATTTTTTGTCAACATCAACATTTTGAGGTGATATTCATCATTTGATCAAGTGTTGACCATGATTCCTCAAGGAAAGTCCTCAAATCATCAAAGGTAAAAACTACCAAAATTAGGGCTTTGACTGAAGAATGACTGATCATTGACTTTTGACCTAGTGCATGACCTAATGTCTTAAAGCATGATCTCAAGAGCTCAAATACAAAATCTTGACCTAATTACATGGCTCAAAACATTTTCAAAGATGCAAGTGATTGATAATTGAAGAAATTGAATCAATTGATGAAAAGTCAACAGTCACACAAAAGTCAAACTTTAACTTTTTGGTCAACATTGGAATTCAAAAGTCAAGAGTCATCAAGATATTCAAAACTATCAAACTTGATCATCAAGAATCAAAAAGTCAACAAAAGTAAAAAATTTGGAAAATTTTCTAACACTTAGAAAAATTCTAAGTGTTTTTGTTCTTAACAAAAGTCCTAACTTCATAGCCATTTTTCACTAAGCTCTAAGTTGATTCAAAGAAAACTTTCAACATGAAAGTTGTAGGGATTGATGAATTCCACAAATTTGTCAATGAGGGTTGATTTCCAAAAAGTGCTTGGATTAAGAGATATGAGCCCATGAGGTTGTGATATTTTTTATCCAACACTTAGAAAAATTTTCAACAAGTTTTGGTCAGTTTTTCATCTCAACTTCTTGGCCAATTTTCACTAAGTTCCTATTTGAGTTAGCCAAAAACTCACATCATAAAAGTTGTATAAAATGTTTAAAGCTTTCCAAAATGTCCAAGAACACAATTTTATCATGCTTGAGTTAGAAGTTTCGAAGACATGAAGTTGGCATTCCATTCTTGAATTATATGTCCTTTTTGTGATGAACATATGACCAAATCTCACACCATGCCTTGTAATACCACCTTTGTAGGCATCTAACCTCCAAATCTATCAATAATCATAAGCTTGCACACACTTTTGAGCCATTATCCAAGTGATTCAAGCTTTGTCCAAGCTTACTTGCCATTTAAGGGAGAAAGGTCACATTGCCATTTTGATAAAGCATTCTTTATGAAATTATCAACCCTCCTTGAGCATCTCACTTGTTTCATCTACACACAATCAACCTGAAGACTCATAGGAACATGTTTAAAGTGTGTAACAACTTTAGAAGGCATGGTACTAGGCACTGAAACTTTAATTTCACAAGAAATTTCAAGTTACATTTCAACCAAGCCTTAACTCCATAACTTGTAAACTTGATCAACTCTTGTCCTTAAATCTTTTCTCTATAAATAGAGAGATCACTTTACATATAATACACGAATGTAAAAGCTCTAAAACCCTCTCATACACTCTCAAACTCAGAATTGCTCAAAATACCCCATTGTTGAGCCAAAAATCCATTTCTTCGAATTTCACAATCCTTGCAAGTTCCTTGCAAACTAATCATTTATACACCTCATATACATCATATGGAAGTTGTATAAACTCAAGAATAAATTCTGTAACATCATCATCACCATCTTCCAAACTCAAAAACAGTTCCCTGCAAGTTGACTTGGTTGGGGGAGATTCAAACACTTTAAGCACAAAGTAAGGGTTAAAATAGATTCAGGAAGGCCCCAACATGCTCATAGAATCATAACTTTGAATTGAAAGTCCATATAAGAAGCGTTGTACTTTCTCTAACTTGCTTAAATAAATTATATCATTCCATTCCTTGTAAAATTTTAGACATGTTTGGTTTTTACAATTCTCAATTTTGTTGAGAAATGAAGGATTTACGAATTTGACAATGGTGTTGTTGGTTGTTTGTCCGTACGAGGAAGTAGATGAAGAAATGGCGCCATTTGTTCCATTCTCAAATTTTGAGTTTATATTATATTGAATGGTTGTTGCTCTATGACCAGATGAAACAGCCACCCAAGTGGCAAGCGTGTATGTGTGTAAGGCGTTAGTGTGCCAGGGCAGGGATTCGATCCTTGCCTTTGGCATTTTATTTTTCAACATTTTCTTTGTTGATCAAGTGCAAGAAACTCCAGCGTGCAGTGATATACTCCCTCATTAACACCATAAGGTCTCATCAAGCCAGATCTGGATGCTTCAAGCGCGCATTTCCACCATGAACCATCAAAGGCTGGCCACACTGGATTACAAACAAGCGCTTGGGCTTAGCTGTTTTGGGCCTTTTTATTTTTTCTTTCTAATACCCCCTCAATTTCTTTTATAGCGCATGCTAATTTTACTTATTTTTTTATTTTAATTAAATTTTTCTTTTCTAAAAATCATTTTTTATTTAATCAGAAAAAAATAATAAAATCACAAAAAATAGATTTATATTTTTAATTAATTAATTTAATTTTTTATAATTAAAATTAATTTAATTTAATCACCTTTGTTTTATTTTAAATGATTAATTTGTAAATTAATTAGAATTAAGGTTTATACTATAAAATTTCTTTTCTAAATAAAACACCAAAAATATTTTCTAAATACTTAGAGTTCTTTAGATTTGAATTAATTAATTTTTGAAAATAAACATTAATTAATCTAATCACACTTTATTTTATTTTGAATAATTAAATTAGAATTAGGTCTAATTTTTTATTTCACATTTCAAATATTTTCTAAACAAAGAAACAACAAAATAGTTTCTTAAAATACTTATAATTTTTAGGTTTTTTGTATCTTTCCCCTTTCTATCTTCGCGCATTTGTTTATTTTTCGCACTAATACAATCATGTAACTGTCAAAAGTTTGTAATAGATAATTTTGTATACATTCTCAACGATACGAGAATCATTACAAAATTGCCCCACTTAGGTATTTTCAAAATATTTTCAAACACACACAAACGCAAAGCATTTCAAAAAGTGATCAAGCAATTAAGAGCCCGTAGATAACTACAGATGAAAAGGGTGATAACACCTTCCCTTTTAATAACTTACCCCCTTACTCAGAAAATTCTCAAAAGGTATTTCCTATTCTTTTCACCCTTTCCTTTATTGGATAAAAGAAAAGTCGGTGATGACTCTTGCCATCCGCAACATTTGCGATAAAATGCAAAAACAAAAGTAAGTTCTCCCACCGTATTACACTCTCCACAACTCAAAGAGTTCCACGCTCGTTACCGTCTTGACACATACAGTTGACATAACCTCCCACCGGCCACTAAGCATCACTGACTATCATCAGGTCCTCTCGCCACCGCGGACAATCCTTCACCATCTAAATGTGTTATAAACATACTAAAGCCTCTAAGTATCTCTGCCTTTGCAGGGAGAACACACAAGTCTGTACTTTTTGACTATTGCAGTGGCGCCCACTATGAGATCCCGATAAAACTAACCTGAGACACATTCCCTTTTTAATCACCACCACCTTTCCCATTGTACCTTAAATTTGTACACCTATCCATTTTTGGCCATGGTCAACAAGATAACTGCATCCCATAGGCCAAAAGGTACCAACGATATGGGTGATGTCAACGTCGTGGCGGAGATACATGCTGCCATGGACGAACTACAACACCATAACCAAACTTTAGAAGATGACATCCACAACATTAAACAACGCCGACATGAGGTTAATCCCTTGAAAGAGACAGAACTGTTGGATCCCTAGTCACTCTAATACAAAATATGGGACAACCCCATCTTCAAAGGTTTCAAACTTCCCCCATTGGCCAAATTTAATGGACACAATGAACCATACAAGCACATAGCCCCCATCAACACACAAATGTCCATTATATGAGTGTTGGACTCTCTAAAATGCAAGCTGTTATCAAGCACTTTTATGGATGCCACCCTTAAATGGTACACGAGTCTTCCTCGTGCTTCTATTAATATCTATCAGGGATTGATAAGGAAGTTGGTACATCAATTATCCGTCAGTCGTCATAAGAATATGTTCACCACCAACCTATTCAATGTTCGCCAAGGCTCGTCAGAATTACTGAGGGACTACCTTTCCAACTTTAACGAGGAAACTATCAGGGTCGTCCCTCTGAACCAAGAAATGTTTGAGGGGCGTTCCAAAATAGACTTAAGAAGGGTCACTTTAACGAGTCCCTCGCCCAAAATCCTATGCTCATATTGGTAGAGGTGGTCATCAGAGAGAAGTGTTACATCACAGGCGAGGAAAGCAACACTAAAAAGAAATTCGATGATGTCAAAGAGTAAGTCCCCAATGCCGAAAGTTCACACCTTAGAGGAAAACAATTACACTCTGCATATAATGGACAAAACACTATTACAAAACGCGCAAACAACAACACCATGTTTGCGACGTATCCATATACACCATAGTAATATGTTTAAATTTCCGCGTCCACTGAGTTGCTGGATTTATTAATGATGCTTCATTTTAAACATCATAGTAAAAATGATGTGTAGCACGCTTCGATTCTCAGCAACCACATTTTTTCATTTTTTTAGAATACATTAAGCGTGTGTGTAATATGGTGGGAGAACTGACTCGGGGTGTTTTGCATTGTATCGCAATTATTGCAGATAGCAAGAGTCGCCACCGAATTTTATTTTATCCAATAAAGGAAAGGGTGAAAAGAATAGGAAAGACCTTTTGAGAATTTTCTTGAGTTCGGGGGGTAGGTTATGAAAAGGGAAGGTGTTAGCACTTTTTTCATCCGTAGTTATCTACGGGCTCTTAGTTGCTATCTCACATTGAAATGCTTTGTTTGAAATGTGTTTTTGATGTTTTTGAAAGTATTTTTGAAAGTTCATTCGTTTAGGCGAATTATGTAATGATTCTCGTCTTTATAAGAATGCATACAAAGTGTTGACTTTTGAAAATATTTCATTAGAAAGTGTTGGTGTGTTTGAAAGATGTTTTGAAAATGAGTGTGAGCAAGCAACTATGAATGTTCTACCTACTCAAAAAGTATTTGTTCATTTCCTCCTCCTTTAGATATTTCTATCTTACCATTGATTGATAAGAAGCCCTATCATTGGATGTGAAGGGACGACACAGATCACCGTATAGTCATAGAAAGCACCATTGTCGGATACCTTAGAAACTTTTGTAAGGGTCTAAGATCATTTACCGAAGGCAACATTTGAAGGGTCATCGCGGGACTATGATCTTGTATTTGAGGGTCATTGCTAAAGTATCCCACGTTTGAGGGACATGACTGTTTTATTTGAGGCAACAAGTGTGGGTTACCCTAGAGGTGCAAGTGTGCAAAGTGTATTGATTTCATGCATTTTTGTATTTGAGATTAGGGTTTTCTAACGATTTATTTTATCTTGTCATACAAACCCTAATTACTAGCAATAATATTGAAAGTGATAAATTGCGGGAATTTAAAGTTCTACGCTATTACATATTTTTTGGGGATGTGGATACAAGTTTATGAATAGGGGATGAAAGCAATAAAGTTATAATTATAGTATTATAACCATATCGAATATTGAATAACAGTATCTAAAAATATAAAGATAATGTAAAAATGAAGGAAAGTTGTTAAAAAAAACTTTATGCATTGACACATGCACTTATGCATCAATACACATCACTTCTTACCCCTGGAAATCAAAACCAATTCAATATGTATTGATGCATAATGGTTTGCATCGACTCATATATGTTTTGCATCGACACATGCACTTATGCATCGATACATATCAATTTTTTGCTCCTGTAAATCAAAACTAATTCAGTATGTATCGATACATAACAGTCTGCATCGACTCATATCTGTTTTACATTGACTCATTCGTGTTTTGCATCGACTCATACACATGTTTTCTCTCTGTAAGATGCATAATGCATTGTATCGGCTCATAACCTGTTTTATACCTAAGATGAGTCGACTCATAGAGATATGCATCGACTCATACTGCTATTTTTTACTTCTAACATTGTTCTGTCACATATATAAGTCAGTTCTCAACACATGGTTAGTGAAAATAAAAAGTAAGTATATAGTTAGCTCCAGGGCTATGATATATACATTTTATCTTCATAAATGAACCACTAATTATGCTTGTATGAAGATTTCAAGGTCAAGAAAACTTACCTTGAAACTGAAATTCGTGTTTTGATTTAGAGTTGATGTATTGTCTTAGAGAAGTCAAGTGGTTGTTTTTGAGTTTGGAGAATGGTGATAGTGATGTTACAGAAGTAGATCTTTTGTTTGAACAAGTTCTATATGATGGATATGAAGTATTTGGATTGTTTATTTGGACAAGATTTGCAAGGTTTGAGAGATTTGAAGATTTTGGTTTCAAAGCTCAGAAATGGAGATTTTTATGGACAATTCTGTTTTTTAGAGTATAAGGGGGTTTGAGGATTTTTTCAACACACAAGAATCTGGCCCCTTTAGCTTACAAATGACCTCCCTATTTATATAGAAAAGGTTTGGGAAGTTAAAGTGATCAGATTTGCAAGATAACAAATTATGGTTTGGTTGGAATGCAAATATCAAGTTATGCCAAGTCTTACATGGTCCCAAGATGAAGTACCAAAGTTGCTGGTATAGAGGGGCTACTTTCCATGATTTATGGTGGAGTATAATTAGAAGTTAGCAAGGTATGGGCTCAAGACAAATTTTGTACCAAAAACTTGCTTTTCAAGAATAGTAATGGTGCCTTTATGCCATAAATGGAAAGATCTTTTGGACGATGGTTCAAACACTTGGGTAATAGCTCAAGAGTAGGTGTAAGCATTAAATTATGGTGATATTTGCAAGTTTAAAAGGCCTTTAACACAATATTATGTAGCATAGCATATAGATTGGATTATGTGTTCTTCAACAAAATGTCTTGTAATTCAAGAATGGATGTCCAACTTCATGCCTTTGAATCTCCTAGCTCAAGTATGATAAATTAATTCTCTTGGATGTTTTGGAAAGATTGAAACATTGTCTAAAACTTTCATGTTGACAATTTTGGATAAATCAAATTGGAACCTGACGAAAATTGGCCAAGAAATTGAGATAAAAAACTGACCAAAACCTGTTGAAAATTTCTCTAAGTGTTTTATGAAAAATGTCATGACTTTAGGAATTTATAACTCAAAATCCAAGAAATTCTAGGACTTTATCAACAAATAAAAGTTGTAGATCTCATTAAGATCTACAACTTTCATGTTGAAAGTTTTCTTTGAATCATCTTAAACCTGAAGAGTTAGATTGGTGAGCCTTCCATTCGTGACTTAAAGGTGGAAGATGATTGAACACTAAAGTGCCCAGAAATTTGCACTCGACTATATGTTAGTTGATTATGTCGAGAATGGGCTTAAAGATGCCATTTGGAGAGGTGATAAAGAGTTGTCGGAGATGGGATTATAGATGCCATCCAAGGTGACTGTTGATAGAGATTGGAATAAGCATCAGAACAAATCTTTGGTCGATTTATACTGAAACAGCAGGTGTCAGAGAAGTATCAAAATAAATATTTGGTCGATTTAATCTGAATGATATGCTGCAATGGACCCGTGTTAAGCCGTGTTCAGAAATGTATTAGAAGGGACTCGTGCGAGATTGCTTCAGGATGAGCCCATGTGAAGCTACATTTGGAAATACATTAGAAGGAACCCATGTAAGATTGCTTCAGGATGAGCCCGTGTGAAGCTGTATTTGGAAATACATGAGAAGGATCCTGTGTAAGGCTGTTTCAGATGAGTCTGTGTGAAACTGCATCTGGAAATTTATGAGAAGGAGCCTGGGTAGGGCTGCTTCTGGATGAGTCCGTGTGAAACCGCATCTGAAAATGTATGAGAAAGATCCTGTGTAGGGCTGTTTCAGAATGAGTCCGGGTGAAACTGCATCTGGAAATGTATGAGAAGGAGCCTGTGTAGAGCTGCTTTGGGATGAGTCCGTGTGAAACTGCATCTGGAAATTCATGAGAAGGAGCTTGTGTAGGATTGTTTCGGGATGAGTCTGTGTGAACTGCATACGAAAATTTATGAGAAAGAACCCGTGTAAGATTTCTTTAGGATGAGCTTGTGTGAAGCTGTATCTGTGTAAGATATGAGAAGGAACCCGTATAATATTTCTTCAGGATGAGCCAGTGTGAAGTTGCATCTGGAAACGTATATGAGAAGGAACCCGTGTAAGATTTCTTCAGGATGAGCCCGTGTGAAGCTGCATCTAGAAACGTATATGAGAAGGAACCTGTGTACGATTGCTTTAGGATGAGCCTGTGTGAAGCTTCACCTGGAAATGTATATTAGAAGGAACCTGTGTAAGATTTCTTTAGGATGAGCCCGTGTGAAGCTGCATCTTGAAATGTATATGAGAAGGAACCCGTGTAAGATTTCTTCAAGATGTTCGTGTAGATAGTTTCTCTATCTTGTTTCAGGAACTAATCTTGGACCTGTTGTTCATAGATAGTTGCCCTGTCTTGTTTCAGGAATCAATCTGGAACTTGTTGAAAATTGTTGATGATAATTATATGTTGATTGATTTTTTCCTGAAAAGGTAAAGAGTTAGATGTATGCAATGTCGTGATGTATGAAATGCATTGCATAATGATGTTCTAAAAAATGAGGTTGTGATATATGCGTTTCGTATGCATATGCTCTGATGTATGAATGTGAAATGTTGTTGAAGTGTATCTTCATCTGGGAAAATAAATCCCTGACTACTGTTGTGGATGAAGAGTATGTGTATTTTCAATTTCGTTTGGAATGCTTCCGCTGGGGATTCTTGTTTTCTGTTTGAGTAACCTCTACATGGGATGTTGATTTATGCTTTGGGGAGTAGAGCTCAGGAATCTTAGCCATTTGTTGCTTTACTGGGGAATTTAATTCTCATATACCCTGACTGGGGATAGAAGAGATGATTAAACTTCTGACCTGTCTGGAGAGAGTAAAGTTAAATGGTATCTAGTCAATTTCCAGGCTTTGCAGCAACTCTCTGGGGATAGTACCAACTCTACTGGAGAAGAGGAGTTCTATTAGTGATGTGTAGTAGTCTGAGGAAAAGACTAAAGATGGGGAGATTGTAATCTGTTGGGGAAATAAACCCTATTGAGGAAAGTATCCTGACGATCTTACTGGGGAAATGAATTCGTCTGGGGAAGAATTTTTACAAGGTTTCTTTTCCAGTTTTGGAAGACCAAACTCGGTTGGGGAATGTCAGAATAAATCCAAGCCTTGATTGTATATGAGGATGTATTGAATGAATATTAGAATGACATCCATATCTATATCGTATCTGAACTGTATCTGCAGGAGAGTTTAGAATTAATGTCAAAATAAATTTGTATTTAGATTGTATCTGCATTACATCTAGAAGATGATAAACTGCCGAAAATTTCCATCCGTTTGGGAACTGGCATGATGTGTGCGTTTGTTAGGAGAAGATCAAACTCCTATATCTGCTAGTGAGTTTGACTATGTCACCGGTTGGAGGATGCCCCACTTTTGTTTGAAGATGCTTCTGCGCTTATCAGGGATAGCCTTGTGGGGGATTGTACCCTTATTCGTGAAGATTTTTCTGTGGGGATAACCTTATAGAGATGGCTCTGGTGACTTCACTGGGGATCACCTTATGAAAGGGACTTTGTATGGATTCGTCATTGTCCATAGTAGTAAGTAATACTTCCAGAAAATGTTTGCTTGGTCATACGTGACCTTTAATGGAATTCATGTTCAATGCTCTAAGTGATTCCGGTGGAGACCTGCCCCTAGCTATTCAGGACTTTATGAGAGATTTCTTGGAATCTTGACTTGACTTCCACTGATGAGTTGGACAATAACCTATCATGCCCCCTTGATTATGGGAGATTTTTCATTGGAATCTTCCCATTTGAAGTGATTCTGTTTCTTGAGGGAATTTCCGTTCATTGGATATTCGCCGTGCAAATTTCTCTGTTGTCGACCAATTAGCCATATGCAAACAGTGATATTCAAACAATGTAAAGTTTATGTTTGTCTTGAAGTTTTTGAAAATGCATTTTTAGCAAATCAAAGAATTTTGTAAGAATATGAATTCAACTCAGGATTTACAGTAATCCTTACAGAAGTCAGGATACCTTTTGTAACAATATGCTTTCGAACTAACCCATGCTTTAATTAGGACTTTTAAAGGGTTGTAGCGTGACCTGGTTCACGGTTTAAGAAACAAAAGATAAGGCTTAAAGTTTATTTGTACCCGACCCTTTCTTCATGATGTTCTTCAACCCTATACTCAGTTAATTGTGCATTTATATCCCAATAGAATCTGAAATGATATTTTGGTGATGGTTCGGATACTGGAAGTTTATTTGAGAAGGCAGTCAATTTTGCAAAATTTTTCTGTTGTTGAGGATTTATAACTACCTCTTTTTTTGATTTATTGTCCCTAATTTTTGCCTGACTATTTTTGCTTTGAGACTACAGTCAGGGGGATGCCCCAGTTCTTCTTAAGTCTCCTTCATAGGTTTCGACTCAGCGGGCTTTTCTTTTGAGATATAACGACTACCTATTTTACAGGGAACCGTCGCCGTCTTTTTATTTATTCAGGAGGATGTTTTCATTGTGTACGAAGTGAAAGCTTGCGACTGAAAGCGCATTTGAATTAACTGAGAAAATACCCCACCCCACGCTATGATTAAAGGTTTCAATTTGTGCGAAAAAGAAAACTCCTACTTCTTTGGCTCAAAGGGGTTGACTATAGATTATCTTCCTTATAACTCCACTGTTTAGGAATTGAAAGAACACATGTACATCGTTAGCAAGGTCTGTCCAAAAGCATACTGTATGAGATTATGGTATTGTTTTCGTCATCCTCCCTCTAAAACTTACAACTTTTAACGAGAGTTGAATATCACAAAAAGGGAGTAAAGAGCACAGTTTAAATATAGTGAAAACAAATGGGTTAATTCAAGACAAACATATGCAATGCATTAATGAAACAAATTTTGACATAATAGATAAGTGTTCGAACAAACAAAATAAATTACAACTGAAAATTCAAAATGAACTGGGTGCTCTCAATGATTTGTCATGGGAGCAGTGATCACGTTGGGAGTCTCAAGAGGGCCAAATTAAATCTCCTTGACGTCAATCATATTTTGAATCTTGTATTTCAGAGTCCAATAATCATTAGTATCATGACCAGAACTGCCAGAATGATAGGCACATCTTGCATCAGGATTGTAGTTAGGAGAAGAAGTTTTGGGATTTGGATGAGGTCCTATCAACGTAATCAGGTTCATCCTTAACATGTGTTGCAATGCCTGAGACAATGGTATGTTGATTTTGGTAAACTGTCTCTTGGGATCATCCTGCCTTCGCTGATTTCCCCGTTGTTGTTGTAACACTGATGCAGGACTAGAGATCAGGATTGCCCCTACAGATTGGTCGTGGTTACTCTTGCTACGACCCTTCTGGCTATACACAACATTGTACTCTTTCTTCCCATTGTATGGCTTCTTATGAGTATCAGAAAATGCAACCACTTGGATCTTTCCGCTTCTAATTCCATTTTCAACTTGTTCCCCAATTAGAATCATCTTGATGAACCCGACTGAAGAGCTTCCAATTAGGTGATTGAAGAAAATTCCTGTCAAAGTTCCCATAAAGATATCTACCAGCTCCATGTCAGACAAAGGGGGTTGAACCCTTATGGCTAGGTCCCTCCATTTTTGAGCGTATTCTTTGAAGCCTTCATTGGAACCCATGGTCATTCCTTGCAACTGCACCCTAGTTGGCGCCAAATAAATATTGTACTGATATTGACGGCAAAAGGCGGTGGCCAAGTCCTCCCAGGCATGGATGTTGGAACCTTATAACTGGTAAAACCACTCCAATTGAGTCCCAATTAGACTCTTTTGAAAGAAGTGCACCCATAACTTCTTATCAGTGGTATGCAATTGAATTTTACGGACGTAAGATCTCAAGTGAAGCTTCGGGCATGAGACGCCATCGTACTTGGCAAAAACTGGAATCTTGAATTTGTGGGGGATCGCTACCCCAAGAACCAAACCCAAATCACCAAAATCTAGGCCAGGCACAACTTGAATTTCCATAGCCTTCAATTTGTCCTCCAGTTGCTTATACTTGTCTTCAGCCAGTGGATATTGTTCGTTAAGATAGTCCTCATCCTCAGAGATTGGATTGTTACCACCCCCAACACGGGTGTTCCTTACATCTTCATCCTTATTCTCATCCTCCTCGGAGGAGTCTTCTACCACTTGAACTTGTCAAATGGGGCTCTTGAATCTCTTCCCCATGTTGATTACAACCTTCTTCTTGGTCTTTTTCTTCATAACCAGAAATGCCATCAGTTCTTGCTGCCCCTTTACTAAGTTAAACAAAGTTTCTTGAAGCTTCTCAAGATCTATCTTATACTGAAATAGGAAGTATAAAGATGAGGAAACCTGTGTCGAAAAACCTGCTTATGTTATGACGATTATAATGTGAATGCGAATGTTTTCAAGGATCTTGTGGGGTAAATACAAGGAAATGTCAGAAGTTGAACTTTGACTATAGCTTTGATTAGAGAACTTGGTATCCTTGAATATCCTTCTACGAGGATCAAGCTCACCATGTCAAGTGGGTCATAACCCTTGACTCTTTGGCTTTTTGACAGTATTTGGCTAGGGGAAAATAAACCCTCTTGCCCCTTGATAGACGTCTGATTCAATATAACCTTGCATCACAAACCCTTGATAACCTTGAAATGGTTATTGAAAATGCTATGGTATGATGTCATGATGTTATGTGCAAATAAACATATACAAGCAAAACAAACAAATCCTTAGGTTTAGGCTTGCATGGAGTTCATAGGTAAGTACCCTCTTGAAGTTTAGTTGGTTCAACCTGTCCTAGAAAGTAATCGGGTTTTAAGGAATCTCAATATCATTGATCTTTCTTCATTGGGCATTGTCTCAGCACAATCAATCTTTTCTTGCGGCCGAAATATTCCAAAAGTCCGATCTCAATGAGCGTAGTATCGAGTATCAACAAATTTTCAGCTTTCCACCCAAACCGGCTATCTCACTACTTCCTAATGGCCATGTTGTTCAATTAAAGGTTCTAAGGTCAGTTAGTGCTTCATGACATCATACATCAGATCTGTATTTTCCTTGATTCGCCACAAGGGATAATGATACCAACAAATATGTCACACTAACATAGCCATCGTTTTAACCATATCGGTCTACGATGTACAGTCTCCATGATCTTTGCTACTTACCTAATAATGTTCCCAGATCCGTGTAGAGGATCTTAAAAAAACCCAAACATGGACTGAAAATGTAAAGCAAACAAGTCAAATAATGAAAGCATTTTAAAGGTGATCTAGTCTCTAAGGTAACCCCACTTTTAAGTATTCCCCAGCAGAGTCGCCAGTTCTGTAATACAGTGGGAGAACTGACTTGGGTGTTTTGTGTTTTATCGCAATTGTCACGGATAGTAAGAGTCACCACCGACTTTTATTTTATCCAATAAAGGAAAGGGTGAAAAGAATAGGAAAGACCTTTTAAGAATTTTCTTGAGTTCGAGGGGTAGGTTATGAAAAGGGAAGGTGTTAGCACCCTTTTCATCCGTAGTTATATACGGGCTCTTAGTTGCTCGCTCACTTTGAAATGCTTTGTTTGAAATGTGTTTGTGATTTTTTTGAAAGTATTTTTGAAAGTGCCTTCGTTTAGGCAAACTTTGTAATGATTCTGGTCTCTATAAGAATGCATAAAAAGTGTTGACTTTTGAAAATATTTCATTAGAAAGTGTTGGTGTGTTTGAAAGATGTTTTGAAAATGATTGTGAGCAAGAAACTATTAATGTTCTACCTACTCAGAAAGTCTTTTTTCATTTCCTCCTCCTTTAGATATTTCTTTCTTACCATTGATTGATAAGAAGCCCTATAATTGGATGTGAAGGGACAAGCGTGAGTCATCGTATAATCATAGAAAGCAACATTATAGGATACCTTATCAACTTTTGTAAGGGTCTAATATCATTTACCGAAGGCAACATTTGAAAGGTCATTGAGGGACTACGATCTTGTATTCGAGGGTTATTGCTAAAGTATCCCATGTTCGAGGGTCATGACTATTTTATTCGAGGAAACAAGTGTGGGTTAACCTAGAGGTGCAAGTGTGAAAAGTGTATTGTTTTCATGCATTTTTGTCTTTGAGATTAGGGTTTTCTAACGATTGATTTTATCTTTCCATACAAACCCTAATTACTAGCAATAATATTGAAATCGATGAATTGCAGGAATTTAAAGTTCTATGCTATTACATCTTTTTTGGGGATGGGTATACAAGTTTATGAATGGGGGGTGAAATCAATAAAGTTCTAGTTATACTATTACAACCATATTGAATATTGAATAACAATATATAAAAATATAATGATAATGTAAAAAGGAAGGAAAATTATGAAAAAAATCTTAATGCATTGACACATGCACTTATGCATCAATACATATCACCTCTTTCCCTGGAAATCAAAACTAATTCAATATGTATTGATTCATAATGGTTTGCATCGGCTCATATCTGTTTTTCATTGACACATGAATTTATGCATCGATACATATAATTTTTTTGCTCCTGGAAATCAAAACCAATTCAGTATGTATCAATACATAACCGTTTGCATCGGCTCATATGTGTTTTGCATCGACTTATTCGTGTTTTGCATTGACTCATACACATTTTTTCTCTCTATAATTTTCTTTGATAACGGTATGTATTGATGCATAATGCATTGTATCGGCTCATAACATGTTTTATACCTAATATGAGTCGACTCATAGAGATATGCATCGACTCATACTACTGTTTTTTACTTCTAACATTTTCTGTCACATATATAAGTCAGTTCTCAACACATGGTTAGTGAAAATGAAAAGTAAGCATATAGTTAGCTCCAGGGATATGATATCTACATTTTATCTTCACAAATGAACCACTAATTATGCTTGTATAAAGAGTTCAAAGTCAATAAAACTTACCTTGAAACTGAAATTCGTGTTTTGATTTAGAATTGCTGTATTGTCTTGGAGAAGTCAAGTGGTTGTTTTTGTGTTTGGAGAATGGTGATAGTTAGGTTACAGAAGTTGCTCTTGTGTTTGAACAACTTCTATATAATGTATATGAATTGTTTGGACAAGATTTGCAAGGTTTGGGAGATTTGAAGATTTTGGTTTCAAAGCTCAAAAATGGAGATTTTTGTGGACAATTTTGTTTTTTAGAGTATAAGGGGGTTTGAGGATTTTTTTCAACACATAAGAATCTGGCCCCTTTAGCTTGCAAATGACCTCTCTATTTATAGAGAAAAGGTTTGGGAAGTTGAAGTAATCAGATTTGCAAGATAATAAATTATGGTTTGGTTGGAATGCAAATATCAAGTTATGCCAAGTCTTCCATGGTCATAAGATGAAGTGCCAAATTTTCTGGTATGAGGGGCTACTTTCCATGATTTATGGTGGAGTATAATCAGAAGTAAGTAAGGTATGAGCTCAAGACAAATTTTGTACCAAAAACTTGCTTTTCAAGAATAACAATGGTGCCTTTATGCCATAAATGAAAATATCTTTGGGACAATGGCTCAAACACTTGGGTAATAGCTCAAGAGTAGGTGTAAGAATTAAATTATGGAGAGATTTGCAAGTTTATAAGGTCTGGAACACAAGATTATGCAGAATAGCATATATATTGGATTATGTGTTCTTCAACAAAATGTATTGTAATTCAAGAATGGATGTCCAACTTCATGCCTTTTAATCTCCTAGATCAAGTATGATAAATTCATGCTCTTGGATGTTTTGGAAAGCTTGAAACATTGTATACAACTTTCATGTTGACCATTTGGGATAAATCAAATTGGAACCTGATGAAAACTGACCAAGAAGTTGAGATAAAAAACTGACAAAAACCTGTTGAAAATTTCTCTATGTGTTTTATGAAAAATGTCATGACTTTAGGAATTTATAACTCAAAATCCAAGCACTTATAGGACTTGATCAATAAACAAAAGTTGTAGATCTCATCAATATATATGACTTTCATGTTGAAAGTTTTATTTGAATCATCTTGCATCTTGGTGAAAGATTTGGATGAAGTTATGAAATTATCATGTATGAAAACACTTGGAAAAATTTCCAAGTCTTGGAAAGTTTGACTTTTCAAATTGACTTTTGACTTTCTTGATTTCTTGATGATAAAGCTTCATATTTTTGAATGTCTTGATGAAATATGATCTTTGAAATTAAATCTTGACCAAAAAGTCAAAGTTTGACTTTTTGTGCATCAGTTGACTTTTCATCAGTTGATCAAATTTCAACTACCGATCCATTGATCATGAGGGATGAATGAAATTAGGTTAAAATGATGTCCTTGAATCCCCGATATCATGTTCCAAACCAATAAGTCATTTATTAATTCGAAAGTCAAGAATCAATCATTCTTAGTCAAAACCCTAATTTTGACCATTTTGCCCTTTTGATGATTTGAACATTTTTCTTGAGGAATTATGATCCAAACTTGATCAATTGATGCATATGACTTCAAAATGTTGATATTGTTCAAAAAATCTTGAAGTTTGACTATAAGTTGACCACATTTGACTTTTTACCCAATACAACTAATTTTCAGTCATCTGAGCAATTGACTGAGCAAAATAATGGTTCAAGACTTGAAACTTGACGTGAGTATTCTTATAGGTCTATAATGATACATTATAGTCATTTAAGGCATTAAAAGTTCAATTGTCCTTGAGAAAACCAAAACCATAATTTGAGGCATCAATGTTTAGGAGATAGTTTGACCTAGTCAACACTTGTGCAAGCTTGAGCCATTGAAGATCTTTGTGAGAAATGTCTTGAGAAATAAGAGGGTAAATTTTTGGGTACAATAATGTGTCACCTATCTCCATTATTTAAAAAATAAATTTTAAATGATTTATTAACGGTGAATACGTAAACTATTGTTAAAGGGCTTAAGTTTCCACTATGGTTTTTTGTTCAACTGTGATTAAAGGGTTTATTGATAAATTAAAACAAAACTATTTTCGTATTTCTTTCATAAGACTCCCTAGGTGAACAAGCGAGATATAGACGATAGTGGTGGATCAAATCTTTATATCCATTAATTTGGAGCTCAAATCTTTGTTCATTTGATTCTTTAGCTTTATATTACGGTACACTTCAACATATTCATTCCTTTATTTTTTGTTTATGTTGTATATGCTCAAATATTCACCCTCTTTATTCATTTTATTCTTCAGCTTTGCAGTATGACACTCTTCAACCGCTTCATTCAGTTTTTCTTGGTTTATGTTGTATATGCTCAAATCTTCACCCTCTTCATTCATTTGATTCTTCAGCTTCGAAGTACGATACTCTTCAACATCTTCATTCCTTTTCTTTGTTTATGTTGTATATATGCTCAAGTCAATATGAGAGTACATTTTTCATATGCTTTAGGTTTAGATTTGCATATTCTTAAGTTAGTTTTTGGATTAGATTTTAGTGTTTAATTCACATAATTATACTTGTATACGTTTTAGAAGTTGTTATGGATCATAGTTGGATGAAAGCCAATAGATTAGGTCCGATTTATGAGAAATGAGTTCTTTAATTCCTTGAATACGTTGATAAACATCTTCTCGACAATGATGGTATCTTTTATTGTCCTTGTGTTTTTTGCGCGAATATCGATAAGGGTACAAAGGAAGAAATATTCCAACACCTTTGTTGTGATGGTATATATCAAAATTATATAATATGGACGTGGCATGGTGAGGTGGATAAAGAGAAAATTCGAATGTCACAAAGTAAAAGAGTGGATGAAGATGAATATATGGAAGATCAACTAGAGGGTATGTTCCGTGATATTGGGGAATCTTATTTTAAGAATGCTCATATTTATGATACTAAATGTAGTGATAAAGACACCCCTTTATATAAGGAATGCACAAATTTTATACGATTATCGGCGATGTTAAAGTTGTTTAATCTAAAGGCAAAAAATGGACGTCGGATAAAAGCTTCACGAAATTACTTGAATTTCTAAAGCAAATGTTACCAGAAGATAATAAATTGCCGGATCGTTGCTATGAGGCCAAGAAGATATTGTGTCCAATGGGTATGGAGTATATCAAAATACATGCTTTCCCTAATTATTACATATTATACATGAAAGAGTATGAAGACTTGTATCAATATCCGAAATATGGTGTGTCGCGTTACAAGCTGAAGGGAAACAATGGTGATGACAATGACTATGACATGTTAGTAGGAAGCATCCTCCCGCTAAAGTGTTATGGTACTTGCCAATAATTTCATGATTTAAGACCCGATCATCCTTATCTTAGATTGCAGAAGGATTTTAATGGAGAGCAAGAGTTTGATGAGGCTCCAAAATCTTTAACCGAGGATAAACTTTATCAACGGTAGGAACACATTAATGTTATCTTCGATAAGAGGGAAAAAGAAAAAGGGACAGTTGTGAAAAATATATGGAAAAAGAGGTCCATCTTCTTTGATCTTCCATATTGGTCAAGTTTTGATGTTAGACATTGTCTTGATGTGATGCACGTGGAGAAAAATGTGTGTGATAGTTTGATTGACACACTTCTAATATCCAGACAAGACTAAAGATAGAAAGGCTTCATATATTGATATGGAGGCGATGGGTATACAAAAACAGTTGGCTCCAATAGAGAAAGGAAAAAGAACTTATATGCCTCTAACATGTCACACTCTATCTAAAAAGGAAAAGAAAATTTTCTGCGAGTGTTTGTAAGGTATTAAAGTTTCATAAGGTTACTCATCAAATATTAAGAAAGGATATACGAAGAATCATCACCGACCATAAGCTTCAATTGTTGAAAGGTACATCACCGAAGAAGCTGTTGAGTTTTGTACAAACTATTTGTCGGAAGTAGATTCTATAGATATTCCAAAGTCTCGTCACGCTGATCACACAAGCGAAAGAGGTATTCAAGGTCTAAATGTTAAGTCAATGACTCAAGATGTAGTTATTCAAGCACAATTCTATATATTGAATAATATAAATGAAGTCCAACCTTTCATAGATACTCATAAAAAACTTTTGAGGATAAAAATATCCCCGAATGAGTGACAAGTTGTTGTTGATAGAGAATAACAAGAGGTTTATAGATTTTGGTTTAGTAAAAGTGTATCTAATGATCGTAATGCACCCGAGATACTTAAATGGTTGTGGTATGAGTTAAAATTTTGTGTCATTACTCGGACTGCATACAACATTGGTCATTATACCTTTTATACAAAATCAAAATATGATCGTAGTACAATGCAAAATAGTGGGGTTATGGTTAAATCTGAATCAATGTATTTCTCTAGTTCGAAAGATAAGAATCCTGTATTGGTAACTACCACATTTTATGGTGTCATTGATGAGATTTAGGAGATTGATTATGTTATTTTTAAAGTGGCTTTATTTAAATGCAAGTGGGTTTATACACATGGATAACTTAGGATTCACCCAGGTCGACCTTGGCAAGGCATATTTTATAACCAAACCATTCATCATGGCTTCTCAAGCAAAACAAGTTTTCTATGTTATCGACCCATCGGAAATATCAGGGGAAATGGTCAATCCTACTCCAAGGAAAAAACATTCCTCTTAGTGATGAAAATCTTGATATTTTATCCTCACCTTCATACATAACACAAGTTCCTACCTCATATGATAAAGTTGATGGAGATGATGTCCATGCTATTCAAATCGATCATGAAGAAGGCATTTGGGAAAATTAACAGGTATGTAATTTATTCTTTATTCATATTATATTCATGTATGTTATAGTTTCCAAGTATTTTTACTAACAAGTATAATTATTTGAAATTATAGGTCTTTAGAGTCAAGAGACCAAGAGACAAGACACCAAGAGACAAGACAACAAGAGACAAGTTTGTGATATGTAAGATGAACTATAGGTCTTAATGTAATGTGTGAACTGTAGATTGTTTGTTCTGATAAATTGTAGGATGCTTGTGTATGGTACAATTGAATATGATACAATTATGTGATATTATGAATATGATATAATTAATATTATTCTGATAAATTTATCACAAATGTGACTTTTATTTTCTGCTGTTATATGGTGAACAATAATACATGTTAAAAAATGGGGTGAATTATAAAAAGCAAGATAACATCTGTTAATTATGAAGAATATTTAACAATGATTATAGTCATAACCGTTATAATATCTCGCGTGCTTTCCAGAAGAAAAAAAACCAAAACGGCACATTTGAGAATCAAACCCAGGACGATTAAATTTATCACAACGGTCATTTGGAAAACCGTTGTGATAAGGAGCGCGCTTTCTAGTTTATTACAATGGCTGCTGGGCCGTGATTGTAAGTATTATATATTCAACAACATTTTACATAACAACGTCTGGGCCCAAGTTGTTATATATCTTTCCCAACCGTTGTTAATTGGGTTTTCCGTAGTAGTGAACCCACGTTTAAAAGAGAAGAAAGACGGTAGAAAGTTGCATGCCTCTGAATATTCTCCAAGATAAGATCTAGCGTGAGGTACTCCACCTACATAACATTCTGGCACTGCCTACTCCAAAGGCTAAAGTGATGGGATCTGAACCAGGAAGATGATGAAAATTCCATAGAGCCAAAGGACATCATACCGAGGATTTATACCAGCTCAAGAAGGAAATAGAAAAGCTAATAAATGAGGGACACCTCAAGAAATATATGATGGGTGATTTCTTCAACCCAACGGAGAGACCTACTTCATAGGGAGGAGAAAATGTCGGAAGCCCCGAGTCAAATAAAACCCAAGAAACATCTTAGGGATATGGCAACAAAGCAACACGTCACACACTCAAAACCGTAGCGGGAGGATTCCCCAGAGGTGGAGAAACCATCTTCACTTGAAAAAGGTATATTGTCCAAATATTGAACATAGAAAATCTCCTTGAGGTCAAGACGCGAATACTCCAGAGACTGTGATTGCCTTCTCGGAGGGAGATGCATATGGTATCCATCCCCACAAAGATGACCATATGGTCATCTAAGTTAAATGAGGGGAATGGGAGATTAAACGGTTATGTGGATCATGGAAGCTTTGCCAATATAGTGTATTAGGATGCCTTCAAAATACCGCGTCTCGACCCTTAAGACCTAAAGCCTTTCAAAGGATCATTGGTCGAATTTTTAGGAGAACATGTGAAAGTAAAATGGCACCTCACCCTGAGAATCATGTTTGGAGAGAAGGACCAAGCCAATGAAATAAAGGTTAAGTATATATTCATTGACGCCCCTCTCCACATAATATGATTATTGGGTGACCAACTTTAAACCAACTGAGTGCCACTTTATCTGCTTTGTATATGTGCACGAAATACTCGTTCCCCAATAGGTGAGTATGGGTTATCCAAGGAGACCAGAAGATCACCAGGAAATGTTACACAAAAAGCATTAAAGAGAGGGCGTGCTTTCCAGGCGTGAGAGTGAAGAAGGCCAACTCTGAGATAACGCTGCTTGGGGAGGCAGGCGGGGGCACAAAGGCTTCATATCCAACCTCACAAGATGACAAACTTTGAAACCTGGGGGATACCCCATTTTCTGGGGTCACTGGTGTAGTTATTTTGTATTTTGTTATTTGTTTACTTAGTTAACAATTTTTATAGGCGAGTATTTAGATTCTGCCAATTGTAAGAATAAGTTATTTGTTGAAGTGCACTCTTTTCCCTACGCGATTTTCGTGGAGCAAGGGTTTTTAATGAGACACCTCATTCCCATTTATTTATATCTGTTGTTTATTTATATATTTGAAGGAAATCCAGACTCATAAGGAAGCCTCTCATAGAGGAGGTCAAATATGTTGGATCCCCAAGGATGGGACCCTTGGTGCCCATAGAGGCGATCAAATATGTTGGATCCCCAAGGATGGGATCATTGTCGTTGATAGAGGCGATACATATGTTAGCTACCCAAGGATGGGATCCTTGTCGTCTATAGAGGTGTGGATCCCCAAGGATGAGATCCTTGCCGCTCATAGAGGCGATCAAATATGATGGATTCCCAAGGATGAGATCCTTGTCGCCCATAGAGGCAATCAAATAATTTGGATCCCCAAGGATGAGATCCTTGTTTCCCATAGAGGAGAATGCATATTTTGGATCCCCAAGGATGAGATCCCTTCTGTCTATAGAGGAAAATACATATGTTGGATCCCTAAGGATGTGATCCTTGTCGCCCACAGAGGAGATCAAATTTGTTGGATCCCCAAGGATGAGATCCTTTCCGCTCATAAAGGCGATCAAATATGTTGTTTCCATAAAGATGTTATCCTTGTGGCTCATAGAGATGAATACATATCCTAGATACCCAAGGATGGGATCCTGGTTTACCATAAATGAAATCAAATGCATTGGAATCCTTGTTGCCCATCGAGGCGACCATATCAATAAACGTCTTAAAACCAAGGCCATAGAATAAAACGATTAAAAATAAATGTAGCTAATATAAAAGAGGGAACAAAAGACAAAAATCCACTTAGACTGAATGCCATTCACCTTTAGATTCTTCCCCCATATTAACATGCTTTTGCCGAGGACTTTCAGGCTCTCCACTCTCCCACGCCTCAACTTTATCGCGAGTAGATGGATGATCATGTTCAAAGTAAGTAGCTACATCTTCATCCACCAGCGTGTTCAACAATGATGGCTTATCTAGAGGGGGTGAGTAGATCACCAAGCCAAAATACCAATTAAAATTGGAGTTTTAAAAAGTTAATTGAAAAGAGTGCAAGCAAAATGTTTTTATATAAATTGATTAAAGTCGTCTATACGAACCTAGTAATTGGAACCCTGATATGCAATTAAGCCTTATGGAATTAACAACACAATAATATGAACTTATACACTTTAAACAAGTAACATAATATTATCCATTTATAGCAAGTTACTAGCAATACTATTCCAATGACAACAAGCAAAAATAACGAACTATGCAATTTACCAAACACTTGGTGTGCGAAAGAATTTTCAAAATTTTCCTTGAGTTGTGTTGATATGAAAAATCACTTATAATCAAAGTGATTATAAGCGAATCAACAACCAATTCAAAACAAAAACAGTCATGGAAAAATTCTTACGAGTCGATCGATTAGTCAATGCTATTTAACAAGTTGCTTAATGAAAAGTAAAGTAAGTAAAAGATAAGAGAGAGAAAAACACAAGGATTTGTTTAAGAAGTTCAAAAATCATCCTCGCTATGGCTATGTCTCCCCCCAATTAAAATTTTGGAATTAGGATAATTTATTACTATGTAAAAAGTGATTACAAGAGAAGTGTTCCAAGAGCAACCCTATAAACCCTAACCGTTTGTTGTTGATTCAACCCTTCTCTTCTTTTGATCTTGAGCAAGACAAGACACAATAGCTACAAATTGATTTATCGAATCTTGATACTCCTTTGGGTACCAAACTCCAAAGGTCTTTCGCGTATGATCAATTATACCTATTGAACACAAGACCTTTCAATTTAATTCGTCGTTTTCTCGCCACTTCCTTGGGTACCAAACTTTGAAGGCTTTTCACTTGGCTGCAATCCTCACTTGAAAGTCTTGAACAAAACCCCAAAATCTACCAAAGATATTGGAGGACAAAACCTAGGTTTTTCCGGATGAAAACCCCCCACAATTCTAAACCTAATATTCTTTGTTACACAAAAACCTAATTGGACGTTATCAAACCTCGCCTATATGACACCCTAATAAAAGATGATTATGTGTGATTTATCAGTGTGTATGCATAGGTTGAAGGTTGAAGGCGAATAGAAATGGTGGTAAGTGTTTATAGTTTCATCAAGTTGAAATGATGCATGAATAATATATTTATAGTTGTAAAGTTAGATGGAAAATATGCGGTTTTAGGAATGAAAGAATTGAACAAAAATTACCCAAACAATCAATATGTGCCGGCCTGAAACACGAATGTGCTGACACATAGACACAAAAACAATAGTATGTGCCGACCTATAAAGGAGTATGTGCTGGAATGAGCAAGTCAATGACTATAGGATTCAATATGATAGTAAATGTTCCGACCTATACATAGCACGTGCCATACTATGCAATACATACTCCACAAGCTTTAATATTGAGTTGCATGTGCCAGCCTAAAACACGTATGTGCCGGCACATGCAGTGCATTTTTGTGCATAAAATGATTTTTAACGAATGAGACCGATTTCAAACTTGTTTCAGATGATTCCAAAAACTTC
The DNA here is from genome assembly GCA_948472305.1 of Vicia faba. Lineage (NCBI taxonomy): Eukaryota > Viridiplantae > Streptophyta > Magnoliopsida > Fabales > Fabaceae > Vicia > Vicia faba. Next base: position 457,748,578 of record OX451735.1, on the reverse strand, counting down.
TAAATGCACAAGGTGCCACACAAACTTGGAGATACCGTCCAATATACATAAATGCTATGTTTTTGTAGTTTTGACATCATGCAAAACATTTGTAGAGGCAAGTTGCACTCACATACTCCCCCTTTTTTATGATGGAAAAAATGATACGATGAATTTCATGTGTTCATTTGATGCTCCCCCTGAATGCGTGCTTCCAATCTTCATCTCACATATGTCTTCTCCCCCTTTAACAACATAAAAAAGAGACAAAGCACATTGTTAGAAGTATCATAATTTTACACAACAACCGTTATATCATACAGAGGCATTTTTGTAAAGTAAGAGTATGCACTCACATACACCCATATATACAGAATGACATGGAGTTAAGAATATATAAAAGACAATTTCAAAACAAATTATCCAATAAGGCAATATTGAACAAATTATTCTAACAACAAAAACAAACAACATATTGTTCAAACATAAAAGGAAATGATATGAAATGCATGAAATGAAAATAACAACAACTAAACGACACAACACATCAACACCCACTTGGTCCACCATGACACCTGTGATAGGTTCTTCCGCACCTCCATATGTATTCACAAAATGCATATGCCTCATCATGATTATGAACTGTAGTGGATTAGAAATTATTGATCTTATCTTGGACAACAACATTGCTCCTGTGGATATCATCATGAATTGATTTGAATTATGATGCATCAGTTGATGCAGACATCTCAAAGTTTTCATCAAGAATTCAATCTTTCATGAACAAGCCTAAATTACTCATTATGAGCAGCCAAAAAATCAGGTCACCACTACAGTTCTTCTTCATGACACTGATTTTGTTGAAGCTACATATTTTGAAGCATTGAAATGACCGCAAAATTATTTCCAACATCAAATCCATACATGTTGTCTTGAGAACCAAAACCATAGTCATATGAACCCGCATCATACCTCATGTAGTTTTATCCTTGTTAAGTCCAGGAATTTTGTTTCCAATTATCCCCCCAAGGCTATTCATATTAATGTTGTTGAGCTGTAACTGCATTCAACCAGGCTTCACCCCCTTCATGATTTGCATCATTCATTGAAACATATTCTTAAGGAAACCCACCAATATCTTCAGCATAGTCATTAATCCCTTGATCATCGCCAAAGTCAAGGAACTTAGAGGGATCATCAAAATTGTAAATTTTCTTCTTTGACAAAGGTACCTGATAGTAGTACACTTCCCTTTGTGTATCCCATATATATATCATATTGGTCAGAGTCCATTGGGTGAATTCCAAAGTTGCACTTGGAGATGCTTACATCAAATTTGGAATGATAATGTTGAAGTAGTTGAGTATATTGGCAATTATAGAGAGATAGCAGAAGGTAAACCCTTTGTTACATGATTTGATGCTAAACATTCGAGACATGAAATAGTATGGCCAATTTATCTTGATAGTATTGATAAGAAGATAAACAAGGTGTATCTCAACATTATTAACTATTTAAAAACTACCGCTTTTAGGATGCAGTATGTGAGTAACAAACCAATGTAATATGGGAGTAAATCCCTTAAGACACCCCATAGTAATCATGTCATTGTTGTCATTATCCCTTGGTTCCTTTAACTTCTCATTTGAATGAATTATCCATTTGAATTCAGAATGAACACTTGAATCCCTAACCAATGGCTCATTTCCTATAATGATGCCATAAACATATTTCCACGTATCATTTGTAAAAGTGTAATACTTACCTCCGATGCGAAAACTGAACTCAACTTTTCTACGCGTATTCAACCCGACATAAAACACTCGAATCAAGTCTTCATTGTAATCTTGAATCAACTACAAAAATTAGTTGATTTCTTGATGATTCATTCGACTCACAACCTCAGGAATATGAAGGTCTTCAGCAGTCCTTACTTTGTAATAGTTTTGTTTTGTCACAATCCTTCATCGACACTTATCATTAAAGAACTACAAGTTCTCTTTGTCAACCAAATCGAACACTAATTGTGATGACCTTGAGAAAGTACCAACCTTGTTTTTGCCTCTACCAGTACTCTTACCTCTTGCAATCTTAGTAGCTATTGAGAATTTTGCATACTGAACTTGCACGAAAGGTGTTTGACAAAATTCTCCAACCAAAACATTTGGAATTTGAGAGATGATTATGCAACCCTCCAACAAAAATGACTTTATGACAATGAGAAATGCAAAAAACAGGAAAATGCACACACAATATATTTATTTTTGGATGAGAGATGCAAGGTATGGGCAATAGAAACTGTGACATCATATATTGGGTTTTAAATGAGAGTTAAGTGAGAATATTGAAGGATTTAGAGTTTAATGATTTGAATATGAGATCTATTATGATAAAATTGATGATAGTGGAGAGATTTTGACCAAAAATATTTAGGATGAGAGAGAGTTTTTGATTCGCGTTCATGAATCTAAGAGATAAGGAATGAAGAGGGAAGGTGAAAAAGCAAAACTCTATCCATATCTGTTCACACATGTCGGCCTAAGTGGATTACGTGCCGATGCATACATTTCATGTGTCGACTTATATTGAAGCAATGACTCAAGAAATGCGAAATTTAACTTTATGTGCCAACTTATACGACTTTTGTGCTGACACATACTGAACCAAATTTGAAAAATGTTGAAAAATGAATTTATGTGTCGGCACATAGGACTCGTGTTCCGGCTTATACTGAGTCGAATTAAACAAAATTTAAATGAGTTAATTTTAGGCCTACCTGATTGCACCATGTGTCGGCACATGTGTGTAGGACTTTAAGAGAAGATTTGATGACATATTTAGGGTGTGTTTAGAGAGATGTAACTAGATTCATGCATGCGTGATATGAAATGCATGTATGTTTGAACAATTTTTCTTAAAGTTATGTATTTGAAGAATTTAAGATACAAGAATCCATACATATAATAAAAAGGAAACACACACATATTTGTATAATTTGATCTAGGTCACTAAGAATTTAAATTGAAATAATCACAAATTCAATTGAAATTTTTAAAAGTGAACACAAAAGAAAATAGTATTCAACGTGTATTTGAGATACCTTTAGATATTATTAGATAAAATAAATGACTTACTCTTTGAGAGAGAAAAATTGAAACAATACAACCTCACCGTAAGATGTCTTAAGATCTTTTACCAATGGAGCTTCTCGTTGATGCTTCTAGGGAACACATTCATTCTTCTCGTCACGCAGTCAATTAGATTTGAACATGTTACCTAATAAATGTCTTGATGTTTCTATAAATGAATCCCTATAACTTCTTCATAGAATCAATACATTTTTCCTGCAATATCAATAAGAAAAACTAGGTATACAATCTTCATTGGGTCGTTGTGGGTGAGTAAATAGGTACCTATTTTTTCTATTTTATTTGATTTAATTTCTATTTTCATATTTTCAAAAAAATCCAAATTTTTTTACAGGTTCCTGATTTGATTTGATTTGATTTTTAGTCATATTTTTATAATTTTTAGATTTTATTTTAACCACTTTTCTATTTTTCCATTTGTTTTCTCAACATGGGCATTGTTGGCAATTACGTAATTGTTGCATTGCAACACTTTCTGATTTTATTTGATTTTGTGTTGATTTGATTTTGATTTTGATTTAATTATTAATTTGGTTCTCATTAGTGATAATGATTTGATTTGATTTAGAATTTGATAATCATATTATGGCTGATCAAAATAGAACCTTAATAGAACTTGCTGCAACTGATTCACTCTTTAATGATTTCCCTTCTTTGTCTGATTTTGATGACACCTATACTTGTGGTGTTTGTACTGATACTCACTTATGTTCAGTTTGTACTAAAATTGAAACTGCTTTATAGGGTGATTTTTCTTCTGATACTTCTTTTGAGATTTCTACTAATAAAGTTGATGTTGCAGATGTAAATATAGCTCTTGCTGCCAAAATTTTGTCATCTATTGAGCAACCACATGCTTTATAGCTAAACTCACTCCCTATGTTTTTAGAATTTAATGAAAATTTTTCTGTAATAATTTCATCTAAACTTGAATCTGAACAGGAATAAAAGTTATTACAGTTATTGCAGGAACAAAAGAATAAAATTGGATGGACCTTGGATGACATTTATGATATTAGTTTGTCCATGTGTATGCATAGAATCTCACTTGAGGATGAATCAAAAGCATTGAGGCATCCCCATAACCTTTTGATCCTTGATATTATGAAAGATGCCATCACTTTCACGTGCCCATTCGACACTTTTACTTTTAAAAGAACATTCTTTGATCCTGAAATAAAAGGCGAAGGCACTGATAAAAATTTCAAAGTCAATGGAAACTGCATTAAACTATTCCATGAGAGCCCCATATTGGAAGAGGAAGTTATAGAAGAGATCTCATTGGAAAAGGCTACTTACTTAGTCATTTATCCACCTTGACTGCTCTGGTGTGTTGTTTTCTTTTTCCCGTCCTTACTTTATACTTATGTTCTTTCATTGAGGACAATGTGTGACTTATGTGGGAGGGAGAGAATCATTTACTTTGCTTTCTTTCATTCATTTTTCATTATTTTTGTTTGTTTTCTTAATTAAAAAAATGAAAAAGATGCATGCTTTTTCTTTGGTTTTGGGTTACAATTGTGAATAGTTTTCTTAGTTCTCTTGATTAGAGACTTGTGGTGTGATTTGATTGATTTTTGTGCATTCTTAGTATGATATGTAGGATTAAACTCAGAATTATACATCATTTGTGGTAGATCATTGACCTTTGTGAAATTTTTAGCCTAATAATGGATAACATTAAAAATCTATCTCTTTCTTTCTTGTGTGATTTCACTTATGTTTGTTAGTCTCTAGAACTTGAATTGACTCTTTTTGAAGCTTTTTGTTTCCTTGTGCACACTGATATGATAAAGGCATCTTGTTTTGTTTTAATTTTAACCACTTATCCAAAAAGGCAACTGTTGTACCCCAAAATTCGCCCTCTTTTTTCTCAAGACAATTCCTTACAAAGGATCTACAATGCTCAAGGATTCTCAAGAATTGATCAGACAAAATCACCTCTGAAACACTGAGACCATAATCTATTGGTTTGAAACATGATTTCAAGGACTCAAACACCACATGATGACCTAATTTCATGACTCAAGTCATTTCTCCATATCAAAAGGTCGATAGTTGAATTTTTGATCAATTGACGAAAAATCAACCGATACACAAAATGTCAAACTTTGACTTTTTGGTCAACATTGAATTTCAAAAATCAAAATTCATAAAGACATTAAAAAATATGAAGCTTGATCATCGAGAAATCAAGAAAGTCAAAAGTTAATGAAAAAAGTCAAACTTTTCAAGACTTAGAAATTTTTCTAAGTGTTTTGGACATGATAAATTCATCACTTCATGACATTTTTTCACCAAGATGCAAGATGATTCAAAGAAAACTTTTAAAATGAAATTTGTAGATCTTGGCGAATTCTATAACTTTGTATTAGAGGGTTGGTGTCCAAAAAGTGCTTATATTTGAAGATATGATTCCATGAAGTCATGACATTTCTATCTAACACTTAGAGAAAATTTCAACAGGTTTTGGTTAGTTTTTATCTCAACTTCTTGGCCAATTATCATCAATTTCTAATTTGATTTAGCAAAAGTGGAAAACATGAAGGTTGTAGATGATGTTCCAAGCTTTCCAAAACCTTCAAGAGCACGAATTTATCATACTTGAGCTAGGAGATTCAAAGGCATGAAGTTGGGCATCCATTCTTGAATTGCAAGTCTTTTTGGTGAAGAACACATAATCCAATCTATATGCTTTGCGGCATAATCTTGTGTTGAAGGCATTCTAACTTGCAAATCTCACCATAATTTAATGCTTACACCTACTCTTGAGTTATTACCCAAGTGTTTGAGCCATTGTCTAAAAGATCTTTTTATTTATGGCATAAAGGCACCATTGCTATTCTTGAAAAGCAAGCTTTTTGGTACAAAATTTGTCTTGAGCCCATACCTTGCTTACTTCTGATTATACTCCACCATAAATCATGGAAAGTAGCCCCTCTATACCAGTAACTTTGGTACTTCATCTTGGGACCATGGAAGACTTGACAAAACTTGATATTTGCATTCCAACCAAACCATAATTTGTTATCTTGTAAATATGATTACTTCAAATTCCCAAACCTTTTCTCTATAAACAGAGAGGCCATTTGCAAGCTAAAGGGGCTAGATTCTTGTGTGTTGAAAAATCCTCAAAACCCCTTATACTCTAAAAAACCATAATTGTCCACAAAAACCTCCATTTCTGAGCTTTGAATCCCAAATCTTTGAATCTCTCATACCTTGTAAGTTTTTCCCAAACAAACCATCCAAACACTTCACATACATCATATAGAAATTGTTCAAATATAAGAACAATTTCTGTAATACCATTATCACCATCTTCCAAACTCAGAAACAATACTTTACAACTTGACTTGGTTGGAGTGATTCAGCAAATTTCAGCACAAAGAAAGGATTAAAGCAACTTCAAGAAGGTCCAAAGAAGCTCGATCAATCACCACTTTGCACCTGGAAACATCTGTACGTGTTCTAAAGTTTTCGCTTCAAGGGGTAAACTTTCTCAAGCTATAACATATTTATCCATTTATCATTTGCTTTTGCTTTCAAAAAATATAAAAAGATAGATCAAAGAAGAAAACTCAGCAAAAAGCCAGGCCAGGGGATGACACGGGTGCCTGTGTCACACGACACTGCCCGTGTCAGCTCAGCTGGTTGAAAATTTAACAAAAAATGCAGGGCAGGTCCTGACATGGGTGCCTGTGTCACACAACACAACCCATGTCAACTCCACTGTTTCAGACACGTGCAGAAAACAAAAGGACAGGGGATGACACGGGCTCCTGTATCACACAACACGGCCTGTGTCATTTCATCTGGGAAAGAAAAATGAACAGGAGTATTAGGCAGGCTCTGACACGGGTGTCCATGTCCATTGACACGAACCGTGTCAGCTCAGGCACTAAAAACCCTAGTTTTGAGACTTATTTTACTTCAATTTTGAATCATTACGGATACCTTGGACATTTTTACATTATGATTTAACACCATAAAACATTTTTCTAAATGAAACATTTAAAATATTTTTCTAAACAATTAGTTTTCTTTTTTTATTTAAAAGTTAACCTAGACCTAGGTTTTGCTTCAATTAAATGAACTACAAAACTTTTTCCATCAAAAACCCTAAAAAATAAATCTTTTTCTTCATCTTTACATTTTCACACATTTTACCATTTCGAGTTACTGTTTATATAATTGTCAAAGCCTTGTAATAATAATTAGGATTTTATTTACTTGTCATCCCCATTTGTAAATTTGTATCCCCCATCCCCTTAAGTATTGTAATAGTGTAGGACATTTAATTTCTTTAATTTATCGCTTTCCATATTATTGCTAACTAACTAGGGTTTGTATGGCAAGACTTAAATCCAAAAAGTAGACAACCCTAATTCAAGATAAAAATGCACGAAAACAAAACATTTTGCAAACTTACACCTCTAGGGTTAACCCACACTTTTTGCCTCGGATGAAACAGTCATGTCCCTTGAACGTGGGATACTTTAGCAAAGACCCTCGATTACAAGATCGTAGTCCCTCGATGACCCTTTGACGTTGCCTTCGGTAAACGATCTTAGACCCTTACAACAAATTGCTAAGGTATCCTACAATGTTGCCTTCTATGACTGTACAATGACCTGCGCCTGTCCCTCACATCCAATGATAGAACTTCTTACCAACCAATGGTAAGATAGTACTATCTAAAGGAGGAGGAAAAGAACAAAGATTTCTTTTGAGTAGGTAGAATGCTCGTAGTTGCTTTCTCACAAACTAAAACCATTTCCACACTCACACTTTCAAAATATCTTTCCAAAAACAAACATCTCTTTGAACTATTTTCAAAACCAACACTTTGTATGCATTCTTATAGAGACGAGAATCATTACAAAGTTTGTCGAAACAAAGGCGTTTTCAAAATACTTTCAAACAAACATAAACACTATTTACAAACCATTTTCAAAGTGATCTAGAAACTAATAGCCCATAGATAACTACAGATGAAAAGGGTGCTAATACCTTCCCTTTTCATAACCTACCCCCCGAACTCAAGAAAATTCTCAAAAGGTCTTTCCGGTTCTTTTCACCCTTTCCTTTATTGGATAAAAGAATAGTCAATGGCGACTCTTGCTATCCGCAACAATTGTGATAAAACGCAAAACACCCAAGTCAGTTCTCCCACTGCATTACAGAACTGGCGACTCCACTGGGGAGGAATTAAAAGTGGGGTTACCTTAGAGACTATGTCACCTTTAAATGCTTTCATTGTTTGACTTGTTTGCTTTACATTTTTGGGCCTATGTTTGGGTTTCTTGTATAGATCCTCTACCCGAATATGGGAACATTATTAGGTAAGTAGCAATAGATTATGGAGATTGTATGACATAGACCAATATGGTTGAAATAATAGCTACATTAGTGTGACACATTTGTGAGTACCGGTATCCCTTGTGGCGAATCGAGGAGAATACAGAGCCGCTGCGTGGTGTCATGAAGCACTAACTGACCATAGAACCTTTAGTTGAACAACTTGGCCATTAGGAAGTAATGAGATATCCGACTTTGGTGCAAATCTAAAGATTGATTGATACTCGATGCTACACTAATTGAGATCAGACTTTTGTTATATTTTGGCTGCAAGAAAAAATTGATTATGCTAAAACAATGCCCAATGAAGAAAGATCAATGATATTGAGATTCCTTAGAACCCGTTTACTTTCTAGAACAGGTTGAACCAACTAAACTACAAGAGGGTACTTACCTATTAAACCCATGCAAGCCTAAACTTAAGGTCCTTGTGTGATTTGTTTGTGATTATTTGTTCATGACATCATTAACATCATAAGCATTCTCACTAACCATTTCAAGGATTTAGAAATTTATCCTTGTTCTATTTTGTAGGACATGGCTTCCACTCGTAGAAATACCATCAGAGTCAACTTCGTGAAAGTTCCTCCTCAACTTCAAGAGTTAGCATCAAGGGTGCCTAATGATTCTCCCTTCACCAATAAATATGGTCAACTTCTCAACTTGGCTACCTCAATCTTCCAAGAAGAAATAATGTGTGTGCTCTTTCAATTCTTTGACCATATGCATCATTGATTTACCTTTCCCGATTACCAATTAGTGCCTACATTGTAAGAATTATCTCAACTACTAGGAGTGCATGTGCTTGATCAAATACCACTCACCGGTTTAGACAAAACTCCAAAGCCTGAGGTTATTGCTAAAGCCTTGCATTTGAAGAGATTTGACATTGTGGAAAATTGGGAAACAAGGAGTGGAGTTAAGGGTTTCTTAGCCAAGTTTCTGTTGGAAAAGGTTCGTTTGTTTTGGGAAGATATGGATTTTCAAGCTTTTGAGGATGTTTTGGCCCTTCTAATCTATGGTTTGGTTCTATTTCCCAATCCGGACCAACTCATAGATGTGAATACCGTCAAGGTTTTTCTCTCTCGTAATCCCGTACCTACTTTGCTTGGAGACATTCTACATTGTTTTCACACTCGAACCATGAGGAAGAGAGGGACTCTTTTGTGTTGCATTCCGTTGCTGTATAGGTGGTTTATTTCGCACCTACCTCAATCAACATTGAAGAATGAACAAGGCTTGACATGGTCTCAAAAGATGATGTCACTCTCACACTCAGATATTCATTGGTGTTCTCGATCTTTGGAAGATATTACCATCATTGACCATTGTGGGGAGTTCCCTAATGTTCCACACTTAGGTATTAGGGGAGGTATTACCTACAACCCTTCTCTTGCATTATGACAGTTTGGGTATGCACGAAGAGATGGTCCCTATGATGCACTCATCCAAGGCTTAGTATTCGATTACAAAGGCAAAATCTAAGGCTATCATCAATGGTTTGTAGGAGCTTGGATAATGGTAAACAAGGTGGATAACAAGACTCTGGGGCATAAAAATTCCATCCCTCTAGAGCCTTACCTCAAGCCGGTTCGAACTCGTGATCAAAGTCTCATGATGCCTTACCCATCCATCTTACCTATGATTATAGAGCCTGTTGCTGAGGGAGACACCTCTTATAATCTTTTTCATCCTGACATGCCTACCGACTTCTAGGAATTGCAAAGATTGTGTATTCAACTCAAAGGGAACTAGATACCTTCGAAGCACAATTCTATGCAATCGAGAAGAAGGTTTTGGAGCTCACGAGGCAACTTCATAAAGAGCGAAGTTTGAATGCCTACATTACACCAAAGAGGATGCAACCATGGGAAACTTAAGCTTTTATTTTTTTAGGAGATTATTATTTAACCTTTGTAAGCCTAAGAGGCATTTGTAATTCATGAACTTATTAATACAATTAATGTTTGTTGTCTTCTCTTTGTCTAGCAAATTTAAATTCCATAAAATCCTTGAAAACATTGCATTCGCATAACATGCATCATATCACAAGCAGGTTTTCTGACACAGGTTTCCTTATCTTTTTATTGTTTATTTGAGTATAAGATGAATCTCGAGAAAACTGTCAAGGACTTACAGGCTCAACACTCTCAATTCCAAGAGACCCTGCTTAACTTAGAAAAGGGGCAACAAGAAATGATGGCTCTTCTTGTTACGAAGAAGAAGACAAAGAAGAAAGCAGTAATCAACATGGGGAAGAGGTTTAGAGGGCCCGCTAAACAATTCCAAGTTGAAGAGGTTTCCTCCGAGGAGGATGAGAATTAAGATGAAGATGCTATGAGAACCCGTGCTGGGGGTGGAAACAATCATATCTCTGAAGACTAAGATTATTTTGATGAGAAATACCCACCGACCAACGATAAGTATAAGTAACTAGAAGACAAATTAAAGGCTGCATAAATCCAAGTTGTGCCTGGCTTGGACTTTAGAGACTTGGGTTTAGTTCCTGGGGTAGTCATTCCTCACAAATTCAAGATCCCTATTTTTTCTAAGTACGATGGTGTCTCATGCCCGAAGCTTCACTTGAGATCTTACGTCCGTAAAATTCAGCCACATACCACTGATAAGAAACAATGGGTGCACTTTTTTCAAGAAAGTCTGTCTGGGACGTAATTGGAGTGGTTTTACCAATTGGAAGGGATTAACATCCATACTTGGGAAGATTTGGCCACTTCCTTTTACCGCCAATATCAATATAACACTGATCTTGCGCCAACCAGGGTGCAATTTCAAGGAATGACCATGGGTTCCAACGAAGGCTTCAAAGAATACGCTAAAAAATGGAGAGAATTGGCTGGCAGGGTGCAACCACCATTGACTGATAGGGAATTAGTAGATATGTTTATGGGAACTTTGACTGGACCATTTTTCAACTTACTGACTGGAAGTTCATCATCCGGATTCACTGAATTAATTTTAACTGGTGAGAGGGTTGAAAGCGGGATTAAAAACGGGAAGATACATATGGCCTCTATCTCAAATGTCATGAAAAAACCATTTACTGGCAAAAAGGAAACTAATGTCGTATATGGGTCAAGGGGCCATGTCAAGAAGGACCTTCGTCAGTCAGTAAATGAAGTTCTAATCTCCAACCCAACTTTTACTGAAAGACCACAATAACAAGCCAATCACCAAAGGTCTGACATCCCGAGAAGACAATTTACCAGAATCAACATGTCGCCATCTCAAGCTCTGCAACACCTATTGAAAGCTGATTTGGTGACCTTGAGAAACCCCCCTTCCAATATTAATACCTCCTCTCCTAAATCCAGTCCCAATGCCAAATGTGCCTACCACTCAAACAACCCCATACATGATACCAATGATTGTTGGGCGCTAAAGAACAAAATCCAAGACCTGATCGATAACAAGAAAATTGAATTCGACCCTCCGCCAACTCCCAACGTAATCACCACACCCATGCCAAATCATGGTAAGGGTGTCAATGCTATTGAAGGTTCCTTTTTTGTTGCCTCCATCAATGACTTTGTGATACGGTGGGAGAACTGACTTGATGTTTTGCATTTCGATCGCACTTGTGCGGATAGAAAGAGTCACCACCGACTTTTCTTTTATCCAAAGGAAAGGTAAACAAGCACAGGAAAGACCTTTCAATATTATTTCTCGGGTTCGGGGGGTAGATTATGAAAAGGGAAGGTATTAGCACCCTTTTCATCCATGGTTTTCCATGGGCTCTTAGTTACTCGTTTAGATCACTTGATTTCATTTGACTGTGTGCTTGTGATATGGGCTTTGAAAGTATTTTGAAAAATCTCTTTGTAATGGTTCTCGTTTCTATAAGAACGCGTACAAAGTTTTGTTTCGAAAAGTGGTTCAAAGATGTGTTTGTGAATTGTGTTTCAGAAAGTGTTTTGAAAAGATGTTTTGCAATGGTTCTCGTCTCTATAAGAACGTATACAAAACATTTTGTCTTTTGAAAATGTTTTGAAATGAAAGTGTATATGTAAAAATGTTTTTTATCGTGAGCAAACGAGTAACTAGGAGCAAATCTATCTACTCGAAAGGTCTTAAATTGTTCTTTTCTTCCTCCTCTTAATGTGGCTATCTTACCATTAATTTGGTAAGAAGCCCCATCGTTGGATGTGAAGGGACAGGCGCGAGTCAATTTTACAGTCATCGAAAGCAACTTATGAGACGCTTTAGCAATTTTTGTAAGGGACGAGATCGTTTTATCAAAGGCAACGTCAAGGGTCATCGAGGGACTACGATCTTTTTTTATCGAAGGGTCATTGCTAAAGCATCCCATATTCGAGGGACATGACTGTATTTCCGAGGCAACGAGCAAGGTTACCCTAGAGGTGCGCGTGTGAAAAAGTGTGTTGGTTTCAAGTTATTTTATTCTTTGATTAGGTTATCTAGCGATTGATTTTTGAATCTTGCCATACACGCCTAATTACTATACAATATAAGGAAAACAGTAAATTGCAGGAATTGAAATTCTACGCTATTACAAAGTGTTCGGGAATGGGGGTACAATTCTTACAAATGGGGATGAGTCAAATGCGACAGCAAGATCTAAATAACAAGCAATACAACCAAATCGAATTTTGCGCGATTAATTAAAGCTACAATAATCCATGAAAATAAAATTAACCAATGAAATATGGAAATAAAATTAACCAATGAAATATGGAAATAAAATTTTATATATTTACTTGTAGGAAAAAAAGATATTATTTAAAGAAAATGTTTAACTAAAGAAATTAAATCAAAGTGCATATATATTTTTCTATCTTTTAATATTTTTCATGATGAAAAGAATTAATTAATCCTATGAAAGATTTATATTTTATATTTTTTTGAATATGAGAAAATAAAAAAAAAGAAATAGAAATATGTTCTATATTTTTTGTAACATTTGTATCATAAAAAAGAAACAAAGGGAAATTAATAGCAAAAGTTTAATCAAGAAGCAAATTAGGAACAAAAAATAAATTATTTAAAATAAATGATGTAAACAAAATTTATGGATTAAACAATTGAAGGGGGATGTATGCTGTGCACAGAAAATGGGCTTATGGTGATGATTTGGGGCGGAGGCCCAAGGAAATTGATTGTTTACTTGCTGTAACAAAAATCAAGCAAAATGGGGGTGAGGCCAGTAAAACGGATTAGGGTTACGGAGCAAAGGCAAAAGATTATCCAACACAAATCAGCAAAACAAACCCAAGCCCTAAAACAAACTTAGTCATGGATTAAGGGCTAACACAAAAAAATTAGGGTTTGGTCCATCTTTCTCATTCATGCGGCGCTGTTGTTCATCTTTTCCATTTGCTAAGACCTTCTACCCTTCCTCACTACCCCGTCCCTGCCTTACCTCACGACCGAATCTCCCTCTTCAGTAACATACTGCGCCTCTTTGTCTCACAACGATTTACATCTTTTGATACCCTTCTCTTTGAATTTGGATTTAAACTAGAGAGACCTGAAATTGCCTCATCCTTGACCTCCCTCAACCTCTCTGTTACCGGAATACAACTCTCTCGTCTCCCTAATCAAGCTCTAGCGATTTTTCAAAAGGTAAGGTTTCTTTGTTAGTTTCAAAGCTTACAGATTTTCACTGATTTTTCTATCTTCGTTGTGTTTTCTTTTAACTAAACCTTTGTTCTTTTAGATGCAGAAATTATGTTTATGGAAGTATGAGAAAGAGGAAGAACTCATACCTGTTGGAGCTTTACAATTTCTCTCTTGCCTTGTTGTTCTTGTGATTTTCTGCGAAATAGGAAAGGAGAGGCGAGACTGAGGACGGTATTCAATGGTGGCAGAAGATTTACGATGGAAAGAGATGAGGATGGGAGCGTGGCTTTTCTGGCTTGTTGGTAACTTTTTCTGTTTTCTTTGTTATCAAATTTTGAATGATGATTATCAGGTTTTCTAAATTTCTTGTGATGGCTGTTTGGTTCTGAGTTTTGATGATGTTTGACAGGCTTTGGGATTTTTTGTGATGGTTAACAGGTTTTTGAGTTTTGATGCTTTGTTACTGTGTTTGTTGTGTTTTGATGATGGTTGACAGGCCTTGGGATTTTTGGTGATAGTTAACAAGTTTTTGAGTTTTGATGATGGTTACTGTATTTGTTGTGTTTTGATGATGGTTAATAGGCCTTGGGATTTTTGGTGATGGTTAATAGGTTTTTGAGTTTTGATGATGGTTATTGTGCTTGTTGTTTGATGCTTGGTTCACAGGTTTTTGAGTTTGATGCTTTGTTCATAGGTTTTTGAGTTTGATGCTTTGTTCACAGGTTTTTGAGTTTGATGCTTTGTTCACAGGTTTTTGAGTTTGATGCTTTGTTCACAGGTTTTTTGAGTTTGATGCTGGTTAACAGGTTTTTGAGTTTGATGCTTTGTTACTGTGTTTGTTCTCTTTTGCTCTCTTTGTTATATTAGTGAGAAAATGGTGGGAAACCAAAATGTAATTGAAAATTTTGGTATGCTATTGTAATGGCCTTTTGGTTGCAGTTTTTTTTCATTTTCTATGCAAATTGTGGTTAGATTGTGGATAGGGCAGCAAGGCTGTTTGGACTGTTTTTGTATTTTACAGCAGGTTTTGTTCTGATTTTTTTAGCAGTTTTGATGATTCTTGGGTTTACAGCAGGTTTTGTTCTGATTTTGTTTTTTTTAGCTGTTTTGATGATTCTTGGGTTTACAGCAGGTTTTGTTCTGATTTTGGGTTTACATCAGCTCTTCTTTTTGCAACAGAGCTTTTGCAAGATGTGCTTTGGGAAATTCTGTAGCCTAGGTGACCTCTTTCCTCTCTTATCTCTCAATGACAATAAAAAAAGAAATTTTCTCTTTTGCTTATTTTACCATTCTGAAAGGTTTGCAACACTTGGAAAATGATGATACCTTGTTTCTTGAGCAAGTTGACTTGCTATTTTGTTTGATTTAGCATCTAGCTATTTGTTATATTTGCTACACTGCTGCCTCGTTTTAGCTTTTGTTTGTGCTGTTTGTTCAGCTTGTGATGCTGCTGTTTTTCCAGTTTGTGATGCTGCTGTTTGTTTGGATTTGTGATGATGCTGTTGTTTGGTTTGTGATGCTGTTTGTTTGAACTGTTGTAGCATTTTGTTATTGTATGCAGCCTTGGGCTATCATGTTCGTGAATTTCTCTTCTTCTTTCTTTTTGTGAACCAAGAAGGGCAACCTTCTTGTGATTTGCCACTAGGGGAAATAGGTTGTAATGAAATAAATAACATTCTGATTCCACGTTGCAAACCTTAATGATGAATTTATGAAATAAATTTTGGAAAATTCCTTGTTCATTCCCATATAATTTTGTACTAATCATGCTTTCTTTCTCTTGTTTTCATGTGAGCAAAATTGGAGATGACGAAGCAAAGAACGCAAGAAATCCTTGGCAAACATGAAAGTCTTGGAGATAAGAAAAGGAATTTGATATGACTTCAGTCTCCAAACAACTTAAACATAGATTAGTTCTCTTAGGCCAAACATTCACTTTGATTTTCTTTGTAACTTAGAAAGATCATTCTTGTATTTTGACGTATTGTGTCCAATAGTTGTACCAATTTCTCTTTAAATACAATAAGTTGTAAAACATAAAGTATTAAAAGAAATAAATTGTTTTGTAACAATCTTGGACGGTGTGTTTGAAATTGAAGAAAATCTTGAATTGTAGCATAAAGTATTCTTGTGTCATTTTATAACTTGAAATCCTTTATCAACAAAAATTTGTAATTTCTCTTCGCATCCTAATTGATTTTTTTTTGAAGTTCCCAATCAGGATATTTGAAATAAAATTCTCTAGTCGGGTAATTTAAATTCCAAATAATCCCAATAACTTTGTAACTGCATTTCAAACAAACACGCACTGTGTACTCCATTTCCTAACAAAACAAATGTTTTAAGGACGTTAATCATCTGGTCAACCTGGATCCCAAAATCATGATTGTCCTAAATGACAGTCTTAACCTCTATCTCTTGTCCCAAACAAATCATGCTCTGAGAACAAACATTATCCTTTCAGTAAATCGTGTTTAAGAAAATTCAAAAATCAATCAAATGCCTTGTGATGATTTAATAATTTTAAAGTTTTCCAAACTCAAATTTCTTCCGATTCTTTGAAGATAAATCCGTGAGTGACATCACATGTGACCATGAACAAACATAATCGTCTCAAAATCTTGTAGCTTGAAGAAATTATAAATACAACCTTGAGGAAGCATGAAGACCTATGAAGGCCAATTGGATCTTTGAAAACTCATTTTCTTTTGAGAATTGCAAAAAAACCTAATTGCTGATTTACTGCCCTAGAAGAGGATCTGTCTGATCGATTTCTGAACCAACCTGAATATCCAAGAAACCATAGGGTTGTGTCTTCTATGAAAAATGGGAGGGCAAATTTTGGGGTACAACAGCTGCCCCTGTTCAATCTTCTTAAACTTTAAAAGCGAGTTCGATATGTTTGTCGTTCGTGGTTTGAAAGTAGAAGATGATTGAACACTAGAGTGCCCATAAATTTGCACTTGATGATGTGCTGGTTTGATTGTGTATGGAAATGGGCTTAAAGATGCTATTTGGAGAAACAGAGGAGAATTGTCAGAGATGGGCTTGTAGATGCCATCCAAAGGTAATTGTTGGCGGAAAGTTTGAACTGGATCTGAACAGAGAACGAATCATAATAAACCATTGAGAGATTTATCTGAAACAAAGAAATAATCTAGAGACGAATCAAAATAAACCGTTGAGAGATTTATCTGAAACAGTAAAATCTGGAAACGAATCAGAATAAACCGTTGAGAGATTTATCTGAACCATTAAAAATCTGGAGACGAATCAGAATAAACCGTTGAGAGATTTATCTGAAACAGTAAAAATCTGGAGACGAATCAGAATAAACCGTTGAGAGATTTATCTGAACCAGTAAAAATTTAGAGACGAATCAGAATAAACCGTTGAGAGATTTATCTGAACTAGTAAAAATCTGGAGACGAATCAGAATAAACCGTTGAGAGATTTATCTGAAACAGTAAAATCTAGAAATGAATCAGAATTAACCGTTGAGAGATTTGTCTGAACCAGTAAAAATCTGGAGACGAATCAGAATAAACCGTTGAGAGATTTATCTGAACCAGTAAAAATATGGAGATAAATCAGAATAAACTGTTGAGAGATTTATTTGAACCAGTAAAAATCTAAAGATGAATCAGAATAAACCGTTGAGAGATTTATCTGAACCAGTAAAAATCTGGAGATGAATCAGAATAAACCGTTGAGAGATTTATCTGAACCAGTAAAATCTGGAAATGAATCAGAATAAACCGTTGAGAGATTTATCTGAACCATTAAAAATCTGGAGACGAATCAGAATAAAACGTTGAGAGATTTATCTGAACCAGTAAAATCTGGAGACGAATCAGAATAAACCGTTGAGAGATTTATCTGAACCAGTAAAAATCTGGAGATAAATCAGAATAAACTGTTGAGAGATTTATCTGAACCAGTAAAATCTGGAAATGAATCAGAATAAACCGTTGAGAGATTTATCTGAACCAGTAAAAATCTGGAGATGAATCAGAATAAGCCGTTGAGAGATTTATCTGAACCAGTAAAAATCTGGAGATGAATCAGAATAAACCGTTGAGAGATTTATCTGAACCAGTAAAAATCTGGAGACGAATCAGAATAAACCGTTGAGAGATTTATCTGAACCAGTAAAAATCTGGAGATGAATCAGAATAAACCGTTGAGAGATTTATCTGAACCAGTAAAAATCTAGAGATGAATCAGAATAGACCGTTGAGAGATTTATCTGAACCAGTAAAATTTGGAAATGAATTAGAATAAACCGTTGAGAGATTTATCTGAACTAGTAAAAATCAGCCTTTTCTCGGAAACTGATCTGTATTTGACTTGTTGAAAATTTGTGTCTGTCGGAAGTTTGTTGATAATAACTGTCCAAAGGCTCTTTCCTGTAAAAGGTGAAGAGTTAATTGCATGCATTGCGATGATGTATGCGATGCATGATGTGCTTTTTGCCTCTCAAAATAAATGAGAATGCACTGTATGCACTTTGAGTTGTCAATGTTATGATGTATGGATGCAAATGTATGGAATCAGAGATTGTTTGTGCCGTAGCGTTGCTGGAAGCGGGGAAAATAAATTGCTTTTGAAGTACTGATGGGTGAATTTCTAAGTATAAACTCTTTTGCAGAAGGGAAAAGCCAGACATTGCTTGTGATATCCTGCTGGGGAAATCTGAGAAGTTGGGCAACTTGCTGGGGACACTTTAGACCAGTGGTTGGAAATTTTTGCTCTGGCTGGGGAAAGTACCTGCGGGGGTTTTATGGAATGGCTCACAAATATTACTCTATTTCTTAAAGTCATTAGTGATTGTCTTTCCGTTTTTATTTATTTATTTGTAACAGTAATCACGTTCAAATGCATATGTTCAAAAATAAATCATTGGATGTTTTTATAAATAAAACATAGAAATAAAGAAAGACAGATGGTTTTGCACTTTCAAAAGGGATATCTTTGTATTAACTTGAACAAGTGTTTTTGTACAACGAGACAAGCATTCTAGCAAGAGAATGTCATCGTAAGAAAATGAAAATTGATACAAAGAAAAGACAGTTATGTGAAATAATCCCATGGGGTTCCCGTTCTACTATAGCCTTCATGTCTCTGAATGTCTTGTCCACTGGTCGCCTCGACGAAGTCGATTGGATTGATTTAGAGCCAATTGAGTTGATTGGTTGACGCTGAAGATTGTTTTCCAGATGATCCAACGGGACATAGTCATACGCTTTAATCCCTAACTTTTGCCTGGACCTCCCTCTCGGGTTTTCAGTCCACCGGGATCCCCTTTTTTGCCCCAGCCGCCCTTTCGGGTTTTCGACTTGCCGGGTGTATAGATTTTTTTATTTTCATCCCTTATTTTTGCCCGAACCCTTTTGGTTCGCCGGGAAGCCCTTATTTTTGCCTAGGCCAGTCAACATAGCGGGTCTTTGATCATGCGTAGTATTTTTTAACTATGTCCGTATTTACAGGATGCGGGAGGTTGTCACCATCCATAGTAGTCAAGATCATCGCTCCACCAGAAAAAATGCTTTTGATTATAAATGGACCTTCATATGTAGGGGTCCATTTGCCTCTGGGATCACCTTGTGGCAAAATGATACACTTGATTACCAAGTCACCGACCCGATATACCTGACGCTTGACCTTTTTATTAAAAGCTTTGATCATGCATTTTTGGTACATCTGACCATGACAGATAGCTGTAAGCCTCTTCTCATCAATCAAGTTTAGTTGGTCAAACCAAGTCTGAATCTAATCTTCTTCATCGAAACCAGCATCCTTCATGATTCTCAGAGAGGGGATCTGGACCTCAATAGGCAAGACAACATCCATGCCATATACGAGAGAATAAGGTGTTGCCCCAGTTGATGTGAGAGCCGTGGTACGATACCCATGGAGAGAGAACAGTAGCATCTCATGCCAGTCTTTGCATGTGACTACCATTTTCTGTATGATCTTCTTAATGTTTTTGTTAGCAGCTTCTACAGCACCATTCATCTTTGGCTGGTAAGGGGAAGAATTGTGATGCTGAATCTTGAATTGCTCGCACAAGGCGATGATCATAGTATTATTCAGATTTGTACCATTATCAGTGAGGATTCTCTCTGGGATACCGTATCGACAGATGAGATTCTGCTTGATGAACCGGGAGACCACATTCTTAGTAACAGAAGCAAAGGAAGCTGCCTCAACCCACTTTGTAAAATAGTCGATGGCCACTAAGATAAAGGATGTCCATTGGAGGCTGTTGGCTTGATTTCCCCAATCATATTGATTCCCCACATAGCAAAGGGACAAGGAGCCGTCAAGACATTCAGAGGAACCGAAGGTACATGTACTTTGTCGGCATAGATTTGGCACTTATGGCAAGTTTGAGAGTGTTGATAGCAATCTGCCTCCATGGTAGACTAATAATAGCCTGCCCATAGGATTTTCTTTGCCATTGTATGCCCATTGGAATGTGCACCAAAAGTTCCTTCGTGTAGCTCACCCATGATCCTTTCAGCCTTAACCTTGTCTATGCACCGAAGCAATACAGAGTCATGATCGCGTTTATACAAAATGTCGTTACTAAGGAAGAATTTAGCCGAGAACCTTCTCAGGAATTTCTTGTCATTCACCGAAGCTCCTTCTGGATATTCCTGAGACTCGAGATACCTCTTGACTTCATGAAACCAAGGCTGGTCCACTACTTCTTCGGTACTAATCTCGTGACAGTAGGCTGGTTCATTCATCAACTCAATGGTGATTTGAGGAGCCTCGTTATCCCAATTAAGTTTAAACATAGATGACATTGTAGCTAATGCGTCTGCTAGCTGATTTTCTTCTCGTGGGAAATGCTCGAAGGTAATCTTCTCGAAATGCGGCAACAATGTCAACACATGTTCTTTATAAGGGATAAGATTGGGGTGCTTGGTATCCCATTCCCCTTTGACTTGACTGATGACCAAGGTTGAATCTCCAAATACATCCAAGTGTTTGATCCCCAAGTCTATGGCAGCCTTGAGACCAAAGATGCATGCTTCGTATTCTGCCATGTTGTTTGTACAGTTGAAGCAAAGTCTGGAAGTAAAGGGAGTATGACATCATTCAGGAGATATGAGTACGGCGCTGATACCATTGCCAAGTGCGTTGGATGCCCCATCAAAGAACAGGGTCCATCGGGATCCTTATTCAGGTCCGTCATATGGCCTGATTTCTTCACAGTTGTCTAACATCATGATGTCTTCATCCGGGAATTCAAACTTCATGGACTGATAGTCTTCTACAGCTTGGTGAGCAAGATGATCAGCCAATACACTGCCCTTTATAGCTTTCTGGGTAGTATACTGTATGTCATATTCTGTCAGGATCATCTTCCATCTTGCTATTCTCCTAGAAAGAGCAGGCTTTTCAAAGATGTACTTTATCGGATCCATTTTAGATATCAACAAAGTAGTGTGGGTCAACATATACTGTCTCAGTCGGCGAGCAACCCATGCCAGAGCGCAACAAGTTTTCTCGAGCAGTGAATATCTTGTTTCACAGTCGGTAAACTTTTTGCTCAGGTAATAAATATCATGCTCTTTTCGGCCAGACTCGTCATGCTATCCCAGCACACACCCCATTAAGTTTTCTAAAACAGTTAGATATAAGATCAATGGCCTTCCCTCGACAGGTGGAAATAACACAAGAGGTTCTTGCAGGTATTCCTTGATTTTGTCAAAAGCAACTTGGCGTTCGTCGTTCCATCTGACTACTTGATCTTTCTTCAAGAGTTTGAAGATTGGTTCACAAGTAGCTGTCAGGTGAGAAATAAACCTGGCTATGTAATTCAAACGTCCCAAGAATCCTCTGACTTCTTTCTCAGTACGAGGAGACGACATTTCTTGTATCGCTTTAACCTTGGCAGGATCAACTTCGATACCTTTGTTGCTGACGACAAAACCCAGGAGTTTACCAGACCGTACTCCGAATGTACACTTGTTTGGATTCAATCTCAACTTGTACTTCTTCAGCCTTTCAAACAACTTCTATAGGTGATCGAGGTGCTCTTCTTCTGTCTGCAATCTGGCTATCATATCGTCTATGTAGACCTCTATCTCATGGTGTATCATGTCATGAAATAAAGCTACCATAGCGCGTTAATAGGTTGCCCCAACATTCTTCAGTCCGAATGGCATGACCTTATAGCAGAAAGTTCCCCACTATGTAACAAAGGTCGTTTTCTCCATATCCTCAGGCGCCATTTTGATTTGGTTGTAGCCCGAGAAGCCATCCATGAAGGAAAACACTTTGTGTTGCACCGTATTGTCAACTAAGATGTCGATATGGGGAAGTGGGAAATCATCTTTGGGGCTTGCCCTATTCAAATATCTGTAGTCCACACACATCCGCACCTTACCGTCTTTCTTGGGTACAGGGACAACATTGGCCACCCATTGGGGATAAGAGGTGACAGCCAAAAATCCAGCATTGAATTGTTTCATAACTTCTGCTTTAATCTTTTCATACATGTCGGGCCTCATACGATGAACCTTCTGCTTTACTGGGGGACAATCTTCCTTTGTAGGAAGATGATGTACCATAATGTATGCATCCAGTCCTGACATGTCTTCATATGACCAGGCAAAGATCTCAACATAATTGTGCAATAACTGAATCAGACGCTCCTTGACACTGGGTACCAAGTTAGCACCCACCTTGACCTCTTTCTTGTCTTCTTCAGTTCCCAAGTTAATTGTTTCGACCGACTCTTTGTGCGACTGAATGGTCCTTTCTTCTTGTTGCAACAACCTGGCCAACTCTCCTGGCACTTCAAAATCTTCCTCACCTTCATCGTCGGCTTGGTAGATCGGGTTTTCAAAGTCACAACTGGCCATAGCAGAACTGTTACCCATGGGATCCTGAGTGGATGTAGATCTGCATTTTCAATATGTGAGTGTGTGTAAGAGCATAGCTACCTTTGAAAAAAAAATAAAAATGTAAGAAAGAAAAGACAAGGAAAACAAAATTTGATGTAAAAACGTCCATGATTCATTAATGACATATGAGAATGAAGTGACAACCCTTACAGATGGAACATTGTGCCTCGGGTAGGACACAAGGTTTTAAAAAGTCTGAATTGTTTAAATATTACAAGCCTGAAAATATTAAAAGACAATTACTCTTGAATAAAAGTAATAGGAATGAAATCTTTCGCCTCCCAATTGTTGAGCCCTCCGCCGATGGTTGGAAAAATCCATTCATCCATGTCATAGCTGCCATCACTATCTTCTATTGCATTGACTCCTTGATTGTTGATACGCAGAGGTAGTCCCCCTGCGCGAGAATGTCGGACAACCTTCAGAGCCTCTAAAGTGAACCCCAACCCAAATTTGTCGGACTTGTAGGGAATATCCGAAAGCTGACCCCAAATAGTACATCCTCCCTCCTCAACTACTGCTCGAGCATCTTTCAATGAGGCCATCTTTAGTGGAGGTCTGGTAATCTTCGGGACCTTTGGAGTAGACTTGGTTGCTGCGACTGTTGCTGGAACCTCCTCAAAGTTCTGACAGGGAGTCTCTATGAATTCACCATCCATTTCAACATACCTGAAAGAGTTCAAATGGCTAACCATATATTCCTCTTCTCCGTGAACTGTGACAATCTTCCCTCTGATTGGGTATTTTAGCATTTGGTGTAGGGTGGAAGTGACGGCACCAGCACCATGGATCCAGGGTCGATCCAACAGACAAGAGTACGAAGGGCGGATGTCCATCACATAGAAAATTGAGTCAAAGGTCTGAGTCCCAACTTTTATGGGGATACTAACTTCTCCGTGCACTGTCCTCTTGGAACCATCAAATGCCCTCACTATGATGTTGCTAGGTTTCAAGATGAGTCCCTCGCAATCCAGCCGATCCAGGGCATTTTTGGGCAAGACATTCAATGATGAATCAGTATCCACCAAAACATGGGCAAGTGTGGTTCCCCTGCATTCAATGGAAATATGTAAGGCATCATTGTGCTTCCTTCCCTTAGAGGTTAAATCAACATCGGAAAAGCCCAATCCGTTATCAGCAGTTAGACTGGCCACACAGTCTTCAAATTGGTCGATGGAGGTCTCCTGGGGCACGTGAGCGGTATTAAGAAACTTTACCAAGGCTTTGGCGTGAGTTTCAGAGCACAAAAGTAAGGACAACAATGATATCTTCGAGGGGATCTGCCCCAATTGTTCTACAATGTTGTAGTCACTTTTCTTGATTATCTTCAGGATTTCTTCTATTTCTTTTCTAGAAGCTTCAAGGATGACTTCGGGACGTTCTCTTGCTTGGGCAGGCTCAACCAAAGCCTCTTTGCCCCTGGTATCGACAGTAGGGATAACAGCAGGAGTATCACTGGCGGTGTCGGTAGGAGTGGCAGTAGTGATGATCACAAGAGTAGAAATAATCTTTGGAGAAATCTCAGGTGAGAAGACTCTTCCACTTCTTATTATTTTGCTGGTTCCAGTGATGTTCCCGATATCAGGATCAATATCTCTCGCAACTTCATTTGTGATATCCAACTCATCTTGCTTGACGCTGTAGTAATAAACGTCATCCATATAACTCTAAGGAACAACTTTATTTGAGAAGTATGGTATTGGTCTTGGCATAGTGATAATTAATGGCGCAGATCTGGGAGAAGATGTAATCCTGACGGGTCTTTTGGTGGAGACCCTGGGAGGATTGTCGGAAATGGTGATTATCGAAACTCTTGATAAGAGCTTTTGATGAGAGGTAGCTTTTCAAATAGGATTTCTTTACTAGTCATCAGGCGCTGGACGCCTATCTTTAGTAACAAACAACCGTTCAACAGAGATTTGCAAAGGTGGCAATTTTCATCGCAACCTGGGAACAAGCCGGCTTGCAGTAGATTTTGTTTAATGGTCAACAGAGGAGTAACCAAGTCATTCACGGAGGAAACAAAACGATCATCATCAATGGCGTTGATACCTTGGCCATGTCTGGGCATTGGTGCTGTTATTACATTAGGCGTTTATGGGGACTCAAATTCAACCTCCTTCGCATCGATAAGGTCTTGCACCTTATTCTTTAAGGCCCAACAGTCATTTTTATCGTGCCCCGGGCTTTCAGAATGATAGGCACATCGGGTGTTCGGGTTGTAGCAAGGAGAAGCAGTATTGGGGTTCTTGGGAGCTTCCTTTAAAGTTGCCAGATTAGTCCTTAGAAGGTGTGGAAAAATTTGAGACATGGTCATGTTAATCCGGGTAAATCGTCTCATGGGCGCTTTTGGTTTGCGCTGATAATTTCGCTGCTGATTTGGTGCAGGATTAGAGATCATGACAGCACCTACTGTCGGATGATGGTTGATTTTGTTTTGATTCCTATGGTCATATGCAGCATTGACCTCCTTCTTTCTAACAAAAGGTTTCTTCACCATACTTGAGGATGCATCTCTTTGAATTTTACCGCTTTTTATACCGGCTTTGACCCGCTCACCAGTCATGATTAATTCGATAAACCCAGATGAAGAACTCCCAATCAGGTGATTGAAAAATGGTCCTGACAAGGTGCCAAGGAACATATCCACTAATTCTTTGTCGGATAGAGGGGGCTGGACTCTGCCTGCGAGATCCCTCCATTTTTGAGCATAGGTTTTGAAACCCTCATCTGTTCCCATAGACATACTTTGTAACTGTGTCCTAGTCGGGGCCAAATCATCATTATATTGATACTGTTTGTAGAAAGCGGCAGCCAACTCTTCCCAGTTACGGACATTGGACCCTTCTAATTGGTAGAACCAATCCAACTGAGTCCCCGATAAGCTCTTTTGGAAGAAATGCACCCACAGATTTTTGTCAGCCGTGTGGGGTTGAATCTTTCTGACATATGACCTTAGATGTAGTTTTGGGCAAGAGATACCATCATACTTGGAAAAAGTTGGGACCTTGAATTTCTGTGGGATGACAACCCCTGAGATGAGTCCTAATTCTTCAAAGTCCAAACCGGGTACCCTCTGAATCTCCATGGAATTCAAACGATCCTCTAGCTGTTTGTATTTATCATCAGCAGGAGGATATTGCTCCTCAGAGTAATCAGGCTCTTCCTCTCCTTCGGATACTGGGTCGTCCTTCACTTCCTGGGTCTCGGCTCCTTGATTATCTCCTTCACCCGATGATGTTGCAAAGTCCAAGGTTCTCCTGGTCTGTCCTTTAAACCTTCTTCCCATGATCACAACTCCGGTCAGTTTCTTCATTTTCTTCTTCTTCTCTTTGGCTAGCAGAGTCTTCAACTCCTCTTGCCCTTTTGTCAGAGCCATGAGCATTTGTTGAAACTTGGCATTCTGCGCCTGAAGATCTTTCACAGTCTGTTCAACATCCATCTCACTGAAATAAATAGTAGAAGGATAAGGCGACCTGTTATGAGAAACTTGTATGATGTTATGATGAATAAAGATGCAATATGCAAATGATTTCAAGGAAATTTAGAAGATTTAAACTTGTCCAAACCAAAAAAGAACACACGTCATATTAAATAAAACCAAGTTTGAATACATCATGACTCCTTGGGCTTACAAAGAAACAAAATACAGCAAAAATTCTTAAGACAAAAAGACCGAACACATTCTCTTTAGAGCAATGTAGGTATTCAGATTTTTCTCTTCAGGAAGCAGTTTAGTGAGCTCTAAAACCTTCTTTTCACTGGCATAATACTGGGTTTCAAAGGTGTCTCGTTCTTCCTTCAACTGAATCCAAGCTTTCTACAGGTCTTCTAAAGAAGTAGGCATGTCAGGATGAAGAACAGTGTATGGGACGTCTCCTTCAATAATAGGCTCGATGATGACAGGAAGGATGTAAGGGTAAGGCATCAAGATATTCTGAGCACGATCCCGTACCCACTTAAGGTAAGGCTCGAGAGGGATAGATTTTTTATGTCCCAAAGTCCTATTGTCCACCTTGTTCACCATTCCCCAAGCACGTGCAAACCTATGGCGATAACCTTGATCTTCTTTGTCGTAGTCGAAGACCAAACCCTGGACAAGCATCTCATGAGGGCCGTCTCTTCGGGAATACCCAAACTGCCGAAGAGCTAAACACGGGTTGTAGGTGATACCTCCCCTAATACCTAGCAGAGGTACATTAGGGAACTCCCCACAGCGGTCAATGATAGAAATATCTTCCAAGGATCTCGAGCACCAACGGATATCAGCGTGAGAGAGAGACATCATCCTTTGAGACCAAGTCAATATTTGATCGTTCTTCAATGCTGACTGAGGCAGGTGTGGAGTGAACCACTTAGCGAGTAGGGGTATACAACACAAAAGGGTATCTCTTTTCTTCATGGTACGGGTATGAAGGCAATGCAAGATGTCTCCTAGCAAGGTGGGTATAGGATTGCAAGAGAGAAAGACTTTGATGGCATTAACGTCTATGAATTGGTCCGAATTAGGAAACAGAACCAAAACATAAATGAGGAGAGCTAGCACGTCTTCGAAAGCTTGGAAATCCATGTCATCCCAGAATGAACGAGCTTTTTCCAATAGAAACTTAGCTAAAAAACCTTTAACCCCACTTCTTGTCTCCCAATTGGCTATGACGTCGGCCCTCTTCACATGTAAAGCTTCGACGATGACTTCAGGTTTTGGAATCCCTTCTAGACCGGTGAATGGTATCTGATTAAGCACGGTCACTCCTAAGAGCAGAGAGAACTCTTCTAGTGTAGGTACCAACTAATAGTCAGAAAAGTGAAACAATGATGTACGGGATCAAAGAATTGGAATAGTACATACATCATCTCTTCTTGGAAGTTGGATGTAGCCAAACTGAGGAGTCGACCATACTTCTTGGTAAAAGGAGAATCCCCAGGCACTCTTGAAGCTATCTCTTGAAGTTGAGGATGTGCTTTTGCAAAGCTGATTCGGATGGTGTTTCTTCGGAGAGAATTCATATCCTACAAAACAAAAACAAAGATAAATTTCTAAATCCTTGAAATGGTTAGTGAGCATGCATATGACGTTGATGATTTTTATGATGTTTATGTATAAGCAAACATATACACACACAACAAACACATCCCTATGTTTTAGGCTTGCGTGAGTTTGTAGGTAAGTACCCTCTTGAAGTTTTAGTTGGCTCAACCTGTCCTAGAAATAATGATCGGGTTCTAAAGGATCTCAATTTCACCGAACTTTCTCTTAGGCATTGTCTCAGCATAATAATCTTTTCTTGCGGCCAAGATATCCCAAAAGTCTAGCCTCAATGAGTGTAGTATCGAGTATAAATCAATTTTCAGCTTTACACCGAAACCGGCTACCTCACTATGTCCTAATGGCCAAGTTTGTTCAATTAGGATTCTAAGGTTAATTAGTGCTTCATGACACCACTCAGCGGCCGTATTCTCCTCGATTCACCACGAGGGATACCGGTACCCACAAATGCGTCACACTAACATAGCCATTGTCTCAACCATATCGATCTACGCCGTACAGTCTCCACAATCTATTGTTATTTACCTAAAAAGGTGCCCCAAATCCAGGTGGAGGATCAAAGCAAGCCCAATACAAAGAATTAAATATAAAGCATACAAATAAAATAAAGAAAGCGAGTAAAGGAGATCTAACCCTAAGGTAACCCCACTTTTTTTTTTTAAATTCCCCAGCAGAGTTGCCAGTTCTGTGATACGGTGGGAGAACTGACTTGATGTTTTGTGTTTCAATCGCATTTTTGCGGATAGCAAGAGTCGCCACCGACTTTTCTTTTATCCAAAGGAAAGGTAAAAAAGCACAGGAAAGACCTTTCGAGATTATTTCTCGGGTTCGGGGGGTAGATTATGAAAAGGGAAGGTATTAGCACCCTTTTTATCCATGGTTTTCCATGGGCTCTTAGTTACTCATTTAGATCACTTGCTTTCATTTGACAGTGTGCTTGTGATGTGGGCTTTGAAAGTATTTTGAAAAATCTCTTTGTAATGGTTCTCGTTTCTATAAGAACGCGTACAAAGTTTTGTTTCAAAAAGTGGTTCAAAGATGTATTTGTGAATTGTGTTTCGGAAAGTGTTTTGAAAAGATGTTTTGCAATGGTTCTCATCTCTATAAGAACGTATACAAAATGTTTTGTCTTTTGAAAATGTTTTAAAATGAAAGTGTAGATGTAAAAATGTTTTTTATCGTGAGCAAGCGAGTAACTATGAGCGAATCTATCTACTTGAAAGGTCTTAAATTGTTCTTTTCTTCCTCCTCTTAATGTGGCTATCTTACCATTAATTTGGTAAGAATCCCTATCGTTGGATGTGAAGGGACATGCGCGGGTCAATTTTACAATCATCGAAAGCAACTTATGAGACGCTTTAGCAATTTTTGTAAGGGACGAGATCATTTTATCGAAGGCAACGTCGAGGGTCATCGAGGGACTACGATCTTTTTTTATCGAAGGGTCATTGCTAAAGCATCCCTTATTCGAGGGACATGACTGTATTTCCGAGGCAACGAGCGAGGTTACCCTATAGGTGCGCGTGTGAAAAAGTGTGTTGGTTTCAAGTTATTTTATTCTTTGATTAGGTTATCTAGCGATTGATTTTTGAATCTTGCCATACACGCCTAATTAATATACAGTATAAGGAAAACAATAAATTGTGGGAATTGAAATTCTACGCTATTACAAAGTGTTCGGGAATGGGGGTACAATTCTTACAAATGGGGATGAGTCAAATGCGATAGCAAGATCCAAATAACAAGCAATACAACCAAATTGAATTTTGCGCGATTAATTAAAGCTACAATAATCCATGAAAATAAAATTAACCAATGAAATATGGAAATAAAATTAACCAATGAAATATGGAAATAAAATTTTATATATTTACTTGTAGGAAAAAAAAGATATTATTTAAAGAAAATGTTTAACTAAAGAAATTAAATCAAAGTGCATATATTTTTTTCTATCTTTTAATATTTTTCATGATGAAAAGAATTAATTAATCCTTTGAAAGATTTATATTTTATATTTTTTTGAATATGAGAAAAAAAATAGAAATATGTTCTATATTTTTTGTAACATTTGTATCATAAAAAAGAAACAAAGGGAAATTAATAGCAAAAGTTTAATCAAGAAGCAAATTAGGAACAAAAAATAAATCATTCAAAATAAATGATGTAAACAAAATTTATGGATTAAATAAATGAAGGGGGATGTATGCTGTGCACAAAAAATGGGCTTATGGTGATGATTTGGGGAGGAGGCCCAAGGAAATTGATTGTTTACTTGCTGTAACAAAAATCAAGCAAAATGGGGGTGAGGCCAGTAAAACGGATTGGGCTTATGGAGCAAAGGCAAAAGATTATCCAACACAAATCAGCAAAACAAACCCAAGCCCTAAAACAAACTTAGTCATGGATTAAGGGCTAACACAAAAAAATTAGGGTTTGGTCCATCTTTCTCATTCATGCGGCGCTGTTCTTCATCTTTTCCTTTTGCTAAAACCTTCTACCCTTCCTCACTACCCCGTCCCTGCCTTACCTCACGATTGAATCGCCCTCTTCAGTAACATACTGCGCCTCTTTGTCTCACAATGATTTACATATTTTGAGACCCTTCTCTTTGAATTTGGATTTAAACCAGAGAGACCTGAAATTGCCTCATCCTTGACCTCCCTCAACCTCTCTATTACCAGAATACAACTCTCTCGTCTCCCTAATCAAGCTCTAGCAATTTTTGAAAAGGTAAGGTTTCTTTATTATTTTCAAAGCTTACAGATTTTCACTGATTCTTCTATCTTTGTTGTGTTTTCTTTTAACTAAACCTTTGTTATTTTAGATGCAAAAATTATGTTTATGGAAGTATGAGAAAGAGGAAGAACTCATACCTGTTGGAGCTTTACAACTTCTCTCTTGCCTTGTTGTTCTGATAATTTTTGCGAAATAGGAAAGGAGAGGCGAGACTGAGGATGGTATTCAATGGTGGCAGAAGATTTACGAGGGAAAGAGATGAGGATGGGAGCATGGCTTTTCTTGCTTGTTGGTAACTTTTTCTGTTTTCTTTGTTATCAAATTTTGAATGATGATTATCAGGTTTTCTGAATTTCTTGTGATGGCTGTTTAGTTCTGAGTTTTGATGATGTTTGACCGGCCTTTGGATTTTTTGTGATGATTAACAGGTTTCTGAGTTTTGATGCTTTGTTACTGTGTTTGTTGTGTTTTGA
Organism: Vicia faba; assembly: GCA_948472305.1. Lineage (NCBI taxonomy): Eukaryota > Viridiplantae > Streptophyta > Magnoliopsida > Fabales > Fabaceae > Vicia > Vicia faba. The sequence continues at coordinate 457,717,311 of OX451735.1, read as the reverse complement.
TGATGGTTGACAGGCCTTGGGATTTTTGGTGATAGTTAACAGGTTTTTGAGTTTTGATGATGGTTACTGTATTTATTGTGTTTTGATGATGTTTAATAGGCCTTGGGATTTTTGGTGATGGTTAACAGGTTTTTGAGTTTTGATGATGGTTATTGTGCTTGTTGTTTGATGCTTGGTTCACAGGTTTTTGAGTTTGATGCTTTGTTCACAGGTTTTTGAGTTTGATGCTTTGTTCACAGGTTTTTGAGTTTGATGCTTTGTTCACAGGTTTTTTGAGTTTGATGCTGGTTAACAGGTTTTTGAGTTTGATGCTTTATTACTGTGTTTGTTCTCTTTTTCTCTCTTTGTTATACCAGTGAGAAAATGGTGGGAAACCAAAATGTATTTGAAAATTTTGGTATGCTGTTGTAATGGCCTTTTGGTTGCAGTTTTTTTTTCATTTTCTATGCAAATTGTGGACAGGGCAGCAAGGCTGTTTGGACTGTTTTTGTATTTTACAGCAGGTTTTGTTCTGATTTTTTTAGCAGTTTTGATGATTCTTGGGTTTACAGCAGGTTTTGTTCTGATTTTGTTTTTTAACAGTTTTGATGATTCTTGGATTTACAGCAGGTTTTGTTCTGATTTTGGGTTTACATCAACTCTTCTGTGCTTTGGGCAATTATGTAGCCTAGGTGACCTCTTTCCTCTCTTATCTCTCAATGACAATAAAAAAATCAATTTTCTCTTTTGCTTATTTTACCATTCTGAAAGGTTTGCAGCACTTGGAAAATGATGATACCTTGTTTCTTGAGCAAGTTGACTTGATATTTTGTTTGATTTAGCATCTAGCTATTTGTTATATTTGCCACACTGCTGCCTTGTTTTAGCTTTTGTTTGTGCTGTTTGTTCAGGTTGTGATGCTACTGTTTGTCCATTTTGTGATGCTGCTGTTTGTTTGGATTTGTGATGATGCTGTTGTTTGGTTTGTGATGCTGTTTGTTTGGACTGTTGTAGCATTTTGTTATTGTATGCAGCCTTGGGCTATCATGTTCGCGAATTTCTCTTCTTCTTTCTTTTTGTGAACCAAGAAGGGCAACCTTCTTGTGATTTGCAACTAGGGGAAATAGGTTGTAATAAAATAAATAGCATTCTGATTCCATGTTGCAAACCTTAATGATGAATTTATGAAATAACTTTTGGAAAATTCCTTGTTCATGCCCATATAACTTTGTACTAATCATGCTTTCTTTCTCTTGTTTTCATGTGAGCAAAATTGGAGATGACAATGCAAAGAACGCAAGAAATCCATGGCAAACATGAAAGTTTTGGAGATAAGCAAAGGAATCTGATATGACTTAAATCTTCAAACAACTTAAACATAGATTAGTTCTCTTAGGCCAAATATTCACTTTGATTTTCTTTGTAACTTAGAAAGATCATTCTTGTATTTTGATGTATTGTGTCCAATAGTTGTACCAATTTATCTTTAAATACAATAAGTTGTAAAACATAAAGTATTAAAAGAAATAAATTGTTTTGTAACAATCTTGGACGGTGTGTTTGAAATTGGAGAAAATCTTGAATTGTAGCATAAAGTATTCTTGTGTCATTTTATAACTTGAAATCCTTTATCAACAACAATTTGTTATTTCTCTTCGCATCCTAATTGATTTTTTTTTTGAAGTTCCCAATCAGGATATTTGAAATAAAATGCTCCAGTCGGGTAATTTAAATTCCAAATAATCCCAATAGCTTTGTAACTGCATTTCAAACAAACACGCACTGTGTACTCCATTTCCTAACAAAACAAATGTTTTAAGGACGTAAATCATCTGGTCAACTGGATCCCAAAATCATGATTGTCCTAAATGACAATCTTAACCTCCATCTCTTGTCCCAAACAAATCATGCTCTGAGAACAAACATTATCCTTTCAGTAAACTGTGTTTAAGAAAATTCAAAAATAAATCAAATGCCTTGCGATGATTTGATAATTTTAAAGTTTTCCAAACTCAAATTTCTTCCGATTCTTTGAAGATAAACCCGTGAGCGATATCACATGTGACCATGAACAAATATAATCATCTCAAAATATTATAGCTTGAAGAAATCATAAATACAACCTTGAGGAAGCATGAAGACCTATGAAGGCCAATTGGATCTTTGAAAACTCATTTTCTTTTGAGAATTGCAAAAAAACCTAATTGCTGATTTACTGCCCTAGAAGAGGATCTGTCTGATCGATTTCTGAACCAACCTGAATATCTAAGAAACCCTAGGGTAGGGTTGTGTCTTCTATGAAAAATGAGAGGGCATATTTTGGGGTACAACAAACTTGAACAATCCTTTGAAGACTGTTAAAGAGAATTTTTTGAAAGTCGGGGTATTCCCTGGTTACCTTGAAGATTGTTGCTGTTGTGTTGTACAAATTAATGGTTGTGAATGGCTGAAGAAAGGTGTCCAACACCTGATGGATAGCCATGAGATTCTATTTGAAAGAACTCATTCAGTGAAAAGTTTGAACGAAGTTGTATCTCAAGAATTTGAAGACGTGTCCATCATTACTATCTCAAACAAGCCTATTAGGATCACCTTAAAAGATCCTATTAGGATTCCTATTGAACCAAGAATAGCTCCATTAATTATCACCACACCGGGGCCAGTCCCCTATTCTTCAGATATGGTTGTGCCCTGGAATTATAGGGCGAAAGTATACTACCATGGTATCAAACAAGTTTTATGGATTGATGAAGATGAAACTAGTGACATTACAAACATTACTGGATAAAGTAAAGTTACTAGGATAGGGAGGATCTTATCTCTAGATATTTCACCTCCTACAACCACAACTACACCCATTCGCATTACTGCTTTTAAAATTGTTGATGATACTCGAGGAAAGGAAAAAATGATTGAGCTTGCCAGGACGGAGGCACCCGCAAAAGATACTATCACCGAGGAACCATCTACCCAAGATATGGAGGAGATTTTGAAAATTATCAGGAAAAGTGATGACAAGATAGTGGAACAGTTGGGGCAAACACCCTCGAAGACTTCTATGCTATATTTGTTGCTATGATCTGATGCGCATGCTCAAGCGTTGATAAAATTCTTGAAAAATGCACTTGTTCCTCAAGAAACCAAGGTCGACCAATTTGAAAACTGTGTAGCGAGTTTGACTGCCAATAATGGTTTGGGATTCTCGGATGCAAATTTGACTCCAGCTGGGGAAAATCACAACAAAGATATGCATGTTTCCATCGAGTGTAAAGGAGCCACTTTAGCCCATGTGTTGGTGGATACTGGTTCCTCCTTTAATGTCTTACCAAAGGGTGCCCTAGATAGGTTGGATTGTGAAGGTTTGGTACTAAAGCCTAGTGACATCATAGTGAGAGCTTTTGAGGGATCAAAGAGTATGGTTCATGGAGAGGTTGATCTCTCCATCAAAGTTGGGTCTCAAGTCTTCAACTCAACATTCTATGTGATGGATATCCGTCCTGCTTATTCTTGCCTGCTTGGACAACCTTGGATACATAGGGCAGGTGTGGTGACTTCCACACTACATCAAAAGTTGAAATATCCAGTCAAAGGGAAAATTGTTACCGTCTGTGGTGAAGAAGAGTTCATGATTAGTCATCTAAATTCATTCAAATATGTTGAAATGGATGGCGAGTTCATTTAAACTCCTTGTCAAGCCTTTGAAGTAGTCTCTCCCATGGTTGTTATTTCCAAGACCATTCTTGACACTCCCGAAGCTGCTAAGGATACACCAAGGATGGCTTCTCTCAAAGATGTCTGTGCTGTTATTGAAGAAGGAGGTTGCACTATTTGGGGACAACTTCCTGATTTCCCTTTCAAGTCATACAAATTCGGGTGGGCTTCACTACCAAGGCTCAAAAGGAGGTTCGACATGCTCGCATATGGAAACCACCTCTCTGCATTAGTAACCATGAGGTTAATGCCCTTGAAGACTCTGATGCTGACTGTGACTTTGATGACTGAATCTACCCGACTACTAATGAAGGACTCAACAACTGGCGTACCAAGGACTTCATCCCGGTCTCCTTTAGCCAGGAGTAATTACCATTTACTGTTTTATTAATTTGAAGAACTTTGTCTGTAATTTTTATTGAAACAATGACATTAAGCCATGTGCCTTACCCGGGGTGCAGTGGTCCATTTGTTAAAGGTTTTCATTATCATATGCCATATGCTCATTTTAATGAAAAACATTAGACTATTTTGCATTCAAATTTTGTGCTCTTTGCTTTTCTTCACTTTATTGCATTTTCAAATAGCCATGTGATCTTACATGCACACATACACACACACACACACACACACACACACACACACATTTGCAGACCCACATCCACTCCGGATCTCATTGACAATGACTATGTTATTGCCATCTATGACTTTGAAAATCCAATCTATCAAGCTGAAGACGAAGGTGATGAAGATTGTGAAATACCTGGGGAACTCGCCAGACTTTTGTTACATGAGGAAAAGGACATTCAACTGCACGAAGAACCAGTTGAAGTGGTAAACTTGGGTACTAAGGCAGATAAGAAAGAAGTCAAGATTTGCACTAACCTGGAAGATGGTGTCAAGAGAAGACTGGTCCAAATGTTGAACGACTATATTGAGGTGTTCGCTTGGTCATATGAAGATATGTCGGGGGCTTGATACTGATATCGCAGTTCATCGTCTACTAATGAAAGAAGGTTGTCCTCCAATCAAGCAAAAGGTTCGTCGCATGCGGCCAGATATGTCTGAGAAAATCAAGGCTGAGGTAATGAAGTAGTTCAATGTGGGTTTCCTGGCAGTAACGTCGTATCCCTAATGGGTTGCAAATGTTGTCCCAGTGCCTAAGAACGACGGTAAGGTCCGCATGTGTGTAGACTATAGGGATTTAAATAGGGCAAGCCTCAAAGATGATTTTCCACTACCACACATCGATGTATTGGTTGATAATACTGCTCAACACAAGGTGTTCTCCTTCAAGGATGGCTTTTCCGGGTACAACCAGATCAAAATGGCCCCTGAGGACATGGAGAAAACTACTTTTGTCACACAGTGGGGGCACCTTCTGCTATAAGGTCATGACCTTTCGGTTTGAAGAATGCAGGCGCAACCTATCAACGGGCTATGGTAGCTCTATTTCATGACATGATCCATCATGAGATAGAAGTGTACGTTGATGATATGATTGCAAGGTTGCAAACTGAGGAAAAACACGTTGGTCATTTAAACAAGCTATTTGAAAGGATGAAGAAATACAAGCTAAGGTTGAATCCCAACAAATGCACCTTTGGGGTGAGGTCTAGAAAACTCCCAGGCTTCATCATCAGTGGAAAAGGTATTGAAGTCGATCCTGCAAAATTCAAAGCCATACAAGAAATTCCAGCTCCCTGTACTGAGAAGGAGGTCAGAGGTTTTTAGGCCGACTCAACTATATTGCTCGATTCATCTCTCACTTAACTGCTACTTGTGAGCCAATCTTCAAACTGCTGAAGAAAGATCAAGTAGTCAGATGGAATGATGACTTCCAAACAGCTTTTGGCAAGATTAAGGAGTACTTACAAGAACCTCCAATCCTGATGCCTCCAGTTAAAGGAAGACCTCTGATTATGTACTTGACTGTATTAGAGAATTCAACAAGGTGTGTGTTGGGTCAACATGACGAGTCTGGCCAAAAAGAGCATGCAATATACTACCTTAGCAAAATGTTTACCGACTGTGAAACCAGATATTCACTGCTCGAGAAAACTTGCTATGCTTTGGCATGAGATACTCGCCGGCTAAGACAGTATATGTTGACTCATACTACCTTATTGATTTCTAAGATGGATCCCATCAAGTATATCTTCGAGAAACCAGCTCTCTCCAGACGAATAGCTAGATGGAAAATGATCTTGAATGAATATGACATCCAGTACACTACACAAAAATAAATCAAGGGAAGTGTGTTGGCGAATCATTTGGCCCATCAAGCTGTTGATGACTACCAATCCATGAACTTTGAATTCTCGGACGAGAATATCATGCTGATAACTGACTGCAAAAAGCTTGGACCGTATGAAGGACTTGAACAAGGATCCCGATGGACTATGGTTTTTGATGGAGCTTCCAATGCTTTGGGTAATGAAATTAGTGTAGTAATCATTTCTACCGAAGGTTGCCATACATCTTTCACTGCCAAACTATGCTTCGATTGTACAAACAACATGGCTGAGTATGAAGCGTGCATCTTGGGTATAAAGGCTGGCATTGACTTAAGAATCAAATTCTTAAGCTTATACGGAGATTCAACCCCGATAATTAGTCAAGTTAAAGGAGAATCGGATACCAAGCATCCAAATCTGATCCCTTATGAAGAGCATGTGCTAACCTTGATCCCTTACTTCAAAGAGGTCACCTTTGAAAATTTTCCAAGGGAAGAAAACCAGTTGGCAGATGCCTTAGCAACCATGTCGTTTATGTTCAAGGTCAATTAGGATTACGAAGCTCCTATAATTACTATCGAAAGATTTGACGAACCTGTGTACTGTTATGAGATTGACACGGATGAGGAGAGGACATGGTATCATGAAGTGAGGAGGTACCTTAAAGCATAAGAGTATCCTGAAGGAGCTTCAATCAACGACAAAAAATTCCTGTGAAGGTTCTCAACCAAATTCTTCCTAAGCAATGGGATCCTCTACAAGCGCAACTGTGATACGGTGGGAGAACTGACTTTGGTGTTTTGTGTTTGTGTTCGCAAATGTTGCGGTTTAGCAAGAGTCTCCACTGACTTTTCTTTTATCCAAAAGGAAAGGTGAAAAAGCACAGGAAAGACCTTTAGAGATGTTTTCTTGAGTTCGGGGGGTAGATTATGAAAAGGGAAGGTGTTAGCACCCTTTTCATCCATGGTTTTCCATGGGCTCTTAGTTACTCGCTAGATCACTTGCTTTATTTTGAAGACATGCTTTGTGTGGTTTTTGAAAGTATTTTGAAAAGGCGCCATCGTTTAGGCAAACTTTTGTAATGATTTCCGTTTGTAAGAATGCATACAAAAGTGTTGAGCTTTTGAAAATATTTCACGTTTGGAAAGTGTTTTGAAAGCGTTTTGAAAGTGTATGTGATTATTTTTGAAAATATCAAGGATGTTTGTTTTGAAATTGAGCAACCAACTAGGAGTAATCTACCTACTCAAAAGGTCTTAGGTGTGCTTTTCCTCCTCCTTTAGATGTTGCTATCTTACCATTGTTTTGGTGAGAAGCCCCATCGTTGGATGTGAAGGGACGGACATGGGTCATCGTATGACCATGATAGCAATGTTGTGAGATGACTTAGCATTTTTTACTTAGGGACTAATATTATTTAGAAAGGAAACTTTGATAGCGTCATTGAGGGACTATAATCTTGTATTTCGATTGTTTATGCTAAGACACCCCACATGCATAACATGACCATTTTTTAGGCAACAAGTGGAGTTAACCTTAAGGGTGCATGTGTGAATAGTGTGTTTGATTTGCATGCATTTAATCTTTGATTAGGGTGATCTATTTGTCAATTTCATGTCTTGCCATACACACCCTAATTACTAGCATTTGCATTCGAAAGCGATAAATTGCAGAAATGTAAAGTCCTACGCTATTACAATATTTTAGGGATGGGGGTACATATTTCAAATGGGGATTGCAAATTAAATCCTAAGTTACTATTACAACCACATTGAATGGATAAGAATGTACAAGAAATGTAAAATGTTTGCTTCGTTTTAAAAAAAAGAAATAACTTTTGTTTAAGAAAATATTTCTTTGTCTTTTTATGTTAAAAGAAAATATAATATGCGAATAAGAAATATTTTTGGTATTTTTTGGTTAATGATAAAATAAAGATGATGGCAAAAAAATAATAAAAGAGAAAGAAAACAGAATCAACGCAAATGCTGAAAATAGAAGAGGTCAAAAGTTCTGACTCTGACTTACTGCACAAACAGAAACGACATTAGTAGAAATATGGGAGTTCAGAAGTTCTGGATCTTCTGAGAATTCAGAAGTTTTCAGAAGTTCTAATGCAATTGTCAGAACTTTGCCTTTCTCCATGCTAGTCAGAACATCTGTAACTTAGTCATTTCTTAACAGAACAGAAGTTGCACACATGACAGTTATGACAAGTTTCAAGAAATATCAGAAACACAAATCAGAAGCAACATGAATTTGCTAATCCTAATTCGGAGTTCTAATTTCTTTATGAAACTCTGAACTGGAATTCCCTCTATTTAGGCAGGCAGATGCATGAAATCTCAGAATATGTACATCATCAGGATCAGAATATCTACATTATGTTAAATATGCAAGATCTTACAATGCCTAAATAATATGGTGAGAGTCAGCAGGAACTTACCTTGCAGCTAGGAAATACTCTGGGAGCTGGAATCTGGTTCTGACCACTTGTGGTGTTCTGAACAGCTACCTCACGTTTTCAGCAGGTTGGAAACTTTCAACTTGGGTTGTAAATGATTTAGAAAATTCTGGAACAACCAAGGGATAAGGTTCTGATCCTTTGAAGTGGATATTGGTGGAGAATATGTTAATGTTTGATTACATAATTTTGGATGGCTTTTGAATGTATATTAGGAACTGTATGGGTGGTTTTGGTCAGGAAACAACTTGAGAAAAATGGAGTTTTAATGCAAGAATCAAATGCTAAGGTTTTGTATTTTTGTGTTTGTAATCCTTTTGGCCTCTTGGAATTTTTGCAGGGGTTCAAGGTTTTTTCTTTCTCAAATTCCACAGCTCTTTCTCAAATTTTTCCTACCTCTTTTCAATGGCAAAAGGTGTTTTATTTATAGGCAAAGTTTTTATAGTTTTGAGGGGTCAAGTGGCACCAACATCATATGCTAGATGTTGACTTACTCTTGAAGTAAGCTTAAACAAGTGTGGTTCAATGCATCAATTAGGATGGTTAATAACGCCTAAGCTCTGATTTCTCAGCATGAATTAAGGAAAAGTAGAAGCAGCGCATGGGCCTAGCATACTTTTGCACAACAGTTTGTCTTCCCAAGACAATAGGGGTACACGTGGGGGAAATCCTTTGGATAACAACTCACAAGTGGTTGTGAGCATTAAATGATGATGAGATTTATCAAATTAGAAATCCTACCATGTGAAACTCTGCATCCTTGCTTAACTCTGGATTAGAAGTTCTGCTTCAGCATAGCATCTCATCTTCTGATCCTCTTATCTTCTGGCTCCAGCATGTTCTGAAGGAGCTTTCAGAATTTCTAGAAAGCTTGCAGCATGCTCCTTAACTTTCTTTGAATTACCCTGGCAAACTCTGATTGAAGCTTTTATGAAACTTGCCCAGAAGTTCTGACCAAAGTTTGCCTTGAGAGTTTCCAGAATTTACTGAGTGTTATGGTGATAATCTGGTCAGAAGTTCTGAAATTGTCATAATTCTTAAACACTTAGAAAAATTCCAAGTATTTAGAAATTTGACCTTTCCAAAGTAAAATTTGACTTTTGAATTTCTTGACGAAACAAACTTCATGTTCTAATATGTCTTGATGAAATATGATCTTTGAGATTTGATTTTGATCCAAAAGTCAAAGTTAGAATTCTCAGTGTGCAAATGACCATTTTTCTCTTGTGAATGACTTGCTTGGAAAAATTGATAATTCAAGGCCTGGAAACTTGATAGAAGCAAACCCGAGATCTAGGGTGATCCCTTGTGAAATGAGAGGGCAAAATTTGGGGTACAACAGCTGCCCCTGTTCAAACTTCTTGAACCTGAAGAGTTAGATTGGCAGATCCGCCATTCGTGACTTGAAGGTGAAAGATGATTTGAACACTAAATTGCCCATAAATTTGCACTCGAAGATGGATGGTGAATGGGCTTATAGATGCCATTTGGAGGAGTGTTGGTAAACGCTGGAAGAAGTATCAACACAAATCTCTTGTTGATTTATACTAAAACTTGATGTTTTACCTGTGAGAAAAGGGTTAGTAAAATGCAGATGTTTGCATGATGTTCACCAGATGTGGTATCATGCCAAATGTGTATGGTATGTACATGCTATGATGTATGAATGCGAAGTGTATATTTTGTCTGGGAAAATAAATCCCTGACTATTGCTGAGGAAATTCTGGGAGATTGAATCCCTGATTGCCTGTTGGAGATGAAGAATATGCATATCTTCAAATTTTGTTGAAAGGATGCTTTTGTTGGGGAAGATCGCTCCAATGTCAGCTGTTATCTGGTCGTATCCAGGCTTCACAACTGCTGAGGATGAAGTAGTCGACTGCTATCTGGTCGGGTCCAGGCTTCACAACCACTTACTGGAGGATGAGACAAATTAATTGTTATCTGGTCGGATCCCAGGCTTTACAGAAAATTCCTTGAAATTGAATAGTTATCTGGTCGGATCCAAGCTTCATAACAAATTGTTGGGGATACAGAAGTTAACTGTTATCTGGTCAGATCCAGGCTTCGCAGTAACTTACCGGAGGAAAAGACGAATTAACTGTTATCTGGTCGGATTCCAGGCTTCACAGAAAATTCCTTGAAGTTGAATAATTATCTGGTCGGATCCATGCTTCATGGTCCTTTGGGAAAGCCGCACTATTATCTGGTCGAGTCCAGGCTTCATAGTGTCTTTCTGGGGATCATAGTTAATTGTTATCTGATCGGGCTCCAGGTTTCACAATAAACTGTTTGAAAACTGTTATCTGGTCGGGTCCAGGCTTTGCAGATTCCTGAGGTCGATGCGGTCAATTTTTATCTGGTCGGGTCCAGGTTTCACAATAGACTGTTTGAAAACTGTTATCTGGTCGGGTCCAGGCTTTGCAGATTCCTGAGGTCGATGCGGTCAATTGTTATCTGGTCGAGTCCAGGTTTCACAATAGACTGTTTGAAAATTGTTATCTGGTCGGGTCCAGGATTTGCAGATTTGAGGTTTGATGCGGTCAATTGTTATCTGGTCAGGTCCAGGTTTCACAATAGACTGCTTGAAAACTGTTATCTGGTCGGGTCCAGGATTTGCATATTTCTGAGGTCTGATGCAGTCAATTGTTATCTGGTCGGGTCCAGGTTTCACAATAGACTGCTTAAAAACTGTTATCTGGTCAGGTCCAGGCTTTGCAGATTCCCGAGGTCGATGCGGTCAATCGTTATCTGGTCGGGTCCAGGTTTCATAATAGACTGCTTGAAAACTATTCTCTGGTCGTGTCTAGGCTTTTCATATTTATGATGTTTGATGTGGTCAATTATTATCTGGTCGGGTCCAGGTTTCACAATAGACTGCTTGAAAACTATTATCCGGTCGGGTTCAGGCTTTGCAGATTTCTGAGGTTTGATGCGGTCAATTGTTATCTGGTCGGGTCCAAGTTTCACAATAGACTTCTTAGGGATTTAGCTGTTATCTGGTCAGTTTCCAGGGTTCACAACGAATATCTGAGGATGATTGCTATCTGGTCAGGTCCAGGTTTCGCAATAAATCATTTGAGAAGATGGAAATGAAAACTGATATCTGGTCGGGTCCAGGTTTCTCAATAATTTGTTGGGGATATGGAGGAAACTCTACTGGGGAAAAGAGGTTAAACCTTATTCGGGTTTAGTTCAGGTTCTTCTATATGTTTGAAGAGCTAGGCTACTATCTGGTCGAGTCCAGGTTTCATAGAATCTTTAAGATCAACTGTTATCCGGTTGGGTCCAGGCTTCAGTAATAACTTGAAAATTATGCTAATATCTGGTCGGATCCAGGTTTCATAGCATCTTGGAGTTGATAAGGCTTTGCTGACGGCTTTACTGGGGATTAGGGGTTGTGACCCTGTGATTTGCAGTAATTTGAAAGGGAAGTTCAAACTGGTCAGTATAGACTCAGTCGGGTAAGGCAGACTCAGCTTGGGGAGGATACACCCAACTGGGGATGATAAACTCTTTTTGGAGATAATAGCCTTGGCTGGGGAAGATATGCTCAGCTGGGGATGATAGGCTCAGTTGGGCAATTCGTGGTGTCTTGATTGTCGTAATTTGAGCTCGGCTGGGGAAATAAATCTGTTGGGGAAATAAACCCTATTGACGAAGTGTATTTCCTTTAGGAAGAGCTTCATGAGGCTTCAATCTTGTAAAAATTGACTTAGCTGGGGAATAAACGCCCAAGAGGTTGAGACTTTGATTAGGGGTTTCCCTATGCAAAAAGACTTTGTGGGGAAAGGTTTATTGCTGCCGTCCTTGTGGGGATAATGATGATGAGATAACTTTGTGGGGCTATTTCATATACATTAAAGAGATGTTTACTGCTGCTGTGTGTTGATGCTCTGTTGTTGATGCTGCTGCTTAGTAGGACACATGTGCCAAATAGTTTTAATTATGTTCATATGCATATGTTCATTCAATTTTAGTCATTGGACAAATTTGCATTCAAAACAAAGACAAAATTTTTTGCACTTCAAAGGGTATTTGTATTGATATTTTGCCCATGAATAAGCGTTTTTTGTACATAGAGACAGAGATCCTAGTAAGAGGACATCATCAAAAAGGAAAACAAAATTGAGAATGAAAACAAATAGCCACGTGAAATGATCTCATTGCCTTCCAACTCTACTATTGCCCAAAATGTCTTCGAATGTCCCTTGTCGTTGATCGAAGTTGATTGGATTGATCTTAGACCATTTGAACTTGGACCTTGGTGATAGAATTGACTGTGGATTTTACGGGACATAGTCGTACGCTTTTAATCCTTTATTTTTGCCTGGACAGCCCTTTCGGGTTTTTCGGCCCACCAGGATACCCTTTTTTGCCCAAGTCGCCCTTTCTGGTTTTCAACTTGTCGGGTGTACAATCTTTTGCATATATCCCTGATTTTTGACCAAACCTTTTGGTTTGCTGGGATGCCCTTATTTTGCTTAGGTGTGTCAACCTAACGGGTCTCTTATGCGTAGTATTTTTTAACTATGTCTGCGTTTATGGGATGTGGGAAATCCTCGCCATCCATGGTGGTCAGCGTCATGGCACCTCCAGAGAAAACTATCTTGACAACAAATGGCCATTCATAGGTGGGAGTCCATTTGCCTCTGGGGTCTCCTTGTGGTAAAATGATGTGTTTTATCACCAAATCACCAACTTGATATACTCGAGGTTTGACCTTCTTGTTGAAAGCCTTGATCATCCGTGTTTGGAACGTATGACCGTGGCAAACAGCAGCTAACCGTTTTTTGTCGATTAAGTTCAGCTGATCCAATCTCATTTGAATCCACTCGTCCTCGCCTAGGCCTGCCTCAGTCATAATCCTCATGGAGGGAATTTGAACTTCCACTGGAAAAACAGCTTCCATGCCATAGACTAGAGAAAAGGGAGTTGCCCCAGTTGATGTTCTAGCTGAAGTACGATAGTCATGTAGAGAAAATGACAACATCTCATGCCAATATTTATAGGTTACTACCATTTTCTGCATAATTTTCTTGATATTTTTATTGGCCGCTTCGACTGCGTCGTTCATCTTTGGTATATACGGAGAAGAATTGTGATGCTTGATCCTAAACTGAGTGCATAACTCCCTGATCATAGAATTGTTGAGGTTATTCCCATTATCAATGATGATCCTTTCGGGGATACCATAACGGCAGATGAGGTTGTGTCTGATGAATCTGGCTACCACATTCTTGGTGACTGAGGCAGACGAGGCGGCTTCGACCCATTTGGTAAAATAGTCGATAGCGACCAGAATGAAGCGATGTCCGTTGGAAGCTGTAGGATTGATCTCTCCAATCATGTCAATACCCCATATTGCAAATTGCCACAAAGCGGTCATGACATTCAGAGGGATATGAGGCACATGGACCTTGTCAGTGTAGATTTGGCATTTGTGATAAGTTCTTGAATGTTGATGACAATCAGTCTCCATCGTTGACCAATAGTAACCAACCCTTAATATTTTCTTAGCCATCGTATGTCCATTCGAGTGAGTACTGAAAAGACCCTCGTGCATGTCTTCCATAATCTCCTCAGCCTCTTTCTTGTCCACACATCAGAGTAGAGTTGAATCATAGTTGTGCTTGTACAATATCCCTTTACTTAGGAAGAATTTGGCTGCAAATCTTCGCAAGAACTTTCTGTCATTGATAGATGCCCCTTCTGGATATTCTTGTGTTTCAAGGTATCTGATCACCTCATGGTACCATGGCTTTTCTGAGTTGGTGTCGAGCTCATAGCAATGTGCAGGTTCATCGAATATTTCAATTGTTATCATAGGGGCTTTGTTATCCCATCTGACCTTGAACATTGAAGACATGGTTGCCAAAGCGTCATCTAACTGGTTTTCTTCCCTAGGGAAGTGCTCAAAAGTGATTTCTTCAAAGTGAGGAATCAGGGATAGCACAATTTCCTTGTAAGGGATAAGATTAGGGTGTTTAGTGTCCCAATCTCCTTTTACTTGGCTGATCACTAGGGCGGAATCCCCAAACACATTCAAATGTTTGATCCTTAAGTCGATAGCAGCTATGCATGCTTCGTACTCGGCCATGTTGTTTATGCAATCGAAACATAGTCTAGAAGTGAAAGGAGTGTGGAAACCTTCAGGAGAGATGATCACAACACCAATTCCGTTACCTAAGGCGTTAGAAGCCCCATCGAATACCATAGTCCATCGGGATCCTTGTTCAGGTCCGTCATACGGTCCAAGTTTCGCATAGTCGGTTACCAGCATGATGTTCTCATAAGGGAAATCAAAGTTCATTGCCTGATAATCATCCACTGCTTGGTGGGCCAAATGATCCTCTAGTACACTTCCTTTGATGGATTTTTGAGTTGTGTATTGGATGTCGTACTCGGTCAAGATCATTTTCCATCTGGCTATCAGTCCGGAGAGGGCAGGTTTCTCGAAGATGTACTTGATTGGGTCCATTTTAGAAATCAACAGAGTGGTATGAGTCAACATATACTGTCTCAACCGACGAGCATCCCATGCCAGAGTGCAACAAGTTTTCTTGAGAAGTGAATATCTGGTTTCACAGTCGGTAAACTTTTTGCTCAGGTAATAAATAGCATGCTCTTTTCGGCCAGACTCGTCATGTTGGCCCAAAACACACCCCATAGAATTCTCTAGTATTGTCAAGTATATGATCAAGGGTCTTCCTTCAACTGGAGGCATGAGAATAGGAGGTTCTTGTGAGTATTCTTTGATTTTTTCAAAGGAAATCTGGCATTCATCGTTCCACCTGACTACCTGATCTTTCTTCAAGAGTTTGAAGAGTGGCACACAAGTAGCAGTTAAGTGTGATATGAAACGGGCAATGTAATTGAGACGACCCAAGAATCCTCTGACTTCTTTTTCAGAATGGGGGTTTGGCATTTCTTGGATGGCCTTTACCTTGGCAGGATCAACTTCAATGCCTTTACTACTGACAACAAAACCTAGAAGCTTTCCAGAGCGTACTCCAAATGTGCACTTGTTAGGGTTTAACCTCAGTTTGTATTTCTTCAGTCTCTCGAATAGTTTGTGCAGGTGATCGAGATGTTCTTCTTCGGTTTGTGATCTTGCAATCATATCATCCACTTATACCTCTATCTCATGATGAACCATGTCATGAAATAAAGCAACCATAGCCCTTTGATATGTTGCCCCTGCGTTCTTTAATCCGAACGGCATGACCTTGTAGCAGAAGGTGCCCCATTGTGTAACAAAAGTAGTCTTTTCTATATCTTCGGGAGCCATCCTTATTTGATTATAGCCTGAGAAGCAATCCATGAATGAGAAGACCTTATACTGAGCAGTATTATCGACTAAGACGTCAATGTGTGGTAGAGGAAAGTCATCCTTGGGGCTTGCCCTATTCAGATCCCTATAGTCTATGCACATGCGAACTTTCTCGTCTTTCTTTGGAACTGGCACTATATTGGCCACCCATTGAGGATAGGATGTCATAACTAGGAACCCTGCATCAAAGTGTTTCATTACTTTAGCTTTGATATTTTCAGACATATCAGGCCTCATGCGGCGAACTTTTTGTTTAACAAGAGGGAAGTCTTCTTTAGTTGGCAGGCGATGAACCACAATGTCGGTATCCAACCCAGGCATATCTTCATAAGACCAAGCAAATACTTCCACATAATTGCACAACATCTGAACCAATCTGTTCTTAACACTGCTTTCCAAATTAGCGCCGATCCTGATTTCCTTCCTATCTGACTCAGTACCCAAGTTGATAACCTCTACTAACTCTTCATGTGGTTGAATAGCTTTTTCCTCTTGTAATAGAAGTCTGGCTAGTTCTCCTGGTATATAACAATCTTCCTCGCCTTCGTCTTCAGCTTGACAGATAGGATATTCAAAGTCATAGTCGGCAATAGTAGAGTTATTGGCAATAGGATCCAGAGTGGATATAGACCTACAAGAGTGTGTGTGTGTGTGTGCGTGTAAGATACATGGCTATTTTGTATTTGAAAGAGAAGAAAGACAGTGAACACAAATATTTGAATGCAAAAGAGTCCAATGTGCTGAATGATCATATGATTAGATAAACATAAATAAAACCCTTGACAAATGGACCAAAGTGCCCCGGGCTAGGCACATGGCTTAAAAGTCACTATCAAAATATTACAGACAACAAGTTATTGAATTGATGGAAAAGTATTAACAAGTAGATTACTCCTCAATGAAGGAGATGGGTAAAAAGTCCTTTGTATGTCAATTTTTCAGCTCCGTTGTAGTAGGGTATACCCATTCCTCAAATGCAGCTTCTTCTTCAGAATCACCCACGGCGTTGACTTCGTGGCTTCCAATGCGAAGAGGTGGCTTTCAAGCACGAGCACGCCTCACTTCCTTCTGAGCTTTAATAGTGAAGCCCAAACCAAATTTGTCTGCTTTAAAAGGGATATCGAGGAGTTTCCCCCAAGTATCATAGTTTCCTTCTTCAATTGCTGCACGGGCATCCTTGACTGAAACCATTTTTGTCGTGGCCTTAACAACTTTAGACTCATTAGAAGAACACTTAGTAGCAGCAACCATAGGTGGCAAAACCTCAAAGGCTTGACATGGGGTTTCAATGAATTCTCCGTCCATCTCTACGTACTTGAAAGAATTAAGGTGGCTTACCATAAACTCTTCTTCCCCGTAGACGGTGACTATTTTTCCTTTGACTGGGTATTTGAGTTTCTGATGGAGGGTTGAGGTCACTTCCCCAGCCTTATGAATCCACGAGCGACCTAATAGACAAGAATAGGTCGGACGAATATCCATAATATAGAAGGTGGAGTTGAATGTTTGGGAACCAACTTTGATTGGAAGATCTACTCCCCCATAAATGGTCCTCTTTGATCCATCAAACGCCCTTACAATGATAGCACTTGGTTTCAAGATTAAATCTTCACATTCAAGACGGTCTAATGCCCCATTGGGTAATACATTTAGAGAAGAACCAGTTTCGACTAGCACATGTGCTAAGGTAGTCCATTTGCACTCGATTGACACATGTAATGCTTTATTGTGATCCTTCCTGAGGGGTGTTAAGTCAGCATCTGAAACCCTAAGCCATTATCAGTTGTCAGGCTAGCCAGACAATTCTCAAATTGGTCTGTTGTTGTCTCATGGGGGACATGGGCTTTTTTCAGGAACTTGATTAATGTTCGAGCATGGGCATTGGAGCAAAGTAGTAGTGACAACATTGAAATCTTAGAGGGGGTTTGCCTCAATTGTTCTACAATTTTGAAGTCGCTTCTCTTGATGATCTTCAAAATTTCTTCCATTTCATGGGTGGAGGGTTCTTCATCAGCTACATCTTTGGTAGGTACCTCAATCACATCAGGCTCAACAACCTTCCCCTTCCCTTTGGTATCGGTATTTGGCTTGGCAGCAGTAATGCAGATGAGCATTTTTGTAACTACTGAAGGTGAGATATCGGGTGAGAAGATTCTCCCAGTTCTAGTTACCTTGCTTGAGCTAGCTATGTTTCCGATATCGTCATCTCTTCCCTCTTCAATCCAGGTATCTTGTTTAATCCCATGATAGAACACTTCAACACTGTAATTCCATGGTACCGCTTTATTTGAAGAGTGGGGAATTGGTCTAGAATTGGTAATGATTAAGGGAGCAACAATGGGTTCATTTGAAATCCTAATAGGACCTTGGCAGGTGGAGTCTTCTCAAACACAATCTTGTGGCTGTCCATCAGGCGTTGTATGCCTTTCTTCAGTTCTTCACACCCATTATATTGTCTTGTACAACACAGACAGTCTTTTTCACAACCAGGGAAAATCCCAACTTTCAACAGATTGTTCTTGATTACATCCAGCGGAGTGGTTAATTTTTCAACAGAGGCAATGAAAATTGTATCTTCGATAGTATTAACACCTTTTTCATGCTTTGGCATTGGAGAGGTAATTACGTTTGGTGTTGGAGGAGGATCAAATTCAATAGTCTTGTTGTCAATTAAATCCTGGATCTTGTTCTTCAAGGCCCAACACTGATCAGTCTCATGCCCGGGGCTGTTTGAACACACTTTGCATTCAGATTATACTTTGGTGATGAGGTGCCAGGGTTGGAGGGAGGATCGCGCAATGTCACTAAATTATCCTTGAGAAAATGTTGAATGGCTTGAGATAGTGACATGCCTAACCTTGTAAATTGTCTTCTTGGAGCTTCAAAATGTTGATGATTTGCAGATGGTCTTGGAGTGGGATTTGGATTGGAGATTCGGACATCATTGACAGACGGATGATTATTCTTCTTGGTATGGGCCTTTTCCCCATGCACAACATTAACTTATTTCTTCGCAACAAAATGTTTCTTGACAGGATTGGGAGTGGAGGTAGATGCCACATAGATCTTCCCACTTTTGATACCACTTTCAACTCTTTCACCTGTTAAGATTAATTCGGTGAAACCAGAAGAAGAGCAGCCAACCAATAGATTAAAGAAAGGACCAGATAATGTGCCCATGGACATGTCAATGTGTTCCCTATCAGTCAAGGGAGGTTAGACCCTACTAGAAAGGTCTCTTCACTTCTGCGCATACTCTTTAAATCCCTCATTCTTCCCCATGGTCATATCTTGCAATTGAACCCTTGTCGGTGCCAAGTCGGTGTTGTACTGATATTGATGGTAGAAGGTAGTAGCTAGACCCTCCTAAGTATTGATGCGAGAGCCATCCAACTGATAAAACCATTCAAGTTGTGTTCCAGCCAGACTCTCTTGGAAAAAGTGAACCCATAGCTTTTTATCGGAAGTGTGCGGTTGTATCTTGCGTACATAAGACTTCAAATGGAGATTTGGACAAGAGACTCCATCGTATTTTGCAAAGGTTGGTATTTTGAATTTGTGGGGAATGACTACCCCATAGATTAAGCCCAAATCATCAAAATTTAAACCGGGGACGCTTGGATTTCAACAGCTTTCAACCTGTCTTCTAACTGATTGTATTTGATGTCTGCGGGTGGATACTGTTCGTTGAAATAATCATCATAAGATTCTTGATCATTAGCATATTCAGCTTGAGTACTCTTGACCTCGCTAAATTGGTTCTCATCCTCTTTAGATGAGTCTTCTCCTACTGGGATTTGATGGATTATCTCCTTGAACCTTCTACCCTTGTTGAGTAGAGCTTTCTTCTTTGGCTTCTTCTTAGCGGCCAACAAAGCCATCATATCTTGCTTCCCCTTGGCCAGGGCGAGTAAAGCTTCCTGAAACTGGGAATTCTAGGTTTGGAGTTCCGTCACAGTTTTCTCTAGATCCATCTTGCTGAAATAAACATCGGAGAGATAAGGAAACCTATTATGCGACAACCTATCATGTTATGATGCATGGAATATGTATATGCAAATGATTTCAAGGATTAATGAAATTTAAATTTGTCTAGACAAAAGAATGAACAAACACTAACTTTCATTTAGTCAAAACAAGAAAGATTACATTATGCCCCTTGGGCTTACAAAATAGCTTTCTATGATAAAAAGACCGAACACATCCTCTTTGGTGTGAGATAAGCGTTCACATTCTGCTCTTCTTGTAGCTGTTTCGTAAGCTCCAAGACCCTCTTCTCACTAGCATAGAATTGAGCTTCAAAAGTATCTCGTTCTTGTTTTAGCTGGATCCAACCCTTTTGTAAGTCTTCGAGAGAGGTAGGCATGTTGGGATGGAGGAGAGTGTAGGGAACATCTCCTTAGACCACATGCTCCATGATGACCGGTAAGATGGAGGGAAAAGGCATCACAAGTTTCTGAGCACGAGCTCGTACCCATTTAAGGTAAGGCTCAAGGGGAATGGAATTCTTGTGTCCTAACGTCTTACTATCCATTTTGTTTACCATCCTCCATGCTCGGATAAACCTCTGACGATAACCTTGATTGTCATTCTCGTAGTCAAACACCAGTCCTTGGATAAGAATCTCATGGGTACCATCCCTTCGAGCATAACCAAACTGTCTTAAGGCTAAACAAGGGTTGTAAGTGATACCTCCTCTAATGCCAAGCAAAGGGACATTAGGGAACTCTCTACAATGATCGATAATAGTAACATTCTCCAAAGAGAGGGAACGCCAATGAATATCTGAATGTCTGAGTGTCATTAACCTATGGGACCACCTTAATCCTTGCTCGTTCTTCAATAAAGATTAGGGAAGATGCGAAATAAACCATCTTGCCAAGAGAGGAGTACAACACATGAGGATACCTCTTTTCCTCGTGGTACGAGTGTGAAAGGAATGAAGGATGTCCCCTAGCAAAATAGGCACTGGGTTACGAGACATGAAGATTTTGACGGCGTTGATATCTATGAGTTGGTAAGGATTTGGAAACAAAACCATCCCATAGATGAGGAGAGCCACAATTTCCTCAAAGGCTTGTAAGTCTAAGGAATTCCAATAACTTTGGGCTTTTTCAAACAAGAACCTTGCTAGGAAGCCTTTGACACCACTCCTGGTTTCCCAATTAGTTGTGATATATGATGGTTGCAAGCATAGAGCTTGAGCAATCTCTTCTGTCTTTGGATCTCTTTATGTACCGTTGAAAGGTAGTTGATTGAGAATGGGAATCCTCAAGAGTTGGGAGAATTCATCCAAAGTAGGCACAAGTTGATAGTCAGGAAACGTGAAGCAATGGTGTAAAGGATCAAAGAACTGAAAAAACACCTTCATCATGTCCTCATCTGTGTTAGAGGTGACCAAGTTGAGTAGGAGACCATGTCTTTTGGTAAATGGAGAATTTTCAGGAATCCTTGATGCTAGTTCTTTGAGTTGAGGAGGGATCTTTATGATTTTTACTTGAATGGTTTTCCTGCGAAGAGAATCCATGTCCTACAAAACAGAACAAAGATAAATCCAAAAATCCTTGAAATGGTTAGTAAGTATAAGTATGATGTTTATGATGCTTATGATGTTATGTACAAGTATATATATACAAACAAAAAAAACAAGTCCTTAGGTTTAGGCTTGCATGGAGTCTCATAGGTAAGTACCCTCTTGAAGTTTAGTTGGCTCAAACCTGTCCTAGTAATAGTAACCAGGTTCTAAGGAGCTCAATATCACTAGTTTGTTTTCTCGGGCATTGTTTCAGCACAAGCCTCTTTAATGGCGACCGAAATATCCCAAAAAACAAACCTCAATGAGTGTAGTATCGAGTATCTACCAACATCGGACTGCACCAAAGTCGGTCATCTCACTACGTCCTAATGGCCAAGTTGGTCAAGTAAAGGTTCTAAAAGTCGGTTAGTGCTTCATGACATTACTCAGCGGCCCCGTATTCTCCTTGACTACTCAAGGGCTACCGGTACCCATGAATATGTCATACTAACGTAGCTATTACTTAGAACGTGTCGGTATACCCCGTACAGTTTCCACAACGTATTTCTACTTACCTATAAGGTATCCCAAATCCGGGTGGAGGATTCAAACCCAAACAAATAACCAAAAATGTAAAGCATACAAGTCAAACAAAGAAAGCAAATAAATGTGATCTAACCCTAAGGTAACCCCACTTTTAGAATAGACTCCCCAGCAGAGTCGCCAGTCCTGTGATACAGTGGGAGAACTGACTTGGGTGTTTTGTGTTTGTGTTTGCAAATGTTGTGGTTTAGCAAGAGTCACCACCGACTTTTCTTTTATCCAAAAGGAAAGGTGAAAAAGCACAGGAAAGACCTTTAGAGATGTTTTCTTAAGTTCGGGGGGTAGATTATGAAAAGGGAAGGTGTTAGCACCCTTTTCATCCATGGTTTTCCATGGGCTCTTAGTTACTCGCTAGATCACTTGCTTTATTTTGAAGACATGCTTTGTGTGGTTTTTGAAAGTATTTTGAAAAGGCTCCATCGTTTAAGAAACCTTTTGTAATGATTCTCGTTCGTAAGAATGCATACAAAAGTGTTGAGCTTTTGAAAATATTTCACGTTTGGAAAGTGTTTTGAAAGCGTTTTGAAAGTGTATGTGATTGTTTTTGAAAATAGAAAGGATGTTTGTTTTGAAATTGAGCAAGAAACTAGGAGCAATCTACCTACTCAAAATGTCTTAGGTGTGCTTTTCCTCTTCCTTTAGATGTTTCTATCTTACCATTGTTTTGGTGAGAAGCCCCATCGTTGGATGTGAAGGGACAGACATGGGTCATCGTATGACCATGGTAGCAATGTTGTGAGATGACTTAGCATTTTTTCCTTAGGGACTAAGATCATTTAGAAAGGAAACTTTGATAGCATCATCGAGGGACTATGATCTTGTATTTCGATTGTTTATGCTAAGACACCCCACATGCATAACATGACCATTTTTTAGGCAACAAGTGGAGTTAACCTTAAGGGTGCATGTGTGAATAGTGTGTTTGATTTGCATGCATTTAATCTTTGATTAGGGTGATCTATTTGTCAATTTCATGTCTTGCCATACACACCCTAATTACTAGCATTTGCATTCGAAAGCGATAAATTACAGAAATGTAAAGTCCTACGCTATTACAATATTTTAGGGATGGGGGTACATATTTCAAATGGGGATTGAAAATTAAATCCTAAGTTACTATTACAACCACATTGAATGGATAAGAATGTACAGGAAATGTAAAATGTTTGTTTCGTTTTAAAAAAAAAGAAATAAGTTTTGTTTAAGAAAATATTTCTTTGTCTTTTTATGTTAAAATAAAATATAATATGTGAATACGAAATATTTTTGGTATTTTTTGGTTAATGATAAAATAAAGATGATGGCAAAAAAATAATAAAAGAGAAAGAAAACAGAATCAACGCAAATGTTGAAAATAGAAGAGGTCAGAAGTTCTGACTCTGACTTACTGCACAAACAGAAACGACGTTAGTAGAAATATGGGAGTTCTGAAGTTCTGGATCTTCTGAGAATTCAGAAGTTTTCAGAAGTTCTAATGCAACTGTCAGAACTTTGCCTCTCTCCATGCTAGTCAGAACATCTACAACTTAGTCATTTCTTAACAGAACAGAAGTTGCACACATGACAATTATGACAAGTTTCAAGAAATATCAGAAACACAAATCAGAAGCAACATGGATTTGCTAATCCTAATTATGAGTCCTAATTTCTTTATGAAACTCTGAACTGGAATTCCCTCTATTTAGGCAGGCAGATGCATGAAATCTCAGAATATGTACATCATCATGATCAGAATATCTACATTGTGTTAAATATGCAAGATCTGACAATGCCTAAATAATATGATGAGAGTCATCAGGAACTTACCTTGCAGTTGGGAAATACTCTGGGAGCTGGAATCTGATTCTGACCACTTGTGGTGTTCTGAATAGCTTCCTCAAATTTTCAGCAGGTTGGAAACTTTCAACCTCGGTTGTAAATGATTTAGAAAATTCTGGAACAACCAAGGGATAAAGTTCTGATCCTTTGAAGTGGATATTGGTGGAGAATATGTTACTGTTTGATTACAGAATTTTGGATGGCTTTTGAATGTATATTAGGAACTGTATGGGTGGTTTTGGTCAGGAAACAACTTGAGAAAAAATGGAGTTTTAATGCAAGAATCAAATGCTAACGTTTTGTATTTTTGTGTTTGTAATCCTTTTGGCCTCTTGGAATTTTTGCAGGGGTTCAAGGTTTTTTCTTTCTCAAATTCCACAGCTCTTTCTCAAATTTTTCCGACCTCTTTTCAATGGCCAAAGGTGTTCTATTTATAGGCAAATGTTTTTTAGTTTGGAGGGGTCAAGTGGCACCAACATCATATGCTAGATGATGACTTATTCTTGAAGTAAGCTTAAACAAGTGTGGTTCAATGCATCAAGTAGGATGGTTAACAATGCCTAAGCTGGATTTGTCAGCATGAATTAAGGAAAAGTAGAAGCAGCGCATGGGCCTAGCATACTTTTGCACAACAATTTGTCTTCCTAAGATAGTAGGGGTACACGTGGGGGAAATCCTTTGGATAACAACTTACAAGTGGTTGTTAGCATTAAATGATGATGAGATTTATCAAATCAGAAATCCTGCCATGTGAAACTATGCATCCTTGCTTAACTCTGGATTAGAAGTTTTGCTTCAGCGTAGCATCTCATCTTCTGATCCTCTTATCTTCTGGCTCCAGCATGTTGTGAAGGAGCTTTCAAACTTTCTAGAAAGCTTGCAGCATGCTCCTTAACCTTCTTTGAATTACCCAGGCAAAATCTGACTGAAGCTTTTGTGAAACTTGCCCAGAAGTTCTGACCAAACTCTGCCTTGAGAGTGTCCAGAATTTGCTGAGTGTTATGGTGATAATCTGGTCAGAAGTTTTGAAATTGTCATAATTCTTAAACACTTATAAAAATTCCAAGTATTTAGAAATTTGACCTTTCCAAAGTAAAATTTGAATTTTGAATTTCTTGACGAAACAAACTTCATGTTCTAACATGTCTTGATGAAATATGATCTTTGAGATTTGATTTTGATCCAAAAGTCAAAGTTAGACTTCTCAGTGTGCAAATGACCATTTTGCCCTTGTGAATGTCTTGCTTGGAAAAATTGATAATTCAAGGCCTGGAAACTTGATAGAAGGAAACCTGGGATCCAGGGTGATCCCTTGTGAAATGAGAGGGCAAATTTTGGGGTACAACAGCAACCATGATTCTACCTTACTCCGTTGTATAGACAAGAAAGAAGCAGAAAAGATCATGGAAGACATGCATGAAGGTATCTTTAGAACTCACTTTAGTGGGCACACTATGTCTAAGAAGATTCTGAGGGCTGGTTACTATTGGTCGACTTTGGAAACTGATTGTCACCATCACTCGAGGACTTGCCATAAGTGTCAAATATATGCCGACAAGGTTTATGTGCCTCCAATTCCTTTGAATGTCATGATTTCTCCGTGGCTATTTACAATGTGGGGCATTGACATGATTGGAGAGATCAATCCCACTTCCTCTAATGGACATTGTTTCATCCTCATTGCCATAGACTATTTCACCAAGTGGGTCGAAGCCACTTCATTTGCCTCAGTCACTAAGAATGTTGTAGCCCGATTTATCAAGCATAACCTCATCGGCTGGTATGGCATCCCGAAAGGATCATTATCGATAATGGAATCAACCTCAACAATGCCACGATTATTGAACTATGTACATAGTTCAAAATCAAGCATCACAAATCTTCTCCTTACAGACCCAAGATGAATGGTGCAGTGAAAGCTGCCAATAAAAACATAAAGAAGATTGTGCAGAAGATGGTGGTGACCTACAAAGATTGGCATGAGATGCTACCATTTGCTCTTCATGGCTACCGTACTTCGACTCGAACATCAACTGGGGCAGCCCCTTTCTCTTTAGTCTATGGCATGGAAGTTGTCTTTCCTATTGAAGTGCAGATTCCTTCTCTGAGGATTATGAAAGAAGCAGACTTAGGCGAAGATGAATGGATTCAGACAAGATTGGATCAATTGAATTTGATTGATGAAAAGAGATTGGTTGCTGTTTGTCATGGTCAAATGTATCAAAAGCGTATGATCAAGGCATTCAACAAAAAGATCAAACCTCGAGTATACCAGGTTGGCGACTTGGTAATAAAGCGTATCATTTTACCACAAGGCGATCCCAGGGGAAAATGGACTCCCACTTATGAAGGGTCATTTGTTGTCAAGAAAATATTCTCTGGCGGAGCTATGATGTTAACCACTATGGACAGTGAAGACTTCCCGCATCCTATGAACACAGACATAGTAAAAAAATACTACACATAAAGAGTGACCCGATAGGTTGACACACCTAGGAAAAAATAAGGGCATCCCAGCGAACCAAAAGGTTCAGGAAAAATTTAGGGATATATACAAAAGATTGTACACCCGACAAGTCGAAAACCCGAAAGGGCGAATTGGGTAAAAAAGCGTATCCTGGTGGACTAAAATCCTGAAAGGGAGGTCCAGGAAAAATTTAAGGATTAAAGCGTACGACCGTGTCCCGTCGGATCACTAACAGTCAGCTTTATTACCAAGGCCAAAAGTTCAAATGGTACAAGATCAATTCAATCAACTTTTTCCGACAACAAGAGAGGATGTTCAAAGACATAGGGGCAATAGCAGAGTTGGAACCCAATGAAATCACTTCCACATGGCTATACATTTTTTTTCTCACTTTGTATTCTTTTTCATTTTTCAACGACTTCCTCTTACTAGGATTTCCGTCTCTCTGTACAAAAACGCATTCTTATGGGAAAATTATCAATACAAATATACTTTGAAGTACAAACTTTTTTTTTCCTGTTTTGATTTCAAAAACGTCCAATGACTAAAATTGAATGAACATATGCATTTGAACATTATTAACTTTTAATAAATATACGCACAAGAACAGTAATAAGCATTTACTCAAGGATTTAGGATATCCCCACAAAGTTACTTCAATAAAATATCCCCATTTAGTGAATTCATACATTCTCCACAAATCCCAATCAGCATATCTTCTGGAAATTCTCCTCCCTAGCCGAGCTTGGCCTTCCAAAACTGAAAGAGAAACATTGCATAACTCTTCTAGAAAAAAATTTGTTTCCTTAGTGAAGTCACCAGAGCCACCTCTATAAGGTTATCTCCACAAGATAGTCTTCACATATAAGGGTGCAATCCTCACAATCTCCCCGACAAATTATTTTTACAAACAAAAGAGCATAACCTCTTCCCGTTAAATCCACCCCACAGAGTCTCAATCAGTACAATTTGCGGAAGTTCTCTTCCCCAGCCGAGTTTGGATTCCAAAACGGGAGAAGGAACTTCGTAAAGTTCTTTCCCAAATGAATTCATTTCCCCAGTAAGGACGCTGGAATACTTTCCTCAACAAGGTTTTACTTCCCCAACGAACTACAAATTCCCCAGCTTAAGTCTATCCATCTATTACTACAAATCACTTACAAAACTCCTCTTCCTTAGTAGAGTTGATACTACCCCCAGAGAGGTGCTGCAAAGCCTGGAATTCGACCAAATAATAGTTAACTTCATCCCACCTAGACAATCAGAAGTTTAAACATCTCTTTTATCCCCAATCAGGGTATATGAGAATTAAATTCCCCAGTAAAGTAATGGTCAACTAAAGCTCCTAAATTCTACTCCTCAAGCAGAAGCCAACATTCCCTGCAGAGTTTCATCAAACAACAAACATGAATTCCCAGTGGAAGCATTCCAAACAAAGTTGAAGATACACAAAATTTTCATCTCCGACAATAGTCCAGGATTTAGCTTCCCAAAACTTCCCAGCAGTAGTCAGGGATTTATTTTCCCAAACAAAGATACATTTTAACAACATCATAGCATTTGCATACAAAAAGCGTATAGAATAATCTCATTTATTTTGAGAACATCATTAAGAAATGCATTTCATACATCATGGTATTGCATACAACTAACTCTTTACCTTTTCAGGAAAGATCAGTCAATAGATGAATATCAACAACAACTCCAGATTAATTCCTAAAACAAGATAGGGTAACTATCTACGTGAACAGATTGAAGATTAACTCCCAAAACAGGATGGGGAAACTATCTTTCTTTCTCTTTGGTCAGATAAAGACAAATTCCTGAAATAGAACGGGCCGACTATCTTTATCACCAATGGTATGAACTCCCGAAACAGGACAGGTTTACCAACAAATTGATTGTAGATCAATTCCCGAAACAGAACCGGGCAACTATCTATGTGAACAGATTGAATATTAACTCTCGAAACAAGATGGGGAAACTATCTTTCTTTCTCTTTGGTCAGATTAAAGATCAATTCTCGAAACAGGACGGGGCAACTATCTTTATCACCAATGGTATGAACTCTCGGAACAAGACGGGTTTACCAACAAACTGGTTATAGATCAATTCTCGAAATAGGACGAGGCAAATATCAACGTGAAAAAATTTAAGATTAACTCCCAAAATAGGACTGGGAAGCTATCTTTTTTTCTTTTTGGTCAGAATAAAGATCAATTCCCGAAACAGGACAGAGCGACTATCTACGTGAATAGATTGAAGACTAACTCCCGAAACAGGACGAGTTTACCAATAAACTGATTGTAGATCAATTTCCGAAACAGGATGGGGCGACTATCTACGTGAATAGATTGAAGACTAACTCCCGAAACAAGACGAGGAAGCTATATTTCTTTCTCTTTGGTCAGAATAAAGATCAATTCTCGAAACAGAACGGGGCGACTATCTTTATCACCAATGGTATGAACTCCCGAAACAGGACAGGTTTACCAACAAACTAATTGTAGATCAATTCCCGAAACAAGATAGGCTAACTATCTATGTGAACAGATTAAGGATTAACTCCCGAAATAGGACGAGGAAACTATCTTTCTTTCTCTTTGGTCGGATAAAGATAAATTCCCAAAATAGGACGGGACGACTATCTTTATTACCAATGGTATGAACTCCCGAAACAGGACAAGTTTACCAACAAACTAATTATAGATCAATTCCCGAAACAAGATAGGGTAACTATCTACGTGAACAGATTGAAGATTAACTCCCAAAACAGGACGGGGAAACTATCTTTCTTTCTCTTTGGCCGGATAAAGATAAATTCCTGAAATAGGACGGAACAACTATCTTTATCACCAATGGTATGAACTCCTGAAACAAGACGGGCTTACCAACAAACTGATTGTAGTCAATTCCCGAAACAGGACGGGGCGACTATCCACTTGAACAAATTGAAGATTAACTCCCGAAACAGGACGGGGAAACTATCTTTCTTTCTCTTTGGTCATATTAAAGATCAATTCCCGAAACAGGATGGGACAACTATATTTATCACCAATGGTATAAACTCCCGGAATAGGACGGGTTTACCAACAAACTGATTGTAGATTAATTCCCAAAATAGGATGGGGCGACTATCTACGTGAACAAATTTAAGATTAACTCCCAAAACAGGATGGGGAAGCTATCTTTCTTTCTCTTTGGTCAGAATAAAGATCAATTCCCGAAACAGGACGGGGCAACTATCTTTATCACCAATGGTATGAACTCCCGAAACAGGACGAGTTTACCAACAAACTAATTGTAGATAAATTCTCAAAACATGACAGGGTGACTATCTACGTGAACAGATTAAAGATTAACTCCCGAAACAGGATGGGGAAGCTATCTTTCTTTCTATTTGGTCAGATTAAAGATCAATTCCCGAAACAGGATGGGGCGACTATCTTTATCACCAATGGTATGAACTCCCGAAACAGGATGAGTTTACCAACAAAATGATTGTAGATCAATTCTCGAAACAGGATGGGGCGACTATCTATATGACAAGCAGCTGTTTAAACAACTTTCCCAGAGGTTCATTATGGAAAGCACTCTTCAGATACAGTCGAGCGTAGACTCATTCTGATACTTCTATCAACAATTACCTCTGGATGGCATCTATAAGCCTATCTCTGATAAACTCTCCATCATCTCTCAAAATGGCATCTTTAAGCCCATTCCTGATATAATCAACAAACAGTTCTACTTCATGCACAGACGAGTGCAAATTTCTGGGCACTTAAAATGTTCAATCATCTTCCACCTTCAAGTCACGAATGGCGGACAAGCCAATCTAACTCTTCGGATTTAAGAAGATTGAACAGGGGCAGCTGTTGTACCCCAAAATTTTCCCTCTCTTTTCTCAAGAATATTCCTCACAAATGATCTCCAATGCTCAAGGATTCTCAAGAATTGATCAGACAAAATCACCTCTGAAACATTGAGACCAAAATCTATTGGTTTGAAACAAAATTTCAAGGACTCAAACACCACATGTTGACCTAATTTCACGACTCAAGTCATTTCTCCAGATCAAAAGGTCGATAGTTGAACTTTTGATCAACTGACGAAAAGTCAACCGATACACAAAAAGTCAAACTTTGACTTTTTGGTCAACATTGAATTTCAAAAATAAAAAATCATCAAGATATTAAACAATATGAAGCTTGATCATCGAGAAAACAAGAAAGTCAAAAGTCAATGAAAAAAGTCAAACTTTTCATGACTTAGAAATTTTTCTAAGTGTTTTGTACATGATAAATTCATTACTTCATGGCACTTTTTCACCAAGATGCAAGATGATTCAAAGAAAACTTTCAACATGAAAGTTGTATATCTTGGTGAATTCTATAATTTTGTATTAAAGGGTTGATATCCAAAAAATGCTTAGATTTGAAGATATGAGTCCATGAAGTCATGACATTTCTATCTAACACTTAGAGAAATTTTTAACAGGTTTTAGTCAGTTTTTATCTCAACTTCTTGGCCAATTTTTATCAAGTTCCAATTTGATTTAGAAAAAGTGGAAAACATGAATGTTGTAGATGATGTTCCAAGCTTTCCAAAACCTCCAAGATCACGAATTTATCATGCTTGAGCTAGGAGATTCAAAGGCATGAAGTTGGGCATCCATTCTTGAATTGCAAGTCTTTTTGGTGAAGAACACATAATCCAATCTATATGCTATGCTGCATAATCTTGTGTCGAAGGCCTTCTACCTTGAAAATATCACCATAATTTAATGCTTACACCTACTCTTGAGTTATTACCCAAGTGTTTGAGTCATTGTCTAAAAGATCTTTCCATTTATGGCATAAAGGCACCATTGCTATTCTTGAAAAACAAGCTTTTTGGTACAAAATTTGTATTGAGCCCATACCTTGCTTACTTCTGATTATACTCCACCATAAATCATGGAAAGTTGCCCCTATATACCAGCAACTCTGGTACTTCATCTTGGGACCATGGAAGACTTGACATAACTCGATATTTGCATTCCAACCAAACCATAATTTGTCATCTTGCAAATCTGATTACTTCAACTTCCCAAACCTTTTCCCTATAAATAAAGAGGTCATTTTCAAGCTAAAGGGGCCAGATTCTTGTGTGTTGAAAAATCCTCAAAACCCCTTATACTCTAAAAAACCAGAATTGTCCACAAAACCTCCATTTCTGAGCTTTGAAACCCAAATCTTTGAATCTCTCATACCTTGCAAGTTTTGCCCAAACAAACCATCCAAATACTTCACATACATCATATAGAATTTTTTCAAACACAAGAACAATTTCTGTAATACCATTATCACCATCTTTCAAACTTAGAAATAGTACTTTACAACTTGACTTGGTTGGAGTGATTCAGCAACTTTCAGCACAAAGAAAGGATTGAAGCAACTTCAAGAAGATCCAAAGGAGCTCGATCAATCACCACTTTGCACTCAGAAACATCCGTACGTGTTCTAAAGTTTTCTCTTTAAGGGGTAAACTTTCTCAAACTATAACATCTTTATCCATACATCATTTGCTTTTGCTTTTAAAAAAATATTAAAAGATAGATCAAAGGAGAAAACTCAGCAAAAAGCTAGGCCAGGGGCTGACACGGGTGCCCGTGTCACACGAAACGACCTGTGCAAGCTCAGCTGGCTGAAAATTTAACAAAAAATGCAGGGTGGGTTCTGACACAGGTGCCCGTGTCACACGACACGGCCCGTGTCCAGTCCACTGGTTCAAACACGTGCAAAAAACAAAAGCACAGGGGCTGACACAGGTGCCTGTGTCACACGACACGGCCCGTGTCATTTCATCTGGGACAGAAAATGCGCAGGAGCATTGGGTAGGCTCTAACACGGGTGTTCGTGTCCACTAACACGACCCGTGTCAGCTTAGGCACTAAAAACCCTAGTTTTGAGACTTGTTTTGCTTCAATTTTGAATCATTATGGATACCTTGGACATTTTTGCATTATGACTTAACACCATAAAACATTTTTCTAAATGAAACATTTAAAATATTTTTCTAAACAATTAGTTTTCTTTTTTTAAAAAGTTAACCTAGACCTAGTATTTGCTTCAATTAAATGAACTACAAAATTTTTTACATCAAAAACCCTAAAAAAGAAGTCTTTTTCTCCATCTTTATATTTTCACGCATTTTACCATTTCGCATTACAATTTATGTAATTTTCAAAGACCCTCGATTACAAGATCGTAGTCCCTCGATGATCCTTCGATATTGCCTTCGGTAAACGATCTTAGACCCTTACAACAAATTGCTAAGGTATCCTACAATGTTGCCTTCTATGACTGTACGATGACCCGCGCTTGTCCCTCACATCCAATGATAGAACTTCTTACCAATCAATGGTAAAATAGCACTATCTAAAGGAGGAGGAAAAGAACAAATATTTCTTTTGAGTAGGTAGAACGCTTGTATTTGCTTGCTCACAAACTAAACCATTTCCACACTCACACTTTCAAAACATCTTTCTAAAAACAAACATCTCTTTGAACTATTTTCAAAACCAACACTTTGTATACATTATTATAGAGACGAGAATCATTACAAAGTTTGCCGAAACAAAGGTGTTTTCAAAATACTTTCAAACAAACACAAACACCATTACGAAGCATTTTCAAAGTGACCTAGTAACTAAGAGCCCATAGATAAACACGGATGAAAAGGGTGCTAACACCTTCCCTTTTCATAACCTACCTCAAGAACTCAAGAAAATTCTCAAAAGGTCTTTCTTGTTCTTTTCACCCTTTCCTTTATTGGATAAAAGAAAAGTCGATGGCGACTCTTGCTATCCGCAACAATTACAATAAAACATAAAACACCCAAGTCAGTTCTCCTACCGTATTACACCAACCTTGAGTAATATCATTTCTTATTTGAAAACCCCTTGAGCCTATTATCCCATTCTTTGTTTAAAACTCATTACAAGCCAAAAAATGAAAAATAAAAGTATCACCCAAATCAAAGGGTTGAAAGAGTCTTGTATGAAGTTATGTGAGGTTGAGAAATATAGTTGTGATGTTTCAAATGTTGGAAGAAAAAGAAAAAAAATATGGAAAAGAAAGAAAAATAGAAAAAAAGAAGGATGTCAATACATACTCCTTCTGAAAAAGAAAAAAAAGGAGGATAAAAGAAGAAAAGAGAAGAGAAATATTTATGATGTTGTTGTTTGAAATAATCAATTGAAGTATCTTATAGTTCAACTCCCTCAGTTTCCTTCAATTTTTTTAACTTTTGATTTTTAGCCTATTACCCCTTAGGATTTATCTCACTCTTACATTGGCCATGTCACAATCCGAATAAAAGTCTTTTTGATCTTTGTATGCATGTATTTCAATTATGGATGTTAGAATCTTTTTAAGCTTATGGTATTACTAACTTTTATATTGTGCTTTGAGTGTAAACAGTAACCTAAACACTTGAGAGTTGAGTGAATTTTATCTTATGAGGATCTTATTTCTTATGATGTACTCTTTGGTAAACTGTTCTCTTATATGCTTTCATTGTCACAAAAAGTGGATCACTAACACCATATTCTTGAAGCTTAGAATTATAATTCTTATTGCACTTTATATCCTGAGAACCTTTGGAATTGCATGTTCCATTTTGTTCTTGTTTTTCTATTTTAAATTTTAGATTTATAATTTTGCTCGGAGTGCAAAAGTTCAAGTGTGAGGGAATTTGATTAGTGAATTTTGATGTACATTCTTCTACTATCGTACTTAGGAAATTCTATAGTTTATTTTAGTATTTTTACTATTTTAGAGTGTTTTTATATTAAGTTTATTTTTGGCTTTAATTTATTTTCGTACTTTATTTTCAGCTTAAACGGTTAATCGATACCTCTCACTGTGCATACCATAATTTGAGCTACGAGAATCAGATTGACGTGTTATAATATTGTTAGAAAGATGAAAGAATAATATGCAACTTTCATGTTAAAGTCAGAAGCTTATTCAAAGTGTATAAGAGTCGAAAAATTTGTTTAAGTTCCAAAGTTAAGAAAATACATTGTTTTTGGGCTTGTTTTTGTAATTTTTGGGTCGGTTTCCATTAGGGCCTGAATTCTCTTGTAGTACTTAAGTGAAAACACAGTGCTACTGTAGTCATTCTGAATTTTTCATAATACAATATATCTTGTACGATTTTCACATGGAGAACTAATCCATAATGCGAATTCTGCTGCTTATGGGTTCCATCGCTTTGAGGTTATTTTAATTCCAATGTTATTTCAATTTTTATTCTATTCTTTCTATAAAATAGTTTGCTTAATTCGATTGCTTAATTTGATTGCTGCTCATAGGATAAAATTAATTAAATTCGATTGTTGCATGTTCCTAATTGTAATTGCGTGTTAACCTAACTTCTTTGTTAGCTTCGACTAATCTTTAAACTTTCATGCTTAATGTGGTAAACAGGAACATAATTCATATGATATTGATAGAACTTGTCTAATCGATTTCATAATCGAATAGGGTCAAATCCTCTTAGGGATTAGAGTTACAATAGCCAGTGATAAGTTGGAACCTGAATCAGTAGGATTAACCGTTTTAGCATATTTTATAATCACTTATTTTTAATCACTTATTCTGAATCGAAACCTAAAACCCCCTTACTTCAGTTGGTTAATTTTAACTAATAGTCCTTGAGATACGATACTCGAGTGTCGCTTCTGTAACTATAGTTATACGCTTGTATTTGACCCGTGTGCGACAATGGATCATACCTCCACATAAATCACATTTTAATGATTCTACCTGACTCACATTAGCTTGATTCAAGATACTTTCAACTAGATTTTTGTTCAATAATTCAATTTGAGCTAGTAAAGTAGTATGAGCATCTAAGGATAACATACTTTTTGGTGTACCTATAGTTTTGGCCTTGACTGCTCTTTTACTCTTCGAACAATATTCATTCAAGTACATCTTTTCAATCAGATATTTTACATGCACTCCAGTCATAGTCCTGATGTGCCTCCCACAAAAGCATCCAAAAACATATGTGTCTGACTTCTGAGCCCTTTAATAAAGTTATGAATTTTTTCCATGCTGCTCATATTGAAATTTATACACCTATGCAATAAAAATTTAAATCTTTCTCAAGAATCATAAAGAGATTCAGTCTCTTGCTATTTAAAATTAGTGATTTCCGCTCTTCTTTCAGCAAATTGCATAGTAGTGAACAGTCAGTCCAGAAATTTCTCTTCCAGCTCTTTCCACGTTCCAGTGGTTCCATTGGAAAGACATAGTAACCAATATTTGGCCCTTCCAATCAATGAGAAACTGAAGATCCTCAACTTGACCTGATTTTCGGTAACATGAGTTGGTCTGCACATTGAATTTGTTTCGTAGAAATTGGTATGTTTAAACTTCTGTTATTTTCTCTTGTATTCTTTTTTTGTTTGTTGTTGTGAACCTTATTTATCTTTTAATGTAAGTTTTTTGTTTCTTCTTATCTCTTATGTTTCTTTTATTTTATTTTATTGCTTATTTCCTTTTGTTTTGGCTAAACTGGTTGACTGTTAAACATTTCTACAAACTTGGTGGATTTGTCAAAGTGAGTAAATCACAAGAGAAATATAGAAACTGAAAGACTGTTATTTATTATGTAAGACAATACATGATTTTAATCTTAAGGATAATACAACATTATTTCAAAGTAAACTGGAACCATCAGATTTACTCATCAGTTCATCTATATAAGCCACCCAGTCTTCATCAACAACAACATCCGATGAATCATGCTTCTTCTTGAGATTTCTCATTGTTGTCTATAAGGTTCTGCCTTGTGTAGAGATCCCAATAGATGTTCCTCCTTTTTCAGCAACTAAGGATTTCTGAGCTCTTGCAGCTTCCTCGGCTTTCTGTTTTTCCTCCTTTGCCTCTTTCTTCATCAGCCGGCATACCTCTTTCTCAAAATATCTCTTCTCATCCTTGAATGGTTTTTGCTTGTACATCTTGTAGAAAAGTAAAGACCTGAAAGAGGAACACACTACTACTAAAAAGGCCTTTAATAACAGTTGGAAATGATATATAATCACACAGGTCCAAACAATGTTATGTAGCGTGTGGTTGTATATGTGTTACTTTCAATCACATTCTAGTGACTGTAGGAGTAAACTAGAAAGGGCACGCCTTACAAAAACAGTTGTGACAAATAACAGTTGTGATATTGTTTATGAAAAATCTCATTTGTATCATACCAAAATTAGAAATACATCATTTTTAAATTGATATCAAAACTTGAATCACATCAAACTATATGTAAGTAGGAATATCAAAGAAGGGAAAAATATATATGAAAATAAAAGTAGATATAATCATTCAACAACCCGAGGAATTAAAGAACTAGTAATTAACAAATTTGACATGCATGAAATATTTTTGCTTTTAGACTTTCAAGGATCAAGAAAGAGGAAGGATCAGAAGAAATAATATAAAATTGTAATTACTCTTTGAACCAAAACACAAAAAGAACTTCATCCAAAGAAACTAGAGAAGAATAAAAACCAAAATGAGTACTTCGACTGAAGCTTCCAACAATACTGAGAGAGCTTCCAACAATGCTGAAGATGTTCTTCCTCCTCAGAATTAAGAACTGTTAAGACCTAAGAGAGCTCTCAGGCAGAGGAAAGCAAGAAGAAGAAGAAGACAAAGGGTGAGAAGGTAAATGATTTTTTTTCTGATTTCGATGATGCTGAATCAAATTATACTTGGTCAAAATTTCCATGGGCTAGAGGATTTATATATGATTATTAAGGCCTTATGTAATGAAAGTTTATGTAATTAAGTTTTAATCTTTCTTCTTAACTCTAGGGCTTTATCACTCTCTTAAGGTTATCAACTTAAACTATCAGTTTAAACTATCAGCTACAAAATCTATCAACTAATATATACACATTTTTGAAAAGCTGAAATAACAAACAAATAACTACTTGTCAGAAATAGTTTGCGATAAACTTACTCATAAGAAGTCGTATGATAGTTGCATTCTTGTCAAGTTTACTGCATCTGGAGTTTCAACAATACAATCAAACCCTACTTCAACTATTACATTTTATAACAAAGTAAACATTAAACACAAAGGAGATAACAAAACATAACATCTTTAAATTTCTAAAAAATATATTTGATTTCAGTTTGTTCTTCAAATTCTTGTTTTTCTTCTTTGAATCTTCATACATAACCTTTGAATAGCCCATAACTTCCACAACTTCCAACTCTGACTTCATAACTGTGACTTCATTTCCACATTTTTCTCCCATGTCTTCATCCTATATGAACAAATTACATGTCTCATCACTCCTCCAAAATGGACATCTCCAAAAAAGAATTTCTCTATTTTGTCCCTTCTTGCATTGGTACGAAACCATACAACCATCACAACCACATAAATTTCCAGATCGAGATTTTACATAAGAAGAAGACATAGAAACACCTTTGGATGAGTTTTGTCTTTAAATGCAACATTGAAACTAAACTAAATAACAATAATGTCAAAAATATTTTACATACCGTAAAGGAGAACACTGTATTGATGTTGTTGTCTTCCTTCCCAATGATGACGGTGACATTGGTGTTAGGGTTGTTTCGTCTTGTTTCTTTTTTCAGTGAAAAAATGGATATTGAGTGTTTAATATATATACATTTATCATCACAGTCATTATTGGGAATCATAATGATATTTTTTTGCATAGTGAAATTTCATAAAGAAACACCAGTGTGTAACAGCGATTTTACAAAACAACTGTAGTGATATCCCTATTATTTTTATTTAAAAATATAAATAAATATGAAAAGACATGCATTAACGTAAAAAGAATAAACTATTTGAGGGCGATGAGGTTTGAACCCATGAAAGCTTGAAGGCATCACCACGATATTGTTATAAACCATTATTATACCCTTAAAATTTTTAATGAAAAAATAAAAAAAATGTTAGCGAATGAGTTTAGAAGTGTCACCACAGTGTTTGGAAGAACCGTGGTGACTTTGACTTTGTTGTATGTGCGTTTTATAGTAGTGATGTGATCTAGTTTGTAATTCTTCATCTAATTTTATAGATGAGTTTTGGGTAAAGATCAATCATCCTTGAAGACTACGCTCCTTGGATCTTGCCCCCTATGTTATGTTGTTAGAATCTCACTTTGACCATCTTGAAAATTGTGGTTTGCATGCTTATCCTTCAACATGTTGCTTAGTTTTCTTGTTGTTTTTTTGTGAACTAATTCTACTATTAATTCATTTTTATCTTCAGCATTATCTCTTTCTCTCACTATTTCTGTTTTAATTTTCGTTGATGACAAAAGGGGGAGAAAATAAGAGTATTTAAAGAGGATAAAAGCATTCTTGAATTTTTTTATTACCACATGAACCCAGTACAAGAACTTATTTTTATGTGCTTAAATCTGAAAATTATTTATTTGTGTTATCATGATAAGTAAAATAACTTGGATATGACTTAGGGAGAGCTTTCAAAACTCAAAATTTGGACTATTAGACTCTTGAGGAGCTTACAAACCTCAGACTCTAATTTTTTCAAGTTAGTTAAACTGACCCACTATTGTTCTTAAATACATTTGTTTGTCATCATCAAAAAGGGGGAGATTGTTGGAGTAAAATTGTTCATATCCCTTAGGTTTTGAAGATAACAAAGTACTTAAATAACAATTGGGTATAATAACATTTATTTAAGTGTACATGATTACTAGCTTAAAAATCAACTTGTTTGTAACCCTGATAAAGAACTTATGAAGAGTTGCTAAGGTCTTAGATTCTTAAGGAATAAAATCTGGTGACTCAGACTTGTTATCTTTGCCTCTAGGTGACAACTCAAATTCTGAAGACCTGAGATAAAGGTACTCAACTTCTGGTTCGTACTTTGTCTCTTAAACACTACCATATTGTCAAAGCCATATTTTGGAAAAAGTCAACTAGAGTTTCTGAAGTGAAAGGCTCAAGAAAAGTTGATATGACATCTTAAGTTAACTCCAACATTTTGGTAGATACCTAGTATAAATAAATACACCATGATTGATGCTTTTATACAAAGTATGATGATCTTATCATATCAACTTCCAACGTCTCTCTTGGAACTACTTATCAACTAAGTTCACGCGTGCCATTTTCCTCCAACGTCTCTTTTCTGCACCTATAAAAGGATAAAGATTTGAAGGAAGAACAACTAACCATCTAATGAGAAAATATACTAAACATATTGTTGAACTGAAGTTCGCTGCTACATGAAGTCTTGATATTTCTTATCCTTGTATATATTATAAATCTTAAGTGTTTTAAGAATCTTTATGTGTGTTGTATCTCTTATATACTTCTGATTTTATATCAAGTATAATTGTTTTCTATTCTCCTAAACTATTTGTTTAGGGTTTAGAGGAAGTCTCTTTCTAGGTTGATTAACAAAATGAAGTCTCTTTCTAGGTTGATTGAGAAAAGGAAGTCTCTTACTAGGTTGCTTGAGCAAAACTATCTTTCTAGTGTGGTTAGGCAGTTGGAGTCTCTTTCTAGTATGATTGAACAAGTAAAGTATCTTGCTAGTTTGCTTGAGCAAATTGTAATCTGTTTGATTATAATTAAAATCTCTTGTTGAAAAAATGGACTACTCTCAGTTGTAGAGGAACCACGATACATCTGTGTGTTCTTTTATCTTCTTGCTTCTGTATCTTTTGTGAGTGTAACTTCACCATTAGATGTTTTGTATGATGCCAAAACTAAGAAAACTTAGTATTTATGTATATTGGATGGTATCTCTATGTCATGTGGCACTCCCTTGCATTAGAGGTCTTAGAAATCATTTAAAATAAATTTAAAAGTGGTCCCAATCATGAAAAATCAGTTTCTGCATAAAAAACATGTTTATGTATCGACCAAAAATTTGTATGTGTCGACACATAAAATAAGAATTTCTGCAATTTCTTAAAATCTTCAGTATGTGTCGACACATATGATTTATGCACCAACACATGTGCTTCAATATTAAATCCTTCAGCATTTTTGCTTTAAAACAGAGGCAAATGTTCCAACACATACGATATATATGTTGACACATGTACTGCATTATTAAAGCCTGTAGCTACTATTTTATATGTGTCGACACATAACCTTTTCAGGTTGATACATACTGTTTTATAGGTCATTTTTTCATAATTTTCCATTCTGAAACTTCCCCCTTTTTCCTAAAAAGATCCCAACTATAAATATATCATTCATGCATTTGCTCTCAATCTTCAACCTCCAACTTGTGCATACACACTAACAAATCATAGTAATAATCTATTGTTGGGGTGCCATCTAGACGAGGTTTGGTAACATCCAATTATGTTCTTGTGTAGCCGAGAATATTGGGTTTAGATTTGTAGGGGTCTTTATCTGGAAAAACCACAGATGTGTCCTCCAAGATCATTGATTGATTTGGGAATTTAGTGCAAGACATTCAAAAGAGGATTGTGTCCAAGTTAAACCCTTTGGATATAAATAACATAAAGGATCCTTTGGAGATGAATAACTCAAAGGAAGTACTGAGAGAACGTCAAATTGAATTGAAGTCTTATGTTGCAATAGTTGCAATTGATGGTGCGCAAAAGCTTTGGAGATAAAGAATGCAAATGAGTAGCAAGATCCAGATAGTCAATTGGTGATCTATTGTATGCTTTATCTTGTTGAAGATTAAAATAAGAGAAGGGATTTAATAAACATCAAACGGTTATAGTTTGTAGGGTTTCTCTTGAACACTTCTCTTGTAATCATATTTTTTGCAAAGTAAGAAAGTATCCTAATTCCACATTGGAATTGAGCGCAGACGTACCCACATGCAAGGAAGAAAGTGGGGAACTGTTGTTGTACCCCAAAATTTTCCCTCTCATTTATCAAATATGTTCTCACAAAGATCTCTCTTGGTTCAAGACTGCACTAGGGTTGATCAACTCAAGACACCTCCTTAAGCACTGATGACCAAAATTAGGGTTTGAAATTGCACAAGGATAATTGAACTTTCAATGCCACATATTACTTTCATGGATCATTATGGTCCCACAAGATTACTCATATCAAGTTTCAAGCCTTGGATTACAATTTTACTCATTCAATAGAGCAGTTGACCTAAAAATCTGCTATATTGGGGAAAAGTCAACTATGGCCAATTTACAGTCAAAATTCATTATTTTTGATCCACATCAACATTATAAACTCATATGTATCATTTGATCAAGTTTGGACCACAATTCCTCAAGAAATTTGATCAAATCATTAAAAGGGCAAAATGGTCAAAATTAGGGTTTTGACTAAGAAGGGGCAATTTCTGATTTTTGACCTAGCAAATGATTAATTGGTTTGAAGCATGATCTCAAGAGTTCAATTGCATTATTTTTACCTAATAGCATGACCTAAAACATTGCTCAAGATCAACTAGATTGATAGTGAATTTCCAGTCAACTGATCAAAAAGTAAATTGTACACTGAAAAGTCAAACTTTGACTTTTTGGTCAAAATTCAATGTCAAAGATTACAATTCATCAAAATATGTCAAAATATGAAACTTATTCATAAAGAAATCAAAAATTCAAGATTTCATTTTGAAAAGTCAAAGTTTTCTAACATGAAAGAGGATTCATGTTTAAAACTTCATGTTTTTTCACAACTTTGAGCCAATTTTTCACCATGATGCAAGAGGATTCAGAAGAAACTTTGAACATGAAAGTTGTATATCTCCATGATATCTACAACATTTCTTTACACAAATTCTTCTAAAAGTGCTTGGATTTTAAGTTATTTATTCATAAATTCATGGTCTTGAAATTGGACACTTAGTGAACATTTTGCCCTAGTTTTGGTCAGGATTTTGACCTAACTTCATGGCACTTTTTCATATAGTTACAAGGGGAATTTTAAAAAGTGATTCAAAGATGGGCTGTAGAGAACATTTCAAGCTTTTGAGCTATTATCCACTTGATTCAAGCTTTACCCAAGCAAATTTTCCATTTATGGCACAAAGTAACCATTCCATTCTTGTAAAGAGGCTTTAATCACAAAGTCAATGCATAGAGCTTTGCACTTGTTCCTTCTGATCACAAGCAATGTAAAAGGAAAAATCAACATGTCTAGAGCCTCCCATAAACTCATGCCATGCTTCTACTTCATCTTGGAACCACATTGTCACTTTTCATCAAAATCAAGTAACATAGCCATAAGTCTATATCTTGCTTTTCCGACCTCCTCAACTCCTCTAATCTTTTTCATATAACCATACAAGTGTATTGCAACATAACACACGATTGAACAAGCTCCTAAACTCCCTGAAAACTCAGATTGCACAAAACCTCCATCTTTGTGTCATTTCTGATTTTGAACT
This sequence comes from Vicia faba, assembly GCA_948472305.1. Taxonomy (NCBI): domain Eukaryota; kingdom Viridiplantae; phylum Streptophyta; class Magnoliopsida; order Fabales; family Fabaceae; genus Vicia; species Vicia faba. The sequence goes on along the minus strand of OX451735.1, from coordinate 457,674,762 downwards.
TCAATCTTCAAAACCACTCGTGTATTTCTTGGCCTTTTTGTTTCAAAAGCTTCCTCATACCAAATACAAACCATCCATGTCCCTGTTTGCAAATTGTAACCTCATCTTCATCAACCTCCATAGCCAAAAACAGAGCCTTACAGTTGGACTTCTCCATGAAATTTCAGCCACCCTCAGCTCAAGCCAACCATTACATTAGCTTCCTAGAGGTCTAAGGAACCTAACCCGATCATCACCACTACCTGAAACAAGCTCAAATCCATTTCACGATTTCTAGTTTTGAGGTATTTTTCTTGAACTTCTATCTTCATATTTAGGCATTGTTAGGTTTTAATTTGTGAAGATAAAATGTAGATATCATTGCCACGAAGTTGTACATATCCATAGTTTGCATCTATATGGCATGAGCTTAGAAAATTTTAGAGTTGAAGTTTTATGAAATTTTTAGGTTTTGAATTAGGGCCAGAAAAATTCTCATTCATCTTTGACTGTTAGCTTAAGTTATTTATATGGTTGGATTCGTGGGAAGTAATGCCACAACTTTCATGTTTGAACTTTTCCTTTTTGTTGAGAGATGAAGAAGATACAGGTCCTTTGGCTGGAGGTTGAAGATGAAGTGTAATCAGGGCGCATTTTGTGTTATGTATTTATTGTTTCAGTTATGTTAACGGATGTATAGCCACCTTAGTGGTAAAGCGTGCGCCTGTTAACCCTTAGGTCCTGGATTCAAGTCCCAGCGTGACCTTTTTGCTATTTTTCACAAATTTCTGACTTTTTTTTTGTGTTTTTTGGCAGCACTTGGGCTCTTCATACGGGCCTAGTTTTTTTTCTCACAATACCTCTTGCTTTACTGATTAACCCCCCTGACTTTTTTTTTATATTTTTATTTTTATTTATTTTTTCTTCATTATTATTATTATTATTATTATTATTATTTATATTAATATTAATATTTTTATTATTATTATTATTATTATTATTATTATTATTATTATTATTATTTTCATAATATCATAAAAAATCCAAATTTATTTATATTTATTTTTTTATACTCATGTATTTTATTTTCCATAAAACAAAAGACTAAAAATATTTTCTTAAAGGCAAATCAGTTTCTTTTCTCCTTAAATAAATTCTTAGACTTAGGATAGATTAATATATTATTTTATTTTTTAGTTAAAATTAATTTAGAATTTAGGTTATTTTTATAATTAATCTTCATTTTATTTTCATTAATTGAAAACCTTTTCATAAAAAACCCTAAAAAATCCTTTTCAAGTTAATTTCTTTTCTTAATTAGTTTAGGTTAATTTTATTTAATTTTTATTAATCCTTTTTTAATTAGGTCAAGAGGAAAAACCCATTTCATAAAAACAACAAAAAATCATCTCTTTTTCCATTTATATTCTTGCATTTTATTTTCAATTTTGTACAATACTCAATATGGTTGTAATTGATAATTAGGTTTAATTTTCTTGTAATCCCCATTTGTAAATTTGTACACCCCCTCCCCTAATGATGTAATAGTGTAGTAATTTTACTTTTCGTAATTTATCGCTTTATATAAATGCTAGTAATTAGGGTTTGTATGGAAAGACTAAAACCAATCAAATAGCAAACCCCAATCAAAGACTAAACAAAGCATGAAAATTAATACACTTGCACACAAGCACCCCTAGGGTAAAATCCACTTGGTTGCCTTATAAAAATGACCATATTATGCATGTGAGGTATCTTAGCAAAAACAAACAAATATAAGATCATAGTCCCTCGATGACACTATCTATGTTGCCTTTTCAAAATGATCTTAGTCCCTAAGAAAAGATGCTAAGATACCTTGCAACATTGATAATCATGGTTATACGATGACACATGCCTGTCCCGTTTACATCCAAAGATAGGGTTACTTACCAAATCAATGGTAAGATAACAATGTCAAAGGAAAGAGGAAATAAGAATGAAAGACTTTGAGTAGGTAGATTATTCCTAGTTGCTTTCTCAATTTCAAAACAAAACATCCTTGCTATTTTTAAAACAAACACCAACACTTTCAAAAAAACATCTTTCAAACTTGAAAACATTTGCAAAAGATTAACACTTTGTATACATTCTTACGAACGAGAATCATTACAAAGTTTTCCTAAACGATGACGCCTTTTCAAAATACTTTCAAAAACATCACAAAACACATTTTCAAACAAAAGCAAGTGATCTAGCAAGTAACTAAGAGCCCATGGAAAACCGTGGATGAAAATGGTACTAATACCTTCTCTTTTCATAATCTACCCCCCGAACTCAAGAAACAATCTCAAAGGTATTTCCTGTGCTTTTTAACCTTTCCTTTTGGATAAAAGAAAAGTCGGTGGCGACTCTTGCTAACCGCAACATTTGCGATAAAACACAAAACACCCAAGTCAGTTCTCCCACCGCATCACAGAACTGGTGACTCTGCTGGGGAAAATTCTAAAAGTGGGGTTACCTTAGGGCTAGATCACATTTACTTTCTTTCTTTGTTTGACTTGTATGCTTTACATTTTGGTTCTTTATTTGGGTTTGAATCCTCTACCCGAATTTGGGATACCTTATAGATAAGTAGCAATATGTTGTGGAAATTGTGCGGGGTATACCGACACGGTCTAAGCAATAGCTATGTTAGTGCGACATATTTGTGGGTACCGGTAGCCTTTGAGTAGTCAAGGAGAATACGGGGCCGCTGAGTGATGTCATGAAGCACTAATGAACTTTTAGAACCTTTACTTGACCAACTTGGCCTTTAGGACGTAGTGAGATGACCGAATTTGGTGCAGTCCGAAGTTGGTAGATACTCGATACTACACTCATTAAGGTTTTGTTTTTTGGGATATTTCGGTCGCCATTAAAGAGGCTTATGCTGAAACAATGCCCAAGGAAACAAATTAGTGATATTGAGCTCCTTAGAACCCGGTTACTATTGCTAGGACAAGTTTGAGCCTACTAAACTTCAAGAGGGTACTTACCTATAAGACTCCATGCAAGCCTAAACCTAAGGACTTGTTTGCTTTGTTTGTATATATATATACTTGTACATAACATCATAAACATCATAATATCATACTCATACTCACTAACCGTTTCAAGGATTTTTGGGATTTATCTTTGTTCTGTTTTGTAGGACATGGATTCTATTCGCAGGAAAACCATTCAAGTCAATCTCGTAAGGATCCCTCCTCAACTCAAAGAGTTAGCATCAAGGATTCCTGAAAATTCTCCATTTACTGAAAGATGTGGTCTCCTACTAAACTTGGTCACCTCCAACACTGATGAAGACATGATGAAGGTGCTCTTTCAGTTCTTTGATCCTCTACACCATTGCTTCACTTTTCCTGATTATCAACTTATGCCAACTTTGGAGGAATTCTCCCAACTCTTGAGAATTCCTATTCTCAATCATCTACCTTTCAATGGTACAGAAAGAGATCCAAAGCCAGAAGAGGTTTCTCAAGCTCTACACTTGCAACCATCTGATATCACAACTAATTGGGAAACAAGGAGTGGAGTCAAAGGTTTCCTAGCAAAGTTCTTGTTTGAGAAAGCCCAAAAATATTGGAACTCTTTGGATTTGCAAGCCTTTGATAAAATTGTGGCTCTCCTCATATATGGAATGGTTTTGTTTCCAAATCCTGACCAACTCATAGATGTGAACGCCGTCAAAATCTCCATGTCTCGTAACCCGGTGCCTACTTTGCTAGGGGACATCCTACATTATTTTCACACTCGCACCATGAGGAAAAAAGGTATTCTTATGTGTTGTACTCATCTTTTGGCAAGATGGTTTATTTCGCATCTTCCCCAATCTATATTGAAGAATGAGCAAGGTGGTCACATAGGTTGATGACGCTCGGACATTCAGATATTCATTGGTGTTCCCTCTCTTTGGAGAATGTTACTATTGTCGAGCATTATGGAGAATTCCCTAATGTCCCTTTACTTGGCATTAGAGGAGGTATCACCTACAACCCTTGCTTAGCCTTAAGACAGTTTGGTTACGCCCGAAGGGATGGTCCACACGAGATGCTTATCCAAGGATTGGCATTTGACTACGAGAATGATGATCAAGGTCACCGTCAGAGATTTATCCGAGCCTGGAGGATGTTGAACAAGGTGGATAGCAAGATGTTAGGATACAAGAATTACATTCCCCTCGAGCCTTACCTCAAATGGGTGCGAGCTCGTGCTCAGAAACTTGTGATGCCTTATCCCTCTATCTTACCAGTCATCATGGAGCCTGTGGTGGAAAGAGATATTCCCTACACTATCCTCCATCCCGACATGCCTACCTCTCTTGAAGACTTACAAAAGTTTTGGATCCAGCTGAAGAAAGAACGAGATACTTTCGAGGCTCAATTCTATGATAGTGAACAGAGGGTCTTGGAGCTTACGAAGCATCTATAAGAAGATCAAAGTGTGAACACTTATCTCACGCCAAAGAGGATGCGTTCAGTCTTTTTATCTTAGAAAGCTATTTTGTAAGCCCGAGAGGCATGATGTAATCTTTCTTGTTTTGTCTAATGAAAATTAACGTTTGTTCATTCTTTTGCCTATACAAATTTAAATCTCATTAATCCTTGAAATCATTTGCATGTACGTATTCCATGCATCATAACATGACAGGTTTTCGCATAACAGGTATCCTTATCTTTTTGCTATTTATTTCAGCAAGATGGATCTATAGAAAATTGTGACGAATCTCCAAGCCCAGAATTCTCAGTTTCAGGAAGCACTATTCGCCCTAGCCAAGGGGAAGCAAGGTATGATGACTTTGCTGGCCGTTAAGAAGAAGCCAAAGAAGAAAGCTCTACTCAACATGGGTAGAAGGTTCAAGGAGACAATTAGTCAAATCCCAGTAGGAGGAGACTCATTTGAAATGGACGAGAACTAGGTCGGTGAGGTCAAGAGTACTCAGGCTGAATGTGCTAACGATCAAGAATCTGATGATGATTATTTCAATGAGCAGTATCCACCCGCTGATATAAAATAAAAGCAGTTAGAAGATAGATTGAAAGCTGTTGAATTCTAAGCCGTCCCCGGTTTAGATTTTGATGATTTGGGTTTGATCTCTGGGGTAGTCATTCCTCACAAATTCAAAATACCAATCTTTGCAAAGTACAATGGGGTTTCTTGTCCAAAGCTCCATTTGAAATCTTATGTGTGCAAGATACAGTCGCACACTGCTGATAAGAAGCTCTGGGTTCACTTTTTCCAAGAGAGTTTGGCTGGAAAACAACTTGAATGGTTTTATTAGTTAGATGGTTCTCGTATCAACACCTGGGAGGATTTAGCTACTGCCTTCTACCATCAGTATCAGTACAACGCCGACTTGGTGCCAACGAGGGTTCAGTTACAAGATATGACCATGGGGAAGAACGAAGGATTTAAGGAATATGCGCAAAAATGGAGAGACCTTGATAGTAGGGTATAACCTCCCTTGACTGATAGGGAGAACATTGACATGTTCATGGGCACTTTATCTGGTCCTTTCTTTAATCTGTTGGTTGGCTGCTCTTCTTCTGGTTTCACCGAATTAATCTTAACCAGTGAAAGAGTTGAAAGTGGCATCAAAAGTGGGTAGATCTCTGTGGCATCTACCTCCACTCCCAATCCTATCAAGAAACCTTTTGCTGCGAAGAAGGAAGTTAATGCTGCATATGGGGAAAGGGACCATACCAAGAATAATGATCACCCATTTGTCAATGTTGTCTGAATCTCCAATCCAACTCCTAATCCTAGACCATATGTAAATCATCAACATTTTGAAACTCCAAAAAGACAATTTACAAGGTTAGGCATGTCACTATCTCAAGCCCTTCAACATTTTCTCAAGGCTAATTTAGTGACATTGCGCAATCCTCCCGCCAACCCTGACACCTCGTCACCAAAGTATAATCCGAATGCTAAGTGTGCTTACCATTCCAACAGCCCCGGGCACGATACTGAACAGTGTTGGGCCTTGAAGAACAAAATCCAGGATTTGATTGACAACAAGACTATTGAGTTTGATCCTCCTCCGACGCCGAATGTAATTACCGCTCCAATGCCGAAGCATGACAAAGGTGTTAATGTTGTCGAAGATACAATTTTTGTTGCCTCTGTTGAAGAATTGACTACTCCGCTGAATGTAATCAAGAACAATCTGTTGAAAGCTGGGATCTTCCCTGGATGTTAAAAAGACTGTGTGTGTTGTACAAGACAACTCAATAGATGTGAAAGGCTGAAGAAAGGAATTCAACGCCTGATGGATAGCCACAAAATTCTATTTGAGAAAACCCCACTTTCCAAAAGTTTGATTGACAAATGTGAAGACCTCTCCATTATTACCATCTCAAACAAACCTCTTAGGATCACCTCCAAAGGTCCTATTAGGATTTCAAATGAACCCACTATTTCTCCATTAATAATTACCAATCCTGGACCGATTCCTTACTCTTCAAACAAAGCAGTACCATGTAATTACGGTGCTGAGGTGTTCTATCATGGGATTAAACAAGATGCCTGGATCGGAGAAGAAAAAGATGACGATGTTGGCAATATAGCTGGCTCAAGCAAAGTAACTAGAACTGGGAGAATATTTTCACCCAATATCTCACCTTCAGTAGTTACAAATACGCCCATCCGCATTACTGCTGCCAAGCCAAGCACCGATACTAGAGGGAAGGGGAAGGTTGTTGAGCCTGATGTGATTGAAGTACCCTCCAAGGACATAGCTGATGAAGAACCCTCCGCCCGTGAGATGGACAAAATCTTGAAGATCATAAAAAGAAGCGACTTCAAGATTATAGAATAGTTGGGGCAAACCCCTTCTAAGATTTCAATGTTGTCATTGCTGCTTTGCTCTGATGCCCATGCATGAACATTAATCAAGTTCCTGAAAAAGGCTCATGTCCCCCATGAGACAACAACATACCAATTTTAGAATCGCGTGGCTAGCCTGACACCTGATAATGGCTTGGGATTTTCAGATGCTAACTTAACACCTCTCGGGAAGAATCACAATAACGCTTTACATATGTCAATCGAGTGCAAAGGGACTACCTTAGCACATGTGCTAGTCGACACTGGTTCTTCTCTGGATGTATTACCCAAGGGAGTGTTAGACCGTCTTGACTGTGAAGGTTTAATCTTGAAGCCAGGCGATATCATTGTAAGGGCATTTGACAAATCAAAGAGGACTGTTCATGGAGAGGTAGATCTTCTAATCAAAGTGGGCACCCAAATATTCAACTCCACCTTCTATATTATGGATATTCGTCCGGCCTATTCTTGTCTGTTAGGTCACCCGTGGATCCATAAAGCTGGGGTAGTAACCTCAACCCTACACCAGAAACTCAAATATCCAGTCAAGGGCAGAATAGTCACCGTGTGTGGAGAAGAAGAGTTTATGGTGAGCCACCTTAACTCTTTCAAGTACGTAGAGATGGATGGGGAATTCATTTAAACCCTATGTCAAGCCTTTGAGGTTGTACTACCGATGATTACTGCTACTAAATGTTCTTCTAATGAGTCTAAAGTTGTTAAGGCCACGCCAAAGATGGTTTCATTCAAGGATGCTCGCGCGACAATTGAAGAAGGAAACTGTGATACATGGGGTAAACTCCTCGATATCCCATTTAAAGTGGAAAACTTTGGTTTGGGCTTCATCGTCAAAGCTCAGAAGGAAGTGAGGCATGCTCGTGCTGGAAAGCCACCTCTCCGTATTGGAAACCATGAAGTCAACGCCGTGGGTGATTCTGAAGAAGAAGCTGCATTTGAAGAGTGGGTGTATCCAACTACAACAGAGCTGAAGAATTGGCATACGAGGGCCTTTGTGCCCATCTCCTTCATTGAGGAGTAATCTACTTGTTTTTGCTTTACTTTCAATTCAAGAACATGTTGTCTAATATTTTAACAATGACTTTTCAGCCATTTTCCTGGTCCGGGGCACTTTGGTCCATTTGTTAAGGGTTTTATTTATATTCATCTAATCATATAATCATTCAGTACATTGGACTCTTTTGCATTCAAATATTTGTGTTCATTGTCTTTCCTTTCTTTCAAATACATTTTTCAAAAAAATAGCCATGTATCTTACATGCACACACACACACTCTTGCAGGTCCACATCCACTCTGGATCCTATTGCCAATGACTCTACCATTACCGACTATGACTTTGAATGTCCTATAAACCAAGCTGAAGACGAAGGCGAGGAAGATTGTGACATACCGGGAGAACTAGCTAGACTTCTATTACAAGAGGAAAAAGCTATTCAACCGCACAAAGAGTCAGTTGAAGTTATCAACCTGGGTACTGAGTCAGATAAAAAGGAAATCAGGATCGGCGCTAACTTGGAAAGCAGTGTCAAGAGCAATTTGGTTCAGATGTTGCATGATTATATGGAAGTATTTGCTTGGTCTTATGAAGATATTCCTGGGTTGGATACCAATATCGTAGTTCATCGTCTGCCGACAAGAGAGGACTGCCCTCCTGTTAAACAAAAGGTTCGTCGCATGAGGCCTGATATGTCTGAAAAGATCAAAGCGGAAGTGATGAAATAATTTGATGCAGGGTTCCTAGAGGTGACATCCTATCCTCAATGGGTTGCCAATGTGGTGCCAGTGCCAAAGAAATACGGAAAAGTTCGCATGTGCGTAGACTATAGGGATCTGAATAGGGCAAGTCCCAAGGATGACTTCCCTCTACCACACATTGACGTCTTAGTTGATAATACTGCTCAGCATAAAGTCTTCTCTTTCATGGATGGCTTCTTAGGCTATAATCAAATAAGGATGGCTCCCAAAGACATGGAGAAGACTACTTTCGTTACGCAATGGGGAACCTTCTACTACAAGGTTATGCCGTTCGGATTAAAGAATGCAGGGGAAACATATCAAAGGGCTATGGTAGCTTTATTTCATGACATGATTCATCATGAGATAGAGGTATATGTGGATGATATGATTGCCAGATCACAAACCGAAGAAGAACATCTCGATCACCTGTACAAATTATTCGAGAGGATGAAGAAGTACAAGCTGAGGTTAAACCCTAACAAGTGCACGTTTGGAGTACGATCTGGAAAGCTTATAGGTTTTGTCGTCAGCAAAAAAGCCATTGAAGTTGATCCTGCCAAGGTAAAGGCCATCCAAGAATTGCCAGTCCCTCATTCTGAAAAAGAAGTCAGAGGATTCTTGGGTCGTATCAATTACATTGCCCGTTTCATATCTCACTTGACTGCTACTTGTGAACCACTCTTCAAACTCTTGAAGAAAGATCAGGTAGTCAGATAGAACGATGAGTTCCAGATTGCCTTTGACAAAATCAAAGAATACCTACAAGAACCTCTTATTCGCATGCCTCCGGTTGAAGGAAGACCCTTGATCATGTACTTGACAGTACTAGAGAATTCTATGGGGTGTGTTTTGGGCCAACATGACGAGTCTGGCCGAAAAGAGCATGCTATTTATTACATGAGCAAAAAGTTTATCGACTGTGAAACCAGATATTCACTGCTCGAGAAAACTTGCTACACTCTAGCGTGGGCTGCTCTCCGGTTAAAACATTATATGTTGACTCATACCACTCTGTTGATTTCTAAGATGGACCCAATCAAGTACATCTTCGAGAAACCTGCCCTTTCCAGACGAATAGCCAGATGGCAAATGATCTTGACTGAGTACGACATTCAATACACGACTCAAAAAGCCATCAAAGGAAGTGTACTAGCAGATCATTTGGCCCATCAAGTTATGGATGATTATTAGACAATGAACTTTGACTTCCCTGATGAGAACATCATGCTGGTAACCGACTGTGCAAAATCTGGACCATATGACGGACCTGAACAAGGATCCCGATGGAATATGGTTTACGATGGGGCTTCCAACGCCTTAGGTAATAGAATTGGTGTTGTGATCATCTCTCCTGAAGGTTTCCATACTCCTTTCACTGCTAGACTATGCTTTGATTGCACAAACAATATGGCCGAGTAAGAAGCATGCATCTTAGGTCTGAAAGCTGCTATTGACTTAAGGATCAAGCATTTGAATATGTTTGGGGATTCTTCCCTAGTGATCAGCCAAGTAAAAGGAGATTGGAACACTAAACACCCTAATCTTATCCCTTACAAGGAACTTGTGCTATCCCTAATCCCTTATTTCGAAGAGGTCACTTTTGAGCACTTCCCTAGGGAAGAAAACCAGTTGACTGACGCTTTGGCAACCATGTCTTCAATGTTCAAGGTTAGATGGGACAACGAGGCCCCTATGATAACAATTGAAAGATTCCATGAACCTGCACATTGCTATGAGCTTGACACCGATGCGGAAAAGCCATAGTACCATGAGGTGATGAGATACCTTGAAGCACAAGAGTATCCAAAGGGGGCATCTATCAATGACATAAAGTTCTTGCAAAGATTTGCAGCCAAATTCTTCCTAAGTAATAGGATATTGTACAAGCGCAACCATGATTCAATTCTACGCTGATGTGTGGACAATAAGGAGGTAGAGGAGATCATGGAAGACATGCACGATGGTCTTTTCGGTACTCACTCAAGTGGACATATGATGGCTAAGAAAATCTTAAGAGCCGGTTATTATTGGTCAAAAATGGAGACCGATTGCCATCAACATTCAAGAACCTGTCACAAATGCCAAATCTACACTGACAAGGTCCATGTGCCTCTTATCCCTCTGAATGTCATGACCGCTCCGTGGCCATTTGCAATGTGGGGCATTGACATGATTGGAGAAATCAAGCCCACAGCTTCCAACGGACATCGCTTCATTCTTGTTGCTATCGACTATTTAACCAAATGGTTCGAAGCCGCCTCATTTGCCTCAGTAACCAAGAATGTGGTAGCCAGATTCATCAGACACAAGCTCATCTATTGTTATGGTATCCCCGAAAGGATCATCACCAATAATGGGACTAACCTCAAAAATGCAATGATCACTGAGCTTTACACTCAGTTTAAGACCAAGCATCATAATTCTTCTCCGTATAGACCGAAAATGAATGGCGCAGTCGAAGCAGCCAACAAAAATATCAAGAAGATTATGCAGAAAATGGTAGTAACCTATAAGGATTGGCATGATATGTTGCAGTTTGCTCTACATGGCTACCGTACTTCAGCGAGAACATCAACTGGGGAAACTCCCTTTTCTCTAGTCTATGTAATGGAAGCTGTTTTGCCAGTGGAAGTTCAGATTCTATCACTGAGAATTATGAATGAGGCAGGCCTAGGTGAACACGAGTGGATTCAAACGAGATTGGGTCAGCTGAACTTGATTGAGGAAAAATGATTAGCTGCTGTTTGCCATGGTCAGACGTACCAAAAACAGATGATCAAGGCTTTCAACAAAAAGGTCAAACCTCGAGTATATCAAGTTGGTGACTTGGTGATAAAACGCATCATTCTACCATAAGGAGACCCCAGAGGCAAATAGACTCCCACCTATGAAGGGCCATTTGTTGTCAAGAGAGTTTTCTCTGGTGGTGCCATGATGCTGACTACCATGGATGGTGAAGATTTCCCACATCCTATAAACGCGGACATAGTTAAAAAATAATACACATAAGAGACCCGCTAGGTTGACACGCCTAGGCAAAATAAGGGCATCCCGAAAAACCAAAAGGTTTGGGAAAAAATTAGGGATATATGCAAAAGATTGTACACCCGACAAGTTGAAAACCCGAAAGGGCGACTTGGGAAAAAAAGGGTATCCTGGTGGGATCAAAACCCGAAAGGGCGGTCCAGGCAAAAGTTAAGGATTAAAAGCGTATGACTATGTCCCCTGGAATCAACACAGTCAATTTTATCACCAAGGTCCAAGTTCAAATGGTTCAAGATCAATCCAATCAACTTTTATCAACGGCAAAGGACATTCGAAGACATTGGGGGCAATAGTAGAGTTGGAAGGCAATGAGATCATTTCACATGGATATTTTTTTTCATTCTCCATTTTGTTTTCCTTTCGAAAATTTCCTCTTACTAGGATCTCCGTCTCTCTGTACAAAAACTCCTATTCATGGGAAAAATATCAATACAAATATAGTTTGAAGTGAAAAATTTTTGTATTTGCTTTGAATACAAATTTGTCCAATGACTAAAATTGAATGAACATATGCATATGAACATAATTAAAACTATTTGGCACATGTGTCCTGCTAAGCAGCAACAAGCATCTCTTTAATGTATATGAAATATCCCCATAAATTTATCTCATTATCATTACCCCCACAAGGATGGCTGCAATAAACCTTTCCTCAACAGGTTTCCCCCCCCCCAACAATAATCGAGGAACCACAAAGCTCCCCAGCCAAGTTTAAATTTCCTCAACATACAACAATCAAGACACCACGAAGTTCCCCAACTGAGCCTGTCTTCCCCAGCTAAGTATATCTTCCCCAGCCTAGGCTATTATCTCCAAACGGAGTCTATTCTCCCCAATTGAGTGTATCCTCACCAAGCTGAGTCTATCCTACCCGACTGAGTCCACACTCTCCAGTTTGAATTTTCCTTTCAGATTATTGCAAATCATAAGGCCACGACCCCTGATCCCCAGTAAAGCCGTCATCAAATCCTTTACTATTTCCAAAAGATACTATGAAGCCTGGACCCGACCAGATATTAGCATAATCTCCAAGTTATTACTGAAGCATGGACCCGACCAAATAATAGTTTGAATTCTTCAATTACTAAAACCTGGACCCAACCAGATAACAGTTTGAGTATCTAAAACCTGGACCCGACCAGATAACAGTTGATCTCAATTTCAAGATACTATGAAACCTGGACCCGACCAAATAATAGTCTAACCCTTCAAAGATATAGAAGAACTTGGACTCGACCCGACCAAGGTTTAACTTCTTTTCCCTAGTAGAGTTTGCCTCTGCCCCAACAAATTACTGTGAAACCTGGATCCGACCAGATATCAGTTTGCAACTTCATCTTTTCAAGCAAGTTGTTATGAAGCCTGGATCCGACCAGATAGCAATCACCCTCAGAGATTCGTTGTGAAACCTGGAAACCGATCAAATAACAACTAAATCCCTCAAACAGTTTATTATGAAACCTGGAGCCCGACCAGATAACAATTAACTATGATTCCCAGAGAGACACTGTGAAGCCTGGACTCGACCAGATAATAATATAACTTTCCAAAAAACCATGAAACCTGGACCCGACCAGATAGTAGTTACCACTTCAAGTTACTGCGAAGCCCGGATCCGACCAAATAACAGTTAACTTCCGTATCCCCAACAAGTTGTTGTGAAGCCTGGATCCGACCAAATAATTATTCAATTTCAAGACAACTTTCTGCAAAGCGTGGAATCCGATCAGATAATAGTTAATTCGTCTCTTCCCCTGGTAAGTTGCTGTAAAGCCTGGATCCGACCAGGTAACAGTTGACTACTTCATCCTCAAAAAATTGTGAAGTCTGGACTCGACCAGATAATAGCTAACATTCAAGAGATATTCTCCAGCGAAAGCATCCTTTCGACAAAGTTTGAAGATATGCATATTCTTCATCCCCAACGGCAATCAGGGATTCAACCCCCCAGAATTTCCTCAGCAGAAGTCAGGGATTTATTTTCCCGGACAAAAATCATACATCTCGCATTCATACATCATATCATGCACATACCATATGCATTTAACATAATACCACATCTGGTGAACATCATGCAAGCATCCGCATTTTACTAACTCTTTTTCTCACAAGTAAAACGTCAAGTTTTAGTATAAATCAACAAGATATTTGTATTGATACTTCCTCCAGTGTTTACCAACATTCCTCCAAATGGAATCTATAAGCCCATTCACCATCCATCTTCGAGTGCAAATTTTTGGGCACTCTAGTGTTCAATCATCTTTCACCTTCAAGTCACGAATGGCGGATCCGCCAATCTAACTCTTCAGGTTTAAGAAGATTGAACAGGGGAAGCTGTTGTACCCCAAAATTTTCCCTCTCATTTATCAAATATGTTCTCACAAAGATCTCTCTTGGTTCAAGACTGCACTAGGGTTGATCAGCTCAACACACCTCCTTAAGCAATGATGACCAAAATTAGGGTTTGAGATTGCACAAGGATAATTGAACTTTCAATGCCCCATATGACTTTCATGGATCATTATGGACCCCCAATATTACTCATGTCAAGTTTCAAGCCTTGGATCACACTTTTACTCAGTCAATGGAGCAGTTGACCTAAAAATCAACTATGTTGGGGAAAAAGTCAACTATGGCCAATTTACAGTCAAACGTCAAAAATTTTGATCCACATCAACATTATAAACTCATATTTATCATTTGATCAAGTTTGGACCATAATTCCTCAAGAAATTGGATCAAATCATCAAAAGGGCAAAATGGTCAAAATTAAGGTTTTGACTGAGAAGGGGCAATTTCTGATTTTTGACCTAGAAAATGATCAATTGGTTTGAAGAATGATCTCAAGAGTTCAATTGCATCATTTTTATCTAATGGCATGACCTAAAACATTACTCAAGATCAATTGGATTGATAGTGAATTTCAAGTCAAATGATCAAAAAGTCAATTGTACACTGAAAAGTCAAACTTTGACTTTTTGGTCAAAATTCAATGTCAAAGATCACAATTCATCAAACATGTCAAAATATGAAACTTATTCATCAATAAATCAAAAAGTCAAGATTTTATTTTGAAAAGTCAAAGTTTTCTAACTTAGAAATTTTTGTGTGTTTAAAACTTCAAGTTTTTTCACAACTTTGAGCCAATTTTTCACCATGATGCAAGAGGATTCGGAAGAAACTTTCAACACGAAAGTTGTAGATCTCCATGATATCTACAACATTTCTTTACACAACTTCTTCTAAAAATTATTGGATTTCAAGTTATTTATTCATAAATCATGGTCTTGAAATTGGACACTTAGTGAAAATTTTGCCCTAGTTTTGGTCAGGATTTTAACCTAACTTCATGGCACTTTTTCATATAGTTCTAAGGGTAATTTTCAAAAGTGATTCAAAGAGGGGTTGTAGAGAACATTTCAAGCTTTCCAAAATGTCCAATAACTCCTTAATATCATTCTTGAGCAGGGTGAATCGAATAGATGAAGTTAGGGTTTTCACACTTGAAATACAAGTCATTTTGTGATGAGCAAGAATTCAATTTCAAACCTATGCTGCACAATATTGCTTTGCAGGCCTCTAAACCTCAAGATCTCTCCATAATCAGAAGATTACACTTGCTTTTGATCTATTATCCACTTGATTCAAGCTTTACCCAAGCAAATTTCCCATTTATGGCACAAAGTAACCATTCCATTCTTGTAAAGAGGCTTTAATCACAAAGTCAATGCATAGAGCTTTGCACTTGTTCCTTCTGATCGCAAGCAATGTTAAAGGCAAAAGCAACATGTCTAGAGCCTCCCATAAACTCATGCCATTCTTGTACTTCATCTTGGAACCACATTGTCACTTTTCTTCAAAATCAAGTAACATAGCCATAAGTCTATATCTTGCTTTTCCGACCTCCTCAACTCCTCTAATCTTTTTCATATAACCATACAAGTGTATTGCAAAATAACACACGATTGAATAAGCTCTCAAACTCCCTGAAAACTCAGATTGCACAAAATCTCCATCTTTGTGTCATTTCTGATTTTGAGCTTCAATCTTCAAAACCACTCGTGCATTTCTTAGGTTTTTTGTTTCAAAAGCTTCCTCATACAAAATACAAACCATCCATGTCCCTGTTTGCAAACTGTAACCTCATCTTCATCAACTTCCATATCCAAAAACAGAGCCTTGCAGTTGCACTTCTCCAAGCTATTTCAGCCACCCTCAGCTCAAGTCAGCCATTGCATTAGCTTCTTAGAGGTCCAAGGAAGCTAACCTGATCATCACCACTGGCTGAAACAAGCTCAAATTCATTTCACGATTTCCAGTTTTGAGGTATTTTTCTTGAACTTCTATCTTCATATTTAGGCATTGTCAGGTTTTGATTTGTGAAGATAAAATGTAGATATCATTGCCACGAAACTGTATATATCCATAGTTTGCATTTATATGGCCTGAGCTTAGAGAATTTTAGAGTTGAAGTTTTCTGAAATTTTTAGGTTTTGAATTTGGGCCAAAAAAATTCTCATTCATCTTTGACTGTTAGCTTAATTTATTTAAATGGTTGGACTCGTGGGAAGAAATGCCACAACTTTCATGTTTGAACTTTTCATTTTTGTTGAGAGATGAAGAAGATACAAGTCATTTGGCTGGAGGTTGAAGATGAAGTGTAATCAGGGCGCATTTTGTGTTATGTATTTATTGTTTCAGTTATGTTAACGGATGTATAGCCACCCCAGTGGTAAAGCGCGCCTGTTCACACTCAGTTCCTGGGTTCAAGCCCCAGCGTGACCTTTTTGCTATTTTCCACAAATTTCTGACTTTTTTGTGTTTTTTTAGCAGCACTTGGACTCTTCATGTGGGCCTAGTTTTTTTCTCTCACAATACCTCTTGCTTTACTGATTAACCGCCCTGAATTTTTCTTTATATTTTTGTTTTTATTTATTTTTTCTTCAATATTATTATTATTATTATAATTATTATTATTATTATTATTATTAATATTTTTATTATTATTATTATTATTATTATTATTATTATTATTATTATTATTAATATTTTTATTATTATTATTATTATTATTATTATTATTATTATTATTATTATTATTATTATTATTATTATTATTTTCATAAAGTCATAAAAAATCCAAATTTTTATTTATTTATTTTTTATACTCATGTATTTTATTTTCCATAAAACAAAAGACTAAAAATATTTTCTTAAAGACAAATTAGTTTCTTTTCTCCTTAAATAAATTCTTTGACATAGGATAGATTAACATATTATTTTATTTTTTAATTAAAATTAATTTAGAATTTAGGTTATTTTTAATCTTCATTTTATTTTCATTAATTTAAAACCTTTTCATAAAAAACCCTAAAAAATCTTTTTCAAGTTAATTTATTTTCTTAATTAGTTTAGGTTAATTTTATTTAATTTTTATTAATCCTTTTTTAATTAGGTCAAAACAAAAAACCCCTTTCATAAAAACAACAAAAATTCATCTCTTTTTTCATTTATATTCTTGCATTTTATTTTCAATTTTGTACAATATTCAATATGGTTGTAATAGATAATTAGGTTTAATTTTCTTGCAATCCCCATTTGTAAATTTGTACACCCCCCTCCCCTAATGATGTAATAGTTTAGTAATTTTACTTTTTGCAATTTACCGCTTTATATAAATGCTAGTAATTAGGATTTGTATGGAAAGACTAAAACCAATCAAATAGCAAATCCTAATCAAAGACTAAACAAAGCATGAAAATCAATACACTTGCACACAAGCACCCCTAGGGTAAAATCCATTTGGTTGTATTATAAAAATAGCCATATTATACATATGAGGTATTTTAGCAAAAACAAACAAATACAAGATCATAGTCCCTCGATGACGATATCTATGTTGCCTTTTCAAAATGATCTTAATCCCTAAGAAAAGATGTTAAGATACCTTGCAACATTGCTAATCATGGTTATACGATGACCCATGCCCGTCCCGTTTACATCCAAAGATAGGGTTACTTACCAAATCAATGGTAAGATGACAATGTCAAAGGAAAGAGGAAATAAGCATGAAAGACCTTTGAGTAGGTAGATTGTTCCTAGTTGCTTGCTCAATTTCAAAACAAAACATCCTTTCTATTTTCAAAATAAACACCAACACTTTCAAAAAAACATCTTTCAAACTTGAAAACATTTACAAAAGATCAACACTTTGTATACATTATGAAGAACGAGAATCATTACAAAGTTTCCCTAAACGATGGCGCCTTTTCAAAATACTTTCAAAAATCACACAAAGCATATTTTCAAACAAAAGCAAGTGATCTAGCAAGTAACTAAGAGCCCATGGAAAACCATGGATGAAAAGGGTGCTAATACCTTCCTTTTCATAATCTATCCCCCGAACCCAAGAAACAATCTCAAAGGTCTTTCCTGTGCTTTTTCACCTTTCCTTTTGGATAAAAGAAAAGTCAGTGGCGACTCTTGCTAACCGCAATATTTACGATAAAACACAAAACACCCAAGTCAGTTCTCCCACCGCATCACAACTATGTAGACAAATCTTTGTGTCGCTCTCTATTATCTCTTTACTCGCTTTTGTTTTTCATTACGTAATTTATCGAATAACATTGTTTAATCCATTGACTCATAAGGATTTTTTTTGCAATTTTTTGTTTAAAGTGGTGCATATATTAACTTATAATCACTTTGATTATAAGTGGTTTTCATATCAATAAAACTCAAAGAAAAATTCTGAAAATTCGAACGCACACCAAGTGTTTGACAAATTGAAATGTTCTATCTCTTACTCTCATTTACTATATATATATATATATATATATATATATATATATATATATATATATATATATATATATATATATATATATATATATATATATATATATATATATATATATATATATATATATATATATATATATATATATATATATATATATATATATATATATATATATATATATATATATATATATATATATATATATATATATATATATATATATATATATATATATATATATATATATATATATATATATATATATATGCAATTTTCTTAATGTGTTGTTTGATCAATCGATTCGTATAGAATTTGTCTTTGATTGTTAAAGTTTAAATTTATTTTTTTATTAGCTTATAACCACTTTGATTGTAAGTGTTTTTTCATATCAACAAAGCTCAAAGAAAATTCTGAAAAATTGATTGCACGCGACATGTTCGATAAAGTGTCAAGTTATGTTTTTAATATGATTTCATTAGAAATAGGAAATGTTTGTGTTTGATATTAAACTATTAATTTAGATATTATTATTTTGATTGATTTTATCATTATATTAATTCTATATGGCTTGTGCACATCCAAGTTTTCAATAACTAGGTTCGTTTAGACTACTTTATTAATCTAGGCCAAAACTTCCCGCTCAACATTGTTTTTCAAATAAGTTTTTAAGTAACCATTTTAAAAGGAGGTTTTTTTATTTGGGGATATATTTAGCCCCTCTAGATAAGTAGTCATAGTCTAACAAGTGTTATCAGAACTCCGGTTGATTCCACGCTTCAAAACTCTTATTTGAAAATGACGTATAAACCTAAAGGGGATTACAAAATAACCCTAGGTTTTTTATGGAAGAAAACTATAGTTATTGGAAATCTTGTATGCACATTCATGTTAATTAATATGACAAGTATATGTGTAATGATATTACTCAAAACAATGTTAATAGCGTTGTCACATCTAAGCCGGAAATACTTTGGAATAATGATGATAAAAAAATTACATTAAATCTCATTAATCATTGGAATTCACTTGGTAATCTTATTTCTAATATAATTTCTACTAACAAAGTTGTGAGGTGTCTTATAGGAATTGGTTACCGAAGGTCACCATGATCAAGGAAGCTAATGATCTTACAATACTTGATCTCATTACATTAGTTGGTAAGCTTGAAGAACATGAACAAGAACTTCTTGCTTAGACGAACATGAAAGGAAACTTGAGAAAAAAAGAAGAAAAACGAGAAAGACACGAATAAGGAGGAAATAACAAAGTCTACAGCTCTTAGGGCGTCAAGTTCAAGGTCCTAAAAAAATTGGGTACCTAGCTTGTGTTGTTATTTTTGTAGGAACATTGTCTTGACTCTATGAAGAGAATATGATTCCTCATTTATGGTGGCTTAAGGCATATGAACATACAAGAAGGTGGATTATGTGATCTAGAAAGAAACAACGAGTTTTGTTTAACTAGTAAAATAGGCGTAAGTTACTATTGATGTTGTGTCCGAGAATAATCGTAAAAGGTATTTCATTTCATGATGTAGGTGAATCTTTAAGAGACATACTCAATAACGCCGAAGAAGGAACTAATCAACCCGAATTGGTGAAACATGAGGAAGAGAAAGATAACTAACATAAAAAGGATAAAGATGAGAGTTCAATCAAAATAAATGATCATCAAATTAATGACCTTCTTGGATTCATCACAAGTTATACTTTTAGGTACTTTGTCAAAGTGAAAAGTGGTAAGATCTTGTTGTTCTAAAATCTTTGTGCATACTTTACATGTGGTTCAACTTTATTTCGATAGTTCCTTATGAAATGAAAGTGCATCCTCTGTCGTATTGTACGTGAGGTAGTATCGATTTAACTTTCACTTTGTTAGTAAGTTCTCTCTTTTACTTTTACTTGTTTATTTTTCTAAGTATATGAAATACTTGGTGTATGATATATATGATATAGTGTCAAATGTGTTATGCTTGATATTTAATGAATCTAAACATGCTTATGTACACATAAGTGTTTATAAAATAAAATACATGTAAGGAGTGTTTGAAATGAGTCCTATAAGGAGTTGAATCACTTTCTCGGACTCCAAATAAAGTAACTCAAGGAAGGAACACATGCGTGGGGAATCATATTTATGATCATGTTTAAAAAGGGGATGTTGTGTTTGAGCATTTTGATAGTGAAAATCAACTTGATGATGTTTTCACAAAACGTTTGCAACCAAACTGTTTTTCAACAAACATGAGGAATTGGGGATTATTAATGTCTCTAATATTGATTTCTTTATTATGATGCTTTCAGTTTTATACTTTTGCTCTAACACTTTGTTTGAAGTATTTTATATCATGTGAGTGCAACTTCCATTCCATCAAGAGTGAGATAACATTGTTCCAAATTTCTCTTTGAAAGTAAGATTTCTCTTAGTACATGTTTTAGTTAATGAAAAATGCTTGCTTTGCTCTCAAATGATGAAAACCATGAATTTTCATTTCCAAAAAATTCGATTTATAACCATTATGTGTTCTCAATATATATTCTTATAATGATTTCATGTATTAATTCTTTCACATTTGTATAAGTTTGTTCTAGTATGTACAAGCATGTGTTTCTATTATTATTTCTTGCATTCGTGCATGAGTTGAATGTAAGCATGTTAATTATATGTATAGTTCTTGTTGTAGTTGAGTCATATTTTATGACAACATTTTTAATTTTGGATTTAGTAGTTACATGTTCTTGTCTATATACTAGGCACATGCGTGTGCGGCATCGAGAGTCCCATTGTATTGTGTTACGTAATCGTGACGCTATAGAAGCAACTTGACTAGCTTGCTCTTGCATCACATTCATTATTATTCATGCAATTGCATTACATGTTTGGTAATATTTTATGCTTGTTACCTATTAATTTTACATCATTACATATTGTTGTACCCCAAAATTTGCCCTTTAATTTTATCAAGATTTCTCATCACAAGACTCCTTGAACTCCAGGCCAAATTAGGGTTTTTGCTCTGCTCAAGACATCTCCTTGCACTGATGACCTAAATTAGGGTTTGAGTTTGCACAGGGATTTTTGGACTTCCAATGCTCAAAGTGACTTTCATACTTCATGCTGGACTTACAAGATTGCCTCTACCAAGTTTCAAACCTTGAATCAAATTTTTGCCCAGTCAATTGGACAATTGATCTAAAAATCAATTGTATTGGGGGAAAAGTTAATTGTGGCCAATTTACAGTCAAACCTCATAATTGTTTATCCACATCAACATTATGGACTCATATGGACCATTTGATCAAGTTTGGGCCACAACTCCTCAAGAAACTTGATCAGATCATCAAAATGGCAAAATGGTCATTTTTAGGGTTTTGATTGCACAAGGGAAATTTCTGATTTTTAACCTAGCCAATGGCAAATTGGGTCCAAGCATGGATTCAAGGACTCAATGGCATCATCTTGACCTATTCACAAGGTTCAAAAGATCTCAAATGCATTGGATTGACAGATGAATTTTCCAGTCAACTGATCAAAATTTAACTGTACACTGAAAAGTCAAACTTTGACTTTTTGGTCAAAATCAAGTGCCAAGGGTCATTTTTCATCAAGATGTGTCAAAAAATGAAACTTGTTCATCAAGAAACCCAATTTTGCAAATTAGGGTTTAAGATTGAAAATTTTCATAACTTAGAATTTTTTCTAAGTTATGAAATTTTCTTATTTTTTCCCAACTTTGCCCAACATTTTCACTATGATGAAATTGGATTCAAAAAAAGCTTCCAACATGAAAGTTGTAGTCCTCCACAAAGTCTACAACTTTTATTCATAAAGTTTTCTCAAAAGAAGCTTGGATATCAAGTTATGAGTTTTGGAACAAGGGTCCATGATACTTTTAACTTAGTGAAATTTTGCCCTAGTTTAGGCAGGATTTTGACCTATCTTCATGGCAATTTTTCACCTAGTTCCACTTGGAATATAAAAATTCATTTCAAATATGGATTGTATAGCATGTTACAAGATTTATAAAATGTCCAAGAACTCTCAAAAATCATTTGTGGTTATGGAGAATCGAAGGCTTGAAGTTGGCAAAAACTCACTTTTGATCCATGGCATGTTCATATTGATACAAGTTGCAAACTCTAATCAGCCTTGTTTGTACTTGATTACAGGTCCCAAAACCATTCCATACTCAACAATTAAATGCAAATCCATTGGTTTGAAGCTTTGTTCTAGTCATTAGAGGATTATACAAAGAATTAATCCTAAAATAGCAAAAAGGCAACATTGCCATTTTTGTCAAAATCGCTTTATGTCAAACCACATCTCTTAAACCTTGAACAAGATCTGGTACATCACACAATATCCACCAATTGAGGGGGACAATCTTGTAAAGTGCAAGCTGATAGATAGCCTGTACAGGCCTGTCTTGCATCATGACTCACTTTTGCTTAAAATACAAGAAACTTGTCAAATACACAACAACTTGAACATATGAGAGAACCAACTTTTGCAAGCTTTTGAGACAAGTTTCACATATTGAATTGAACCTAAAACACGAGCCTTTGAGTCCTCAAGCCTTCCAAAACACAAAATCACCTTCCTCTTGCAAAACAGGGCAGTTTCTGCACTTGGACTTCCATAGCAAAAACCCCTCGTGCATTTTGCCTCAAACTTGTTCAAACACCTTCCATATAACCTATCCAAGCTATCCCAACCATTAGGCAGTGACTGTAACTCCATTTGCAAGCTTCACCATTTCTGTTTTCTCCTTGTGCAGGTTGAGTTCTACAAGCTTGTTCAAGCACATTCAAGGCAAACTAGGCATTAGGAAAGGTCATAGGAAGTTTAAGCAAGCTCCCAAACACCTCAGGCCTCACTGAAAAGCTCCACATTGCCATACATGATCTCAACTGAAACAGGTTTTTATCAACTTCCTATCACTCTATTTAGGAATCATTAGGCTTAGGTTTGTGAATAAAAAATGTAGTACTCATAGCCATAAAGTTGTACATATGCTCAGTTTTCATTTAAGTTAAACGTGTTAAGAGAATTTGATTCATGAACTTCCTGAAAAATCAGGTTAGAATTTAGGGCCAGAGAAATTCTCTCTGGTCTTTGAGAGTTAGAATGAGTTCTTTACATGGTTGGATTCGTCTTGAAAAATGCTACAACTTTGATGTTATGAGTTTTTGCATTAGGGCACGTATGCAGGTTCTCCATGTTTGAATCAGGCGCACGCGTTTTTTTTGTTGACAAAGGTTGAAGATGAAGTCAGTGGGTTGGGCCTGGTCCTGGCCTTGTTTTTGACACCCCCCTTATTGCTGACTGCACCCCCTGGCCCATTTCTTCATATTTTTGTATTTTTGTATTTTTGTATTTATTTTTAATTTTTAATTTTGTTTTATTATTTTCCAAACATAAAAAATACCAAAAATATTTTTATAAATTTTCACATTTATTTTTGTATTTTATTTTATTTTTCTAACATAAAAATAATTTAGTGAGTATATATACTTTTATTTTATTTAATGAAAACTTGAAAATAATACATAATAATATTATACCTTTATTTTCTTCATTTTTTAATTTATTTATACTTGAATAATATTTTTTCTAAATATATTTTTATTTTTGTATATATTTTATTTTATTTTATTGTATATAATTAATATATATATTTACTTTCTTAAAGGAAAATTAGGGTTTTCTACCCTTTTCAAAAATAATCTTTTTTTTAATACATTGAAAAGATATTTTTATATACATAAAAATGAACAAAAACATTTTTCTTGCATATTTAGATTATTTTGCATATTTATATTTAATTTTTTTATTTAAATATTGTTCATTTATTATTTGTACCAATTATTCAATTTGGATGTAATAGTAAATATTAGGGTTTTATTTTCTTGCAAATATTCTCCATTCAAAAATTGTATCCCTCTCCCCATATCAAATGTTGTAATAGTGTAGATTTATTTTGCGCACTTTATGCTTTCAAAATATGCCATGATTAGAGATTAGGGTTTGTATGCAAAAAATCTAAAATTAAAACAAGTAGCTTGACTAATACAAAGACAAAAAAACATGTAAATTGACAACACAATACATACTTGCACCCCAGGGCTTCATCCACTTGTTGCCTTTAAAATGGCCATGATATGCATGTTGAGTATCTTGGCAAAACAAAAACAAAACAAAACAAAAGATCATAGTCCCTCGATGACACTATCTTGGTTTCCTATACAAAATGATCTAGTCCCTCAAAAAATTGCTAAAGGTACTTGCCACAATTGCTATCATGGTCAATACGATGACCTACGGCTGTCCCGTTTAACATCCTAATACAAGGTTGTTTACCAATTGCAATGGTAAAACAATACTCTCAAAAGGGTTAAAAATGTGTAGGAAAGATCTTTGAGTAAAATAGGGTAGACAACTCTTAGTTACTTGATCAAAACTTGCAAAACATCCTTGCTATTTTCAAACACACCTCACAACACAATTTCAAAACATTTCCCAAAACAAAACTCTCAAAACATTGAAAAATATTTTCAAAAGACAATATACCTTTGTATACATTCAAACAAGAATCATTACAAAGGTTGCCACAACGATGGCCTCTTTTCAAAACATTTTCAAAACCACACATAAAGCACCATTTCAAACAATTGGAAAAGCAAAGCAAGTGATCTAAACAAGTAACTAAGAGCCCATGGATAACCATGGATGAAAAGGGTGCTTGCACCTTCCCTTTTCATAATCTACCCCCCGAACCCAAGAAAACATCTCAAAGGTCTTTCCTGTGCTTTTTGACCTTTCCTTTGGATAAAATAAAAAGTCGGTGGCGACTCTTGCTAAACTGAAACATTTGCAAACACAAACGCAAAACCTCAAGTCAGTTATCCCACCGTATCACAGAACTGGCGACTCTGTTGGAGACTTATCTAAAAGTGGGGTTACCTTAGGGTTTAGATCACCTCTACATGCTTACCTTGTTTTCTTTGATTGCTTTACACTTGGTTCTATTGTTTGAGTTTGAAATCCTCTACCCGGATTTGGGAAACATTCATAGGTAAATAGCAATACGTTGTGGAAACTGTGCGGGGTATACCGACATGGTTGAAGCAATAGCTATATTAGTGCGACATATTTCTGGGTACTAGTAGCCTTTGAGTCAATCAAAGAGAATACAAGGCCGCTGAGTGATGTCGTGAAGCACTAATGGACTTTTAGAACCTTTACTTGACCATCTTGGCCTTTTTAGAGGTAGTGAGATGAACGGCTTTGGTGCAGTCCGAAGTTGGTAGATACTCGATACTACACTCATTGAGGGTTGTTTTCTAGGAATATTCCAGTCGTCAATAAAGTAGCTAAACTAAAACAATGAACACAGAAAATAATCCGGTGATATTGAGCTCCTTAGAACCCGGTTACTATTTATAGGACAGGTTGAGCCAACTAACTTCAAGTGGGTACTTACCTATGAAACCCCATGCAAGCCTGAAACTAGGAACTTGTGTGACTTGCTTGTACATATACTTGTGCATACATCATGAACATTATAAATCATCATTAGCATCCACTAATCATTTCAAGGGTTTGGATCTTCATCTTTGTTCCTGTTTTGTAGGTTATGTAATCTCTTCGCAGGAAAACAATTCAAGTCAACCTTGTGAGAATCCCTCATCAACTCAAGGAGCTTACTTCCAAGATTCCAGAGAATTCTCTCTTCAGTAAAAGACATGGTAGACTTCTCAACTTGGTCAACTCCAACATTGAAGAAGACATGGTGAAAGTTCTCTTCCAGTTCTTTGACCCCCTACACCACTGCTTCACATTTCCTGATTACTAACTAGTGCCTACTTTAGAGGAATTTTCACAACTCCTGAGGATTCCTATTCTGCATCAACTACCCTACAACGGTATGGAAAGAGAACCAAAGCCTGAAGATGTTGCTCAAGCCCTACACTTGCAACCATCTGATATCAAAGGTCATTGGGAAACCAGAAGTGGTGTCAAGGGTTTCTTGGCAAAGTTTCTATTTGAGAAGGCACAAGACTGCTGGAATTCTCTAGATCTGCAAGCTTTTGAGGAAATTGTAGCACTCCTCATCTATGAGTTGGTCTTGTTCTCAAACCCTGATCAGCTTATAGATGAGAATGCTGTCAAGATTTTCATATCTCGGAATCCTGTGCCCACATTGCTTGGGGACATCTTACACTCATTTCACACACGAACAATGAGGAAAAGAGGTGTTCTCATGTGTTGTTCTCCTCTCCTAGTAAGGTGGTTTAGTTCTCACCTTCCCCAATCAGTCTTGAAGAATGAGCAAGGTTTGAGGTGGTCACAACGATTGATGACTCTTACACATTCTGATGTTCATTGGTGTTCTCGGTCCAGAGAAAATGTCATCATCATTGATCGTTGTGGGGAATTCACTAATGTCCCACTACTTGGCATTAGGGGAGGCATTACCTACAATCCCTGTTTAGCTCTGAGACAATTTGGGTATGCCCGAAGGGATGGCCCTCACGACATGCTGATTCCAGACTTGGTTTTTGACTTCGACAACGACGCTCAAGGACTTCGACAAAGGTTTATCCGAGCTTGGAGGATGCCCAACAAAGTGGACAGCAAGACACTGGGACACAAGAATTCCATCCCCCTTGAGCCTTATCTCAAGTGGGTACGAACCCGCGCCCAGAATCTTATGATGCCTTACCCCTACATTCTGCCTATGATCAAAGAGCCTGTTATGGAAGGAGAGGTTCCATACACCCTCCTACATCCTGACATGCCAACATCATTGGAGGATTTGCAAAAGAGTTGGATACAGCTCAAGGAAGAACAAAATACTTTTGAAGCCAGCTTCTACGCCAGTGAGAAGAAGGTTTTGGAACTTACTCGTTGACTCCATGAAGAGCAGACTCTCAACACCTACATCGCACCGAAGAGGATGCGCAACGTCTTTTTACATTAGAATTTTGTATTGTTTTTGCCCATGGGGCATTTATGTACTAACAAATTATGTCTTATTAATATGACGTGCGTTCTTTTTTGTTTGCAACAAATTTGAATTTTTAAACCCTTGATTGCATTACATGAATACACATCATTCATCATATGCATAAATAGGTCTTCACACCAGGTTTCCTTATCTCTCTGTTGTTTATTTCAGCAAGATGGATTTAGAGCAGACGGTCAAAGATCTACAGGCACATAATTCACAATTCCAACAACTCCTCATGACCTTGGAAAAGGGTCAGGAGGACCTTAAAGCACTGTTAGAGAAGGAAAAAGAAAAGGAGAAAAAGAAAAATAAGAGTTAGGGTGGCCACTATGGGAAGAAGATTTGAGAACCAAGCTAGAAGAGTCCTGGATTTCCCCTCGACGTCTGATGAAGGGGTTGGTAAAGGAAAGGGAGCTGAAGGACCTTCCGAGTATGAGGCTGAAGAGGAAGAAGAAGAAGAGGATGAAGATTACTCTGAGCAGCAGTACCCTCCTGCGGACGATAAGTATAAAAATTTGGAAGATCGGCTGGCAGCCATGGAGGTACAAAGGGTACTTGGGTTGGATTTCGAAGAACTAGGGTTGGTTGCTGGGATTGTCATTCCCCCCAAATTCAAAGTGCCTACATTTGCTAAATACGATAGTTTGTCTTGTCCGAAGATGCATCTGCGGTCTTACGTCAGAAAGATCCAACCTCACTCTTCTGATAAGGATCTGTGGGTCCACTTTTTTCAAGATAGTTTGTCGGGTACGCAATTGGATTGGTTCTATCAGCTTGAGAGATCTGATGTACATAACTGGGAGGATTTGGTTGCTGCCTTCTACCGACAATACCAATATAATGCAGATTTAGCACCTACTCGTACTCAATTACAAAGTATGGGTATGGTCTCTAATGAAGGCTTTAAGGAGTATGCCCAGAAGTGGCGGGATTTGGCTGGAAGGGTGCAGCCACCATTGTCTGAAAGAGAGCTTGTTGATATGTTTTTGGGGACCCTGTCAGGCCCATTCTTTAATCACTTGATTGGGAGCTCATCTGCAGGGTTCACCGAATTTATTCTGACGGGTGAAAGAGTCGAAGCTGGCATTAAAATCGGTAAAATTCAGAAGGATACATCTGCTTCCGCTGCCATCAAGAAGGCCTTTCCAGCCAAGAAAGAAGTTTCTTTTGTTTACACCCAGAGAAATCAAGGAAGAATGGAACGCCGACCAGCAGTGGGGGCTGTGATGATTCAGAATTCCGCAACCGATCAACCTCGAAGCAGTCAACCCAGAGCTAACCAAACCAGGGTGGAAAGGCCTACACGGTAATTCACCCGAATCAATATGACACCTGCTCAGGTTCTCCCTCATCTGTTAAAGTTAAACCTTACAAACTTGAAAGAAGCGCCGAAAAACCCAAATACCTCTTCTCCCTATTATCATTCAAATGCAAAATGTGCATATCATTCGGACAGTGTGGGGCACGACACCAACAATTGTTGGGCCCTTAAAAACAAGATCCAAGATTTAATAGATGCCAAGGAGGTGGAGTTTGATGCCCCCGAAAAACCTAATGTGATATCCGTTCATATGCCAAAACATGGTCATAATGTCCATGCTATTATAGAAGATCTTCATGTTACTGTTGTTGATGACTTAATGACTCTGTTGCCAATGATCAAGATGAATCTGTTGAAAGCCGGAATTTTTCTGGGCTGTGAAAAAGATTGTTACCTTTGTTCGACCTTGCAATCCAATTGTCCGCTATTGTAGTCAGGCATCCAACGCCTGGTGGATACTGAAGAAATCCTCTTCAAGAAAACTCTTGTTACCCCTATTACTCCAATCAATGATGTTGCTATAATAACCATGTCCGACAATCTTTCCAAGGTCTCCAAAAGACTTGTTAAGATTACACCCAATCCAAAGTTTGTACCGCTAAAGATTACTATGTCGGGGCCTATCCCATACAAGTCCAATAAGACAATACCGTGGAATTATGGGGGAGAGATCTTCTACCACGGTGTTAAGCAGACCGAATCAGTCAAAGAAAGTTCCGATGAAGAAACTCCTGACATAGTGTGATCGGTGGAAATAGAACTGACAGTTTTTAATGCTGGTTCGCGTTTGCGTTTCACAAAATGTCGCGGTAAGCAAGAGTCGCCACCGTCTTTTATTTAATCCAACAAGGAAAGGACAAAAGCACAACAAAATTCCTTTTCGAGATGTTTCTCGGGTTCGGGAGGTAGATTATAGAAAGGGAAGGTGTTAGCACCCTTTCTATCTGTGGTTATCCACGTGCTCTTAGGTACTTGCTCACTATGTTTTCAAAAAGTTTTGCTTTTCTTGTGTTCGTGGGTTTTGAAAAGAGTTTTGTTTGAAAACTTTGATTTAACTCTTGTTTCTGTCCTCAAGAGTGTATGAAGTTTTGTTTGAAAACTTTTTTTGAAAAAGTGTAAGTGCGAAAAACTTGTTTTGTTTTGAAAGAGAAAGTACCTGAGAACCTCTACCTACTCAAAAGGAATTAAACTGTGTATATGTCCTTTAGACAGTGCTATCCTACTATTGAGAAGTAGGTAGCACCGTCGTTGGAGTTTTCGGGTCAATTCGATTAAGGGACATGTGGTCACTAAAGCAATGGTAGGACGCCTTAGCGGTAACCCTAACGTCTTAGATCGTTTTATCCGAGGCAACTGTTTCGAGGCAACTTTGATCTTTAGATAGGAGGGCGACCTCTAAAATTTCCTATACTCAATGACCACGTCGAGGCAACCAAGTGAGGCGTACCCTAAGAGTGGCATGTGCGAGTGTGTCAAGTTTCAGTTATGTTATCTTTGTACATGTTATGGTGAGCTACGATTGATTTTAAGTTTAGGTAGATCTTGTCATGCATAGCCTATTAGCATACATCTAGCAGTTAATGGTTTGCGGAAAATAAAACTAAGCTATTACAAGGCGTCGGGTATTTACATTGCCAAAAACAAACCCTTGAAAAAGTAAATTGCGAAAAGTAAATAAAAGCGATAAAAAGTCCTAATTAAAACTATTACATCCTCGGAGCAAATACAATTATATGGATCAAAATATGAATCAACAATCACACACGCTAGAAAAATTGAATCGGAGAGTTTTTTAGGGTTTTGACCCTTTTTAGGAAAGAAAGAGATTTTTATTATTTTGGCATTCAATTAAACCTAGACTAATAATTAATTAAATAAAAAGAGAAATATTTTTGGGTTTTTTGAATGTTAAGGAAATAAATTAAAAAATGATTAAATATATTAAAACCTAATTCTAATTAATTTTATTTTGTTGCAAAAATGTTAAAATTATGCCTAATAAAAAACTAAATCAAGTAAATTATTTATTTACAAAAAAAATAATAAAAGTGATGAATTTAATAAAAAAAATAATGTTTTTGTATTTTCTGATTTTTATGAGGAAAAATAAATTATTAGGTTATTTTTAAAATAATAAAATAATTAAATAAAGGGAAACAAAAAGAGAAAGAAATTAAACCATTGGGGGGTTTAAGCCCAAATCAGGAGGTGAATCTGGAAATTTGTGGCCCAAAAACGCTTCAGCCTGCTTTGACTGTAGCCATCCCATGCGTGTGCGTTGACTGGAGACTATGATGAGGATCCCATTCTGGCCATTAGATTTGGGTTTGGAGACATCTGGCGCACTGAGATTTGAGGTGTATGGTGGACCTCTCTTTGCAAACTGCACAAGAATACCTGAAGAATAAAAATAACAAGGTTTTGGGGGGACCTGGGATTCGAACCCAGGTCCCAATACTCATTGGCCAGCGTCCCAACCACTCAACCACCTGCATCTTTTTATTATTTGGATAATAAGCAATTATTATATATGAAAACAACCAAAATGTTGTAAATAAAAAAATAAAACGCGCGCTTTTCAAATAGACCAACCAGATGTCAACACATCATCATCTTCAACCTTGGTTCTGTGTAAACAGAATCAGATAGCACTACCTCCCTGCACGAAAAATAGAGAATAGGCACACAGTAAACATAAATATTTCGCGAGGTGTGTGTTTCAATCGTCTTGGTCTCACGATTTCAACCATGTATCCCATTGGTCCCAATTTTTCCTGGTTTGGAAAGCCCTATTTGAAAGCTTGAAAACCCTAGAAATCTAATCATGGCATCTCTCGATTCAGGGCACTATGGTTCAATTAAATCATTCCATTAGCTTTGTATGATCTCTAGCAATGCAAGTCAGTCACAAAAACATGTTAAATGCATATGAATTAAGAGATACGATTTTAAATTATAAGTGCAAACCGCGAAACTGTATATCGCGATTCCTTGAGCTTTGATGCTTGAATTTGATTGCAAATCAATCCTGGTACTTCCTGCAATGTATTTGGATGGACAAGGCACCTTGAATTGGCCTAGAATGCAAGAACCAGTTTTGAGTTTTCTTGAAAATTCTTGAATTTGATATGGCCGTTTCTGTAGCTTTTTCTAGTGTATTAGGTTATGGTTGGCTTGCTTGCATATAAGGCAACCAATCTAGGTTAAAATTTTGACCCATGCCCATGTGCATTGAAGATTAAATCCTTGATTGATAAATCAAATATTCTTGATTTTCCATGATTGAACAAGTTGCCAAAATTGGATTTTTTGTATCTTTTAGCTTGTGCACGAATTGGTCAGCATATTTGGATCATATTTGGTTCACAAAAATGTTTAAGAATCAAATCTTTTATTTTCTTATGATTTAAATTAATTAAATGAATTAATATATATTAAAAATCCATTTAATCAACAAATTTAAGAAAATAAATCCAATTTAACTTGGTGGGTCGTGCATAGGTCATGGGTGAAGTTTCAAGAAGAGATTTGAGGCCCATTAGCAAAAAGAAGGTGTTTTGAGCAAAGTTGACTTTTGCAAATTCATGAAAATTGCCCAACTTCTCCAATGCATAACTTGCTCAATTTTGATCATATGACCATGTTCTTGGACATTTTGGAAAGCTCTTGAAGTCCTCTAACCAATGCTTTTGGTCCCATGACATTTGGATTTACCAATATCAAGTTATGGCCTTTGACTCAAAGTGTATTTTTGTTGACTTTTGAAATTGACCTATAATGTAAAAATTTGTAACTTTTGGTGAGAGCATTTCTTGATCTTGGGGTGTGAAGATGGATTGTAGGAAATTGTATCCTCTTCAAAATGAGCTTTGGATGGGATTTTTCTGATAAACCATGAAAGAGTTATGCCCTTGTCAAAGTACAGTTGACTTTTCTGCTGTCCAAAAATAGTAACTTTTGCATCTTGATGATTTTTTAGCTATTCTTGTGGAATCATGATCAAGACTTGATCAAATGATAATTGTGAACTCAAAATAAGATGTTGACCAAGAATTTTGACTTTTGACTACAAAATGACCATTTTGCCCTTGCAGTTGACTGTAGATCAAATGGGGCTTTTGACTGTGCAAACTGGCACTGTGAGTCTTGAAACTTGGCATGTAGGTGCTTGAGAATGTATATAGGCCTATGAGACTTGATTGAACCATTGAAAACCCAAAATTCCTTGAAAGAACCAAAACCCTAATTTCAGTTGTCTACTGCTTAGGAGATGGTTTGACTGTACAACCCTTGAGCCATTTTGAGCAATTTGAAGATCATTCTTGACAAATATTGAGGAATATGGGAGGGCAAATTTTGGGGTACAACACATAGGAAATATTGTTGGGACAAGTAAGATCACTCGTAGCGGAAGAATCTTCTCTCCGGAGATTTCTCCTCCAAGGGAAATCTTTGGACCCTCAAGAGCTCCTGTGCCAGTCAAGATATCTGTGTGAAGTCCAGTTATTGAAGAAATTGTTACTCCCGAAGCTATACCCTCTGCTGTTACTGCTGATAAAGGTAAGGGGATCCAAGAAGCGCCCGCCAGGATGAGGGCTCAGACTATGGTTATCCCCGAGACCACCCAAAAGGAAATGGAGGAGATTTTAAAGATAATTAAGAAGAGCGACTATGATGTCGTAGAGCAGTTGGGGAAAACCCCTTCAAAAATCTCTATGCTGGCTCTATTGCTCTACTCTGAGGCTCATCCCAAAGCCTTGATCAAATTCCTGAAAACGGCGCACGTGCCTCAAGAAACTTCTGCGGATCAATTTCAAGAGTGTGTAGCCAGCCTTACAGCCGACAATGGTCTTGTCTTCTCTAATGCAGATCTAACATCTAAGGGAAGAAAGCATAATGATGCGCTGCATGTCTCGGTAGAGTGCAGAGGGACCACTCTTGCTCACATTCTGGTTGATACCGGGTCGTCTTTAAATGTCCTCCCAAAGAAAGCATTGGACAGACTAGATTGTGAAGGTCTAATTTTGAAGCCCATCAACATCATCGTAAGAGCCTTTGATGGTTCTAAGCTGATGGTCCACGGGGAGGTGGACATCCCAATTAAAGTGGGTACGGAAACTTTCAACTCTACATTTTACATCATGGACATCCGTCCCTCCTACTCATGCTTGTTAGGAAGGCCCTGGATTCATTATGCTGGGGCAGTCACTTCTTCTCTACACCAGATGCTCAAATACCCAGTCCAGGGTAAAATCATAACAGTTCATGGTGAGGAGGAGTATATGATAAGCCACCTTAACTCTTTCTGCTACGTGGAGTTAGATGGTGAATTCATAGAAACACCTTTCCAACACTTTGAAGAGGTTTCTCCTGAAGTTGCGGTAGCCAAGACAATAACTTATGTGCCCATCATTACCAAACCTGTGTCGCGGATGTCATCCCTTAAAGATGCGGAGGCTGTGATCAAGGAAGGAGGAAGCACAATATGGGGTCAACTGCCAGATTTTCTTTACAAGACAGATAAGTTCGGCTTGGGTTTCACTGCTGCTAGTCAGAAGGCTGTTCGTCGCTCCTGGGCTGGAGGACCGCCATTGAAAATCACTCATCATGGAGTTCATGCTTTAGAAGATGGTGAAGAAAGCAATTTTGAAGACTGGATCTTTCCAACTGTTGAAGGAAAACTGAGCAACTGGGAGGCGAAAGACTTTGTTCCCATTACTTTCATCAATCAGCAACTTATCTTTTGAACATTTCCTGTTTGGTCTGTAATAATTATTAAACAATTCGTACACTCTTTTCGCCTTATGCCTTACCCGGGGCATATAGGTCCATTTGTAAGGGTTTTGATTCTTCATTTTCATATGCCATTTTTAATGAATCATGGATGTTTTCATATATAAACTTTTGTGTTCATTTTCTTTCTTTTTACATTTTTATTTGTTTAAAGGTGGCTATCCCTTACACACACCCACACTCACAAAATGCAGGTACCCATCCACTCCAGATTCCATGGGTAACAATTTTGCTATGGCCTTCAGTGACTCTGAAGATCTGGTCAATCATGTCGAATACGAAGGTGATGAAGACTGTGAAGTGCCTGGAGAGTTGGCCAGACTTTTGCAACATGAAGAAAGGGCTATTCTACCTCACGAGGAGTTATTAGAGACTATCAACTTGGGAACAGAGAAAGACAGAAAAGAGGTTAAAGTGGGTGCCAACTTGGAGCCAAGTGTCAAAGAGCACTTAGTTCAGCTGTTGAATGAATATGTTGAGATCTTCGCCTGGTCCTATGAAGACATGCCAGGACTAGATACATATATTATGGTTCACCGACTCCCTACAAGAGAGGACTGTCCACCAATCAAACAGAAAGTCCACCGATGAGGCCCGACATGTTCGAAAAGATCAAAGCTGAAGTGATGAAGCAGTTCAATGTTGGCTTTCTTGCTATTACTTCCTATCCCCAATGGGTTGCTAACATTGTGCCCGTGCCTAAAAAGGACGGCAAAGTCAGAATGTGCATGGACTGCAGAGACTTAAATAGGGCTAGCCCTAAAGATGATTTTCCACTACCACACATTGACATCTTGGTTGACAACACAGCTCAACACAAGGTATTATCTTTCATGGACGGATTTTCAGGGTACAACCAGATCAAAATGACCCCCGAAGACATGGAGAAGACTACTTTTGTTACGCAGTGGGGTACCTTCTATTATAAAGTGATGCCATTCGGACTGAAGAATGCTGGGACAACCTATCAGCGAGCCATGGTAGCTTTGTTTCATGACATGATACATCTTTTAGAACAAAGTTTGAATCTACTACCCTATATTTAAGTTTTGATGATAACAAAGTGAAAAGATATACTATTTATATGATTCATGTATGAACTATCTGCTGCCTAAAATTATTATGTTCTGACTTGCAGATACTCTGATTGATATAAGCAAGATCACACCTAATCAGCATCAGAATTTTGGTTCCTGACATCAGCATCAGAAGTTGCCATATCAGAATGTCAGAATCAGAAGATTGATTCACGTATATGCTGAAGTCTGATGAACAGAACTGCGCTCAACACTCTGATAAAGAAACACAACAGTTCATCAGCAGCGAAGCAGAATCAGAATGAGCCAAGCCAGAACTTGCATTAAGTAAGCAACGGTACTGTGCATTGAAAGCAAATTAATACCAACGGCCTCATTCCAGACAAGATCTGCTCGATAAGGAAAGTTTGTTAATAGCATTGAATCAAGAATATTGCTCCAACGTTCAACATCTCAGTGCTATATAAACAAGACTTTGAAGATTGAATTGGCTAATGCTCTCCAAATCTTTACACGCATAAAAGCTGATCAAAATCTTCCTTCTCTCAGTTTTGCTAAACACTACACATTCTCATATTCAATCATTGTTTAGCAATCTAGTCTCTAAGCTTTAAGTTGTGTATACATCACAGTTGTGATACAGTTTTGTAGAAAACATTCACACACTTAGATTTATCTTCCTCGTAAGAAAGTGTTTCCTTGACAAACCGGGTTGTGGTTTGCATCAAGAAGGCTTTAGCAGTTGTTAAAGCAGTCTGTAATATTCAGTTGAATATAGTGGATTAAGACCTCGTTGGAGAGAGGCGAAATCACCTTGACGGGTGGACTGGAGTAGTTTGAGATCAAACAAACCAGGATAAAAATATCTTGTTCATTGCATTAGATTTCAGTTTTACAATTCAACCCCCCCCCCCTTCTTGTGTTTTTCACTACTTCAATTGGCATCAGAGCGCCTGGTTCTGAGCTAAAACACTTAACCGTGTCAGTACAAGATCCAGCGTCAGAAAAACACAATGGCAGGAAACAATTCTCACATCAGCAATGACAACAATGAGGACAGAGACAGATTCAGCGGCAAACCTCCAGTCTTTGATGGAGAAAATTTTGATTACTGGAAAGACAGAATTGAAAGCTTCTTTCTGGCACATGATGCTGATCTGTGGGATATGGTGACAGATGGATACACGCACCCTGTGAATGCAAGCGGTCAGAAGATTGATAGAAAAACAATGTCTGACCAACAAAAGCGTGACTTCAAGAATCACCACAAGGCCAGAACCATCCTCCTCAGCGCCATCTCCTATACTGAATATGAAAAGATCTCCAACAGAGACACAGCAAAGAATATTTTTGACTCACTCAGAATGACGCATGAGGGCAACGTTCAGGTCAAAGAAACTAAAGCTCTGGCGCTCATTCAGAAGTATGAGGCGTTCAAAATGGAAGAATCTGAATCCATTGAAACAATGTTCTCAAGATTCCAGATTCTGGTAGCTGATCTCAAGGTTCTGGACAAAGGATACTCTACTGCTGACCATGTCAAGAAAATCATCAGAAGTTTACCCAAGCAGTGGAGACCAATGGTTACAGCTCTGAAGCTAGCTAAAGATCTCAACAAAATCACTCTGGAGGAACTTATCAGCTCCCTCAGAAGTCATGAGATAGAGCTAGAAGCTGACGAGCCTCAGAAGCATGGTAAGCCTTTAGCATTAAAATCTAACAAAAAATTTGAGTCTAAAGTTTTGCAGGCAGTTGAAGAAACATCTGATGGATCCTCATCAGAAGAAGACGAACTCTCCCTCCTCTCCAGAAGAGTAAATCAACTGTGGAAGCAAAGACAAAGGAAGTTCAGGAATCCCAGAAGATATGATCAGAACGAGTCTTCTTCCAGATACAGAAGGACAGATTCTTCCTCTGGATACAGAAGATCTGAGGGCTCCTCCAGTAGCAAAAAGCCAAACACCAAGGACATCATCTGCTATGAGTGCAATGAGCAAGGACACTATAAGAGTGACTGCCCAAAGCTTCAGAGGGAAAAGCCCAAAAAGAATTTTGGAAGAGAGAAGAAGAAAAGTCTCATGGCCACATGGGATGACTCTGACTCGTTTGAAGCTGACTCAGAATCAGATGATGAGAGGGAAAACATAACTCTCATGGCTAACATCTCAGAAGATAGTGAAGCTTCTGAATCAGACTCAGAATCAGATACTGAAGAGGTATTTCCTAACTTTGCTGTTAACTTTACCAAGGCTGAACTTGCTGAAAGCCTTAATGAGATTCTGGAACGGTATCAACAAATTAGAGTTAAATTCAGAGACCTGAAAAGGAATCTTGAATCTGACTCTAATAAGACTGAGAGTCTCAAATTGGAGAATTCTGAGCTGAGAAATAAGATTTCAAAATTAGAAAACACTTTACAAAACTCTCAGAAGGAACCAATTTCTGAAACTCCCAGCAACGCTGATGAGATCATCAAGGAGTATGATCACAGTTTCCAGAAGTTCCTCGCTAAAAGCATAGATAGAAGCAAAATGGCTTCAATGATCTATGGAGTTAGCAGAAACGGAAGGAAAGGAATAGGATACCAAGGTAAGGTTCCTACACCAAAGAATGTCATGGACTTAACCATTAAACACACTCCTCTGAATTCACATTTTGTGTATGGTCACACACATGATATTAAATACACTAGCAGTAAGCACTCTGTGAAACCAAAATTCAACCAGAGTTTTGGTAAAACTAACAAATCAGGACCCAAGAAAATCTGGGTACCTAAGGATAAAATAATACATGTTGCAGATATCTTTAGCAGCAAGTCAGAAACACCAGCCATGGTACCTGGACTATGGCTGCTCACGACACATGACAGGAAGAAGGCATATGTTCCAAAGCCTGGAACTTAAGCCTGGAGGCCACGTTGGCTTTGGAGGCAATCAGAGGGGAAAGATAATTGGCTCTGGAACTGTAGGTAATGGAAATCTTCCCTCTATTAATAATGTTCTGCTAGTAGATGGATTTATGCATAATCTGTTATCCATAAGTCAATTAAGTGATAACGGTTATGATATAATCTTTAATCAAAAATCATGTAAAGATGTTAGTCAGAAAGATGGGACTATCATGTTTAATGGTAAGAGGAAAAACAACATTTACAAAATCAAACTTTCTGAACTAAAGAGTCAGAATGTAAAATGTCTTCTGTCTGTTAACAACGAGCAGTGGATCTGGCACAGAAGATTGGGGCATGTTAGTATGAGAAGAATATCTCAGATTAACAAACTCAATCTGGTTAGAGGACTTCCTAATTTGAAGTTCAATTCAGATGCTCTGTGTGAAGCATGTCAGAAAGGCAAGTTTGCAAAACCTTCTTTTAAATCCAAAAATGTTGTTTCTACCTCTAAGCCATTAGAACTTCTGCACATTGACTTATTTGGACCAGTTAAAACTGCTTCAGTCAGTGGTAAGAAGTATGGGTTAGTAATCGTAGATGACTATAGCAGATGGACATGGGTAAAGTTCTTAAGACACAAGGACGAGTCACACTCTGTGTTTGTTACCTTCTGTAACCAAGTTCAGAATGAAAAGGATCTTAGAATCATTAAAGTCAGAAGTGATCATGGTGGAGAATTTGAAAACAAAGATTTTGAGTCATTCTTTAATGACAGAGGCATTCTGCATGATTTCTCTTGTCCTAGAACTCCCCAACAAAATGGAGTTGTAGAACGAAAGAACAGAACATTGCAAGAAATGGCCAGAACCATGATTAATGAGACAAACGTTGCTAAGACCTTCTGGGCAGAGGCAATAAACACAGCGTGCTACATTCAGAACAGAATCTCAATAAGACCTATTCTGGAAAAGACTCCATATGAATTGTGGAAGAACAGAAAGCCCAACATTTCATATTTTCATCCATTTGGATGTACTTGCTTTATATTAAATACAAAGAATTATTTGAACAAGTTTGACTCTAAAGCACAAAAGTGTATTATGTTAGGATACTCTGAACGCTCAAGAGGGTACAGAGTATACAATACAGAAACACAGATTGTGGAAGAATCAATCAGTGTTCGTTTTGATGATAAGCTTGACTCTGAAAAGTCAAAGCAGAATAAAGTTTTTGCAGGTATGGAAATTGAATTTACAGGTTCTGAAGACAAGTCATCAGAAGCTCTCAATACAGACACTCCTTCAACGTCTGAAAGGAACACTGCTAGCAATCCTACAACAGCTGCTGATCAACCTCAGAAGAGATTACCCAGAAGCAGCTTGGATCACCCAGAAGAGACCATCTTAGGAAGAAAGGAAGATCCAATCAGAACAAGAGCAAGCTTCAGAAACTCTGAAGAAACTCTCATGGGACTTGTGTCTCTGATTGAACCTTCTTCTATTGATGAAGCACTTCTGGATATTGACTGGATTCTGGCAATGCAAGAAGATCTGAATCAATTCACCAGAAACGACGTATGGGATCTCGTTCCCAGACCAAAAGGATTCAACGTCATTGGAACAAGATAGGTGTTCAAAAACAAGCTAAATGAACAAGGTGAAGTCATCAGAAATAAGGCACGACTGGTTGCACAAGGTTATAGTCAGCAAGAGGGGATAGACTATACAGAAACCTTTGCCCCAGTCGCCAGGTTAGAATCTATCAGACTTTTAATTTCATTTGCTGTTAATAGAGGCATCACTCTGTATCAGATGGATGTCAAAAGTGCATTCTTAAATGGTTATATAGAAGAAGAAGTCTATGTACACCAACCCCCTGGTTTTGAAAATACAAAACATCCAGAACATGTTTTCAAACTAAAGAAGTCACTATATGGTCTGAAACAAGCTCCCAGAGCTTGGTATGAAAGGCTGAGTAACTTTCTATTAGAAAATGAATTCACCAGAGGGAAAGTGGATACTACTCTATTCTGTAAATCAGTTAAGAATGACATCTTAGTTTGTCAATTTATGTTGATGATATTATTTTTGGTTCTACTAATCCTTCTCTTGGAAGAAAATTTGCTAAGTGTATGCAGGCAGAATTTGAGATGAGCCTCATGGGGGAACTGAAATTCTTTCTAGGAATTCAGATCAATCAAACTCCAGAGGGAACTTACATTCATCAGAGCAAATACATCAGAGATCTTCTGAAGAAATTTGACCTCTCAGAATGTAAGCCATCAAAGATTCCAATGCATCCCACGTGCATTCTGGAAAGAGAAGAGGTAAGCAAAAATGTAGAACAGAAAGTCTACAGAGGTATGATTGGTTCTCTCCTCTATCTGACTGCTTCAAGACTTGACATATTATTCAGTGTTTGTATCTGTGCTAGATTCCAATCAGATCCTAGAGAATCTCACTTAACAGCTGTTAAGCGAATTTTCAAGTATCTGAAAGGTACTACTAATCTGGGTTTGTTTTATAGAAAATCTAGTGATTACAGCTTAGTAGGCTACTGCGGTGCTGATTTTGCTGGAGACAGAGTGGAACGTAAAAGTACTTCTGGAAGCTGCCAGTTTCTGGGAGAAAATCTGATCTCTTGGTCCAGCAAAAGGCAATCAACAATTGCGCTATCAACAGCAGAAGCTGAGTACATAGCAGCAGCAGGATGTAGCACACAAATTCTCTGGATGAAAAGTCAGCTTGAAGACTTCCAGATTTTTGAGAGTAACATTCCTATACTCTGTGATAATACTTCTGCTATTTGCTTAAGTAAGAATCCCATTTTACATTCTAGAGCTAAGCATATAGAAATAAAACATCACTTCATTAGGGACTATATTCAGAAAGGAATTTTGAACTTAAAATCTATTGATACAGACCATCAATGGGCTGATATCTTTACTAAACCCCTTTCAGAAGATAGGTTTAATTTCATTCTGAAACATCTCAGCATGAAAGTCTGCCCAGAGTGAAAATGTTTTAATTCCATATATTTACCTTCAGAATGTAATTGTTTTACTGTGAACTTCTGATCAATCTTCTTTCAGAAAGATAGAACATGCAGATTGTATCAGATGCAAGTCTAAAGATCTGAGAGTCTAAGCTCAAAGACAGACGTGCTGATCACTACATCAAACAAGTGTCATCCAATCATCAGCAAATCTCTGAAGCAGAACGCGTGCACGCTTCTGAGAAGGCAAAGCGTTGATTGGGTGCATTGAGACACATGTCTGGTAACCGTTTTTAAGTATCTTTCTCAAATCCCCCAAAATCAGCAAGCATTTAATAAAAGTAATCACGCTTTTAAAATGCAATCATGAGTTTTTCTCTTTCTTAAAAAACGTTTATTTTTTCAAAATATTCTGAAACTCTATTTAAACACATTAACCTCTCATTCCAATTCTTTACAGTTTCTCACTAATACTCAAGCACTCTCTGCATATTTCTGTGTTCATCTCTTGCAAAACCTCTTTTTCTCAGTTTCTTCTCAAAATCTTTTAGTGTGAACATGGCAACCTCCAGCAGTGCTTCTGCAGGTCCTCAGAAGAAAGCATCATCTGATCAGTATCAAGTGCCATTCAGAACACTCCTCACTCCTGTGAAGAATCTTGAAGTGTTATCTGAACTGATCATTGATTTTGGAAGCTTGAAGGAGAACGGTTTTGACCTAACAGAAGAAGTTAGGGCACAGAAGTGGGAAAGGTATTTTGACAGATTGGTTGGACCAACATTCCCTATGTTAGTCAAGGAATTCTGGATTCATGCCAAGGCTTCAAGGCATCTAGTCACCTCCTTCGTTATGGGGAAGAAGATTGTGATCACTGAGGATCACATTGCAAGGTTAATCGGTTACAGTGGCGGTGGCGTCTGCTGTGTGGACATGGCTGAAAGATGTGCTGACGTGGGCGTGATAGCTGCAAGGATTTTCACCCATGGGGTGCCCAGCAGCAAGATCAAAGATCTGAAGGATCATTACAGAGTTTGGGCTAAGATAATTCTGGGGTGCTTCAACCATAGGAAGCCAACTAGTTCACCTGATTACATAAATGTGGATCAGCAGTTTCTGATCTACTTTATTGATCAGAAGGTAAAAATCAATTTGGCTCATTTTCTGTTCAACCACCTCAGAACAAGTGTGAAGGAAACCGGGGAAGAAGAAAGAACAAAGAGGGATTGGATACCCTTTGGAAGGTTGATATCAGATATTCTGACAGAGAATAGGCTGATAGAGCATCTGATAGAAGCTCAAGAGCTAAGCACCATTGAACCAACAGTTGGGAAACCTCTGAACGCGAAGAACTTGAAGAAAATGAAGTTAATAGAGAATATCCAAAAGGAACCCAGAGCTACTCCTATTGCTGATATCACCAGCAGAAGAGTTCCTCTGAGTGACTTTCCTTTATTTTCTGAGATAGAATCTAAACCAGAGGTGGTTCTCAGATACTTGGATGCATGCAAGGCATATGGTACAGATCCAAATCTGATTATCAAAGCTCTGCATCAACCTCAGCAAGAAGTGACTCTGAAGAAGACGAAGAAGAGGAAGGCACCTTCAGAAGGATCATCCCAGCAGACACCCAAGAAAAGAGGTAATTTATCTGCTGCTTCTGTTTTAAATTCTTCTACTATTCCAGCATCTATTCCTCCTCAAACCTCTCATAGAATCTCAATCCCCTTCCCAACAATA
This sequence comes from Vicia faba, assembly GCA_948472305.1. Classification (NCBI taxonomy): domain Eukaryota; kingdom Viridiplantae; phylum Streptophyta; class Magnoliopsida; order Fabales; family Fabaceae; genus Vicia; species Vicia faba. Next base: position 457,631,542 of record OX451735.1, on the reverse strand, counting down.
GATGAAACTGAACCAGAAGATGACCCTTCTGAGGCATTAAAACTCAGAAGACCCAGAACCAAACATCCCAAACCAATCTCAACAACATCAGCAATTGACAAAGTGTTGTCTGACATTGATCAACACACCTCTGATCAACCAAACTCTGAACCACAAATTGTCCCTCTTCCACAACCAGAACAACAGCAATCTGCTGAAGAACCAGAACAACAACAACCACTCTCATCAATTCCAGAAGAACCCCTTATCCCTGAACAACCAGAAATTCCAACAACTTCTCCTCAACCAGCAATTCCGTCTCCCTCTCCTCAACCAGAAATTCATCCACCATCACCTCAACCTGAGTTTCATCACTCTGAAACTCCCTCTCCTCAACCATCTGAACCTCATTCACCTCAACCATCACCTTTGGCAATCCAGCTGCCAGGTGGAACAACAATCACCTTGGCACAGTTTCCATCCTCACCAGAATCTACACCACCAAATACTCCCAAAACACCACACAGTCCAATCATAATCTCTGATTCTCCCACTCCATCTCCAAAACAAACAGCTGCCAAGCAAACCACCGAAAACCCCAGTAGGACCTTCATAGACTTAACCAGTCTTGACCGTCTTGCTGATATGAAACATAAAATAGCCATCCCTAAACCAAAACAACCAGATGTTGGCTCTGGTATTATGAATTTTGAAACAGGTGTGCAGTAATGGATTGCTTCTTTGAAACAAGTCTGTCCTGGAATGATTGACCCAGCTGCTTCTGACCAGCTCTGGTCACAATTCAGACTTTGGGTACGTGCTGAAGCCCTCAAGTTGCAGGATATCAACTATGAGCAGGCACAACAGAATTTCAGCAAGCTTCTGAATGAAGTTGGAAGTCAGCTTCTGAAAGAAGACGTGCTCCCTCTGGATAGTGAACCTTGGTCTGAGAAACAGCAAGCTTCAAAGGTGCAACCAGAAGAAGACAAGACCATTCAAGCTGAAGCAAGTCAAGCAGAAGATGTTGCAGAAAGCTCTCAGAAGCTTCCTGCTTCTGATGTTTCTCAAGCTGCCTTGGACAGGCAGACTCTGGAAGAACTAAAGCTGAATGACATGCGTCTGCAGCAGAGAATGGATGAAAACGACCAGAAGATGAAAGAAAGAATGGATGTGCAGGATAGCAAGATTGACACTGTTGTCAGCATGGTGCACAAGCAGAATGAGACTGCTGATCAGATCAAAGCCATGCTGGAGAACCTGTTCACACGCTTACCTCCCCAACCTTAGTTTTTTCATTTATGTCTTTTTCATGTTTTCTTTGATTTTCTGATGTACTATTTGAATATGTTTTGTTTGATTCTGAACCTTTTAATATGACAAGTTTTTCTGATCTTAACTGTTTTAGCACTCACCTACACTTTTTGATTGCTGACAAAAAGGGGGAGAACAAGAATGATATTTTAAACAATAACGGTTAACTAAGACAGAAATTCTCAAACATTCTAACTCTATTACTTGAAATTTTTTTTCTGTTTTGCTTAAAGTCTACAGGTACAAGGAAGCTCCTGGACACTCTGAAGACTAAAAGCTATGAAGCTCTGATCCGCCCTGATACTCTGATCCAAAGCAAAGCTCTGACAAGAAAAGCTCTGATATGCTGATCTGAAGCTCTGCTCTGATATGCTGATCCAAAGCTTCTGATAGTCAAAGACTCTGATACTCTGATGTTCAAAGAAAGGCAAAAAGATCTGATCCTGAAGAACACTTGTAATCAAAGGGAAGTAATAAACTCAGGGGGAGTATTTCTCAACTCTGATATCTTTGATAACCTCTTACTCTGATGCATCTCTCTGATACCTTTTCACGTTATTTTCATTTAAAAATATCTAGTTTTTGTCATCATCAAAAAGGGGGAGATTGTTAGAACAAAGTTTGAATCTACTACCCTATATTTAAGTTTTGATGATAACAAAGTGAAAAGATATACTATTTATATGATTCATGTATGAACTATCTGCTGCCTAAAATTATTATGTTCTGACTTGTAGATACTCTGATTGATATAAGCAAGATCACACCTAATCAGCATCAGAATTTTGGTTCCTGACATCAGCATCAGAAGTTGCCATATCAGAATGTCAGAATCAGAAGATTGATTCACGTATATGCTGAAGTCTGATGAACAGAACTGCGCTCAACACTCTGATAAAGAAACACAACAGTTCATCAGCAGCGAAGCAGAATCAGAATGAGCCAAGCCAGAACTTGCATTAAGTAAGCAACGGTATTGTGCATTGAAAGCAAATTAATACCAACGGCCTCATTCCAGACAAGATCTGCTCGATAAGGAAAGTTTGTTAATAGCATTGAATCAAGAATATTGCTCCAACGTTCAACATCTCAGTGCTATATAAACAAGACTTTGAAGATTGAATTGGCTAATGCTCTCCAAATCTTTACACGCATAAAAGCTGATCAAAATCTTCCTTCTCTCAGTTTTGCTAAACACTACACATTCTCATATTCAATCATTGTTTAACAATCTAGTCTCTAAGCTTTAAGTTGTGTATACATCACAGTTGTGATACAGTTTTGTAGAAAACATTCACACACTTAGATTTATCTTCCTCGTAAGAAAGTGTTTCCTTGACAAACCGGGTTGTGGTTTGCATCAAGAAGGCTTTAGCAGTTGTTAAAGCAGTCTGTAATATTCAGTTGAATATAGTGGATTAAGACCTCGTTGGAGAGAGGCGAAATCACCTTGACGGGTGGACTGGAGTAGTTTGAGATCAAACGAACCAGGATAAAAATATCTTGTTCATTGCATTAGATTTTAGTTTTACAATTCAACCCCCCTTCTTGTGTTTTTCACTACTTTAACATCATGAGATTGAAGTCTACGTTGACGATATGATATCCCGTTCACAGACAGAAGAAGAATGCCTCGATAATATGCAAAAGCTGTTTGTCAGGTTAAAGGAATACAAACTCAGACTGAACCCTAGCAAGTGCACTTTCGGAGTCAGGTCCGGTAAACTCTTGGGATTCATCGTCAGCAACAAAGGCATTGAGGTTGATCCTGCCAAAGTCAAATCTATACAAGAAATGCCTGCCCCTCGCACTGAGAAGGAGGTCAGGGGTTTCTTGGGACGCCTAAACTACATTGCAAGGTTCATTTCTCACCTAACATCTACCTGTGAACCAATATTCAAGCTGTTGAAGAAAGATCAGGTGGTTGAATGGAATGATGACTGTCAAGTTGCTTTCGATAAGATCAAGGAGTACTTACTGGAACCTCCTATCTTGATGCCACCCGTCAAAGGAAGGCCTTTAATCATGTATTTGACTATCTTAGATAATTCAATGGGGTGCGTATTGGGCCAACATGACGAGTCTGGCCGAAAAGAGCATGTCATTTATTACCTTAGCAAAAATTTAATCGACTGTGAGACTCGCTACTCACTGCTCGAGAAAACTTGTTGCGCTTTGGTATGGGATGCTCGCCGGCTAAGGCAGTATATGTTGACACATACCACTCTGCTGATTTCTAAAATGGATCTGATCAAGTACATCTTCAAGAAGCCCGCTCTATCCGGAAGAATCGCTAGATGGCAGATGATCCTCACCGAATATGATATACAATACACGACCCAAAAACTATAAAGGGGAGTGTGCTAGCCGATCATCTGGCTCATCAAGATGTCGAAGATTACCAATCCATGAGGTTCGACTTTCCCGACGAGGATATCATGACTTTGAGCAACATTGAAGAAAACAGACTGTATGACGGACCTGAACAAGGATCCTGATGGACTCTGTACTTTGATGGTGCCTCCAACGCACTTGGGAACGGTATCGGCGCGATACTCATTTCTCTAGAAGGTTGCCATACACCTTTCACTTCTAGACTCTACTTCAGCTGCACCACCAACATGGCCGAGTATGAAGCTTGTATCTTTGGTCTCAAGGCCGCTATTGACTTGGGAATCAAATCTCTGATTATATTTGGGGACTCAGCTTTGGTTATCAATAAAATCAAAGGAGAGTGGGATATTAAACACCCTAATCTCATCCCTTACAAAGAACATGTCCTGACATTGTTACCATATTTCGAGCAGATAACCTTCGAGCACTTCCCGCGAGAAGAGAATCAGCTAGCAGATGCGCTAGCTACAATGTCATCCATGTTTAAACTTAACTGGGATAACGAGGCACCTCAAATCACCATCGAACAAATGGACGAACCTGCACATTGTCATGAGATTAATACCGAAGAAGTAGTGGACTGACCTTGGTTTCATGACGTCAAAAGGTATCTCGAAGCATAAGAATATCCTGAAGGAGCTTCAGTCAACGATAAAAAGTTCTTAAGGAGGTTCGTGGCCAAGTTCTTTCTGAGCAATGGTATCCTATACAAGCGCAATGTTGATTGTGTCCTGCTCCATGGTGTGGACAAGGTTGAATCTGAGAAGATCATGGCTGAACTACATAATGGCACCTTTGGCACCCACTCGAGCGGTCATACGATAGCAAAGAAGATTCTACGGGCAGGCTACTATTGGTCTACCATGGAAGCTGATTAACATCAACATTCTCGTACTTGTCACAAATGCCAAATCTACGCGGACAAGGTACATATTCCTCCAGTTCCTCTCAATGTCCTAACACCTCCTTGGCCATTCGCGATGTGGGTAATCGACATGATTGGAGAGATCAAGCCTACAGCATCCAATGGACACCGTTTCATCCTGGTGGCCATTGATTACTTTACCAAGTGGGTCGATGCAGCTTCCTTCACCTCTGTTACAAAGAATGTGGTTGCCTGTTTCATTAAGCAGAACCTCATATGCCGGTATGGTATCCCCGACAGGATCATCATTGACAATGGTACAAATTTGAACAATACTATGATCACCGCTCTGTGCGAGCAGTTCAAGATTCAACATCATAATTCATCTCCCTATCGGCCTAAGATGAACGGTGTTGTCGAAGTTGCGAACAAAAATATCAAAAAGATCATTCAAAAGATGACAGTCACCTACAAGGACTGGCACAAGATGTTACCGTTTGCTCTGCACTGATACCGTACCACGACACGCACTTCAACTGGGGCAACCCCCTTTTCTTTGGTATACGACATGAAGGGTGTTTTACCTGTCGAGGTTCAGATTCCCTCTTTGAGAATCATGAAGGATGCTGTTTTGAGTGAAGACGATTAGATTCAGACCCGGCTTGATCAACTTAACTTGATTGATGAGAAACGACTCACTGCTGTTTGCCATGATCAGGCATATCAGAAACGTATGATCAAGGCCTTCAACAAGAAAGTCAGAAGACAAGTATATCAAGTCGGGGACCTTGTAATCAAGCGGATCATCTTGCCGCAAAGTAATCCCAAGGGCAATTAGGCTCCTACTTACGAAGGACCATTTATGATCAAAAACATCTTTTCTGGTGGGGCAATGGTCCTGACCACCATGGACGGCGATGACCTACCATACCCTGCGAACGCAGACATAGTCAAAAGATACTATGCATAAACGACCCGACAACTTGAAAACCCGAAAGGGCGACTTGGGAGAAAATGGGCATCCCGGTGAATCGAAAACCCGAAAGGGCAGTTCAGGAAAAAATTAGGGATAAAACAAAAAAATCTGTACACCTGGCAACTTGAAAACCCGAAAGGGCGACTTGGGAAAAAAAGGGTTTCCCGGTGGATCGAAAACCCGAAAGGGCGGTCCAGGCATGAGTTAGGGAATTAAAGCGTATGACTATGTCTCGTCGGATCACTTTAAGGATAATCTCTTCACGGAAAAGCTCCAAGCTTCTGATCAATCCAAACATCTGCGGACGAAGCAACGAATGGACAAGATACTCAGAGTTACGAAGGCTATAGCAGAATGGGAACCCCATGGAATTGTTGCACATAGCCATCTTTCTTTGTATAAAAGTTTTCTCAATTTTATGACAACGTTCTCTTACTAGGATGTCTGTCTCCTTTGTACAAAATATTTACACAAAGTTAATACAAAAATACTTCAAAGTGCAGAAATTTGTTTTCCTTTTTTACACTTATGTTTTATTTGAGAACGTCTAATGATTTATTAAATGAGAATATGCATTTGAATATAATCACTGCTTACAAATAAAACGAAATGAGAAAGGATGATTACTGATAGGTTGAAAGTATAGGAAACGTCTTTAGGCTATTCCAGAAGAAATCCCCTACAGTACATCATTCAGATCCTCAACAGATCTAAATCCTTGAAATACATATCCCCAGCGGAGTTAAGTTTCAAAATCCCCATCAGATTTGAGTTTCCAAACTCCCAATCCCCAGCAGAGCCAGAAAACTTTGAACTGCAAACCCTCAGTGAAGATGAAACTTTCTTCCCCAACGGAGTCCAAAACTTCAACCCTTAAACCCAGGTAGAGGACCATCCTGTTTCCTCCAATTCCCCAGTAGGTTGGCATACAACCCAAGCCCTTGAGAACTCTTCAACAGAATAAACATTCTCCTCAGAGTTATTTCCCAGCAGATCGAAGATTCTCGGTCTCATTTCTCCAGAAGAAGCCTCCCAGGTTTTAATTCCCTAGTAGAGATCGTCAGAGTTTTCCTTATTTCCCAGGAAAGTCATGAAGGATTCTCACATCCCCACAAGTCACCAAGGATTCTCACATCCCCAACAGTGGTCCAAGGATTTCTCATTTTCAGCAATCAAAGATCTTAAATCAATAACATCAGTCAAGGGTTTATTTTCCCCTGCAACAGTCAAAGATTTCATTATTTCCAGCTATCAAGGATTTATTTTCTTCAGCAAGACAGCTAATCAGCTCACATGTGCATACATTACATTCACATATCATAAACATTGATAAATCACACTTTATTGCATCATACATATCATGCAAGATAACTTTGTGTTTTAGCTACCATTTTACCCTTTTCAGGATAAGATTAAAAGCTACCTTTAACAAATGTTCAAAGATTTCAGATACAATATGGATACACCCCAGACACGACGGTCATTCTATTACTCATTCAGAATTTCAAGTCAAGATACAGTACAGATACACCCCAGACACGGAGGTCATTCTGCTAATCATTCAGACTTCAGCAATCAGATACAGATTAGATACGCTCTAGACACGGAAGCCTTTCTGTTTCTTATTTAGATTCAACTATCAAACTTAAAGTTCAGATACACTCTAGACACAGAAGTCATTCTGTCACTTATTCAGATCCCAGTTACAGTACAGATACACTCCAGACACGGAAGTCATTCTGCTACTCATACAAATCTCAACTTTAGATACAGTCCAGATACGCACCAGACGCGGTTGCCATTTTGTCACTCATTCAGAATTTATCCCCAGCCCAGAGATGCTCCATACACAGATGTTTCTCTGTCGTCCATTCAGAATTCAGATACAATACAGATACACTCTAAACACGACAGTCATTCTGATATTTATTCAAGAATCAAATACAGTTACAGCTCGGATACGCTCTAGACACGGACGCCATTCCTTTGCTCATATGAATCCAATCTCCAGATACAACTCAGATACGTTCCAAATACGGATACCAATCTGGTGTTCATTCTCCTAATTTTCAACAAACAAATCTTGGATGGCATCTTTAAGCCCATCTCCAGCAATATTCTACCATCTCCAAATGGCATCTTTAAGCCCATTCCCTCAGCTATATTTTGACGAGTGCAAATTTACGGGCACTCTAATGTCACATCATCTTTTACCTTCGAGTCACGAAAGGCAAACTTGTCAATCTAACTCTTCAGGTTCAAGAAGATTGAACAGGGGAAGCTGTTGTACCCCAAAATTTTCCCTCTCATTTTATCAAGATTTCTCATCACATGACTCCTTGAACTCCATGCCAAATTAGGGTTTTTGCTCTGCTCAAGACATCTCCTTGCACTGATGACCTAAATTAGGGTTTGAGTTTGCACAGGGATTTTTGGACTTCTAATGCTCAAAGTTACTTTCATACTTCATGTTGGACTTACAAGATTGCCTCTACCAAGTTTCAAGCCTTGAATCAAATTTTTGCCCAATCAATTGGACAGTTGATCTAAAAATCAACTGTATTGGGGGAAAAGTCAATTGTGGCCAATTTACAGTCAAACCTCATAATTTTTGATCCACATCAACATTATGGACTCATATGGACCATTTGATCAAGTTTGGACCACAACTCCTCAAGAAACTTGATCAGATCATCAAAAGGGCAAAATGGTCATTTTTAGGGTTTTGACTGTGCAAGGGAAATTTCTGATTTTTAACCTAGCCAATGGTAAATTGGGTCCAAGCATGGATTCAAGGACTCAACGGCATCATCTTTACCTATTCACAAGGTCCAAAAGATCTCAAATGCATTGGATTGACAGATGAATTTTCCAGTCAACTGATCAAAATTTGATTGTACACTGAAAAGTCAAACTTTGACTTTTTGGTCAAAATCAAGTGCCAAGGGTCATTTTTCATCAAGATGTGTCAAAACATGAAACTTGTTCATCAAGAAACCCAATTTTGCAAATTAGGGTTTAAGATTGAAAAATTTCATAACTTAGAATTTTTCTAAGTTATGAAATTTTCTTATTTTTCCCCAACTTTGCCCAATATTTTCACCATGATGAAATTGGATTCAAACAAAACTTCCAACATGAAAGTTGTAGTCCTCCACAAAGTCTACAACTTTTATAAACAAAGTTTTCCCAAAAGAAGCTTGGATCTCAAGTTATGATTTTTGGAACAAGGGTCCATGAAACTTTTAACTTAGTGAAATTTTGCCCAAGTTTAGGCAGGATTTTGACCTATCTTCATGGAAATATTTCACCTAGTTCCACTTGGAATCTCAAAATGCATTTCAAAGATGGATTGTAGAGCATGTTACAAGCTTTCTAAAATGTCCAATAACTCTCCAAAATCATTTGTGGTTAGGGAGAATCGAAGGCTTGAAGTTATCAAAAACTCACTTTTGATCCATGGCATGTTCATATTGATACAAGTTGCAAACTCTAATCAGCCTTGTTTGTACTTGATTACAGGTCCCAAAACCCTTCCATACTCAATAATTAAATGAAAATCCATTTGTTTGAAGCTTTGTTCTTGTCATTAGAGGATTATACAAAGAATTAATCCTAAAATAGCAAAAAGGCAACATTGCCATTTTTGTCAAAATTGCTTTATGTCAAACCACATCTCTTGAGCCTTGAACAAGATCTGGTACAACACACAATATCCACCAATTGAGGGGGCCAAGCTTGTAAAGTGCAATCTAATAGATAGCCTATACAGGCTTGTCTTGCATCATGGCTCACTTTTGCTTAAAATACAAGAAACTTGTCAAATACACAACAACTTGAACATCTGAGAGAAACAACTTTTGCAAGCTTTTGAGACAAGTTTCACACATTGCATTGAACCTAAAACACGAGCCTTTGAGTCCTCAAGCCTTCCAAAACACAAAATCACCTTCCTCTTGCAAAACAGGGCAGTTTCTGCACTTGGACTTCCATGCAAAAACCCCTCGTGCATTTTGCCTCAAACTTGTTCAAACACCTTCCATATAACCTATCCAAGCTATCCCAACCATTAGGCAGTGACTGTAACCATTTGCAAGCTTCACCATTTCTGGTTTCTCCTTGTGCAGGTTGAGTTCTACAAGCTTGTTCAAGCACATTCAAGGCAAACTAGGCATTGGGAAAGGTCAGAGGAAGTTCAAGCAAGCTCCCAAACACCTCAGGCCTCACTAAAAAGCTCCACATTGCCATACGCGATCTCAACTAAAACAGGTTTTTATCAACTTCCTATCTCTCTATTTAGGAATCATTAGGCTTAGGTTTGTGAATAAAAAATGTAGTACTCATAGCCATGAAGTTGTACATAGCTCTGTTTTCATTTAAGTTAAACGTGTTAAGAGAATTTGATTCATGAACTTCCTGAAAAAATTAGGTTAGAATTTAGGGCCAGATAAATTCTCTCTGGTCTTTGAGAGTTAGAATGAGTTCTTTACATGGTTGGTTTCGTCTTGAAAAATGCTACAACTTTGATGTTATGAGTTTTTGCATTAGGGCACATATGCAGGTTCTCCATGTTTGAATCAGGCGCGCACGTTTTTTTTGTTGACAAAGGTTGAAGATGAAGTCAGTGGGCTGGGCTTGATCCTGGCCTTGTTTTTGACACCCCCCTCATTGCTGACTGCACCCCCTGGCCCATTTCTTCATATTTTTATATTTTTGTATTTATTTTTAATTTCTGATTTTGTTTTATTATTTTCCAAACATAAAAAAATACCAAAAATATTTTTATAAATTTTCACATTTATTTTTGTATTTTATTTTATTTTATTGTATATATATATATATATATATATATATATATATATATATATATATATATATATATATATATATATATATATATATATACTTTCTTAAAGGAAAATTAGGGTTTTCTACCCTTTTCAAAAATAATCTTTTATTTTTTTAATACATTGAAAAGATATTTTTATATACATAAAAATGAACAAAAACATTTTTCTTGAATATTTAGATTATTTTGCATATTTATATTTAATTTGTTTATTTAAATATTGTTCATTTATTATTTGTACCAATTATTCAATTTGGATGTAATAGTAAATATTAGGGTTTTATTTTCTTACAAATATTCCCCATTCAAAAATTGTATCCCTCTCCCCATATCAAATGTTGTAATAGTGTAGATTTATTTTGCGTACTTTATGCTTTCAAAATATGCCATGATTAGAGATTAGGGTTTGTATGCAAAAAATCCAAAATCAAAACAAGTAGCTTGACTAATACAAAGACAAAAAAGCATTTAAATTGACAACACAATACACACTTGCACCCCTAGGGTTTCATCCACTTGTTGCCTTTAAAATGGGCATGATATGCATGTTGAGTATCTTGGCAAAATAAAAACAAAACAAAAGATCATAGTCCCTCGATGACGCTATCTTGGTTGCCTATACAAAATGATCTAGTCCCTTAAAAAATTGCTAAAGGTACTTGGCACAATTGCTATCATGGTCAATACGATGACCCACGCATGTCCCGTTTAACATCCTAATACAAGGTTGTTTACCAAATGCAATGGTAAAACAACACTGTCAAAAGGGTTAAAAATGTATAGGAAATATCTTTGAGTAAAATAGGGTAGACAACTCTTAGTTACTTGATCAAAACTTGCAAAACATACTTGCTATTTTCAAACACACCTCACAACACAATTTCAAAACATTTCCCAAAACAAAACTTGAAATTCTGGCTGCAGATACTCAATGTCACGTTCAATGTTATGACACCGTATCTGACTTACTATATGACAGTAAATACAAAAGCAATAAAGAACACAGTCAATTGTTTACCCAGTTCAGTGTGCAACAACACCTACTATGGGGGCTACCAAGCCAGGGAGGAAATCCACTATAAGAGATGTTAATTCAGGAATAAACCAACCAGTTTATCTCCTTCACTTAAGACCTACCCAATGCAATTCCAATCTAAGTACAACTTAAACCTGAGTTCCTACTCACTCCCCCTCAATCACAGCGGTGATACATAAACCAATTTGACTTAAAAATTGATGAAGACACTCTTCAAAAACAAACACTTGATTAAGCTTCACAGCTTTTTAATCAAGCAACACAATCACTCGTGCTTCACAGCTTTGAGTGATGCACACAACTAACTTGACTCTGCTTCACAGCTTTAGTCAAGGAACATTCAAACACTCTTGCTTCAAATCTTTGAGTGCTACACAACACTTACAATTAGAAACCTATTCCAAGTCACTTATCACAATAATAATTGCTTGGAGTACAATAATCAAACCTATACAGATTACAAATGATCTTCTGATCAATAAAGAGAGATGTCTTGAAAAACAGCAGCTCTGTTGAATATATAGCAGCTGCAACTTCAGTTAGGGTTTCCACAAAAACCCATGGATAATTCCGTTTGACCTAAAGACCAGGTCACAGGGCTTTATTAACCAGGTTAGGGTTGAGCTAGGTTACCCCTCAGAAAACACAGGATTCTGTTCAAGAAAGACTGAGTTATTTCCTGAAAAAACTCAGACTTATCCAACCTGCAAACCTGTTAGTTCAGAACAGGATGTCATAACATCTGTTATGACATCTGAGAAAACCTGTCTACTGATTTAGCAAAATGTGATCATTTTGCAAAATGCTCAGATACACACTTATAAACATCAGTACTTGAATTACAATATTTTTCTGCAAAGGTACCTAATGAGTCAGTACAAACTAAACTAGAATGTTATGACATCAGTCATGACATTTACACATACACTTGGGATTTACCAAAAATGCAAGCCAATACCTAAACACCTACAAACTCCCCCTTTGGAAGATTTTTGGCTAAAGACCCTAAGCAATCAGAGATAGATAGCAGCAGAAATAAGTGACAGCAGAAAAATAGAATGTCAAGTACTAACTTGAATTAAGTAAGTACCAAAATATTCTCCCCCTCTTTAGCCACAAATGGGCCAAAGATACATGTTCATAAAATTATACAGTTATCCAAAACAAAATAATAAGAGCAGCAGCAGAAAACAACTGAATACACTTCCAAACTCCACCAGATATCAGCACCAACCAGCAACACCACCAAACAACAACCAACCTTCAAGCACTGTTATCAGATCCAGAGGATTCGGGCTTCTTTCTTTTCTTGTGAGCAATGTCAACATTCTTCTCTTTGTTTGATGTCTCAACATTCTTAGAGACATCTGGATTTGTTTCAGCATTTGAGCTTTCTTGGTTCAGAGGAACAGAAATGCCAGGAACTGAGTGGTTCTCGTTCAGAATTCTTGAAACAATTTTTGCTATTGCTTGATTAACATAGGTTGTCCCTTCCCTATTTGCAATTTCAGGGGGAACTGAAGAAGAAGGATGAGATGGATTACCAGAGGCAGAAGCTTGGGGCTTTCCTGCATGTCTTGTTCTCAACTCTTTGACCTTGATGGGGTTAGTTCCCACTTTTCTACGAGAAGAGATCTCCAGAACGTCAGAGTCCAGACAAGAAGAGATTGTCCTAGAATCTTGATCAGAGGAAGAGGTTGAAATAGTCGTATTGGATGATGATGGTGTTTGAGACATTTTGACAGTCTTAGAGGACCAACAACAACTGAGGAGAAATTTTTGATTGAGAGACTGGGTTTTGATGAGGAGACGAGAGGGGAAGGGAGCAAGGGAGTGTCTATTCAACTTCTTAAAAGAATTGTAGGAAATGAGAAAATACAATCTTAAACCAATCAGAACAGGCATAACTCCTTTGATCCTTGTTTTAAGCAAAATTAATTGCTACAATTCCTCATGTTGGCAAATACCCAGCTTACCCCTTAAGTTTTCAAATTGAGTTGCATCCAGAGCCTTGGTAAAAATGTCAGCCAGCTGTAGCTCAGTGGCAACATGTTCCAATTTGATTGTCTTTTCTTCTACAAGGTCTCTGATAAAGTGATGTCGTATGTCAATATGTTTGGTCCTGCTATGCTGAATGGGATTCTTGGATATGTTGATTGTACTCAGATTGTCACAGTACAATGTCATAACATCTTGTGTGACATTATACTCAGTGAGCATCTGTTTCATCCATATCATTTGAGAGCAGCTACTACCAGCTGCAATGTATTCAGCTTCAGCAGTGGAAAGAGACACACAATTATGTTTCTTGCTGAACCAGGAAACCAGATTACTTCCCAAGAAGAAACATCCTCCAGAGGTGCTTTTTCTATCATCAGCACTACCAGCCCAATCAGCATCACAGTAGCCAGTCAGAGCTGGTTCACAACCATGAGTATACATCAATCCATAGTTGTAAGTACCACTTACATACTTCAAAATTCTCTTCACTTGATTGATATGACTGACTTTGGGATCAGCTTGGTATCTAGCACAAACTCCAACTGCAAAGGCAATATCAGGTCTGCTGGCAGTTAAGTACAACAAGCTTCCTATCATGCTTCTGTACAGACTTTGATCCACCTTAACCCCACTTGAATCTTTGGAAAGCTTTAGATGAGTAGGAGCAGGAGTCCTTTTGTGACTTGCATTCTCCATACCAAACTTCTTTACAATATTCTTAGCATACTTGCTTTGAGATAAGAAGATTGAGTCCTCCATCTGTGAGACTTGTAGTCCAAGAAAATAAGTTAGTTCTCCCATGAGACTCATTTCAAATTCAGCCTGCATCTGGTCAGCAAAGTGTTTAACCATATGTTCTGACATTCCTCCAAACACTATGTCATCAACATATATTTGGGCAACCATTAACTTCCCTTCTTCAGTTTTGACGAAGAGAGTTTTGTCCAAACCTCCTTTTCTGTAGCCTTTGTCTGAGAGAAACTTTGTTAACCTGTCATACCATGCTCTAGGAGCTTGTTTCAGGCCATATAGAGCTTTTCTCAATTTGTAGACATGATCAGGGTGGGTTGGATCCACAAAACCTTTAGGTTGTTCCACATAAGCTTCCTCATTTAAGTACCCATTTAGAAAGGCACTTTTCACATCCATCTGAAATAACTTGAACTTCAGAAGACAAGCAATTGACAACAAGAGTCTGATTGATTCCAGCCTGGCTACAGGTGCAAAGGTTTCATCAAAATCAACCCCTTCAACCTGGGTGTATCCTTGAGCAACAAGTCTTGCCTTATTTCTGGTGACAACTCCTTCAGCATCTGACTTGTTCTTGAATATCCATTTTGTCCCAATGATGTTAGTTCCTTCAGGTCTAGGAACCAGTTCCCAAACTTCATGTTGCTTGAATTGGTTCAGTTCATCTTGCATTGCACCAATCCAATATTCATCAGTTAAGGCTTCCTTGACATTTCTTGGTTCCATTTTGGACACAAAACAAGAGTTTGAGATGATTTCTCTAGATCTTGTGATGACTCCACTATTGGGATCTCCTATGATGAGCTCTTTTGGATGATCCTTCTGAATTCTGATGGAAGGGTTCTTGCTAGCTTCCTTTGATTCAGATTCTATTGTGGTGGAGTTGGGTAGGTCATTCTGTTGGGTTGAAGTCTCAAAGAATGTCTCAACAGTACAAGGAACATCTATTTCTTCATGATAGTCATCAATTATAACATTTATTGATTCCATCATGGTTTTGGTTCTGGAGTTGAATACTCTATAAGCTCTGCTGTTTGAGGAGTATCCTAGAAATATGCCTTCATCACTTTTGGGGTCCAGTTTTCTTCTTTGTTCACGATCGGACAGAATATAGCATTTGCTGCCAAACACATGGAAGTATTTCACAGTTGGTTTTCTCCCTTTCCAGAGTTCATATATGGTGGATGAGGTTCCCTTTCTCAAGGTGACCCTGTTATGAACATAGCAAGCTGTATTCATAGCTTCATCCCAAAAATACATAGGAAGTCTTTTGGCATGTAACATTGCTCGGGCAGATTCTTGTATGGTCCTGTTTTTTCTTTCCACAACTCCATTTTGTTGAGGTGTTATAGGAGAAGAAAACTCATGACTGATTCCTTCTGAAGAACAGAAGTCATCAAACTTGCTGTTTTCAAATTCCTTGCCATGATCACTTCTGATTCTGACAATACATCCTTCCTTCTCTCTTTGAATTCTCTTGCACAGTTCTCTAAAAACTTCAAATGCATCTGATTTTTCCCTAATGAAATTAATCCAGGTGAATCTGGAAAAATCATCCACAACCACATAGGCATATATTTTACCACCAAGACTCTCTACTTGCATTGGTCCCATCAGATCCATATGGAGGAGTTCTAGAACCTTAGAGGTGGTCAGATGTCTTGACTTTGGATGTGACATCCTAGTCTGCTTACCAACCTGACATTCACCACAAACTCTTCCTTCATCAATTTGCAGTTTTGGAATCCCTCTGACTGCCTCCAAGGAGATAATCCTCTTCATACCCCTTAGATGAAGATGGCCAAGTTTTTGGTGCCACAGTTTCACCTCTTTTTCTTCTTTTGCAATGGAACACACAGATGAGAAATTAGTGTTCTCAGGCTCCCACAAGTAACAGTTGTCTTTGGATCTGACTCCTTTCATTACTATCTCTTGTTTGTCATTGATTACAAGGCATTCAGATTTTGAGAAATTGACCTTGAATCCTAGATCACACAGTTGACTGATACTAATGAGATTAGCGGTCAGCCCTTTCACCAGCAGCACTTCATTCAGACTTGGTACTCCAGGGCAGTCCAAATCACCAACTCCTTTGATTTCACCTTTAGCCCCATCTCCAAAGGTCACAAAACTGGTGGTGTGAGGCTTAACATTATTGAGGAGGTTCTTGATTCCAGTCATGTGTCTGGAACATCCACTGTCAAAGTACCAGTCTTCCTTTGCAGAGACCCTCAGGGAAGTGTGAGCTATCAGTGCAGTAGCCTTTTTCTTCCATTGAGGAGCATGTGGTACCTTTTTAGACTTAGGTTTGACACCTGAGTTCTGATTAGGGTATCCATGTAATCTGAAGCAGAAGGGCTTTATGTGGCCATATCTCCCACAATGATGACATTTCCATCTTTGACACCTTTTCCTCATATGTCTCTGTTCCTGATGTCGAGAGTTGTGTTGAGACATCTGTTTTGACATTTGCTTACCAGAACCAGATTTCGTTGCTTCCATAAATCCTAGTCCAGATTTATTTCCCACATTTTGTCCAACCTGAAGGATCTCTTCCAATTTGTCTGTTCCATTTGTCAACATCTTGACAGATTTGGTCATTTGATTCAGTTGTGAGTTCAACAATTGAACTTCTCCTTCTAGATGACTTATAGTTTCAAGGTTTGCCCTTTTTTCAGCCTCCAGCTTTATGATGAGTTTTGATTGTTTCTCATTCTGCACACAGACTTCAGTACTTCTGATACACAATTCCTTGTAAGTATCAGCCAGTTCTTCAAAAGTCACCTCTTCATCACTGATGTCACTTTCAGAGGTACAAACACCAGTTAAAGCAGTAACTCGTTTGGCAGTCTCTTCTTCAGAATTACTTTCTGAATCACAGTCAGACCAAGTAACTGTCATTCCTTTTTGTTTCTTAAGAAAGGTAGGGCATTCAGCTTGAATATGCCCATATCCTTCACAACCATGGCATTGAATTCCTCTGCCTTGAATTCCCTTCTCTTCTGACCTTGGTCTTCTGCTGGAACTGTCAATGTTAGAGGGAATGTTATGAACATTAGACCTTGACTTTGGATCTATTCTTTTGATGAGTTTGTTGAACTGTCTTCCAAGCATGGCTATAGCTTCTGAAATGTTTTCTTCAACATCAGTGTTGGACATAAGTGTTATGCTCTTGTTCTTCTTGACACCATTATCAGTGATTCCCATCTCAAAAGTCTGAAGAGACCCAATAAGTTCATCCACTTTCAACTTGCTAATGTCCTGGGCTTCCTCTATGGCAGTTACCTTCATTGCAAATCTTTTAGGCAAGGATCTGAGAATCTTCCTCACCAGTTTTTCTTCTGACATCTTTTCTCCCAGTGCTCCTGAGGTGTTGGTAATCTCCAAGATGTTCATGTGAAACTCATGAATGGTTTCATCTTCCATCATTTTTAGATTCTCAAATTTGGTAGTCAACATCTGAAGCCTTGACATTTTTACTTTGGAAGTGCCCTCATGAGTAGTTTTGAGAGTGTCCCAAACTTCCTTGGCCAGTTCATATTGATGTACTAGTCTGAAAATGTTTCTATCAATTCCATTGAACAAGGCATTTAAAGCTTTTGAATTTCCCAGAGCTAACTCATCTTCTTCTTTACTCCAATCTTCCTCAGGCTTCAGACTGATTGTCCCATCTATCTCAGTTATGGTGGGATGAATCCATCCTTTGTCAGCAGCTCTTCAAGCCTTTTTGTCCAGAGATTTTAGGAAGGCAATCATACGAGGTTTCCAGTAGTCATAATTAGTTCCATCCAGAATGGGTGGTCTATTTCCAAAAACTCCTTCTTTGTCCATAGTGCCAGAAAGTGATATCCCTAGATCTCACCCAGTAATACAGGCAGGGTGCCTGCTCTGATGCCAATTGAAATTCTGGCTGCAGATACTCAATGTCACGTTCAATGTTATGACACCGTATCTGACTTACTATATGACAGTAAATACAAAAGCAATAAAGAACACAGTCAATTGTTTACCCAGTTCAGTGTGCAACAACACCTACTCTGGGGGCTACCAAGCCAGGGAGGAAATCCACTATAAGAGATGTTAATTCAGGAATAAACCAACCAGTTTATCTCCTTCACTTAAGACTTACCAAATGCAATTCCAATCTAAGTACAACTTAAACCTGAGTTCCTACTCACTCCCCCTCAATCACAGCGGTGATACATAAACCAATTTGACTTAAAAATTGATGAAGACACTCTTCAAAAACAAACACTTGATTAAGCTTCACAGCTTTTTAATCAAGCAACACAATCACTCGTGCTTCACAGCTTTGAGTGATGCACACAACTAACTTGACTCTGCTTCACAGCTTTAGTCAAGGAACATTCAAACACTCTTGCTTCAAATCTTTGAGTGCTACACAACACTTACAATTAGAAACCTATTCCAAGTCACTTATCACAATAATAATTGCTTGGAGTACAATAATCAAACCTATACAGATTACAAATGATCTTCTGATCAATAAAGAGAGATGTCTTGAAAAACAGCAGCTCTGTTGAATATATAGCAGCTGCAACTTCAGTTAGGGTTTCCACAAAAACCCAGGGATAATTCCGTTTGACCTAAAGACCAGGTCACAGGGCTTTATTAACCAGGTTAGGGTTGAGCTAGGTTACCCCTCAGAAAACACAGGATTCTGTTCAGGAAAGACTGAGTTATTTCCTGAAAAAACTCAGACTTATCCAACCTGCAAACCTGTTAGTTCAGAACAGGATGTCATAACATCTGTTATGACATCTGAGAAAACCTGTCTACTGATTTAGCAAAATGTGATCATTTTGCAAAATGCTCAGATACACACTTATAAACATCAGTACTTGAATTACAATATTTTTCTGCAAAGGTACCTAATGAGTCAGTACAAACTAAACTAGAATGTTATGACATCAGTCATGACATTCACACATACACTTGGGATTTACCAAAAATGCAAGCCAATACCTAAACACCTACAAAACTCTCAAAACATTGAAAAATATTTTCAAAAGACAATATACCTTTGTATACATTCAAACAAGAATCATTACAAAGGTTGCCAAAACGATGGCCTCTTTTCAAAACATTTTCAAAACCACACACAAAGCACCATTTCAAACAATTGGAAAAGCAAAGCAAGTGATCTAAACAAGTAACTAATAGCCCATGGATAACCATGGATGAAAAGGGTGCTTGCACCTTCCCTTTTCATAATATACCCCCCGAACCCAAGAAAACATCTCAAAGGTCTTTCCTATGCTTTTTGACCTTTCCTTTGGATAAAATAAAAAGTCGGTGGCGACTCTTGCTAAATTGAAACATTTGCAAACACAAACGCAAAACCTCAAGTCAGTTCTCCCACCGTACACACATATATATAAGGATATGTAATTGTATGCTCTTGTTTGCAAAAATGCCTCTGAGTGATATATTAGTATTGGTATTGGAATATGATACTTTTCACGATTTTCCTTCTTTATTTTTGATGTTGTCAAAAGGGGAGAAGTATACGCGAGATTATGTTGGGAAGCAAAAAGTTAGGGGAGCCTTCAATAACTACATGAAATGCATCGTCACAAGTTTTGCCATCATAAAAAAGGGGGAGTATGTGAGTGCAACTTCACCATTAGATGTTTTGTATGATGTCAAAACTAAGAAAACTTATCATTTATATATATTAGACTATACCTCTATGTCATGTGGCACACCCTTGCATTAGAGGTATTAAGAATCATTTAAAACAAGTTAAAATTGGTTCCAATAATGTAAAATTAGTTTCTGCATAAAAAACAAGTTTATGTGTTGAGCTAAAAATTGTATGTGTCGACACATAAAGAAAGAATTTCTACAATTTCTTAAAAGCTTCAGTATGTGTCAACACATACGATTTATGCCTCGGCACATGTGCTTCAAGCCTTCAGCATTTTTGCTTTAAAACACAGGCCCATGTGCTGATAAATATGATTTATGTGTCGACACATGTACTACATTATTAAAGCATGTAGTTACTATTTTGTATATGTCGACACAGAACCTTTTCAGGTCGGCACTTACTGTTTTGTGGGTTATTTTTTCATAATTATTTTCATTCCAAAACTTCCCTCTGTTGCCTAAACATATCCCAACTATAAATATATCATTCATGCATCATTTCAACTTGATGATACCATAAAAATATCTTGTATTTTCTCTTCATCTTCAACCTCTAACTTATGCATACACACTAACAAATCATCGTAATAATCTTTTGTTGGGGTGTGTTGTACCCCAAAAAATTCCCTCTCTATTCTCAAGACATTTCTCACAAAAGATCTCAAATGCTCAAGGACTCTCAAGAATTGATCAGACAAGCTCACCTCCTAAGCATTGGGTCCAAAATTAGGGTTTTGGTCTCCTAATGGATAAATGGAATTTTAATGCCTCAAGTGACTTTCAGGTTCATTATAGGTCTTCAATATTGCTCATACCAAGTTTCAAGCCCTGTATCACAAATTTACTCAGTCAATTGCTCAAATGACTGAAAGTTAACTGTATTAGGTAAAAAGTCAATTGTGGTCAATATACAGTAAAACTTCATGATTTTTGGCCAACATCAACATTTTTAAGTGATATTTATCAATTTACCAAGTTTTGATCACAATGCCTCAAGAAAAGCACTCAAATCATCAAAGGGGCAAATTTGTCAAAATTAGGGTTTTGACTGAGAAGGACTGATCAGTGACTTTTGACCTAGTACATGATCTAATGGATTGAAACATGATATCAAGGACTCAAACAAAATATGTTTACCTAATTTCATGGCTAAAATCATTTCTCAAGATCAATGGATTGATAGTTGAATTTTTGATCAACTGATGAAAAGTCAACTGATACATAAAAAGTCAAACTTAACTTTTTGGGTCAACATTGAATTTAAAAGATCAAGATTCATAAAGACATTCAAAAATATCAAACTTTATCATCAATAATCAATAAAGTCAAAAAATTCCATAAAAAGTCAAAGTTTTCAAGACTTAGAAAATTCTAAGTGTTTTTTAACCTTGATAATCTCATTACTTCATGACAATTTTTCACTAAGATGCAAGATGATTCAAGGAAAACTTTAAACATGAACGTTGTAGATATTGATGAATTCTAAAACTTTTCCCCCTAGGGTTGATATCCAAAAAATTCTTAGATTTGAAGATATTAGCTCATAAAGTCATGACATTTTTCATAAAACACTTAGTGAAAATTTTAGCAAGTTTAGGCAGATTTTTGTCCTAACTTCTTGGCCAATTTGCACTAAGCTCCAAGATGATTTATCCAAAGTGGTAAATATGAAGGTTGTAGACAATGTTTCAAGATTTCCAAAATTTCCAAGAACTCGAAGAGATCATTTTTGATTTAGGAGATTGGAAGAGATGAAGTTGGGCATCCATTCTTGAATTACAAGTCATTTTCTTGATGAACACATAATCCAATCTTAATGTTCTGCTGCATAATATTGCTTTGCAAGCCTTCTAACTTGTGTATCTACCCATAATTAATGGATTTCACAAACTTTTGATCTATGATCCAAGTGGTTTAATCATTGTCCAAGTCAATTTGCCATTTTGGGGAGAAAGTTAACATTGCCATTCTTGAAAAGCAAGATTTATGCACAAATTCAATTATTGAGCCTCTCACTTATTCCCTTTGACGAAACACCATCTACAAGGTCATAAGCATGGTGATTAAAGTGTTTAACCATTCTATGATCAAAGGTACAAGGCATTGTGTGATACGGTGGCAGAACCGACTATTAATACTGGTTTGTGTTTTTTGGTTCGCAAATGTCGCGGTAAGAAAGAGTCGTCATCGACTTTTATTTCATCCAACAAAGGAAAGGAAAAAGAACAAAAAAAATGTTTTTTCGAGAGTTTCTGAGTACGGGGGTAGATTATAGAAAGGGAAGGTGTTAGCACCCTTTCTATCCATGGTTTTCCATGGGCTCTTAGGTACTTGCTCATTTTGAAATTGCTTGTTTGTGTTTTGAGAAGTTTTTGTTTAACTTCTTGATAACCCTTGCATCTGTCCTCAAGAGTGTGACGAAGTTGTTTTTCAAAATTGTTTTGAAAGTGTTTGTGAAAAAGTTTTTGTTATTTTGAGAAAGTACTTAAGATTTTCTACCTACTCGGAAAAAAAAGACTGTTCGTTTTCGTTTCCTTTAGACAGCACTATCCTACTATTAAGGAGTAGGTAGCCCCATCGTTGGAGTTTTAAGGGAAATTCGAAGGGACAAATACGGTCACAAAAGAAATGGTAAAGAAACCTTAGTAATTACCCTAAAGTCCTAAAGATCTTTCCGAGGCAACATCTGAATGGGTCATTTTTTATCTTTTGGGACTAGAGGGTGACCACTAAAATTCCCTATGCTTCATGACCGTTTACCGAAGGCAACGGAAGTGAGGCAAACCCTAGGAGTGAGTTGTGTATGTGTTATTTTTCAGTTAATTATCTTTGCACAATTAGGGTTATCTACCTTTTAATCATTGATTTATCTTTCGCATACAATCCTATTATCCATACATCTAGGCAGTTTTATAGTTGCGGAAATTAAAAAGTGTGAGAAATTAAAGTCCTAACGATTACAAGGCTTTTGGGCAGATACATAAATATTTGACTGAAAATAAAGATGCGGAAATCAAAACCCTAATTAATCTATTACAAACCTCGATACAGTTACAATAATTATGAATAAGTAAATGCGTGCGAGACGAATTAAATACGAGAATAAATTAGAAGCCTAAAAATCTAATTAATAAAAAAAAAAAATTTGTGTATTTTTTATTGAGAAAATAATTAAATTGCAAATTAAACCTAATTTCTAGTTAATTTTATTTAACAAAATAATCTATCTTGAAATAATTAAAATAATTAATTTTCAAAAATCAATTTTAATTATAAAAACCTAAATATATTTTTTTGTGATTTTTTATTTAATAAAAAAAATATTTTTGTTGTTTTTTTTTTGTAAAAAATGATTAAACAAATAAAACAAAAGAAAATAGAAAAAGAAATAAACTGGGTCTGTTATGAAAGCAACTCTGGGGGGTGCATTACTGATTTTCCAGGCCCAAGATTAATAAGCCCAGCCAATTGTTTGGATCCAGTGAGGGCCACGCTTGAGTGTGCACCATGTGTCTGCTTGCTTGACGTGTCAGATCTGGCAGGAGATTGATCCAATGGATAGATCTGAGGTGCATGATAGGCGCTTGGAACGTGAGGCATATAGGATCCTGCAAAGCATGTTAGGAAAATAATAAAATTCCTGGACCTGGGATCGAACCCAGGTCATTCCACTCATACGCTCGTCTGCTTTACCGTCTGGGCTGGATGGTTTTTTTATAATAATAATAATGAATAACAAGTAATACATTTAACAATGAGTCAGTGTTATAAGGAAAACACGCGAAATTCAAACTATCCAACCACGCCTTGACACGCCTTCATCTTCTTCAAGGAAGCTGTTGTTTTAGGTAAGGACCTTTACCTACGGACACCAATTGTAACTATAACCCTGCAAATCTCAAAAATCAATTCCAAGCAAGATAAATCAAATCCAGACATATAAATCAACTCGTTTTGATCTCGTGGGTATGATGGCATACGTCAATAGGTCTAATTTTCCCTGCATCTCAAAGCCCTAAAACGGAGGTTAAAAACCTAACAATGGCAAATTGGCATTTATGCATCAAAACTGGAAATTAATTGTACAAAAAGCTTCTAGGCATCCATATGAACATGAATATGCAATCAAAATAGACTAACAATGCAAGAATACACAGATACAAATTTACAAAAAATGTCAAACCGTGATGATGTTATGCGATGATTCCTGGAGCTTTGATGCACGCAGAGGATGTTGTTAGCTTCAGGAGGTTCCCAGGAGTGGATTGATGGCTTTGAAATTGTTTGAATTTCCCTCTAAATCAGAATTTAAACCACACTTTTTTTTGTCAAAAATTGAATTTTGTTCTTGTGATTTTCACGACTCAATCCTTGTTTTTTTTGCTTTGGCTGCGATGTGGACATATATGGGACTGATTTAGGTTAACATATATGGAAAAACTCCAAAGAATAAAGGCATGGCTTTAAGAGGAAATCAAATCTTGAAAAATTTCCAAATGTGTATTTCCTCCCTTTCCAAGCTTGCACAAATCTTTTGGTATTATACAACATATTTGGATTGTGATTCTCTTCAAAATCAAATTAAAACAAGTCTTCATTATTTTCATATAATTTATTTGATTTAATTTGATTTTTAAATGATTAAAATAAAAATAAATTAAATAAGTAAAGACAAAAATGCATGGAAAGGTATTTGGGTCGTGGACCAGGCTAGGAGTGTGTTTCAAACATAAAAAGTTGGGCCCATTTGAAGAAAAATGAATTTTGGGCATGGTTGACTTTGTGCAAATTTCCAAAAAAAAGGTCAACTTTGACAATGCACATCTCTCTCAATTTTGACCCTAAGAGGGTGTTCTTGGACTTTTTAGAAATATTGGGATGTCCTCTAAACAACCCTTTTGGTTTAATCTCAATTGGATCTTCCATGTTCATCTAAGAGCATTTTACCCAAAAGGTGTTTTTGTTGACTTTTTGAAATGACTTATAATGTCTGAATTCATATCTTTCTATGAGTGCATTTTTTGAACTTGAGGGATGAATATGAGTTGTATAGAATTTTATTCTCTTCAAAATGAGCCTTGGATGATAAATTTATGATAAAATATGAGAAAGTTATGCCTGGTCAAAGTTTGGTTGACTTTTTCTATAGGAACCCTAATTTAGCAACTTTTGAGTTTTGATGAATTAGGAGAATTCCTTGAGGAATCATGATCAAACCTTGATAAAATGATGAATATCACTTCAAAATGTTGATGTTGACAAAAAATCTTGAAGTTTGACAGTATGTGGGTCACAATTGACTTTTGACCTAGTATAGTT
Organism: Vicia faba; assembly: GCA_948472305.1. Taxonomy (NCBI): domain Eukaryota; kingdom Viridiplantae; phylum Streptophyta; class Magnoliopsida; order Fabales; family Fabaceae; genus Vicia; species Vicia faba. The sequence goes on along the minus strand of OX451735.1, from coordinate 457,606,389 downwards.
GATTTTCAGGCATTTAAGCAGTTGATTGAGCAAACTTCTTGTGCAAGGCATGAAACTTAACATGGATGATCTTGAGAACATATTAGGGACATGGAAACCATTTAGGACCCTTGGAACTCAACCATCTTTCTTGAAATTGTAACCCTAGTTTGAGGCTTATTGTCTTAGGAGGAGGATTTGTCTGGTCAATCCTTAGGCATCCTTGGGCAAATTGAGGACCTCAATGAGTATGTTTTGAGTAAAATAAGAGGGAAAGTTTTGGGATACAACAGCTGCCCCTGTTCAATCTTCTTAAACCTTAGGATGTAGATTGGTTGGTTTGGCTTTCGTGATATGAAGGTGGAAGATGATTGAACACTATAGTGCCTAGAAATTTGCACTCGCATGAAGTAATACTGATTGGTGATATCAGGAATGGGCTTACAGATGCCATTTTGAAGTTGACAGAGAATCATTGGAGATGGGCTTAAAGATGCCATCCAGAGAAGATATCGGTTGCATAAGATATTCCTTTACGAGGATTCATGTACCTGCCGCTGAGGAGGACTTCGCTGGGGAATGTTGATTTACGTCTTGAGAAATAGAGTATGGTAGCTTCGGTTGTCCATTACTCTACTGGGGAATTAACTCCCGATTGAGGAGGAGGAAGTGAACTGCTTATCTGATCAGGGTCCAGGCTGCATAACGACTTACTGGGGAAATGTGAAATCGACCGTATCTGGTCAGGTCCAAGTCTTGCACTGTTGTAAGCTATTGTATGGAGATAAAAGAGAAGGAACCTGGATAGTAGGGTTACTTCGAGATGAAAGCCTGGATAGTAAGGCTATAAGAAGGAACCTGGATAGCAGGGTTACTTCGATATGAAAGCCTGAATAGTAGGGCTTATGGGAAGGAACCTGGATAGTAGGGTTACTTCAAGATGAAAGCCTGGATAGTAGGGCTTATGGGAAGGAGCCTGGATATTAGGGTTACTTCAGGATGAAAGCCTGGATATTAGGGCTTATGGGAAGGAAACTGGATAGTAGGGTTACTTCAGGATGAAAGCCTGGATAATAGGGCTTATGGGAAGGAACCTAGATCGTGGGGTTACTTCAGGATGAAAGCCTGGATAGTAGGGCTTATGGGAAGGAACCTGGATAGTAGGGTTACTTCAGGATGAAAGCCTGGATAGTAGGGCTTATGGGAAGGAACCTGGATAGTAGGGTTACTTTAGGATGAAAGCCTGGATAGTAGGGCTTATAGGAAGGAACCTGGATAGTAGGGTTACTTCAGGATGAAAGCATGGATAGTAGGGCTTATGGGAATGAACCTGGATAGTAGGCTTACTTCAGGATGAAAGCCTAGATAGTAGGGCTTATGGGAAGGAACCTGGATAGTAGGGTTACTTCAAGATGAAAGCCTGGATAGTAGGGCTTATGGGAAGGAACCTGGATAGTAGGTGTTGTAACCCAAAATCTTCCCTCCCATTTTTCATAAACGACACAACCCTAGGGTTTCTCAGATATTCAAGTTGGCTCAGGAATCGATCAGACAGATTCTCTTATGTGGCAGTAAACCAGTAATTAGGGGTTTTCTTGCAATTCTCAAAAGGAAATGAATTCTCAGAAATTCAATTAGTTTTCACAGGTCTTCATGATTCCTCAAGTTTACTAAAAAGAGACAATGTTTGTTCTCAAGGCATGTTTGTTTGGGACAAGAGATGGAACTTAAGTTTGTCATTAGGGACGACCATGATTTTGATCCAGGTTAACCAGATGATTTGCGTCTTTTAAAACATTTGCTTGGTTAAGAAATGGAATACACAATGCGTGTTTGTTTGGAATGTAGTTGCAAGATTACAGAATTATTGGAATTTAAGTTATCAGATTGGAGCATTTTGTTTCAATTTTCTTGATTGGGCATTCAAAAAATCAAATAGGATGCAAGGAGAAAATTACAAGTTATTGTTGATCAAAGATTTCAAGTAACACCAGAACATTTCATATGATTTTCTCCAATTTCAAACGTTGTTACAAAACCATTTATTATTTAAATACTTTAGGTTTTACAACTTATCGTATTTGAAAATGAATTAGTACAACTATTGGATACAATAAAAGAATGATTGTTCTAAAATACAAAGGAAATTCAAATGTTTGATTGGCCGAGGAGAATTAATCTATGCCTAAGTTTGATGGAAGTTCTTTTGCTATCTCCAAATACCTCCATGCTTGCCATAGAGTTCTTGCCTCCCATGCTTTGTCACATCCAATTGTGCTCACATGAAAACAAAAGAAAGGAAAATAGTTAGTACAAATTATTTGGGCATGAGCAAGAATTTTCAAAAGAAAAAGTGCTATTCATCATTAAAGTTTGCAAATTGGAATCAGAAGGCCATTTTAATTCATCACAATTTATTTCGTTTATTTTTGAAAATCACAAGAAGATTATTCTTCTTGGTTCACAAACACAAGCAAACTGTCCAAAATGCAAGCAAGTTGTCCAAACAAACAGAATGCAGCAAATTTATCCAAACAAACAGCAAAGCTGGACAAAACAAATACAAGCAAACTGTCCAAACAAAGGCCAGCAAGCTGTCCAAGCAAACAGCAAAACTGAGCCAAACAAACAGAATGCCCAAACAGCAACGCAAAATTGGACAAAATGCAAACAACAAAAAACGAGGCAGCAACATAGCAGTAGACAACATCAACAAAAGGAAGTATGACAACATAACATGCTAAGTCAAACAAAGAAACTTGTTCAAGAAGCATAAAATCATCATTTTTCCTTTTTGTAAACTTTTCAGAATTGGAAAAATGGGCAAAAAGAAATTTGCTTTCCTTTTGTCGTTGAGAGAGAAGAGAGGAAAGAAGTCACCTAGGTTATTGGGATGCACAACCCTGCTGCCCTGCCTGGCACAAATTGCATAGAAGTTGCTAGAAAACAAAACTGCCACCAAAAAGCCAAAAGAACAATATAGTAAAATATCCAAATTCTTTGTTTTCCCACCATTTTGAATAGAGATAACAGAAGTAGGGTGAATAGAATAAAAAGAAAGCAATAGAATAGTAAGAGAGGTCAGAAAAAACTCAGAAAAAATCACAAAACCTCCAAAGCCTATCAAAACCAAAAACCTCCAAAGCCTATCAAAACCAAAAACCTCCAAAACCTCAAAGTTTCAAACTGTCAAACCATCTCAAAACAACATCCTCAAACCAAAACTGTAACAAGGCAAAACCATCAGTACAAAATCAAATTTCCCAAAAGCCAAACTCAACAAAACCTGTTAACTCCCAAAAACAAAATCTCAAAGTTTAAAACTGTCAAACAAAACCAAAACTCATCAAATCTGTCAAACATTTCAAACTCAAAAAACCAGAAAAAGTCTCAAACTGCCATCAACCAAACCTGATCTCAAGCCAAAGAATCATAAACATCATCAATCTCAAAAATTGTTACAAAGCAAAACACATAGTAACATCATTAAAAACCTATAACAAAATTGTTAACCATCAACACAAACTAGCAACCACCTCAAAACATCCAAAGCCAAACTGTCAAAACCAAAAACACAATAACTGTGAACGACATCCCAACAACCATCAGCTTCCAAACCAAAATTGTAAGCAAGCTTGAAACAACCAAAAACACAGCAATTGTGAATAAAAATCCCAACAACCATAATCAAATCAAAATCATCATCAAAACAACAAGAAAACTGTTACCTATCAAAAGGAACCCAAGCCAGAAAAGCAAAGGCCTCCATCCTCATCTCCTCCCTCGCAAGCTCCAGCCACCAAGGAACACGGTCATCATCTCGCCGTTCCCTTTCCATTTTGCAGAAAGTACTTCAACAGGTAGGGTTTCCCTCTCTTTCCAAATCTTCCATAATCATGTATTGTCATGCATTTAAAAAAGAGCAAGTTAATTAGCAGAAACATGAACTAGATGAAAAGAAAACCATTGAAATTGTTAAGTTTCGAAAGGTAACAGAATCTCACCCTTTTTTCAAGAAAGTCGCTAGAACTCGTTTAGGAAGGCGAGATTAAGGGCGTTCCGGCAACTGAGAGCTGGGGGGAAGATCAGATGAACCAAATTTAGACCCTTTAGGCTTAAATCGAATTCCACACTCAGGATTTCCAAAACGTAAATCATGGTGAGACAAAGAAGCCAAGAGAGATTTATTCGCGAAATTAGGAAGAGACGAGTGTTGAGATGAACAGAGGTGAAGAGATGAATAGAGATGGATGAAGAAGGTGAGAACGGCGCCGCTGTGAACAAAGGGTCAAGAACCCTAATTTCATTTGCTTCCCTTAATCAAACAATTATGCAGAGTTAAGACTTGGGCTTCGTTTTTGTTTACAATCCCTTAAGCCCACGCGCCGTTGCTGAATACACCCTCCTCTGGCTTCGTTTTGTCACATCAAACACATCTACTTTTTGTTGGGCCTAACATCCCTAAATCCTTAAGCCCATTATTTCTGTTTTTAATTTGTTTTTTCTTCTTATATTTATTTTGCAAAATGCTAAATAAAACTTAAAACATTTTCATTATTTTGATTTAAGTTTTTGTGATTAATTTTTATCATTTTCTTTTTTATATATATAAATTTGTTTTGATTAATTTTTACATTTAATAAAACATCAAAAAAATATAACTTAGTTTGTTTTCTTTCTTTAAATCTACTTACTTAATTAATAAAATACAAAAAAAATAATAAAAATTTTAATTTAATCATTTTTTTAGAATAGGTTTTATTTTCCTCTTTTCATGTAAATATTTAGCATTTCATATTTTGCTAATATTATTTTCATGAATTATCATAACTTTAATTAAATCGCACAAAAATCGATTTGGTTGTATTGTTTGATATTTGGACTTTGCCATCTCATTTGATTCATCCCCATTTGTAACAATTGTACCCCCATTCTCGAATATTTTGTAATAGCGTAGAATTTCAATTCCCGCAATTTACTGTTTTTCATATACTGTATAGTAATTAGGCGTGTATGGCAAGATTCAAAAAATCAATCGCTAGATAACCTAATCAAAGAATAAAATAACTTGAAACCAACACACTTTTTCACACGCGCACCTCTAGGGTAACCTCGCTTGTTACCTCGAAAATACAATCATGTTCCTCAAATATGAGACGCTCTAGCAATGACCCTTCGATGAAAAAGATCGTAGTCCCTCGATGACCCTCGATGTTGCCTTAGATTAAAACGATCTCGTCCCTTACAAAAATTGATAAAAGCGTCTCATAAGCTGCTTTCAATGATTGTAAAATTGACCAGCGCCTGTCCCTTCACATCCAACGATGGGGCTTCTTACCAAATCAATGGTAAGATAGCACCATTAAAAGGAGGAAGAAAAGAACAACTTAAGACCTTCCGAGTAGATAGATTCTCTCTTAGTTACTCGCTTGCTCACGATAAAAACTCTTTACACCTACACTTCCATTTCAAAACATTTTCAAAAAAAAGGCAAACCATTTTGTATACGTTCTTATAGAGACGAGAACCATTGCAAAACCTCTTTTCAAAACACTTTTCGAAACACGATTCACAAACACATCTTTGAACCACTTTTCGAAACAAAACTTTGTATATGTTCTTATAGAGACGAGAACCATTACAAAGAGATTTTTCAAAATATTTTCAAAGCCCACACCACAAGCATACAATCAAATGAAAGCAAGTGATCTAAACGAGTAACTAAGAGCCCATGGAAAACCATGGATGAAAAGGGTGCTTATACCTTCCCTTTTCATAATCTACCCCCTGAACCCGAGAAATAATCTCGAAAGGTCCTTCCTGTGCTTTTTTACCTTTCCTTTTGGATAAAAGAAAAGTCGATGGTGACTCTTGCTAACTGCACAAGTGCGATCAAAACGCAAAACATCAAGCCAGTTCTCCTACCGCATCACAGTAGGGTTACCTCAAGATGAAAGCCTGGATAGTAGGGCTTGTGAGAAGGAACCTGGATAGTAGGGTTACCTCAAGATGAAAGCCTGGATAGTAGAGCTTATGGGAATGAACCTGGATCGTAGGGTTACTTCGAGATGAAAGCCTGGATAGTAGGGCTATGAGAAGGAACCTGGGTCGTAGGGTTACTTCGAGAGGAGTTTGGGTAAAACTGTATGTGGACCGGGAAGGAACCTGGGTAAGGTTGCTTCGTTTAATCATGTGGCTTGGTGGACCCATTTGGCTTCGGGAGCTGATTTTTCATTAATTGCCTGCAGATGTGACGTGTATAGCTGCTGGAATTGTTGATGATAATTTTCTTTCCTGAAAAGATAACAGGGTTAATTATATGCGATGCATTAAATACATTGTGGGATGATATTCTCAAAATAAATGAGATTATGCTGTATGCGATATTGCTATGCGGTGGGAGAACTGACTTAAGGTTTTGCATTTTATCGCAAATGTTGCGGTTAGCAAGAGTCGCCACCGATTTTTCTTTTATCCAAAAGGAAAGCTGAAAAAGCACAGGAAAGACCTTTAGAGATTGTTTCTTGAGTTCGGGGGGTAGATTATGAAAAGGGAAGGTATTAGCACCCTTTTCATCCATGGTTTTCCATGGGCTCTTAGTTACTTGCTAGATCAACTTGCTTTTGTTTTGAAATTGTGCTTTGTGTGGTTTCGAAAGTATTTTGAAAATGTAACTTTGTAATGATTCTCATTTCTATAAGAATGCATACAAAGTGTTTGTTTCAAAAATAGGTCAAAGATGTGTTTGTGAGATGTGTTTTTGAAAGTGATTTTGAAAACGTATTTGCAACGGTTCTCGTCTCTATAAGAACGCGTACAAGGTGTTTGTTTCAAAAATGTTTCAAAGTGGAAGTGTAGGTATATGAAAATGTTTTTGTCGTGAGCAAGCGAGTAACTAGGAGCGAATCTACCTACTTGAAAGGTCTTACATGTTCTTTTCCTCCTCCTTTAGATGTTGCTATCTTACCATTGAATTGATAAGAAGCCCCATCGTTGGATGTGAAGGGACATGCGTTTGGGTCATCGTATGACCATGATAGAAATGTTGTGAGATGACTTAGCACTTTTTCTTTAGAGACAAAGATCATTTTGAAAGGCAGCTTTGATAGCGTCATCGAGGGACTATGATCTTGTATTTTTCAATTCGTTTGTGCTAAGACATCCCTCATGCATAACATGACCATTTCTGTAAGGCAACAAGTGGAATTACCCTAAGGGTGTAAGTGTGTGAGTGTGTTTGGTTGTATGCATAATTTATCTTGATTAGGGTGACCTATTTGTCAATTTTCATATCTTGTCATGCACACCCTAATTACTAGCATTTACATTTGAAAGAGATAAATTGCATAAATGTAAAGTCCTACGCTATTACAATATTTAAGGGATGGGGATACATATTTACGAATGGGGATTGCAAGTAAAAATAAAATCCTAAGTTATTATTACAACCATATTGAAATGTATAAGAACGTTCAAGGAAAATGTGAAAACGAACTTGTTTTGTTTTAAGAAAATATTTTTGATCTTTTGTTTTAAGAAACCAAAAATAAAGTGTGAAAGAAATATTTTTGCTGTTTGTTGATTAATGGAATGAAAAGTGATAGCAAAACGATAAATAAAAAGAGGAAAAAGAACCAGCGTGTTGCTGACAAAAATGAAGTCAGAGGTTCTGACCCTGGCATGCTGCAAGACAGAAACCTGTTAGTGAAAATGTATACGGTCGGAAGCTCTAAACCTACTGGGAACACAGTGGTTTTCAGAAGTTCTGATACCACGGACAACAAAAACAAGCTTCAGAAGTTCTGATACCACTGGCAACAAAACAGATTTCAGAAGTTCTGAGACCATTGGCAGAACTTGGTTTCTCTCTATGCTAGTCAGAACATCTGTAATTTGGTTATTTCTCCACTAAACAAAAAATATGCATGGAACAGTTATAGCAGGTGTCATAGCGTTTCAGAAGATAAGAAATATCAAAACTATAAATTAGAGGCAAGCATGCATTTGCTAATCCTAACTTTGAGTTCTAGTTTCTTCAAGAAGCTCTGAACTAATTTATTCCCTACTTAGGCAGATAGAATGTATGAAATTTCAGAATATGTATGAAACTAAAAACATGATATCTACATTGTATCTGAGCATGTAAATCTGGTAATGCTTAAGTAATGTGGTGAGGGTTAGCAGAAACTTACCTTTCTGCTGGAGAAGTTCTATGAACCGGAGTTAACCTCAGCTATGATGATGCTCTGAACAACCTCTTTACATACTCAGTAAGCTGGGAACTTCTGGAGATGGCAAGGAGGTGATGTTCTGATTTCTTTGAATAGATGGATGGAAAATGTATAGCAATATGAACCCAGCAGCTTAGGCAGTTTCCAATGTGTGGATCAGAAACTGTGTGAATGTTTTTCAGTCAAGAAATGATTGGGAACAAATGGAGTTTTGAATGCAGGGAATCAAAACTTAACAAGGTTTTATGTGTTGTGTTTACAGTTCTTAGAACTCTTGGAATTTTGGCAAGGATTCAAGGCTTTTCTTTCTCAAAATTTTAATCTCTTTCACAAATTTTTCCGGCCCTTTCTCAGTGACCAATGGTGTTTTATTTATAGGAAAAGTTTTTGTGTGTTTGAAATGTCAAGTAGCGCCAACATCATACGCTAGATGTTGACTTGCTCTTGAAGAAAGTTCTGAAAAAGGTGTGATAGTTGACAATTTTTAGCTTAGGCTGCATTAGCAAGAAGGGATTAAGGAAAAGTGAACCTACAAGTAAAAAGTAGCGCATGGGCCCTTACCTAATCCTGCACAAAAGTATTTCTACACTACACGTGGAGAGATCCTTTGGATAAAGACACAAAAGTGGTTGTGAGCATTAATGAGCATTAAATGATGATGAGATTTGTCAAAAATCAAAAATCCTGTAATGTGAGATTTTGCATCATTGCTTAACTCTGGATCAAAAGTTCCATTTAGGACAAACATCCAACTTCTGATCTTTGTACCTCGTTGCCTCATCATGTTCTGAAGGATTCACCGGGTTTTCCAGTAAACTTCTTTGATTTGCCTCTGAAAATTCTAAATTAGAGATTCTGCTTCAGTGTAGCATCCAATCTTCTGATCCTCTTACCTTCTGACTCCAACATGTTCTGAAGGAGCTTCCAGACTTCGTATTATACTTTATTACCTTCTTTGCATTACTCTAGCAAACTCTGACTGAACTTGTAGATGCTGAAAAGCCATGTTCTGAATAAAGATTACATGCTGAACCATGTTTACAACTTCTGACTGCTCCTGCTTGGAGGCTGGCTCAGAAGTTCTGAAGTGTCTTTTTTCTTAAATACTTTAGAAAAATTCTAAGTATTTAGAATTTGACTTTTCCAAGGTAAAATTTTGACTTTTGAACTTTTTGATGAAACAAACTTCATATTCCAACATGTCTTGATGAAATATGATTTTTGAGATTTGATTTTGATCCAAAAGTCAAAGTTTGACTTCTCAGCATGTAAATGACCATTTTGCCATTGTGAATGGCTTGCTTGGAAATAAATGATAATTCAAGGCTCGGATTTGTATAAGAGAAAACTTGAGAATCCAGGGTGATTTCTTGAGAAATGAGAGGGAAAATTTTGGGGTACAACAGCTGCCCCTGTTCAATCTTCTTTAACCTGAAGAGTTAGATTGGCGAGATTTATCATTCGTGACTCAGAGGTGGAAGATGATTGGACACTACATTGCCCAAAAATTTGCACTCGATGGTGTGTAGTTGAAGGAATGGGCTTAAAGATGCCATTTGGAGAGGTGATAAAATCTTGTTGGAGATGGGCTTGTAGATGCCATCCAAGAATGCTTGTTGAGATGTAATTTGTAAGTTGATCATCAGAATAGCTTTCGTATTTGGAGCGTATCTGTATTGTATCTGTATTTGGACGAGTATCAGAATGGCATCCGTGTCTGGAGTGTATATGTATTGTATCTGAAGTTTGAATCTGAATGAGTATCAGAATGGAATTAGTGTCTGGAGCGTATCTGAACTGTATCAAAAGTTGAATCTGACTGAGTATCAAAATGGTTTATGGGTCTGGAGCGTATCTGAATTGTATCAAAAGTTGAATCTGAATGAGTATCAGAATGGCTTCTGGGTCTGGAGCGTATCTGAATTATATCAAAAGTTGAATCTGAATGAGTATCAGAATGGCTTCCGGGTCTGGAGCGTATCTAAACTGTATCAAAAGTTGAATCTGAATGAGTATCAGAATGGCTTCCGGGTCTGGAGCGTATCTGAACTGTATCAAAAGTTGAATCTGAATGAGTATCAGAATGGCTTACGGGTCTGGAGCGTATCCGAATTGTATTAAAGGTTGAATCTGAATAAGTATCAGAATGGCTTCTGGGTCTGGAGCGTATCCGAACTGTATCAAAGGTTGAATCTGAATGAGTATCAGAATGGCTTCCGGGTCTGGAGCATATCTGAACTGTATCAAAAGTTGAATCTGAATGAGTATCAGAATGGCTTCCGGGTCTGGAGCGTATCTGAACTGTATCATGACTGCATATTGTTAATGGTAGCTGTTAATCTTATCCTGAAAAGGGTAAAATGTTAGCTGAAACACAAAGTTATGTTGCATGAAATGTATGATGCAATGTAGTTTCCTCATTAATGTTTATGATATGCGGATGTAATGTATGCGCATATGAGCTGATTTGCTGTATTGATGTTTGACTGAGGAAAATAAATCCTTGAATGCCACTGAAGATATGTTGAATTTTCATGTCTTGAAGTTGAAGTACTGACGAACTATTGTTGAAAGAAGTAAATTCTATTGTGAGGGCGATGCCATGTAATGCTTGTAAGATCTGCTTGAGGAATCCTGAGAAATTTGACGATTTCTACTGGGGATTAAAACTTGAAATTTTTTCCGCTGGGGATTAGCTGGGAGTTTTGTTCTACTGGGGAGTTATTGAAAACTCTGTGGGGAATATGGAGTGGTCTAGAGACGTTTTCCTGTCCTTTCAACCTATCAGTAATTGTCTTTCTCACTTTGTTTATTTGTAAGCAGTGATTATGTTCAAATGCATATGTTCATCAATGGATCATTTGATGTTTTTGCAAACAAAACACAATTGTAAAGAAAAGACAAATAGTGTTTGTGCTTTTAAAGAGATATATTTGTATTGACTTTGAGTAAGTATTTTGTACAAAGGAGACACACGTTCTAGTAAGAGAATGGTGCCATAAAACAAGAAATATTTATATGAAGAAAGATAGATATGTGTAATAATCCCATGGGGTTCCCGTTCTGCTATAGCCTTCATATCTTTGAGCATCCTGTCTATTTGTTGCTTCGTCCAAAGATGATTGAATTGATCATAAACTCCTGAGTTTGTCAGTGGAAGTCAAAGGTTGTCCGTAAAGTGATCCGACGGGACATAGTCATACGCTTTAATTCCCTAACTTTTTCCTGGACCGCCCTTTCGGGTTTTCAGTCCACCGGGAAACCCTTTTTTTCCCAAGTCGCCCTTTCGGGTTTTCAACTTGCCGGGTGTACAGTTTTTTTTATTTTATCCCTAACTTTTACCCGAACCTTTTTGGTTCGCCGGGATGCCCTTTATTGCCTAGGTGTCTCAACCTAGTGGGTCTCTTATGTGTAGTATCTTTTGACTATGTCTACGTTCGCTGGGTGTGGCAGGTCGTCACCATCCGTGGTAGTCAAGATCATTGCCCCACAGGAGAATATGCTCTTGATTACAAATGGTCCTTCATAGGTAGGAGTCCATTTTCCCCTGGGATCACTTTGTGGCAAGATGATATGTTTGATCACTAGATCCCCAACTTAATATACTTGGCGTCTAACTTTCTTGTTGAAGGCCTTGATCATCCGTTTTTGATACATTTGACCATGGCAAACAGCAGTAAGTCTCTTTTCATCAATTAAGTTCAGTTGATCAAGTCGAGTTTGGATCCAATCGTTTTCACTCAAACCCGCATCCTTCATAATCCTTAGAGAGGGGATCTGAACCTCAATAGGTAAGACAACCTCCATGCTGTAAACCAAAGAATAGGGTGTTGCCCCAGTTGACGTGCGAGCCGTGGTACAGTACATGTGGAGAGCGAATGGTAGCATCTCATGCCAGTCTTTGTATGTGGCTGTCATCTTTTGTATGATCTTTATAATGTTTTTATTTTCTGCTTCGACAGCACCATTCATCTTTGGCCGATATGGGGAAGAATTGTGATACTGGATCTTGAATTGCTCACACAAGGCGGTGATCATAATGTTGTTGAGATTTGTACCATTGTCAGTGATAATCCTTTCTGGGATACCATACCCACAAATGAGATTTTGCTTGATGAAGCGGGCAACAACATTCTTAGTAACGGAAGCGAAGGAAGCTACTTCGACCCACTTTGTAAAATAGTCAATGGCCACTAGGATGAAACGGTGTCCATTAGAGGCTGTCGGCTTGATCTCTCGAATCATATCAATTCCCCACATAGCAAAGGGCCAAGGAGCCATCAAGACATTTAGAGGAACCGGAGGTACGTGCACCTTGTCAGCATAAATTTGACATTTATGACAGGTCCGAGAGTGTTGATAGCAATATGCTTCCATGGTAGACCAGTAATAGCCTGCCCGTAGGATTTTCTTCGCCATCGTATGCCAACTGGAGTGAGTGCCAAAAGTACCTTCATGTAATTCAACCATGATCTTTTCCGCCTCAATCTTATCCACACAACGAAGCAGAATGGAGTCATGATTGCGTTTGTACAGGATGCCATTACTAAGGAAGAACTTAGCAGAGAATCTCCTTAAGAACTTCTTATCATTGATTAAAGCTCCTTATGGATATTCTTGAGCCTCGAGATACCTCTTGACTTCATGAAACCAAGGTTTTTCCACTACCTCTTCAGTATTAATCTCATGATAGTGTGCTAGTTAATCCATTTGTTCGATGGTGATCTAGGGAGCCTTGTTATCCCAATTAAGTTTAAACATAGATGACATTGTGGCTAGGGCGTCTGCTAGCTGATTTTCTTCTCGCGGGAAATGCTCGAAGGTAATCTCCTCAAAATGTGGTAGCAATGTCAAAACATGTTCTTTGTAAGGGATAAGATTCGGTGTTTAGTGTCCCATTCCCTTTTGATCTTACTGATGACCAAAGCTGAATCTCCAAATACATCTAAGGATTTGATTCCCAAGTCTATGGCAGCTATGAGACCAAAGATGCATGCTTCGTACTCTGCTATGTTGTTTGTACAATTGAAGCAAAGTCTAGCAGTAAAAGGAGTATGACACCCTTCTGGAGATATGAGTACAGCGCCGATACCATTAACAAGTGCATTGGAGGCCCCATCAAAGAACAAGGTCCATCAGGATCCTTGTTCAGGTCCGTCATATGGCCTGATTCCTTCACAGTTGTCTAATGTTATGATGTCTTCATCCAGGAATTCAAACTTCATGGACTGATAATCTTCTACAGCTTGATGAGCAAGGTGATCAGCTAGCACACTGCCCTTTATAGCTTTTTGAGTAGTATAATGTATGTCATATTCTGTTAGGATCATCTTCCATCTAGCTATCCTCCCAAACAGAGCAGGCTTTTCGAAGATGTATTTTATCGGATCCATCTTAGATATTAACAAGGTAGTATGAGTTAGAATATACTGTCTTAACCGGCGAGCAGCCCATGCCAGAGCGTAGCAAGTTTTCTCGAGCAGTGAATATCTGGTTTTACAGTCGGTAAACTTTTTGCTCAGGTAGTAAATAGCGTGCTCTTTTCGGCCAGACTCGTCATGTTGCCCCAATACACACCCCATTGAGTTCTCTAAAACAATCATATACATGATCAGTGGTCTTCCCTCGTCTAGTGGCATCAAAACAGAAGGCTCTTGTAAGTACTCTTTGATCTTGTCAAAAGCAATCTGGCATTCATCATTCCATCTGACTACTTGATCTTTCTTCAATAGTTTGAAGATTGGCTCACAAGTAGCTGTTAGGTGAGAAATGAATCTGGCAATATAGTTCAGGCGCCCCAAGAATCCTCTGACTTCCTTCTTAGTACGAGGAGCAAGCATTTATTGTATTGCTTTAACCTTGGCAAGATCAACCTCGATGCCTTTGTTACTGACAAAAAAACCTACAAGTTTACCAGATCGTATTCCGAATGTGCACTTGTTTGGATTCAACCTTAACTTGTATTCCTTCAATCTCTCAAACAACTTTTACAAGTGATCTAGGAGTTCTTCTTCAGTTATTGATCGGGCTATCATGTCGTCTATGTAGACCTCTATTTCATGATGTATCATATCATGAAACAAAGCTACCATGGCGCGCTGATAGGTGTCCCCAGCATTCTTCAGTCCGAATGGCATCACTTTGTAGCAGAATGTGCCCCACTGTGTGACAAATGTAATTTTCTCCATCTCCTCAAGTGCCATTTTGATTTGGTTGTAACCTGAGAATCCGTCCATGAAGGAAAACACTTTATGTTGTTCCGTATTGTCAACCAGGATATCGATGTGGGGGAGTGGAAAATCATCTTTAGGGATGGCCCTATTCAAATCTCTATACTTTACGTATATTCGTACTTTGCCGTCCTTTTTAGGCATGGGAACAATGTTGGCAACCCATTGGGGATAGGAAGTGACAGCCAAGAATCCAGCATTGAATTGTTTCATGACTTCCGCTTTGATCTTCTCTGACATATCGGGTCTCATGCAGCGGACCTTTTGTTTTACTGGTGGACAACCTTCTCTTGTAGGCAGACGATGTACCACGATGTCTGTATCAAGTCCCGACATATCTTCATATGACCAAGAAAAGATCTCAATATAATCATGCAATAGTTGAATCAGGCGCTCCTTGACACTGGGCTCTAGATTGGCACCCACCTTGACCTCATTTCTATCCTCCTCGGTACCCAAGTTGATTGTATCCACCGGTTCCTCATGAGGCTGAATAGCTATTTCCTCTTGTTGTAGTAGTCTGGCCAGTTCCCCCGGTTCTTCACAATCTTCCTCACCTTCGTCTTCGGCTTGGTAGATTAGATCCTCAGAGTCATAAAAGGCCATAGCAGTGTCATTACCCATCGGATCCAGA
Organism: Vicia faba; assembly: GCA_948472305.1. Lineage (NCBI taxonomy): Eukaryota > Viridiplantae > Streptophyta > Magnoliopsida > Fabales > Fabaceae > Vicia > Vicia faba. The sequence goes on along the minus strand of OX451735.1, from coordinate 457,591,315 downwards.
ATGGAGGGTGTGATCGGTGGAAATAGAACTGACTGTTTTTTAATGCTGGTTCGCGAAATGTCGCGGTAAGCAAGAGTCGCCACCGTCTTTTATTTTCTCCAACAAGGAAAGGACAAAAGCACAGCAAAATTCCTTTTCGAGATGTTTCTCGGTTCGGGAGGTAGATTATAGAAAGGGAAGGTGTTAGCACCCTTTCTATCCGTGGTTATCCACGGGCTCTTAGGTACTTGCTCACTATGTTTTCAAAATTGTTTGCTTTTCTTGTGTTTGTGGGTTTTGAAAAAAAGTTTAGTTTGAAAACTTCTAGGTAACTTTTGTATCAGTCCTCAAGAGTGTATGAAGTATTTGTTTGAAAACTTTTGTCGGAAAAAGTGTAAGTGCGAAAAGTTGTTTTTGTTTTGAAAGAGCAAGTACCTAGGAGAAATCTACCTACTCAAAAGAAATTAAGCTGTGTAAATGTCCTTTAGACAGTACTATCCTACTATTGAGAAGTAGGTAGCACCGTCGTTGGAGTTATTCGGGTCAATTCGATTATATGGGACATGTGTGGTCACCAGAGCAATAGTAGGACGCCTTAGCGGTAAACCTAATGTCCTAGATCCTTTTTATCCGAGGCAGCCGTTTCGAGGCAACTTGGATCTTTAGACAGGAGGGCGACCTCTAAAACACCATATACTCAATGACCACGTCGAGGCAACCAAGTGAGGCGTACCCTAGGAGTGGCATGTGCATGTGTGTCAGGTTTCATGTTTAAGTTATCTTTGCACATTTTTATGGTGAGCTACGAGTTGATTTTAATTTCAGGCAAGTCTTGTCATGCATAATTAACAGTTAATAATTTGCGGAAAGTAAATTGCGGAAAGTAAATCTATGCTATTACAAGGCGTCGGGTATTTACATCGCCAAAAACATAACCCTTAAAAAGATAAATTGCGGGAAAATAAAGAAAGTGGTAAAAAGTCCTAATTACGCTATTACATTCTCGGAGCAGTTACATAAATATGATCAAAAATAAATATGCGCGAAAGGAAATTAAATCGGAGAAGTCTTTAGGGTTTTGACCCTTTTTGAGAAAAGAATGAATTTTTGGTCCTTTTTGCATTTAATTAAACCTAATTCTAATTAATTAAATAAAAGAAATATTTTTTAAGTTTTTTAATGTTTTAATGAAAATAAAATAAAACGGAAAACATGGTTAAAAGTTGTCAAAACCTAATTCTACATGGATTTTATTTATTGTGAAAATAATTAAAATTAACCTAATTAAAACAACTAAATTAATTAATTACATTTATTTACAAAAATAATAAATAAAAGGTGAAATTAATAATAATAATAATAATTATATTTTGATTGGTTTTCTGAGTTTATTATGAAAATAATTAATTTGTGAGTTAATTAACTAATAATAATAATAATTAATAAAAGAAAATAAAAGGAAAAAGAAAATAAAAAGGAATAATAAACCAGGGGGGTGATGGCCCAATATGGAGGCAAGTTAGCAATCTGAAGCCCATTAACCTAAAGCCTGCTTTGACTTTCTGGATTCTCCATGGCGTGTGTTGACTGGGAGCATGGTGATCCTTCACCTCTGACCACTGGATTTGTGCATGCAGACACATGGCGTTTGGATAATTGAAGTACATGGTGGAACGCTTTTAGGGTGCCTGCATGTGAACGTGTTAAGAAAAGAAATATCAAGTATTTTGGGGGGCCTAGGAATCGAACCCAGGTCCCAATGATCACCAGCCAGCGCATTAACCACCACACCATTTGCCTGCGTTTGTTATCAGTATAAATAATGAATATTATATATAAAAAATAACAACTATGCTGGAAACAACAAAATCACGCGCGTTATTTGAATTGTCCAATGGCACGCCAACACGTCTTTGTCTTCTTCGTTGTACCTGTAAAAAACAAATTAGATAGCGGGGGTTTTTAACCCCCACAACCTTCAACGACGAAAAATAGCGAATAGCCCTACAGTTTACATAAATATTTCACGATGGTGCCACTGTGTTCGTCTGGTCTCAACGATTTCAACCATAGGTCTCTCAAGGCTTAATTTTTCTAGTACTGTAAAGCCCCAATTTTAGAGCTTATGAACCCTAGAATTTGTTAATGGCAATTTGTGATTATGTGCGTTATAATTCAATTCAACTATGCCAATAGCTTCAGGTGAGCTCTAGCAATACAAAACAAACAAAAAATCATGTCAAATGCTTATGAATCATGAGTTGCGATTATGAAAAAAAAGCATCAAACTGTGTGACTGTAAATGATGATTTCTTGAGCCTTAGCGTGTGGTTTTGATTGAAAAACGTTCCTCACACTCCCAGCAACGTGTTTGGATCCACAAATTGCTTTGAATCGTGCTAGAATGCAGAAAACAGTTTTGAGTTTTCTTGAGTTTTTTTCAATGTGGTTATGGCTTTCTTGCAGCATCTTTCACGTATGCATGAGTAGGGTTAGCTCATGTATATATAGTAGACTGAAATTAGGTTAAAATCTTGCAAAGAAATCCATGGAATTGATGCTTGCATATTTGATTGAAAATCAAATATTTTTGAATCTTTTTGATTGAAGAAAGTTGCTAAATTGGGAGATTTTTGTCCCTTTGATTTGCACACAAAATTTTCAGCATATCTTGACCACATTTGCTTCACAAAAAGATTGAAAAATCAAATCTTTGTATTTCCTACAATTTAAATTAATTAAATGAATTAAAATTGATTAAAAATCCAATTAATTAATAAAAAATAAGAAAATAAATTCAAATAATCTTAATGGGTCGTGCATAGGCCAAGGATAAAGTTTAAAGAAGAAATTTGAGGCCCATTAGCAAAAACAAAGTGTTTTGAGCAAAGTTGACTTTTGCAAATTCACAAAAATTTCCCAACTTCTCCAATGCATATCTTGCTCAATTTTGATCCTATGAACATGTTCTTGGACATTTTGGAAAGGTCTTGAAGTCCTCTAACCAATGCCTTTGGTACCATGTCATTTGGATTTACCAATCTCAAGTTATGGTCTTTGACTTAAAGTGCATTTTTGTTGACTTTTGAAATTGACCTATAATGTAGAAATTGATGACTTTTTGTGAGAGCATTTCTTGGACTTGGACTGTGAAGATGAGTTGTAGGAAATGTCATCCCCTTAAAAATGAGCATTGGATGGGATTTTTCTGATGAACCATGAAAAAGTTATGCCTTGGTCAAGATACAGTTGACTTTTCTGCTGTCCTAAAATAGTAACTTTTTGCATCTTGATGATTTTTGAGCCATTCTTGTGGGATCATGATCAAGGCTTGATCAAATGATGATTGTGAACTCAAAATAAGATGTTGACCAAAAATTCTGACTTTTGACTGTAAAATGACCATTTTGCCCCTATAGTTGACTATGGATCAAATGGGGCTTTTGACTGTGCAAATTGGCACTGTGAGCCTTGAAACTTGGATGTAGGCGCTTGAGAATGTATTTGGGCTTATGAGACTTGATTGAACCATTGAGAACCTCAAATTCCTTGAAGGAACCAAAACCCTAATTTCAGCTGGCTTAGGAAGTGGTTGACTGTCTAATCCTTGAGCAGATCTTGAACCATTTGAAGATGATTCTTGACAAATATTGAAGAATATGAGAGGGCAAATTTTGGGGTACAACAGTTGCCCCTGTTCAATCTTCTTAAACCTGAGGATGTAGATTGGCTTGCGTGCCTTTCGTGATCCGAAGGTGGAAGATGATTAAACACTAGAGTGCCCAGAAATTTGTGCTCGCATAGTGTAGTATCAGCAATGTGATGTCGGGAATGGGCTTACAGATGCCATTTGGAGATATGATGGACGGGAGGATGGGCTTATAGATGCCATCTGGAGATGTGACAGAATCTTGTCGGAGATGGGCTTATAGATGCCATCTAAAAGTGATTGTTGAATTGCTTGAGTTGGTCGAGTAGATAGTTGTCCTGTCTGGTTTCAGGTATTAATCTACAATTCGTCGTTCACAGATATTTCCTGGCTAGTTACAGGTGTTGATCTGGACTTTGAGAAAGGTTGGTCGATGAGATAATTTTCCTGGCTGGTTTCAGGTGTTAATCTCGGACTTGAGAAAGAAAGATAGTTTCCTGGCCTGTTACAGTTGTTAATCTTCAATTTCTTCAATGTAGATAACTTTCCTGTCTGGTTTCAGGTATAGATCTACAATCAATCGTCCACAGATACTTCCTGGCTAGATACAGGTATTTAATCCGGAACTTAAGAAAGGTTGGTCAAGATAGCTTTCCTGGCTGGATACAGGTGTAGATCTCTGACCTGAGAAATAAAGATGACTTCCTGGCTTGCTACAGGTATTGATCTTCAATCTCTTCATGTAGATAACTTTCCTGGCTAGTTACAGGTATAGATCTACAATCAATCGTCCACAGATACTTCCTGGCTAGATACAGGTATTAATCCGGAACTTAAAAAAAGTTGGTCGAGATAGCTTTCCTGGCTGGATACAGGTGTAGATCTCTGGCCTGAGAAATAAAGATGACTTCCTGGCTTGCTACAGGTATTGATCTTCAATCTCTTCATGTAGATAACTTTCTTGGCTAGTTACAAGTATAGATCTACAATCAATCGTCCATAGATACTTCCTGGCTAGATACAGGTATTAATCTGGAACTTAAAAAAAGGTTGGTCAAGATAGCTTTCCTGTCTGGTTTCAGGTATAGATCTCTGACCTGAGAAATAAAGACGACTTCCTGGCTTGCTACAGGTATTGATCTTCAATCTCTTCAACGTAGATAACTTTCATGGCTAGTTACAGGTATAGATCTACAATCAATCGTCCACATATACTTCCTGGCTAGATACAGGTATCGATCTGGAACTTAAGAAAAAGTTGGTCGAGATAGCTTTCCTGGCTGGATACAGGTATAGATCTCTGACCTGAGAAATAAAGATAGTCTTCCTGGCTTGCTACAGGTATTGATCTTCAATCTCTTCTATGTAGATAACTTTCCTGTCTGGTTTCAGGTATAGATCTACAATCAGTCGTTCACAGATACTTCCTGGCTAGATACAGGTGTCGATCTGGAACTTAAGAAAAAGTTGGTGGTAACCATCTTTGATTGACCTTTTTCCTGAAAAGGCAAAACATTAGTTGTATGCAATGTCATGATGTATGAAATGCATGATGTCATGATGTTCTCAAAATAAATGAGATTGCGTCGTATGCACTTTATCATGTATGTAAATAGGAGGTATGAGATGTGATATGTTTATGAATGTATTCTCGTCTGGGTAAATAAATCCTTGACGGATGCCGGGAAGTTTGTTAAGTCCTGGGCTGATGTTGAAGAGTAGAGTTCTTCATTTCCGCTGGGGATAATGACCGAAGATGATCGCAAGAATAAACCAGTAGGAGAAGATGACTCAGTTGGGGAATAAACCTGGTGAAGAGATTACTCTGTGGGGAATTACTCTGTGGGGAAGAGATACTTCGCTGAGATTTGAATGATAACTCCGCTGGGGATACCGTTGATATGCTTTGTTGGGGATTTTGACGAACTCCGCTGGGGGATAGAAAGAACTTTGCTGGGGGCGTCTTTCCGTTGTAATTTTCTGAGGATAACACAGTTAGACTCTGGTGGGGAATAACCTTCTGAATATGGCTGGGGAGAGATATATTCTGCAGGGGATAAGCTTCCAGAATCTACTGGGGAGGATGATTCAATTCTCCTGGGGAAACTCTTGAGGAAATGACTCCACTGGGGTATCTTGTATTCCGTCGGGGAACAATCTTATACTCTGTCGAGGAATATTAAGACTGTCGGGGATGCTTGCTGAGGAATATCTGTATACTCCGATGGGGAATATTAAGATCTTCTGGGGATACCCAACTTTTCCTTTTAGGGCTGACAGTAGACTGACTCTGCCCGGGGGAGAGTATTGTTGATTTGTTGGGGATACCATGCCTTTTTAGGGCTGATGGGAGGCCAACTCTGCTTGGAGAGAGTATTGCTGATTCTTTTGTCTTACTCCATGGGGAATGAATGTATCTTGGTCATATTCTTAAGCTGAAGCTACCTTGGTACCTTGGTGGACAAAGCAACTGCACAGTTCAGACAATTCTTATTGCCCCAGTTTCTGCGGGAGAAGAAGGCCTATGAGGTCCTGATAACTGCCGATTGACAAATCTTCTTCTGGTAGGCAAGTGACGAGATGATGGGACATAGTCGTACGCTTTAATCCCTAATTTTTGCCTGGACCGCCCTTTTGGGTTTTCAGTCCACCGGGATACCCATTTTTTCCCAAGCCGCCTTTTCAGGTTTTCGACTTGCCGGGTGTACAGATTTTTTTTTCATTTTTATCCCTCATTTTGCGCGAACCCTTTTGGTTCGCCGGGAAGCCCTTATTTTTGCCTAGGCCAGTCGACCTAGCGGGTCTTTGATTATGCGTAGTATTTTTTCGACTATGTCCACGCTCTCAGAATGTAGGGAATTGTCACTGTCAGTAGTGTTGTGTTGCCATACCACTAGAAGATCTTCGTTTGATCATGCAAGATTCGTTGTTGGAATTAACGTCCAATGCCCCAAGTGACTCAGACAGAGATCTGCCCCTGGCTATTTGGCATTTTGAGAGATTCCTTGAATCTTGACTTGACTGCCCCAGATGATGGATAATGCTCATGTCGTGCCCCCAGATTGGAAGTGTTTTTGTTCATTATATATTCTTCGTGCGAATTTCTCTGCTGTTTGAACAAATAGTCATATGCAAACAATGTTATTTTAAGAATGCAAAGCTTATGTCTGTCTTGAAATTTTTGAAAATGCAGTTTTCAATAAAACAAGTGAATTTTTGTAAAATGTGATGTCAACTCATTATTTTACAGCAAACCCTAAGGAGTCAGGATATCTTTTGTAACAGTATGCTTTCGAACTAAGCCGTGCTTCAGCTAGGACTTTTAAGGGTTATAACGTGGCCTGGTTCACGGTTTAAGAAACAAAGGATAAAGGCTCAAATTTTATTTGTACCCACCCATTCTTCGTGATGTTCTTCGATCCTAAACTCAGTTAATCGTGCATTTAGATCCTGTTTGAGTCTTTGCTCTGATATTCCGGTGATGGTTCGGATGTTGACAATTTATTTTGAACAGGCAGTCATTTCTTTTTTTGTTGTTGGTTCGTAGGACCTCTTTCTCTTTTTTTCCGTTATCCCTGTTTTTTGCCTGAACTGTTTCTTTTGTGATTACAGTCAGCAGGATGCCCCAGCTTTGTAAGTCTCCTTCATGGGTTTTGACTTATTGGGCTTTTGTTTTTGAAAGACAACGACTGCCTGTCTTTATGATTATTCAAAACCATCACTGTCTTTTGTTTCGGAAGGACTCCTTTGATGCCATTCATTGTGCACCTGGATCAACTGAGAGAACTACCCTGCCCCAGGTTATGATTAAGGGTTTTAATTTTTGCAAAAAGAAAAACTCCAACTTCTTTGGCTCAAAAGGGGTTGACTAGGGATTATCTTCCTTATAACTCCACTGTTTAGGATTTGAAACAATGCATGTACCTCATCAGCGGGGTTTGTTCAAAAGCATACTGTAAAGATCGTGGTATCGTTTTCTTCATCCTCCCTCAAAAGGCTTAGAATTTTTTTATCGGGAGTTGAACATCACAAAAAATGAAAGCAATTTGAATATAGTGAATACGAATGGATTGATTCAAAACAGACATATGCGATGCATTAATGAAATAAGAGAGTTTGACATGATAATAATTGTTTGAATAAGCAAAGAAAAGTACAACTTCAGAATACAAATGAACAAAAGTGTTTTCAATCCTAGCCATGTTTTGGCAAGGGAGCAGTGATCACATTGGGAGTTTCGGGCGCTTCGAACTCAACCTCCTTTGCATCGATTAGGTCCTGAACCTTGTTTCTCAGAGCCCAACATTCATCTGTGTTATGCCCCGGGCTGTCAGAGTGATAAGTGCAACGGGCGTTGGGATTGTACTTTGGAGAGGTTGTGTTCACAATCTTCGGAGCTTCTTTCAGAGTCACCAGATTAGTTGTCAGTGACTGCGGCAATATCTGGGATAAGGTCATGCTGAGTCGAGTGAACTGCCTTCTAGGTTTTTCACCTCTTTGTTGGTTATATTGCTGAGGAGCAGCAACATGCTTTGAGAAAACCACCGCGTTGACAGCTTGGCGGCGTTCTAGTTTATTCTGTCTCCTTGAACCATAGACAGCACTAGATTCCTTCTTGAATGGTTTCTTTTTAGTGCTCGAGGAAGCATCCTTCTGTATCTTCCCAGACTTGATACCAGCTTCAATTCTCTCACCAGTCAAGATGAGGTCTGTAAACCCTGCAGAAGAATTTCCAATCAGATGGTTGAAGAACGGACCAGATAGGGTCCCCAAGAACATATCCACGAGTTCACGGTCAGTTAAAGGCGGCTGCACCCTTCCAGCCAGATCTCTCCATTTTTGGGCATATTCCTTGAATCCTTCACCCGTCCCTAGTGACATACCCTGGAGTTGGGTACGCGTAGGAGCAAGGTCGGAATTATACTGATACTGCTTATAGAACGCAGTAGCCAAGTCCTCCCAGTTATGAATACTGGCCCCATCCAGCTGATAGAACCATTCGAGTTGAGTCCCTGAAAGACTATCCTGGAAGAAATGGATCCACAAATTCTTGTCAGCTGTATAAGGTTGGATCTTCCTTACATACGATCGGAGGTGCAGCTTAGGACAGGAAGCTTCGTCGTACTTTGAAAAAGAAGGTGCCTTGAACTTATATGGGATCACCACCCCAGAGGATAAGCCTAGGTCTCCAAAGTCCAGCCCGAGCACATGTTGAATCTCCATAGCACTTAAGCGGTCCTCTAGCTGTTTGTACCTATCCTCAGCAGGAGGGTACTGTTCATCATTATAATCCGTCTCGTTGTTGGAGACTACGGGACTAGGAACCCTTTCCTCTTGTGGACTATCTTTTCCTACAGATGAAGTAATCAGCTCAACCTCATTCTGCAGTCTACGTCCAGTGTTGAACAAGACGGTCCTCTTCTTCTTCTTCTTCCTTTCCTTCAGAATCAGAGTCTTCAAATCCTGTTGACCCTAGGCTAGGCTCATAACCAACTCTTGGAACTGGGCATTCTGGGCCTGGAGGGCCTTGATAGCTTGTTCAGTGGAAGGTTCAGAAGTCATGATGATTGCTGAAATAAACAGCGAAGAAGATAAGTGACCTGTAAAAAGGGTACCTGTAATGCAATGATATATATGATATATGTATGCAATGTTTTCAAGGATCTCGCGGGGTAAACAAGAACATTGTTAGAATTTGAATTTTGCGGCTTGATTGAAGGAACTTCATGTTGTTGAGAGTCCTTCTTCAAGAGTCAAGGCTCACCATATCGAGTGGGTCATAGCCCCTGACTCAAGTTATCATGTTTTAATCTCCGAACAACCTTGGCTAGAGGAAAATAAATCCCCTTTACCCCTTTCTAGGCATTTGGTTCATTATGACCTGCATCACAAACCCTTGAGATCCTTGAAATGGTTAAGGAAATGCTATGGTATGATGTTATGATGTGTATGCTATGCGTGTGAGGTGATGTAAATAAGCCCTGCAATGAATAAGGACCGTAAACAAAACCTGCAAGGTACTCATGTTGTCAGATAACAAGAATGTGCAAACAGTTCAAGTTTGAAGGCACATAAGTCACACAAAAGAGCCCTTAGATTTCAGGCCAGCATGAAGTTTAGGTACTACCCTCTTTCAGTTTCAGTTGGTTAAGACCTGTCCTAAAAAATAGTAATCGGGTTCTAGAGGATCTCAATATCACTGACTACCCTCAATCGGTCATAACTCCAGCTTCGCAACCTTTTCTTGCGGCCAGAACCATCGCGAGAGTTCAGCCTCAATGAGTGTAGCATACTGTTACTGTTCTATGGCCAAGTTGGGTCAATTTAAGGTGCTAAGGTCACTTGGTGCTGAATGACTCCTCAGAAGACCCATATTCTCCTCGTTCCAACACAAGGGATATCGGTACAGACCAAGGTGTCACACCAACGTAGCTACTGCTTCACCCGTGTCGGTCTACGCCGGACAGGTCCCTCACAGTTTATTGCTACCTAAAGGGTATTCCCTAGATTCGGGTTAGGATCTATGAAACTCCAATACAAGCCCACAAATATAAAAGCAAACAAGGCATACAATTGAAAACATAGAATGATCTAATCCTAAGGTACACCTCACTTATAAGAATCCCCAGCAGAGTCGTCAGTTCTGTGATCGGTGGAAATAGAACTGACTGTTTTTTAATGCTGGTTCGCGAAATGTCACGGTAAGCAAGAGTCGCCACCGTCTTTTATTTTATCCAACAAGGAAAGGACAAAAGCACAGCAAAATTCCTTTTCGAGATGTTTCTCGATTCGGGAGGTAGATTATAGAAAGGGAAGGTGTTAGCACCCTTTCTATCCGTGGTTATCCACGGGCTCTTAGGTACTTGCTCACTATGTTTTCAAAAATGTTTGCTTTTCTTGTGTTTGTGGGTTTTGAAAAAAAGTTTAGTTTGAAAAATTCTAGGTAACTCTTGTATCAGTCCTCAAGAGTGTATGAAGTATTTGTTTGAAAACTTTTGTCGGAAAAAGTGTAAGTGCGAAAAGTTATTTTTGTTTTGAAAGAGCAAGTACCTAGGAGAAATCTACCTACTCAAAAGAAATTAAGCTGTGTAAATGTCCTTTAGACAGTACTATCCCACTATTGAGAAGTAGGTAGCACCGTCGTTGGAGTTATTCGGGTCAATTCGATTATATGGGACATGTGTGGTCACCAAAGCAATAGTAGGACGCCTTAGCGGTAACCCTAATGTCCTAGATCCTTTTTATTCGAGGCAACCGTTTCGAGGCAACTTGGATCTTTAGACAGGAGGGCGACCTCTAAAACACCCTATACTCAATGACCACGTCGAGGCAACCAAGTGAGGCGTACCCTAGGAGTGGCATGTGCATGTGTGTCAGGTTTCATGTTTAAGTTATCTTTGCACATTTTTATGGTGAGCTACGAGTTGATTTTAATTTCAGGCAAGTCTTGTCATGCATAATTAACAGTTAATAATTTGCAGAAAGTAAATATACGCTATTACAAGGCGTCGGGTATTTACATCGCCAAAAATATAACCCTTGAAAAGATAAATTGCGGGAAAATAAAGAAAACGATAAAAAGTCCTAATTACGCTATTACATTCTCGGAGCAGTTACATAAATATGATCAAAAATAAATATGCGCGAAAGGAAATTAAATCGGAGAAGTCTTTAGGGTTTTGACCCTTTTTGAGAAAAGAATGAATTTTTGGTCATTTTTGCATTTAATTAAACCTAATTCTAATTAATTAAATAAAAGAAATATTTTTTAAGTTTTTTAATATTTTAATGAAAATAAAATAAAAAGGAAAACATGGTTAAAAGTTGTCAAAACCTAATTCTACATGGATTTTATTTATTGTGAAAATAATTAAAATTAACCTAATTAAAACAACTAAATTAATTAATTATATTTATTTACAAAAATAATAAATAAAAGGTGAAATTAATAATAATAATTATTATTATATTTTTATTGGTTTTCTGAGTTTATTATGAAAATAATTAATTTGTGAGTTAATTAACTAATAATAATAATTAATAAAAGAAAATAAAAGGAAAAAGAAAATAAAAAGGAATAATAAACCAGGGGGTGATGGCCCAATATGGAGGCAAGTTAGCAATCTGAAGCCCATTAACCTAAAGCCTGCTTTAACTTTCTGGATTCTCCATGGCGTGTGTTGACTGGGAGCATGGTGATCCTTCACCTCTGACCACTGGATTTGTGCATGCAGACACATGGCGTTTGGATAATTGAAGTACATGGTGGAACGCTTTTAGGGTGCCTGCATGTGAACGTGTTAAGAAAAGAAATATCAAGTATTTTAGGGGGCCTGGAAATCGAACCCGGGTCCCAATGATCACCAGCCAGCGCATTAACCACCACACCATTTGCCTGCGTTTGTTATTAGTATGAATAATGAATATTATATATAAAAAATAACAATTATGCTGGAAACAACAAAATCACGCACGTTATTTGAATTGTCCAATGGCACGCCAACACGTCTTTGTCTTCTTCGTTGTACCTGTAAAAAACAAATTAGATAGCGGGGGGTTTTTAACCCCCACAACCTTCAACGAAGAAAAATAGCGAATAGCCCTACAGTTTACATAAATATTTCGCGATGGTGCCACTGTGTTCGTCTGGTCTCAACGATTTCAACCATAGGTCTCTCAAGGCTTAATTTTTCCTGTACTGTAAAGCCCCAATTTTAGAGCTTATGAACCCTAGAATTTGTTAATGGCAATTTGTGATTCTATGCGTTATAATTCAATTCAACTATGCCAATAGCTTCAGGTGAGTTCTAGCAATACAAAACAAACAAAAAATCATGTTAAAAGCTTATGAATCATGAGTTGCGATTATGAAAAAAAAGTATCAAACTGTGTGACTGTAAATGATGATTTCTTGAGCCTTAGCGTGTGGTTTTGATTGCAAAACGTTCCTCACACTCCCAGCAACGTGTTTGGATCCACAAATATCTTTGAATCGTGCTAGAATGCAGAAACAGTTTTGAGTTTTCTTGAGTTTTTTTCAATGTGGTTATGGCTTTCTTGCAGCAGCTTTCACGTATGCATGAGTAGGGTTAGCTCATGTATATATAGTAGACTGAAATTAGGTTTAAATCTTGCAAAGAAATCCATGGAATTGATGCTTGCATATTTGATTGAAAATCAAATATTTTTTAATCTTTTTGATTGAAGAAAGTTGCTAAATTGGGAGATTTTTGTCCCTTTGATTTGCACACGAAATTTTCAGCATATCTTGACCATATTTGCTTCACAAAAAGATTGAAAAATCAAATCTTTGTATTTCCTACAATTTAAATTAATTAAATGAATTAAAATTGATTAAAAATCCAATTAATTAATAAAAAATAAGAAAATAAATTCAAATAATCTTAATGGGTCGTGCATAGGCCAAGGATAAAGTTTCAAGAAGAAATTTGAGGCCCATTAGCAAAAACAAAGTGTTTTGAGCAAAGTTAACTTTTGCAAATTCACAAAACTTTCCCAACTTCTCCAATGCATATCTTGCTCAATTTTGATCCTATGAACATGTTCTTGGACATTTTAGAAAAGTCTTGAAGTCCTCTAACCAATTCTTTTGGTCCCATGTCATTTGGATTTACCAATCTCAAGTTATGGTCTTTGACTTAAAGTGCATTTTTGTTGACTTTTGAAATTGACCTATAATGTAGAAATTGATGACTTTTTGTGAGAGCATTTCTTGGACTTGGACTGTGAAGATGAGTTGTAGGAAATGTCATCCCCTTCAAAATGAGCATTGGATGAGATTTTTCTGATGAACCATGAAAAAGTTATGCCTTGGTCAAGATACAGTTGACTTTTCTACTGTCCAAAAATAGTAACTTTTTGCATCTTGATGATTTTTGAGCCATTCTTGTGGGATCATGATCAAGGCTTGATCAAATGATGATTGTGAACTCAAAATAAGATGTTGACAAAAAATTATGACTTTTGACTGTAAAATGACCATTTTGCCCCTGCAGTTGACTATGGATCAAATGGGGCTTTTGACTGTGCAAATTGGCACTGTGAGCCTTGAAACTTGGCATGTAGGCGCTTGAGAATGTATATGGGCTTATGAGACTTGATTGAACCATTGAGAACCTCAAATTCCTTGAAGGAACCAAAACCTTAATTTCAGCTGGCTTAGGAAGTGGTTGACTGTCTAATCCTTGAGCAGATCTTGAACCATTTGAAGATGATTCTTGACAAATATTGAAGAATATGGGAGGGAAAATTTTGGGGTACAACAGAGGGGTACCTGTATTTGTGATTGTGGGTGTGTGTAAGGGTATAACCATCTTTAAAAATAAAATGTAAAAGAAAAACAATGATCACAACAGTTTGTATGTGAAAAACGTCCATGATTCATTGAATGTCATATGAAGATGAAATAAAAACCCTTACAAATGGACAATTGTGCCTTGGGCAAGACACAAGGTTTTAAATGTGTGAATTGTTTATAAGTCCAATAGAAATGTAAAGATAAATTACTGAGGGATGACAATTATTGGGACAAAGTCTCTGACTTCCCAATTGCAAAGTCCTCCGTTGACAGTAGGAAATATCCAATCCTCCAAGCTGCAATCCTCTTCCCCATCTTCCACTGCATTGACCTCTTGGTTGCTAATCTTCAAGGATGGTCCTCCATCACGGGCACGACACACAACCTTCTGAGCGCTTGAAGTAAACCCTAAGCCAAACTTGTCAGATTTGTACGGAATATTCGGAAGTTGCCCCCAGATAGTGCATCCACCCTCCTCTACTACTGCCTTTATGTCCTTTAGAGATGACATCCAGAGCGGAGGTCTTGTGATCTTGGGGATCTGGGATACCGTCTTGGTAACTGCTACCTCTTGAGAGTCTTCTTCGAAATGGTGAAAAGGAGTTTCAATGAATTTGCCGTCCAATTCCACATACCGGAAAGAATTGAGGTGGCTAATCATATACTCTTCCTCTCCGTAGACTGCGATAATCTTTCCATGGACTGGATATTTCAGCATCTGGTGCAGTGTGGAGGTGACAGCACCGGCATTATGGACCCATGGTCGTCCTAGCAGACAGGAGTAAGAGGGACGGATGTCCATTACATAGAAGGTTGAGTTGAAAGGTTGAGTTCCAACCTGTATAAGGATATCCACCTCCCCGTGCACCATCCTCTTTGAGCCATCAAATGCTCTTACGACTATGTTACTAGGTTTCAATGTTAATCCTTCGCAATCTAGTTTGTCGAGAGCTTTCTTCGGCAAAACATTCAAAGATGAACCAGTGTCTACCAAGACATGGGCTAGAGTTATTCCTCTACATTCCACAGAGACATGTAATGCCTCGTTGTGCTTTCTTCCCCTTGGTGTCAGATCAGCATCCAAGAAACCTAGGCCGTTGTCCACCGTTAAATTGGCCACACAATCTTGAAATTGGTCAAAAGAGTCTTCAATTCCTCTTGTCCTTTGGCTAGGGTCATGAGTAACTGTTGAAACTGCGTGTTTTGAACTTGAAGATCTTTGACTGTCTATTCGAGATCCATCTTACTGAAATAAACAGTAGAGGGATGAGGAAACTCATTGAAAAAGACCTGTTTATGTTATGATGAATGATATGTGCATATGTAATGTTTTCAAGGATTTTTAAAGATTCAAGTTCGTTTCAGACAAAAAGGAACACACGTTATATTAATAAGATAGAGTTTGAGTACATCAATGCCCCTTGGGAAAAATAATACAACACTCTAAGATAAGAAAGTAGTATGCATCCTCTTTGGTGAAATGTAGGCATTTAGAGTCTGCTCCTCATGAAGTAGCCTAGTGAGTTCCAAAACCTTCTTCTCGCTTGCGTAGAATTGGGCTTCGAAAATATCTCACTCTCCTTTGAGTTTTATCCAATCCCTTTGTAGGTCTTCAAGAGATGTGGGCAAGTCAGGATGTAGGATAGTGTATGGAACTTCTCCTTCCTTAACAGGCTCAAAGATCACTGGGAGAATGGAAGGATAAGGCATCATAAGAATTTGAGCGCGGGTTCGTACCCACTTGAGGTAAGGCTCAAGAAGGATGGAATTCTTGTGTCCTAAAGTCTTGCTATTCACCTTGTTTAGCATCCTCCATGCTTAGATGAATCTCTGGAGAAGACCTTGATCGTCGTTGTCATTGTCGAATACCAAGCCTTGAATCAACATCTCATGCGGGCCACCCCTTCGGGCATAACCAAACTGTCTTAGAGCTAAGCATGGGTTGTAGGTGATGCCTCCCCTAATGCCAAGTAGAGGGACATTAGGGAATTCTCCACAACGGTCAATAATGATAACATTCTCTTTGGATCGAGAGCACCAATGAATATCTGAATGTTTGAGCGTCATTAACCTTTGTGACCACCTTAATTATTGCTAATTCTTTAAGACTGATTGGGGAAGATGAGAAATAAACCATCTTTCCAGGAGAGGAGTGCAGCACATAAGGACACCTCTTTTCCTCATTGTGCGAGTGTGAAAAGAGTGTAGGATATCCCCTAGCAATGTAGGCACCAGATTGCGTGACATGAAGATTTTGACGGCACTCACATCTATGAGTTAGTCAGGATTGGGGAAGAAGACCATCCCATAGATAAGAAGAGCCACAATTTTCTCAAAATCTTGCAATTCTAAGGAATTCCAACAGCTTTGGGCTTTCTCAAACATAAACTTTGCTAAGAAGCCTTTGACACCACTTCTAGTATCCCAATGGGTTGTGACATCATATGAGTGCAAGTGTAGAGCTTGAGCAATCTCTTCTGGATTTGGATCTCTTTCCGTACCGTTGAAAGATAGTTGATTGAGAATGGGAATCCTCAATAGTTGAGAGAATTCTTCCAAAGTAGGCACAAGCTGATAGTCGGGAAATGTGAAGCAATGGTGCAAAGGATCAAAGAACTGAAAGAGAACCTTCATCATATCCTAATCTGTGTTGGAGGTGACCAAGTTGAGTAGACGACCATGCCTCTCAGTGAATGGAGGGTTCTCAGGGATCCTTGAAGCTAGCTCCTTAAGTTGTGGAGGAATTCTTACAAGGTTGACTTTGATAGTTTTCCTGCGAAGTGAATCCATATCCTACAAAACAAGAACAAAGATGAATCTCCAAAATCCTTGAAATGGTTAGTAGATGTATATGATGCTCATGATGTCCATGATGTTATGCATAAGTATGCATATACAAGCAAAACAAACAAGTTCTTAGTTTAGGCTTGCATTAGGTTTTATAGGTAAGTACCCTCTTGAAGTTTAGTTAGCTTAAACCTGTCCTAGCAATAGTAATCGGGTTCTAAGGAGCTAAATATCACCAGATTGCTTCCTTGGTCATTGTTTCAGCTCAAGCCTCTTTAATGGCGACCAAAATATCCCAAGAAACCAATCCTCAATGAGTGCAGTATCGAGTATTTACCAACTTCAGATTGCACCAAAGCCGGTCATATCACTACATCCTAAAGGCCAAGTTGGTCAAGTAAAGGGTTCTAGAAGTTCATTAGTGCTTCATGACATCACTCAGCGGCCCCGTATTCTCTTTGATTGACTCAAAGGCTACCGGTAACCATAAATATGTCACACTAACATAGCTATTGCTTAGACCATGTCGGTATACCACGCACAGTTTCCATAATGTATTGCTATTTACCTATAATGTTTCCCAAATCCGGGTGGAGGATTCAAACCCAAACAAAGAACCATAATGTAAAGCAAACAAGTCAAACAATGTAAGCAAATAAATGTGATCTAGCCCTAAGGTAACCCCAATTTTATAAAAGTCCCCAGTTCTGTTATACGGTGGGAGAACTGACTTGAGGTTTTGCGTTTTATCGTAAATGTTGCGGTTAGCAAGAGTCGCCACCGACTTTTCTTTTATCCAAAAGGAAAGGTGAAAAAGCACAGGAAATACCTTTAGAGATTGTTTCTTGAGTTCGGGGGGTAGATTATGAAAAGGGAAGGTATTAGCACCCTTTTCATCCATGGTTTTCCATGGGCTCTTAGTTACTTGCTAGATCAACTTGCTTTTGTTTTGAAATTGTGCTTTGTATGGTTTTGAAAGTATTTTTAAAATGTAACTTTGTAATGATTCTCGTTTCTATAATAACGCATACAAAGTGTTTGTTTCGAAAATAGGTCAAAGATGTGTTTGTGAGATGTGTTTTTGAAAGTGATTTTGAAAACGTCTTTGCAACGGTTCTCGTCTCTATAAGAACACGTACAAGGTGTTTGTTTCGAAAATGTTTCAAAGTGAAAGTGTAGGTATATCAAAATGTTTTTGTTGTGAGCAAGCGAGTAACTAGGAGCAAATCTACCTACTTGAAAGGTCTTAGATGTTCTTTTCCTCCTCCTTTAGATGTTGCTATCTTACCATTGAATTGATAAGAAGCCCCATCGTTGGATGTGAAGGGACGGGCGTTTGGGTCACCGTATGACCATGATAGCAATGTTGTGAGATGACTTAGAACTTTTTCTTTAGGGACTAAGATCATTTTGAAAGGCAACTTTGATAGCGTCATCGAGGGACTATGATCTTGTATTTTTCGATTCGTTTGTGCTAAGACATCCCTCATGCATAACATGACCATTTTTGTAAGGCAACAAGTGGAATTACCCTAAGGGTGTAAGTGTGCGAGTGTGTTTGGTTGTATGCATAATTTATCTTGATTAGGGTGACCTATTTGTCAATTTTCATATCTTGTCATGCACACCCTAATTACTAGCATTTACATTTGAAAGCGATAAATTACATAAATGTAAAGTCCTACGCTATTACAATATTTAGGGGATGGGGATACATATTTACGAATGGGGATTGCAAGTAAAAAAAAATCCTAAGTTATTATTACAACCATATTGAAATGTATAAGAACGTACAAGGAAAATGTGAAAACAAACTTGTTTTGTTTTAAGAAAATATTTTTGATCTTTTGTTTTAAGAAACCAAAAATAAAGTGTGAAAGAAATATTTTTGTTGTTTGTTGATTAATGGAATTAAAAGTGATAGCAAAACGATAAATAAAAAGAGGAAAAAGAACCAGCGTGTTACTGACAAAAATGAAGTCAGAGGTTCTGACCCTGGCACACTGCATGGCAGAAACCTGTTAGTGAAAATGTATATGGTCAGAAGCTCTGAACCTACTGGGAACATAGTGGTTTTCAGAAGTTCTGATACCACGGGCAACAAAAACAAGCTTCAGAAGTTCTGATACCACTCGCAACAAAAAAGATTTCAGAAGTTCTGAGACCATTGGCAGAACTTGGTTTCTCTCTATGCTAGTCAGAACATCTGTAATTTGGTTATTTCTCCATAAAATAGAAAATATGCATGGAACAGTTATAGCCGGTGTCATAGCATTTCAGAAGATAAGAAATATAAAAACTATAAATCAGAGGCAAGCATGCATTTGCTAATCGTAACTCTGAGTTCTAGTTTCTTCAAGAAGCTCTTAACTGATTTATTCCCTACTTAGGCAGACAGAATGTATGAAATTTCAGAATATGTATGACACCAAAAACCTGATATCTACATTGTATCTGAGCATGTAAATCTGGTCATGCTTAAGTAATATGGTGAGGGTCAGTAGAAACTTACCTTGCCGCTGGAAGAAGTTCTGTGAACCGGAGTTAACCTCAGCTATGATGATGCTCTGAACAACCTCTTCACGTGCTCAGTAAGCTAGAAGATTTCAACTTCTGGAGATGGCAAGGAGGTGATGTTCTAATTCTTTGAATGGATGGATGGAAAATGTATAGCAATATGAACCCAGCAGCTTAGGCAGTTTCCAACGTGTGGATCAGAAACTGTGTGAATGTTTTTTAGTCAAGAAATGATTGGGAACAAATGGAGTTTTGAATGTAGGGAATCAAAAGTTAACAAGGTTTTATATGTTGTGTTTACAGTTCTTGGAACTCTTGTAATTTTGGCAAGGATTCAAGGCTTTTCTTTCTCAAAATTTTAATCTCTTTCACAAAATTTTCTGGCCCTTTCTTAGTGACCAATGGTGTTCTATTTATAGGAAAAGTTTTTGTGTGTTTGAAATGTCAAGTAGCGCCAACATCATACGCTAGATGCTGACTTGCTCTTGAAGCAAGTTCTAAAAAAGGTGTGATAGTTGACAGTTTTTAGCTTAGGCTGGATTAGCAAGCAGGGATTAAGGAAAAGTGAACCTACAAGCAAAATGTAGTGCATGGGCCCTTACCTAATCCTGCACAAAAGTATTTCTACACTACACGTGGAGAGATCCTTTGGACAAAGACTCAAAAGTGGTTGTGAGCATTAATGAGCATTAAAATCCTATAATGTGAGATTTTGCATCATTTCTTAACTCTGGATCAGAAGTTCCATTTAGGACAAACATCCAACTTCTGATCTTTGTACCTCGTTGCCTCAGCATGTTCTGAAGGATTCACCTGGTTTTCCAATAAACTTCTTTGATTTACCTCTGAAAATTCTGAATTAGAGATTCTGCTTTAGTGTAGCATCCAATCTTCTTATCCTCTTACCTTCTGGCTCCAGCATGTCTTAAGGAGCTTCTAGGCTTCGTATTATACTTTATTGCCTTCTTTGCATTACTCTAGCAAACTCTGACTGAACTTGCGTAGATGCTGAAAAGCCATGTTCTGACTAAAGATTACATGCAGAACCATGTTTACAACTTCTGACTGCTCCTGCCTGGAGGCTGGCTTAGAAGTTCTGAAGTGTCTTTTTTCTTAAATACTTTAGAAAAATTCTAAGTATTTAGAATTTGACTTTTCCAAGGTAAATTTTTGACTTTTGAACTTTTTGATGAAACAAACTTCATATTTCAACATGTCTTGATGAAATATGATTTTTGAGATTTGATTTTGATCCAAAGGTCAAAGTTTGACTTCTAAACATGTAAATGACCATTTTGCCCTTGTGAATAGCTTGCTTGGAAAGAAATGATAATTCAAGGCTCGGATTTGTATAAGAGAAAACTTGAGAATCCAGGGTGATTTCTTGAGAAATGAGAGGGAAAATTTTGGGGTACAATAGATATGTATGTGCATGTCTTGATGTATGAACATGAGATGCTATTGTGACATATCTGAGTCTGGGAAAATATATCCTTGACTGCTGCTAGAGAGTATAGCATTCCTGACTGTTATAGAGAACTGTGGTTCTTATACTTCCGATGGGGATGGTGAACGAAAATGACTATGCTGGAGATTTTCTCCTTGTTTACGGATATTATGTCGGGGAGAGACTCTGCTTAAGAATAACTCTGCATGGAAATAACTTTATTGGGGATTGAACTTCTGTGCTCAGAGAAATAAACTCTGATCAGGAGAGAACTTTATGACCCGCTTGCGATTATGAAATTCGGCTGAGGAATATAAATGTCAGTTTTCTGAAGGAACCTGGATGGAGAGAGTACTTCCTGTTTTGGGGAAGATGATATCAATGCTTTGATTACCTTTACTTTGTGGGGGAGTACATATATCACGAGGTCGTATGTACTGATAATTTTGTTTCAAAATTGTTTCTGTCCTGGTACCTGCTGGATAAAGTAATTGTCGGGTTTGACATTTTTAGTTTTTGCCCCTGTTTCTTAAGTTACGAGCAATTGTCTCTCCGTTTCGTATGTGAATACTTGTGAATAGCCATTATATTCAAATGCATATGTCAAGATTAAATCATTGGACGTTCTTTCAAAACAAAACAGAAAAAGTAAAACAAGTAGTTTTATAAACATGACTTGTATTAATTTTCGAAGTTGGCCTATAACAGGCGTTTTTGTACAAGAAAGTTGACGCTCTAGTAAGAGAATGCCGCTGTGAAAAGGAAAAATATACAATAATTGTGTGCAAAGAAAAGGAAACATCTATTGTAATAACCCCATTGGGTTCCAATTCTGCTATTGTCGTTATGTCTTCGAGCATCTCATCACTTTGCTGCTTGTCCGAAGCTAATTTGATTGATTGGCGCCGTTCGAACTTGATAGTTGATACTGAGGTTTGATCGCAAGGTGATCCAATGGGACATAGTGATACACTTTACATCCCTAATTTTTCCTGGACTGCCCTTTCGGGTTTTCAGTTCACCGGGATACCCCCTTTTTCCCAAGCCGCCTTTTCAGGTTTTCGACTTGCCGGGTGTACAGATTTTTTCGTTTTCATCCCTTATTTTTTCCCGAACCCTTTTGGTTCACCGGGAAGCCCTTATTTTTGCCTAGGCCAGTCAACCTAGTGAGTCTTTTATCATGCGTAGTATCTTTTCACTATGTCCGCATTGACAGGGTGAGGAAGGTCGTCATCGTCCATGGTGGTTAGAATCATGGCTC
Organism: Vicia faba; assembly: GCA_948472305.1. Classification (NCBI taxonomy): domain Eukaryota; kingdom Viridiplantae; phylum Streptophyta; class Magnoliopsida; order Fabales; family Fabaceae; genus Vicia; species Vicia faba. Next base: position 457,569,357 of record OX451735.1, on the reverse strand, counting down.
CACCCGAGAAAAGGTTTTTAATCACAAATGGCCCTTCGTATGTAGGAGTCCATTTTCCCCTAGGATCACCTTGCGGAAGTATGATGCGCTTGATCACTAGATCCTCGACTTGATACTCTTGGTGTCTGACTTTTTTGTTGAAAGTATTGATCATCTGCTTTTGATACATTTGACCATGATAGACAGGAGTAAGCTCTTCTCATCGATCAAATTCAGTTGATCAAGTCGAGTCCAGATCCAGTTGTCTTCGTTCAAACCCGTATTCTTCATAATCCTTAAAGAAGGGATCTGGACCTCAATGGGTAGGATTGCCTCCATGCCATATACCAGAGAGTAGGGTGTTGCCCCTGTTGACGTCCGTGCCGAGGTACGGTACCCATGAAGAGCAAATGGTAACATCTCATGCTAGTATTTATATGTCACTGTCATCTTCTGTATGATCTTCTTGATGTTCTTGTTAGCAGCTTCAACAACGCCATTCATCTCTGGCCGGTAGGGAGAAGAGTTATGATGTTGTATCTTGAATTGCTTACAAAGTTTAGTAATCATCGTATTATTGAGATTGGTACCATTGTCAGTAATGATTCTCTCTAGCACACCGTACCGACAGACAAGGTTATGCTTGAAAAACCGCGCCACAACATTCTTGGTAATGGTAGCAAAGGAGGCAACCTTAACCCACTTTGTGAAGTAATCGATGGCTACCAGGATAAAGCGATGCCCATTGGAAGCGGCAGGTCTTATTTCTCCGATCATGTCAATGCCCCACATTGCAAAGGGCCAAGGAGCTGTCAAGACGTTCAAAGGAACCGGAGGCACATGCACCTTATCAGCATAGATTTGGCACTTATGACAAGTTCGGGAGTGCTGATAACAATATACTTCCATAGTGGACTAGTAGTATCCTGCCTGTAGGATCTTCTTAGCCATGGTATGTCCATTGGAATGGGTTCCTAAGGTACCTTCATGTAAATCTGTCATAATCCTATCTGCTTCGCCCTTGTCTACACATTGCAGTAAGGTAGAGTCATGGTTGCGCTTGTAGAGGATTCCATTACTGAGGAAAAATTTTGCGGCGAACCTTCTCAGAAACTTCTTATCATTGTCAGATGCCCCTTCAGGATACTCTTGAGTCTCAAGATACCTTTTCAGTTCGTGAAACCAAGGTTTATCTGATACCTCTTCAGTATCAATCTCACAGCAGTGCGCTGGTTCATCTAGCCTCTCAATGGTGATTTGGTGAGCTTCGTTGTCCCACCTGACCTTGAACATGGAATACATGGTAGCTAGTGCATCCGCTAACTGATTCTCCTCTCGTAGGAAATGTTTGAAGGTTACCTACTCAAAGTGTGGGAGAAATGTCAACATGTGCTCTTTGTACAGGATGAGGTTCAGATGCTTGGTATCCCACTCTCCTTTAATTTGGCTTATCACCAAGGCCGAATTCCCGAAGATGTTCAATAACTTGATCCTTAAGTCGATAGCAACCTTGAGACCCATGATACAGGCTTCATACTCCGCCATGTTGTTAGTGCAGTTGAAACATAGTCGAGCAGTGAAAGGAGTATGACAGCCCTCAGGAGATATGATTACAACGCCAATGCCATTACCGAGTGCTTTTGAAGCTCCATCAAAAACCATGGTCCATCGAGATCCTTCCTCAGGTTCTTCATCCGGTCCAGGTTCTTCATAGTCAGCCACCAACATAATATTCTCGTCCGGGAACTCAAAATTCATGGACTGGTAGTTATCCACTTCCTAATGAGCCAAATGATCAACCAATACACTTCCCTTGATTGCTTTTTGGGTTGTATATTGTATATCGTATTCGGTTAAGATCATCTGCCATCTCGCTATTCTTCCGGAGAGTGCAGGATTCTCGAAGATGTACTTGATTGGATCCATCTTAGATATCAACAAATTAGTGTGGGTCAGCATATACTGTCTTAGTCGGCGAGCAGCCCATGCCAAAGCGCAACAATTTTTCTCGAGCAGTGAGTATCTTGTCTAACAGTCGGTAAACTTTTTGCTAAGGTAGTATATTACGTGCTCTTTTCGACCAGACTCGTCATGCTGCCCCAACACACACCCCATTTAATTTTCTAGCACCGTTAAGTACAATATCAAAGGTCTTCCTTCCACCGGAGGCATCAGAATTAGTGGTTCTTGAAGGTATTCCTTGATTCTTTCGAAAGTGGTCTGGCATTCATCATTCCACTTTACCACTTGATCTTTCTTCAGGAGCTTGAAGATTGGCTCACAAGTAGCACTCAGATGTGAAATGAACCTGGCGATATAATTCAGACGTCCCAAGAAACCTCTAACCTCTTTCTCAGTACGGTGAGCCAGCATCTCTTGTATGGATTTTACCTTTGCATGGTCTACCTGAATACCTTTGTCACTGACGATGAACCCTAGAAGCTTACCAGACCTTACCCCAAAGGTGCACTTATTCGGATTCAGTCTCAGCTTGTAGGTCTTCAACCTGTCAAACAACTTTTGCAAATGGTCAAGGTGCTCTTCCTTGGTTTGGGATCTGGCTATCATGTCATCAACATAAACCTCTATCTCATGGTGGATCATGTCGTGGAACAGAGTGACCATGGCTTGCTGATAAGTTGCCCCAGCATTCTTCAACTCAAAAGGCATCACCTTGTAACAGAAGGTGCCCCACTGCGTGACAAAGGTTGTCTTATCCATGTCTTCAGGAGCCATCTCGATCTGGTTGTAGCCAGAGAAACCATCCATGAAGGAGAAGTTTTTATGTTGCACGGTGTTATCAACCAGAACATCAATGTGGGGAAGCGGGAAGTCATCCTTGGGGCTTGCCCTGTTCAGGTCTCTATAGTCCACACACATTTGTACCTTACTGTCCTTCTTAGGTACCGAGACAATGTTAGCAATCCACTGCGGATATGAGGTGACAGTTAAGAACCCAGCGTTGAATTGTTTCATGACCTCTGCTTTAATCTTCTCTGACATTTCAAGACGCATACGACAGACCTTCTGTTTAACCAGAGGACAATCTTCTTTAGTCGGCAGACGATGTACCATAATATCAGTGTCTAAACTAGGCATGTCTTCATATGACCATGAGAAGATCTCAACATAGTCGTGCAACATCTGTATCAACCGCTGTTTGACATTAGTCTCCAGGTTTGCGCCGATCTTGACTTATTTTATGTCTACCTCTGTGCCCAAGTTTATCATCTCAACTGGCTATTCATGAGGCTGTATAGCCCTTTCTTCCTGCTGTAACAGTCTAACAAGTTCTCCGGGTACTTCACAATCGTCCTCACCTTCGTCCTCGACTTGGTTGATCGGATTTTCAAACATAACTGGCAATAGCAGAAATGTTATCAATGGGATTCAGAGTGGATATGGATATGCAGTTTGATATGTGAGTGTGTGTAAGAGCATAGTTATATTGATAAAGTGAAAAGCAGAAAAGAAAAACAGAGAGCGCAAAATTTGTATGCAAGAAACGTCCAATTTTTTATTGATGACATATGAAAATGGCATATAATAGCCCTCACAAACAAAACCATTATGCCTAGGGTAAGGCACAAGGCCGTATAGTTTAAATTGTTTATTACAAATTTGAAAACAAGTAAGACAATTACTTCTGAACAAAAGAAATTGGTATAAAATCTCTGGTCGTCTAGTTATTAGGTCCACCGTTGGTTGTCAGATAGACCCAGCTGTCAATATCAGAATCTTCCTCACTGTCTTCAATAGCGTTGACCCCACGATTGTTGATGCGTAGGGGAGGTCCTCCAGCCCGAGCGCGTCGAACAACCCTTTGAGCTGCTATAGTAAAGCCCAAACCAAATTTGTTAGTTTTATGCAGAAAATCAGGGAGCTATCCCCAAATGGTACACCCACCTTCTTCAACTACTGCCCTGGCGTCCTTGAGAGAAGCCATCTTCAAAGGAAGTTTGGTGTTGGTGCTAGTCTCGGTTGATGCCATAATTTGGGGAACCTCTTCAAAGTTTTGACAAGGAGTCTCTATGAATTCCCCGTCCATCTCCACATACCTGAAAGAATTCAGGTGGCTTACCATATACTCCTCTTCACCGTGCACAATGACGATTTTCCCCTTCACCAGATATTTAAGCATTTGGTGCAGTATAGTAGTAACGACCCCAGCTTCATGGATCCAAGGAAGACCCGACAAACAAGAGTACGATGGCCTAATATCCATCACGTAGAAGGTGGACCCAAAGGTCTGAGATCCCACTTTGACAGGGATGTCCACCTCCCCATGCACCATTCTTTTCGACCCGTCAAAAGCCCTCACCATAATGTTACTGGGCTTTAGGGTCAAGCCTCCACAATCTAGCCGATCGAGAGCCTTCTTAGGCAGAACATTCAGTGAAGATCCAGTGTCCACCAGCACATGAGCCATAGTAATGCCCCTGCATTCGATCGAGACATGCAAAGCATCATTATGCTTCCTCCCCTTTGGTGTCAAGTCGGCATCGAAAAAACCCAACCCATTGTCAGCAGTCAAACTGGCCACACAGTCTTTGAATTAATCGGCGGAGGATTCTTGCGGCACATGCGCATTCTTGAGGAATGCAATCAAAGCCTTTGCATGGGCCTCAGAACATAACAACAGAGACAACATCAATATCTTCGAAGGGGTCTGCCCCAGCTGTTCGACCATATTGTAGTCGCTCTTCTTGATTATTTTTAAGATTTCCACTATTTCTTGCTTAGAGGATTCCACAACAACCTTTCTAGGTGCCTCCTTCCGGGCAGGCTCACCTATGACTTCTTTGCCCCGAGTCCCAAATGACTCATCAGCAGGGGTAACAACTGGAGTAAGAACATGAGTAGTAACAAAAGCGCCGGTTGGAACAACATACGGAATAACAACATGCTTAGTGACAGTCTTCGGGGAGATCTCGGGAGAGAAAACCCTTCCACTTCGGGTAACCTTGCTAGTCCCGACAATGTTACTGACATCGGGATCAGCCTCTTCAGTCTTCAAATCCTGTTTAACGCCATGATAGTAAACGTTGGCGCTATAATACCAAGGGACAGATTTTCCCGAGGAGCACGGTACGGGACCAGGAAAAGTGATTATCAACGAGGCGATTCTTGGAGCAGGTGTAATCCTAACAGGTCTTTTAGAGGAGACCTTGGAAGGATTGGCGGAAATGGTTATAATGGCAACATCTTCACATGGAACAATCTGAATTAAAGTCTTTTCGAACAAAATCTCATTGTTGTCCATCAGGCGTTGAACACATGCTTTCAGCAAATAGCAACCAGAGGGCAGAGATGAACACATGTGGCAACCTTCACCTCAACCCATAAATAAACCGGCCAGCAACAAATTCTTCTTGACAGTCATAAGAGGAGTGGAAACTTCATTAACAGAGGTAACAAATAGATCAGTATCAATGGCATTAAATCCACGGTTGTGCTTGGGCATGGGAGCAGTTATGACATTAGGCTTCTCCGGAGCATCAAACTCAATCTCCTTGGCTTCAATTAGATCTTGTATCTTATTTCTCAGAGCCCAGCAGTCATTTGTTTCGTGGCCAGGACTCTCAGAATGGTAAGCACACCGAGCATTTAGGTTATACCGAGGAGATGTGGTGTTAGGATTCTTGGGAGCCTCCTTCAAGGTTTCCAAGTTGGATCTTAATAGATGGGGTAAAACTTCAGTCAATGCCATATTGATCCGGGTGAATTTCCTTTGTGGTCTTTCTACCATTTACTGATTATTTTGTTGTGGGGTAGCCGTAGGCCTAGGTATCATCATAGCACCTACCGTTGGATGGCGCTCAGCTCTTCTCTGACCTCTTGGGCTATAAATGGCACTGACCTCCTTCTTACCCATGAAGGGCTTCTTCACTGAACTTGACGAGGTATCTCTCTGGATTTTGCCACTCCGAATTCCAACTTCTACCCTTTCTCCAGTCAATATCAGCTTGGTGAAACCAGCTGAGGAGCTACCAATCAAGTGATTGAAGAATGGACCAGACAACGTCCCAAGAAACATGTCAACCAACTCCTTATCAGACAAAGGGGGATGGACTCTCCCTGCCAGATCTCTCCATTTCTGCGCATAGTCCTTAAAACAATGCACCCATGGACATACTCTAGAGTTGAGTATGAGTAGGGGCAAGGTCAGCGTTATATTGATACTGCTTATAAAAAGCAGCAGCCAAATCCTCCCAGTTGCGGACATTGGTTCCCTCCAGCAGATAGAACCACTCAAGTTGAGTCCCATACAAACTGTCCTGAAAGAAATGGACCCATAAATTCCTATCAGCAGTGTGAGGATGAATCTTCCTCACATAGGAACGGAGATGAAGCTTGGGACAAGACACCCCGTCATACTTCTCAAAAATCGGAGCTTTAAACTTCTGTGGGATGACTACCCCAGATACCAAACCCAGCTCTTCAAAATCCAGCCCCTGGTATTCTCTAGATCTCTATTGCACTCAGCCGATCCTCTAACTGCTTGTAACTATCCTCAGTGGGAGGATACTGTTCATCGTTATAGTCGGTGTCATTATTAGAAACTTCAAGGCTAGGGTCCTCTTCCCTTGTCTCTCTCTCCCGATTCCCCCCTTCTTTGGACGAGGAGGTCAAATCAACTGGTTGCTTCAATGGTCCTTTGAATCTTCTACCCAGATTCAGAACACCAGAGGTCTTCTTCTTCTTCTTCTCCTTTAGGATAAGGGCCTTCAAATCTTCCTGCCCCTTAGCTAAGGCCACAAACATTTGCTGAAATTGGGCGTTTTGTGGTTGTAGATCCTTGATGCTTTGTTCAGAAGACATTATTGTTGAAATAAATAGCGAAGAAGATGAGAAACCTGTAATGGTACCTGTTTATGCAATGTCATGGATGGTATGCGTATGCAATGATTTCAAGGACTCTTAAAGGCTCAAATTTGTTTAACCAAAAGAAACACACCTTAATTGTATTAATAAGTTCGAATTGTTACAAAGAGTGCCCTTTAGGCTTACAATTAAACAAAACAAAATTTAAAGCAAAAAGAAAATTAGGTCTCCCAGGAGCGCATCCTCTTTGGTGCAATGTTGGCATTTATATTCCTCTCTTCATGAAGTAGCCTAGTGAGTTCCAGGACCTTTTTCTCGCTGGCATAGAATTGAACTTCAAACGTATCCCGCTCCTCTTTAAGTTGAACCTAGGATTTCTGTAACTCCTCATGATCAGTTGGCATGTCAGAATGGAGAACAGGATAAGAAGTGTCTCCTTCAGCAACTAGTTCCACAATCGTTGGTAGGACAGCAGGGTAAGGCATCATAAGACTTTGGGTATAGGCTCGTACCCATTTGAGATAAGGCTCAATAGGGATTGAGTTCTTGCACCCCAGTGTCTTGCTATTAACTCTATGTATCATGCCCCAAGCTCGCATGAACCTTCTACGATAACCCTGAGCATCATTCTCATAGTTGAAGGCGATTCCTTGGATAAGTGTATCATGAGGACCATCCTTTCTCGCATAATCAAACTATCGCAGTGCCAAACAAGGGTTATAAGTGATTCCTCCCCTAATTCCTAAGAGAGGGATATTAGGGAATTCACCATAGCGATCGATGATGGTAACATCTTTTGAGGACCGTGAACACCAATGAATGTCTGAATGTGTAAGGGACATCAGCCTATGAGACTATTTAATACCCTACTCATTCTTCCAAATAGACCTGGGTAGGTGCGAAATAAACCACCTAGCCAGTAGAGGGGTGCAACACAGGAGGTTTCCCCTTCTCTTTAGAGTGCGAGCATGCAGAGAGTGTAAAATATCCCCAAGTAATGTGGGCACTGGGTTATGAGACAAAAAAACCTTAATCGTATTCACATCTACGAGTTGGTCCGCATTAGGGAATAGTACCATCCCATAGATGAGGAGTGCCAATACCTCTTCAAAAGCTTGTAAATCCAGGGTATCCCAAAAATAGTGAGCTTTCTCGAATAGAAATTTAACCGGGATTCCTTGGAAACCTCCCCTAGTTTACCAATTTGTCACTACATCGGACCGTTGTAAGTGAAATTCCGGGAATGTCACAGACTCAGAATATCTAATGGAATGTTAAGACATCTGATCTGACATTAAGCGCTGTACTGGTAGACTAGGCTGAACTTTTGATATCTGTTCTACAACAGTCACTGGACTAACATACCAGAGCCAACAACATGCAGGTTCTGATTTACTGAAGTTCAGAACAGCTAAGGTTAATCTTACACATTGATGTTACGAGGAATGCTGTGACATCAAACAGATAACCAATACAGAAGGTAAATAACACACAGAATTGTTCACCCAGTTCGGTTCAATCAACCTACATCTGGGGGCTTCCAAGCCAGGGATAAAGTTCACTATTAGTAGTATCAATTCAAAGACCCTACATCCAACACACCCGTTGACAGCCTTCTCACTTAATCACTACCTAATGACACTTTTACCTAAGATCCAATCCTAGATATGAGACCCCTCTCACTCCCCCTCAATCACCTCAGTGATAACTTTCTATAGTACATAAATTGTTCAGAAGATACACTTCCATTACACATCTTGATCATGCTTAAAAGCTTCAATCAAGTACAATGCATACATCCTTAACCTACAGGTTTCAAGGAGTATGGTGACCATCCCACAGCCCGGGTGGTTCACAACTAGCCCTAAGTGATTACATCTTGTCAATCAGCAAATCCATCAAATTAGGTTACAATACTTCTATTTATCACCCTTTTTACCCAACTTGATTTGGGCCTTCATATATATCAGCAATGCAGTTTTAACAACCTGCATAAAATAAGCAGAAAACTTCTGCTACAAGTTAGGTCTTCAATCGAGCTTTTCTCCTTATCCTTAGCTTCTGATTGAATCTTCTAGGGCTCCACGTATGCCTTCAATTTTCGCTACTTGTTATGCATTCTATTTGGCAGAATATTCTGCATAACTTTAGGAACAGAACTGCATCAGTCTTGACAGTTCAGTAGCTTGATGTCTGGTATGATGTTATGACATCTCTTGAGACATGTTGTTCCAGAACATGTTTAGGCATTTACAATAGAATTTTCAGGCTGTTCCTATTGTACATTACATTACATTATTGTTGCTATTTGTTTTACAAGAGATGAGCCAATCCCAAACGAAGGCACTTACAATCTCCCCCTTTGGCTAATTTTGGCTAAAACAAATACAACAATAATACTCACCATTCAGGACCTCTTGTGGCACAGGAGGAAGAGGATGCACCTTATTCCCTTTTAGACCACGAACCATTTCTTGTCACTGATGGTGGAAAAAGAGGACCGTGGGAGATAAACTATCCTTTCAGAGGCATCAGAGAACCTTTAAGGAGTGACCAGAATATCTCCCTTGTAACTCAGAACACAGGTCACAACTGTGTTCATAACTCAGATCACAAGTCACAAAGAAATTCACGCCATTTGAATTTCTGCTGAGTTTGTGACAAGTAGTCTTTGTGATCAAAATTTTGAGTAGCTGCTGCAACGAGGACAGTTTCTAACAGTACTCCTTTCTCCCCCTTTTTGGCCAAAAATTGCCAAAGAAAGCCCTCACAAAACCAGATCCAAGAACAGTTTTCCCAAATCCGTATAAACCCCATGATGGTTGTGAGAAAAAAGAATGTGTGACAGGAGGTTATATAAGGAGATACCAGGTTCAAAAAGATGGTAATATAAAATCTTGGTCAAGGATACCTGTTAGAGCATGTGCACATTTCAGACTGACTGTGCATGTATTGTTTGTTTCTGCCAATACCACAAAAGGAACCAGTCCTAATACATGCATAAATTTTGGTCAAAGCAATTCCTGAATAAAATCAGCCTTTGACCCATTTTCGGGACTGAAGATTTATTCCTTCTAGGAAACAGACTACCAATGACGTGGCGAAGTTATTTTCCCGTATTCTTCTTGATTTCCCCAAGGTTGCAATGTCGTTGATAATGTCATGACACTTACTTAGACATTACCTTGCATTTTTCAACAACAGCAGCCTTCTTTTTACTTCTCTCATTTAGGCACAGAGAAGGGCACTTTAACCAGCTAGTAGCAAGAGATTAGCAGCATTAAGCATGGCCATCACTCATGCTTTGTGTTGCTGAGATCCAATACACCAGAAGACTCCAAACTGCTTCACAGGACATCACAGATTAGTTCTAATACACAAATTTAGATGCCACTTCTATTTCTTGTAGTAAAAGAACCCCTTGAACATATGCTGAATATATCTGATTTACTTCTTCTGATCTTCCATTCTGATTTGCTAGTACGACCAAGTTGCTATTGATAAGATCTGAATCTTCCAAATTGCTCCAAAAGTATTAAAACTGCCACTTCTGATACTTTTAAGAATCTCTGAGATTTTCTTCCTAACCCCAGTCCAATAACAAGAGCAATTCTTCAATCTCCTGTTGTTGAGACATTATCCATGACTTCACTTAGAAGTTCACAATGTCATATTATCAGAACACATAAACATCAGCATACCACTGCCCTCTTCTGACTTCTGATCTTCAGATTAAGTCCAACAGTACAGATACAGAGTCTCCCTTCAATTTATATTGTAATTGGGAAAAGTGCAACACTCAGTGACTTCCCTTGTTAAGGCCAATCAAAACAGTGGCGTGGAAACCAGTAGCACTAGCTCTGTGATGGTAACTTCAAGCACCCTGAACTAGTCTTAGAATAGTAAGGACATCTCTGATTCATGCCCTTGCACTCCCATACTTATCATGACTCTCATGTAGCCATAGTCTGAAACCAACCTCCAACCTTCTTAGTGTGCTTACAAGCTTTGCTAAGATTTAGACTTTCTAGAAGGATTATCCTTTGATCATGTCATCCTTCTGTACAATATATTTACTAGTAGTTGCTAATACTAGTAAATTCTTCAGACCACAATAGTAGTTATGCGTTGTTAAGCATATTACTTAAACACAAGTAGAATCTACTTATTCCAAACCAACAATAGAACTGCCACACTAGAATATTAAGATTCACAGTCCCAAGTTTCTGTCATGAACCTATCTGCTTGGATTCTGAGGTTAACATCCAGGGGATTGATGCCCTTTTATATTCCCCATAAGAAAGGTATGATTACTCACCAGAATATTCTTAGAGAGAAATAAACTCTCTATCAAGTTCTGAGTAATAGGTTCAGAATACAGCCTTGCATACATATTAGACAAACAATTAGTCTCCCATCAAAGTGCTTATATATATATATATATCTTTATGCAAGATCCTAATGAATACTTAGTCTCCCGTCAAAGTATTCATTATTAGTTAGATTATGCCATCTTCTCAAGGTAGGATAATTATTCTAACAATCTTTTTCTCCATGCAAGAAGAACCATAACAACCACACAACCATGCAGCAACTAGCATGGATCACCTTCACCTTGTCTGCTGACCCTTGAATTGTATCATACTCCTGTAGACAAGAGCAAACCAAGTTGTTCACATAAATGAACTTTAAGTAAGGAGAGGATCTTCTCAGGAACCCATGATCTTTTGAAGATAACTCCTCCTTGCTACATACAACTAACAAGTTCATCCTAGGTGATGGGGATGACTTGTCAAAGTGCAGATATCCACCATTTGACTTTAGTCCAGGATGTCAAGACATTTTGTATGACATGTCTTCCAAGATCTTCAGGTTAAGGACTCCCCCTGGAACTTAGCTCATAACCTGTTCTATTCCTATCTTCCTTGGAAATCACTAAAATCATGAGAAATAAACTCAAGCATCTTATAGAACAAGGTAGAATGAACTCCCTTTCACATCAGCTTGATCATACTACTCCCTCTGAACAAAATTTTATCCAACTTCCCTCTTTATGGATACAGTGTAGAGCTCTTTACTTTAGACACATAGTAAGTACTCTTTATTTGGAATTTGCCACAGGTTCCAAATTAAGAGTCCTTAGTTTGCTTGCTGTACAAGTTTCAGGTTGCCACTTTCTGTAACTTGTACTAGAAGAAACTTCATTATCAATCAAGAGGATGTTCACTAAATCTGGGACTTATCTGTCTTTCCTCAACACCTGATGTCTTCAACAGTTGTGATGTTGTACATTCTTTATCCTCACAAGCTTTAGAACTTTTGATTCTGATTTCCACATATTTATTCAATTAGGATTATCTAATCACACTAGACTGATTACTTCTTCATGCGTGCTAAACATATTTACTTGGCTGAAGACACAGAAATGATTTCCATCATCCACAGCTTTAAAGTCCTTTTAAGTGCATTTAGCTCAGCACATATACTCCCTTAAACTCACAACTGGAGTAGATGACCTGTTGATCGTGTCCTGATCAATTATTTCAAAACAGATGTCTCCTCTTCCAGATCAGGAGTAGGTTCCAGACATATGTACTCACATTACATGTGTTTAGCACCCAGAACATCTGTTCTTCAACTGGCAGTTGCATGATGTTCTAACATCCTTAATAACATTAGTTCCATCTTCTTGGAACACATCATCCTTGATAATCTTCAAGGTCTTCAAGTAGCTTGCAGACGCATACGAGAATCATTGATCAATTGATACTCATCAACAACATTCTGTTGAAAACAATAGCCCTAGAGTTCTTCTTTCACTTTAGGGGTTGTATCAGAGGCTATGCAGCGGAATAGCAGTACTACACCAGAACTTACACAGTGCTTCCTCCATATAGCAAGCATGACACATAAGGATTGAAAATAAATCAATCCCACAAGTTGTTTGCTTCTTCACCAAACAGCTTTCTAGACCCAACTCTACAGCCCTGTTAAAAAACTTTATAAACACATATGATGCCTTATCAATATCTTCACTCCCGCATGAAGATTTTGATAATATTTTTCTCTGTGCTGAATACAGCTTGAACAATGCACTCCAAAATCTTCACTCCCGCATGAGGTCTTTGAATTTGTTCAAACACTTTCATCATAGCTGATCTAGTTTCTCCCAAATTGGTCCATCCTCCACTCCTAGGGACCAAACAATATGAACACTACTGGTTCAAACAATATTCCACCTTGTACACAACCGGAAAGTATCCCCCATGGATCTCATCCAGAGTCAGACAGGATGCCCGCTCTGATACCAATTGAAATTCCGGGAATGTCACAGACTCAGAATATCTAATGGAATGTTAAGACATCTGATCTGACATTAAGCGCTGTACTGGTAGACTAGGCTGAACTTTTGATATCTGTTCTACAATAGTCACTGGACTAACATACCAGAGCCAACAACATGCAGGTTCTGATTTACTGAAGTTCAGAACAGCTAAGGTTAATCTTACACATTGATGTTACGAGGAATGCTGTGACATCAAACAGATAACCAATACAGAAGGTAAATAACACACAGAATTGTTCACCCAGTTCGGTTCAATCAACCTACATCTGGGGGCTTCCAAGCCAGGGATAAAGTTCACTATTAGTAGTATCAATTCAAAGACCCTACAGCCAACACACCCGTTGACAGCCTTCTCACTTAATCACTACCTAATGACACTTTTACCTAAGATCCAATCCTAGATATGAGACCCCTCTCACTCCCCCTCAATCACCGCAGTGATAACTTTCTATAGTACATAAACTGTTCAGAAGATACACTTCCATTACACATCTTGATCATGCTTAAAAGCTTCAATCAAGTACAATGCATACATCCTTAACCTACAGGTTTCAAGGAGTATGGTGACCATCCCACAGCCCGGGTGGTTCACAACTAGCCCTAAGTGATTACATCTTGTCAATCAGCAAATCCATCAAATTAGGTTACAATACTTCTATTTATCACCCTTTTTACCCAACTTGATTTGGGCCTTCATATATATCAGCAATGCAGTTTTAACAACCTGCATAAAATAAGCAGAAAACTTCTGCTACAAGTTAGGTCTTCAATCGAGCTTTTCTCCTTATCCTTAGCTTCTGATTGAATCTTCTAGGGCTCCACGTATGCCTTCAATTTTCGCTACTTGTTATGCATTCTATTTGGCAGAATATTCTGCATAACTTTAGGAACAGAACTGCATCAGTCTTGACAGTTCAGTAGCTTGATGTCTGGTATGATGTTATGACATCTCTTGAGACATGTTGTTCCAGAACATGTTTAGGCATTTACAATAGAATTTTCAGGTTGTTCCTATTGTACATTACATTACATTATTGTTGCTATTTGTTTTACAAGAGATGAGCCAATCCCAAACGAAGGCACTTACAGTAAGGACATAGCTCGAGCAATCTCTTCAGGATTTAGATGTTTTCTGTACCGTTGAAAGGTAACTGATCAAGAATAGGTACCCCTAATAACCGAGAAAATTCCTCCATAGTAGGCACTAGCTGGTAATCCGGGAAGGTAAAGTAGTGGTGCAAAGGATCAAAGAACTGAAATATCACTTTTAACAATTCTTCATCAGGTTTTGACGTGACCAAATTGATCATCCGACCATGTTTTTCAATGAAGGGAGAGCTTTCAGGAATCCTTAATTCCAAGTCCTTTAGTTGAGGAGGGACTTTCACAAGGTTAATCTGGATAGTGTTCCTGCGGGCGGATGTCATGTCCTACAAAACAAAGCAAAGATGAGCCCTAGAAAATACTTGAAATGGTTAGTATGATATGCCATGCTTATGATGTCATGATTATGCTAAGAAATCACATGTATAGCAAGCAACAAACAAGTCACACCAAGTCCTTAGGTTTAAGGCAGGCATGAGTTTTAAGGTCATACCCTCTTGAAGATGGATTGGTTCAACCTGTCCTATAAATAGTAACTGAGTTCTAAGGGATCTCAATATCATTGATCTTTCCCCCAAGCTTTGTTCAATAGGGGATTGACTCGCAACTAAACAAAACTCATGAGTCAAACCTCAATGAGTGTAGCATCGAGTATCTGTCGACCTTATGAATACACCAAAGTCGGCCATCTCGCTATGTCCTACTGGCCAAGTTGTGCAATTAAAGGTTCTAAGGTCAGTTGATGCTTTATGACACCATGCAGTGGACCCGTACTCTCCTTGATTGACTCAAGGGTTACCGGTACCAACCAAAGTGTCGCATCAATGTAGCTACTGCTTCAACTGTGTCGGTATACCCCACACAATTCCCTCGCAATTTATTGCTACTTACCTAAAAGGTGTTCCCCGGTCCAGGTGTAGAATCTTCAATAATACCCAAACAAAACCCTTGAATATAAAGCAAGCAAAGAAAAACAAGAAATCAATTTTAAAAATGACCTAGATCCTAAGGTATACCCCACTTATTTAATTCCCCAGCAGAGTCGTCAGTTCTATGATACGGTGGCAGAATCGACTGTTAATACTGGTTTGCGTTTTTTGGTTCGCAAATATCGTGATAAGCAAGAGTCACCGCTGACTTTTATTTCATCCAACAAAGGAAAGGAAAAAGAATAGAAAAAACCTTTTTTCGAGAGTTTCTGAGTACGGGGGGTAGATTATAGAAAGGGAAGGTGTTAGCGGCCTTTATATCCATGGTTTTCCATGGGCTCTTAGGTACTTGCTCATTTTGAAATTGCTTGTGTGTGTTTTGAGAAGTTTTTGTTTAACTTCGTGCTAACCCTTGTATCTGTCCTCAAGAGTGTGACGAAGTTGTTTTTGAAAACTGTTTTGAAAGTGTTTGTGAAAAAGTTTTTGTTATTTTGAGCAACTACTTAAGATTTTCTACCTACTCGAAAAAAAGACTGGTCGTTTTCGTTTCCTTTAGACAATGCTATCATACTATTAAGGAGTAGGTAGCCCCATCGTTGGAGTTTTAAGGGACATTCGAAGGGACAAATACGGTCACAAAAGCAATGGTAAGGAAACCTTAGTAATTACCCTAAAGTCCTAAAGATCTTTACGAGGCAACATCTGAATGGGTCATTTTTGATCTTTTGGGACTAGAGGGTGACCACTAAAATTCCCTATGCTTCATGACCGTTTACCGAAGGCAACCGAAGTGAGGCAAACCCTAGGAGTGAGCATGTACATGTGTTATTTTTCAGTTAATTATCTTTGCACAATTAGGGTTATCTACCTTTTAATCATTGATTTAGCTTTCGCATACAATCCTATTATCCATACATCTAGGCAGTTTTATAGTTGCGGAAATTAAAGTCCTAACGATTACAAGGCTTTTGGGCAAATACATAAATATTTGACTGAAAATAAAGATGCGGAAATTAAAATCCTAATTAATCTATTACAAACCTCGAAACAATTAAAATAATTATAAATAAGTAAGCGCGCGCGAGACGAATTAAATATGGGAATAAATTAGAAGCCTAAAAATCTAATTAATAAAAAAAATATTTTTGTTTATTTTTTATTGAGAAAATAATTAAATTGAAAATTAAACCTAATTTCTAGTTAATTTTATTTAACAAAATAATCTATGTTGAAATAATTAAAATAATTAATTTTCAAAAATTAATTTTAATTATGAAAACCTAAATCTATTTTTTTGTGATTTTTTGATTTAATAAAAAAAATTGTTGTTTTTGATAAAAATTGATTAAACAAATAAAACAAGAAAATAGAAAAAGAAATAAATTGGGCCTGTTATGAAAGCAACTCTGGGGGGTGTGTTGTACCCCAAAATTTTCCCTCTCATTTCCCAATTAATATCTCACAAGATCTCCTTTGGATCAAGATTGCACTAAGGTTGATCAGCTCAAGACATCTCCTCAAGCACTGATGACTGAAAATTAAGGTTTGAGTTTGCACAAGGATAAATGGACTTTTAATGCCCCATTGACTTTCATGGATAATTTTGGACTCTCAAGATTGTTCATGTCAAGTTTAAGGTCTTGGATCGCATTTTTGCTCAGTCAATTGATAAGATCAGCCGTATTGGTGAAAAAAGTCAATTGTAGCACCAAAAGTCAAACTTTGACTTTTTGGTCAATATTAAGTTTCAAATATCATAAATCATCAAGACAATCAAGAATATCAAGCTTAATCATCAAGAAACTCGAAAGTCAACTTAAAAAGTAAAGATTTCCAAGACTTAGAAATTTTCTAAGTGTCTTTATACATGATAATTTCATCACTTCATGCCATTCTTTCACTAAGATGCAAGACAGTTCAAGGGAAACTTTCAACATGAAAGTTGTAGATCTCCATAATATATACAACATTTCTTTACACAACTTCTCCTAAATATGCTTGGATCTCAAGTTATAAGTTCATGAAGTCATGGCATTTTCATTAAACACTTAGAGAAATTTTCAGCAGTTTTGGTCAGGTTTTTATCCCAACTTCTTGGCCAATTTTCATCAAGTTCCAGTTTGATTTAACAAAAGTGGTCAACATAAAAGTTTTATAGGGTGTTTCAAGCTTTCCAAAACATCCAAGAGCATGAATTTATCATATTTGAGCTAGGAGATTCAAGGGCCTGAAGTTGGACATTTATTCTTGAATTGCAAGCCATTTTTATTGAAGAACACATAATCCAATTGGCATGATATGCTGCATAATCTTACTTTGAAGACCTTGTGACTTGCAAATCTTACCATAATTTAATGTTTACACAAACTTTTGAGCTATGGTCCATTTGGTTTAAGCATTGTCCAAGTGATCTTTCCATTTTTTGGCATAAAGTTGGCATTGCCATTCTTGCAAAGTAGCTTTAATCACAAAGTCAGCTCTCCTTGAGCCTCTAACTTATGCCTTATACACACACTCAACATAAAAAATCAGAAGGGAATGCTTAAAGTGTCCAACAACTCTATGCAACAAAGTACAAAGCATTGGAACTATAATCTTCAAGCTTGCTTCATGTACAATCTAACCTAGCCATAACATGTGATCCAAAATTTGAGTTTGTTCAAATCTCAAACCTTCTCTATAAATAGAGAGGCCAATCACAAGAGAAAGAGGTTAGAAAAAATAGAGAGAAGGGCCAGAAAAATAGAAGGAGAAACTAAAACTCAAAAATCATTTTGCTGTCAAAAACCATATTTGTACACAAAACCTCCATTTTTGAGCTTTGAAGTCCAAATCTTTGAATCTCATACCTTGCAAGTTTTCTATAAACAAACCATCCAAACACTTCATATACACCATATAGAAGTTGTTAAAACATAAGAATAACTTTTGTAACATCACTATCACCATCTTCCAAACTCAAAAAACATCCATTGCAACTTAACTTGGTTGGAGCGGTTCAACCATTTTCAGCACAAAAGGAAAGTTGGAGCTACTTCAAGAAGTTTCAAAGGAGCTCGATCAATCACCACTTTAAACCCGAAAACATCTATACGTGTCCTAAAGCTTCCGCTTCGAGAGGTAAACTTTCTAAAACTGTGATCTCATTGTTCATACATCATTTTCTTTTGCGCTCAAAAGATATAACAAGACAGATCAAAGAGAAAAAACTAACAAAAAGCCAGACCAGAGGTTGACATGGGTGTCCGTGTCACACGACACGTCCCGTGTCAGCTTAGTTGGGTTGAAAAAACATGATAATATACAGGGACAGAGGCTGACACGGGTGCCCGTGTCAAATGACACGGCCCGTGTCAATGTTACTAGTGCGTACATGAGCAAAAAAGGATGAACAGGGGCTGACACGGGCGCCCGTGTCAGGTGACACGGTCGTGTCAGGATGGCTGGAACCAAAAAAATGCATAAAAGTCATGGGCAGGTCCTGACACGGGTGCCCGTGTCCCCTGACACGGCCTGTGTCAACTCGGGCACCAAATTTCTTGTTTTTTTTGTTGAGATTTTTTAGTTTATTTTGGACATGTTATATTGCTTGGAAATGACCTAACTTTATAAAACCTTTGTTTTCAAATGAAACCTCAAAAACAATTTTCTAAATAATTAACTTAGACTTAGGTTTTTCTTCAATAAAATTAATTACAAAACCTTTTGCTATAAAAAACCCTAAAAAACAATTTCTCTCACTTTACATCTTCTTGCATATTTTATTGTTTTTGCATTATAAATTATGTAATTGTCAAAGCCTTGTAATAGTAATTAGGGTTTAATTTTCTTGTCATCCCCATTTATAAATTTATATCCCCCATCCCCAAGTGATGTAATTGCGTAGTAATTTTACTTTCCGCAATTTATCGCTTTCATATAATGTTAGTAAGTAGGGTTTGTATGGAAAGATAAAACCAATCAAATAGAAAACCCTAATTCAAGACAAAATCAAGCATGAAAAAAACAAATTTGCACACTTACACCCTTAGGGTAATTCCACTTGTTGTCTATCGGAAAATAGTCATGTCCCTCGAGCATGGGCGTTTTAGCAAAGACCCTCGATAAAAGATCGTACTCCCTCGATGACCCTCGATGTTGCCTTCGGTAAACGATCTAGTCCCTAAAAAGACATCGCTAAAACGTCCCATATGTTGCCTTCTATGACTATACAAATGTCCCAACGCCAGTACCTTCACATCCAACGATGGGGCTTCTCACCAAATCAATGGTAAGATAGCCACATCTAAAGGAGGAGGAAAAGCATATTTAAGACCTTTCGAGTAGGTAGATTCGCTCCTAGTTACTCGCTTTCTCACAACAAAAACATTTTTATACACTCACACTCTCATCTTTGAACTATTTTCGAAACAAACACTTTGTATGCGTTCTTATAGAAATGAGAATCATTACAAAGTTACATTTTCAAAATACTTTCCAAAAACACATCTCACAAACACGCCTTTGAACTATTTTCGAAACAAACACTTTGTAGGTGTTCTTATAGAAACGAGAACCATTACGAAGTTCCATTTTCAAAAATACTTATAAAACACACACCACAAGCACATTCAAACAAAAGCAAGTGATCTAGCAAGTAACTAAGAGCCCATAGAAAACCATGGATGAAAAGGGTGCTAATACCTTCCATTTTCATAATCTACCCCCCGAACTCAAGAAACAATCTCAAAGGTCTTTCCTGTGCTTTTTCACCTTTCCTCTTGGATAAAATAAAATTCGGTGGTGACTCTTGCTAACCGCAACATTTGCGATAAAACGCAAAACAACCAACTCAGTTCTCCCACCGTATCATAGAACTGGCGACTCTGCTGGGGAATTCTAAAAGTGGGGTTACCTTAGGGATATATCACATTTACTTGCTTACATTGTTTGATTTGTATGCTTTACATTATGGTTCTTTGTTTGGGTTTGAATCCTCTACTCGGATTTGGGATACATTATAGGTAAGTAGCAATACGTTGTGGAAACTGTGCGGGGTATACCGACATGGTCTAAGCAATAGCTACGTTAGTGTGACATATTTGTTGGTACCGGTAGCCTTTGAGTTAATCAAAGAGAATACGGGTCCGCTGCGTGATGTCATGAAGCACTAATGAACTTCTAGAACCTTTACTTGACCAACTTGGCCTTTAGGATGTAGTGAGATGACCGGATTTGGTGCAGTCCAAAGTTGGTAGATACTCGATACTACACTCATTGAGGTTTGGTTTCTTGGGATATTTCGGTCGCCATTAAAGAGGCTTGAGATGAAACAATGACCAAGGAAACAATCCAGTGATATTGAGCTCCTTAGAACCCGGTTACTATTACTAGGACAGGTTTAAGCCAACTAGCTTCAAGAGGGTACTTACCTATAAAACTCCATACAAGCCTAAACTAAGGACTTGTTTGCTTTGTTTTGTATATGCATACTTGTGCATAGTATCATACCATAGAATTTTCAATAACCATTTCAAGGATCTCGAGGGTCTTTTATGCAGGTTCACAATGAACCAGACGTCTATCAAGGGGCAAGAGGATTTATTTTCCTCTGACCGAACACCGTCAAAGATCAATTACAACAAACTTGAGTCAAGGGATATGACCCACTTGACATGGTGAGCTTGATTCTCGTGGAAGGACATCCACCGATACAAAGTTCTCCAATCAAATATGTTGATCAAAGTTCAACTTCTAACTTTTCTTGTGTTTACCCCGCGAGATCCTTGAAAACATTGCATCCACATATCATGCATCATATCATGACAGGTTTCTCCCATACAGGTATCCTTATCTTCCTACTGTTTATTTCAGTAAGATGGAACAAACGGTGAAAGACATCCAGGCTCAAAAAGCTCAACTCCGAGAAATGTTCTTGAACCTATCCAAGGGGCAAGAAGAGGTGAAAGCTCTCCTCAATAGGGGCATGACCATGGGGAAACCTGAGGGAAACAAAGATGAACAGTTGGAGCGGCTACAAACAGAGATAGCCAAAATGAAAATCCAGATGATGGGACAACTGGTGGGCCAGATGGCTCTCATCCAAAACTTGGCACAAGGACAAGAAGAGCCGAGAGTCCTCATCAACAAGCTTCATCAAGACGAATGTAACCAAATGGGGAAAACAACTAGAGTATAGGATCAAGTCATCATTCAGCCTCTCATGAGACAAGAAGCCAGTTTAAGGGAGATAAGACCTTCCCAATTTGCTTCCATATCACGAGCCCAACAACAACTTCGGCAACATCAACCGGAAAATCAGCAAAGGCAAAGCGAGCCCAAAAGACAATTTACCAACATCAACATACCATTGTCTCAAGCTTTGTAACAAATGCTGAGGATGAATCTAATTACACCAATAAGACCTCATCTAAATCCCAAAACTTTATCTCCCAGCTACAATCCCGATGCCAGGTGTGCCTATCATTCCAATAGTCCTGGGCATGATACAAACGATTGTTGGGCGTTGAAGTACAAGATTCAAAACCTGATCAACAAAGGAATGTTGGAATTCACACAAGATGGCCAGACTGAATTCTTCTGCCGTCCCTCAAAGGCTCCCCACCTAAAGTGACAAGTTCGGACAAAGAGGCTTTTGTTCATTTGAATTTTCAATTGTAATCTCTTTTGTTATTCAAACAATTATCTATTAATGTCAAACTTTGTTTCATTAATGCATTGCATATGTTTGTCTTGAACTCATCCATTCATTTTATATATATTTAAACTATGCTTTTTACTCTCAACTCTTACTAAAAGTTACAAGCCTTTAGAGAGAGGATGACGAAAACAATGCCATAATCTCATACAGTATGCTTTTGGACAGACCTTGCTGATGATGTACAGGCGTTTTTTTTCAAATCCTAAACACTAGAGTTATAAGGAAGATAATCCCTAATTAACCTCTTTGAGCGAAAGAAGTAGAAGTTTTCTTTTTTATACAAATTGAAACTTTTAATCAAAACCTGGGGCAGGGTAGTCTCTCAATTAATTCAAATGTGCATTCAAATCGCAAACTCTCATCTCGTAATACAACGAGCAACATCAAAAACATTCCTCCGGAACCAAAAGACGGTGATGGTTCCCTACCGAATAGGCAGTCATTATCTCCCAAGAAAAATCCCACTAAGTCAAAACCTACAAAGGAGACTTAAGAAAAATTGGGGCATCCCGTTGATCGTAATCTCAAAACAAGAACAATCAGGCAAAAATCAAGGATAACAAATCAAAATAAAGAGGTCACTACAAATCCTCAACAACATGAAAAATGTTGCAAAAAAAAAGAGTGAATTCCTTCCGATAAACTAAACTTGTCTGAACTATCACCAGAATGTCATTCCAGACTCAATTGGAGTTCAAACGCGTAATTAACTGAGTTTAGGATTTAAGAACATCACGAAGAAAGGGCAGGTACAAATACACTTTGAGCCTTATCCTTTGTTTCTTAAACTGTGAACCAAACCACGTTACAACCCTTTAAAAGTCCTAATTGAAGCATGGGTTAGTTTGAAAGCATATTATTACAAAAGGTATCCTGACTCCTGTAAGGCTTTATTATAAATTCTGAAGTTGATTTCATATTCTTACAAAACTCTTTACTTGATAAAACGCATTTTCAAAACATCAAGACAAGCACAAACTTTGCATTATTTGAATATCGTTGTTTGCATATGGATATTTTTTTGACAGCGGAGAAATTCATGCAACGAATATTCGATGAACGAAAGCTCTCTCAGTGAAAAAAATCACCTCGAGTGGGAAGACATTTTCAATGACAAATCTCCTATAAACAAGGGGGTATGACATGTCACTATCCAGCACACCTGGGGAAGTCAAGTCAAAATTCCAAAAGAAATGCTGAATAAACAGGGGCAGGTCTCCATCTAAATCACTTGGGGCATTGAACGCAAATCCTGACAAAGGGTTACGTACAATCCATTAGTTCCTGGAAGTGCCACAATCACCTGCTACTAGGGGCAATGACGAATCCCCCATAATATCCTTTTCGTAGGATGACCCTCAGCCAGAGTTTCAATCTCTGAAAACCTTTTCCTAGCTAAGTCGACCTCAAGAATCCTCGAGGATTTCTGCAAGTGAAGTCGCCGCCTCTCCAACAGATCAGCAACAGGGTTTATTTCCCCAACAAACGACAGGATTCCCTATCTTGAGGTGGCCTCTCCGACCACTACAAATCAAAGTACCACAACTCCTCTTCCCCAGTAGACTACTCTACAACCCCCAGCAAGTTATTGTGAAGCGTGGACCCAACCAGACATTAGTTCAACTTCGACTGCCTAGTAGAGCAACGGACAACCGAGACTCCTAAAATTTTTCCCCAAGCAGGAATCAACACTCTCTCCAGAGTTTTCAACTTTCCCCAACGGAGTTCTCCTCAACAAAACAGGGATCCTCAGTGGAAACATTCTAAGCAAAGTTTGAAGACATACATACTCTTCAACAGCAATCCGGGATTTAATAACTCCCCAACACTTGTCAAGGATTTATTCTCCAAGACAAAATTACATTTCAACAACATTCATAGCACATGCATACAAAATACATATAACATAAATCTCATTTATTTTGAGAACATCATTACGTAATGCAAACATCATGATATTGCATACAACTAACTCTTTACCTTTTCAGGAAAGATCGATCGACAGATAAAGTTTATCATCTTTTGGAGTAGTAATCATCCAAGATTCCTTCATCATCTTGTTGAGGTAGTAGTCGTCTCAAGATTCCTTCATCATCTTTTGGAGTAGTAATCCTCCAAGATTCCTTCATCATCTTTTGGAGTAGTAATCGTCCAAGATTCCTTCATCATCTTTTGGAGTAGTAATCATCCAAGATTCCTTCATCATCCTACTGAGGTAGTAATCATTCAAGATTCCTTCATCATCCTACTGAAGTAGTAATCGTCCAAGATTCCTTCATCACATTGCTGAGGTAGTAATCGTCCAAGATTCCCTCATCGCCTTGTTGAGGTAGTAATCGTCCAAGATTCCTTCATCATCCTGTTGAGGTAGTAATCATCCAAGATTCCTTCATCATCCTGCTGAGGTAGTAATCGTTCAAGATTCCTTCATCGTCCTGCTGAGGTAGTAATCGTCCAAGATTCCTTCATCATCCTGCTGAGGTAGTAATCGTTCAAGATTACTTCATCATCCTGCTGAGGTAGTAATCATCCAAGATTCCTTCATCACATTGCTGAGGTAGTAATCTTCCAAGATTCCTTCATCGCCTTGTTGAGGTAGTAATCGTCCAAGATTCCTTCATCGCCTTGCTGAGGTAGTAATCGTCCAAGATTCCTTCATCAACCTGTTGAGGTAGTAACCGTTCAAGATTCCTTTATCATCCTGCTGAGGTAGCAATCGTCCAAGATTCCTTCATCACATTGTTGAGGTAGTAATCATCCAAGATTCCTTCATCGCCCTGCTGAGGTAGTAATCGTCTAAGATTCCTTCATCATTCTGCTGAGTTTTCAAATACAGTTCAGATACGCTCCAGATACGGATGCCATCCTGATACTCATTCTGATTCAGCTTCTAGATACAGTTCATATACAGTTCATATACGCTCCAGATACGGTGCCATCCTGATACTCATTCAGATTTAGCTTTCAGATACAATTCAGATACGCTCCAGATACGGATGCCATCTTGATACTCATTCAAATTCAGCTTTCAGATACAGTTCAGATACGCTCCAGATACGGATGCCATCCTGATACTCATTCAGATTCATCTTTCAGATATAGTTCAGATACGCTCCAGATACATATGTCATCCTGATACTCATTCAGATTCAGCTTTCAGATATAGTTCAGATATGCTCCAGATATGGATGCCATCCTGATACTCATTCAGATTCAGCTTTCAGGTACAGTTCATATACGCTCCAGATACGGATGTCATCCTGATAACCATTCAGATTCAGCTTTTGATACAATCCAGATACGCTCCAGATACGGATGTCATCCTGATACTCATTCAATTACAAACTTTTGATACAGTTCAGATACGCTCCAGATACGGATGCCATTCTGATACTCATTCAATTTCAACCTTTTGATACAATTCAGATACGCTCCAGATACGGATGCCAACCTGATACTTATTCAATTTCAACCTTTTGATACAGTTCAGATACGCTCTAGATACGGATGCCATCCTAATATTCATTCAGATCAAGCTTTCAGATACAGTATAGATATGCTCCAGATACGGATGCCATCCTGATACTCATTCAGATTCAGCTTTCAGATACACTCCAGACGTGGACACAATTCTGATACTCATTCTTTCAACTTACAAATTACAAATTCAACAAGCATTATTAGATGACATTTACAAGCCCATCTCCAACAAGATTCTATCACCTCTCCAAATGGCATCTTTAAGCCCATTTCTCCTATCATCGCATCGTCGAGTGCAAATTTTTGGGCACTCTAGTGTCCAATCATCTTCCACCTTCGAGTCGCAAATGGCAAAACTCGTCAATCTAACTCTTCAAGTTTAAGAAGATTGAACAGGGGCAGTTGTTGTACCCTAAAATTTTCCCTCTCATTTCTCAATTAATATCTCACAAGATCTCCTTTGGGTTAAGACTGCACTAAGGTTGATCAGCTCAAGACATCTCCTCAAGCACTAATGACTGAAAATTAAGGTTTTAGTTTGTACAAGGACAAATGGACTTTTAATGCCCCCATTGAATTTCATGGATCATTTTGGACTCTCAAGATTGCTCATGTCAAGTTTAAGGTCTTGGATCGCATTTTTGTTCAGTCAATTGATCAGATCAGCCGTATTGGTGAAAAAAGTCAAATGTAGCACTAAAAGTCAAACTTTGACTTTTTGGTCAACATTAAGTTTCAAATATCATAATTCATCAAGACATTCAAGAATATCAAGCTTAATCATCAAGAAATTCGAAAGTCAACTTAAAAAGTCAAGATTTCCAAGATTTAGAAATTTTCTAAGTGTCTTTATACATGATAATTTCATCACTTCATGCCATTCTTTCACTAAGATGCAAGACAGTTCAAGGGAAACTTTCAACATGAAAGTTGTAGATATCCATGATATATACAACATTTCTTTACACAACTTCTCCTAAGTATGCTTGGATCTCAAGTTATAAGTTCATGAAGTCATGGCATTTTCATTAAACACTTAGAGAAATTTTCAGCAGTTTTGGTCAGGTTTTTATCCCAACTTCTTGGCCAATTTTCATCAAGTTCCAGCTTGATTTAAAAAACATGGTCAACATGAAAGTTTTAGAGGGTGTTTCAAGCTTTCCAAAACATCCAAGAGCATGAATTTATCATATTTGAGCTAGGAGATTCAAGGGCCTGAAGTTGGACATTTATTCTTGAATTGCAAGCCATTTTTGTTGAAGAACACATAATCTAATTGGCATGATGTGCTGCATAATCTTACTTTGCAGGCCTTGTGACTTGAAAATCTTACCATAATTTAATGTTTACACAAACTTTTGAGTTATGGTCCATTTGGTTTAAGCATTGTCCAAGTGATCTTTCCATTTTTGGCACAAAGTTGACATTGCCATTCTTGCAAAGTAGCTTTAATCACAAAGTCAGCTCTCCTTGAGCCTCTAACTTATGCCTTCTACACACACTCAACATAAAAAATCAGAAGGGCATGCTTAAAGTTTCCAAAAACTCTATGCAACAAAGTACAAAGCATTGGAACTATAATCTTCAAGCTTGCTTCATGTACAATCTAACCTAGCCATAACATGTGATCCAAAACCTGAGTTTGTTCAAATCTCAAACCTTCACTATAAAGAGAGAGGCCAATCACAAGAGAAAGAGGTTAGAAAAAATAGAGAGAAGGGCCAGAAAAATAGAAGGAGAAACTAACACTCAAAAATCATTTTGCAGTCAAAAACCAGATTTGTACACAAAACCTCCATTTTTGAGCTTTGAATTCCAAATCTTTGAATCTCATACCTTGCAAGTTTTCTCTAAACAAATCATCCAAACACTTCATATAAACCATATAGAAGTTGTTCAAACATAAGAATAAATTTTGTAACATGACCATCTTCCAAACTCAAAAAACATCCATTGCAACTTAACTTGGTTGGAGCGGTTCAACCATTTTCAGCACAAAAGGAAAGTTCGAACTACTTCAAGAAGGTTCAAAGGAGCTCAATCAATCACCACTTTGCACCCAAAAACATTTGTACGTGTCCTAAAGCTTCCGCTTCAAGAGGTAAACTTTCTCAAACTGTGATCTCACTGTTCATACATCATTTGCTTTTGCGCTCAAAAGATATAACAAGATAGATCAAAGAGAAAAAAACTAACAAAAAGCCAGACCAGAGGTTGACACGGGTGCCCGTGTCATACGACACGGCCCGTGTCAACTTATTTGTGTTGAAAAGAACATGATAATATGCAGGGACAGAGGCTGACATTGGTGCCCGTGTCAAACGACACGGCCCGTGTCAATGTTACTGGTGCGTACATGAGCAAAAAAGGATGAACAGGGGCTGACATGGACGCCCATGTCAGGTGACACAGCGGTGTCAGGATGGCTGGGACCAAAAAAATGCATAAAAGTCATGGACAGGTCCTGACACGGGTGCCCGTATCCCCTGACACGGCCCATGTCAGCTCGGGCACCAAATTTCTTGTTTTTTTATAGATTTTTGAGTTTATTTTGGACATGTTATATTGCTTGGAATGACCTAACTTTATAAAACCTTTGTTTTCAAATGAAACCTCAAAAACAATTTACTAAATAATTAACTTAGACTTAGGTTTTTCTTCAATGAAATTAATTACAAAATCTTTTGCTATAAAAAACCCTAAAAAACAATTTCTCTCACTTTACATCTTCTTGCATATTTTATTGTTTTTGCATTATAAATTATGTAATTGTTAAAGTCTTGTAATAGTAATTAGGGTTTAATTTTCTTGTCATCCCCATTTGTAAATTTATATCCCCCATCCCCAAGTGATGTAATAGCGTAGTAATTTTACTTTCCGCAATTTATCGCTTTTACATAATGTTAGTAATTAGAGTTTGTATGGAAAGATAAAACTAATCAAATAGAAAACCCTAATTTAAGACAAAATCAAGCATGAAAAAAACACATTTGCACACTTACAGCCTTAGGGTAATTCCACTTGTTGCCTATCGGAAAATAGTCATGTCCCTCGAGCATGGGCGTTTTAGCAAAGACCCTCGATAAAAGATCGTAGTCCCTCGATGATCCTCGATGTTGCCTTCAGTAAACGATCTAGTCCCTAAAAAGACATCACTAAAACGTCCCATATGTTGCCTTCTATTACTATACAAACGTCCCAACGCCCGTCCCTTCACATCAAACGATGGGGCTTCTCACCAAATCAATGGTAAGATAGCCACATCTAAAGGAGGAGGAAAAGCACATTTAAGACCTTTCGAGTAGGTAGATTCGCTCCTAGTTACTCGCTTGTTCACAACAAAAACATTTTTATACACCCATACTCTCATCTTAGAACTATTTTCGAAACAAACACTTTGTATGCGTTCTTATAGAAACGAGAATCGTTACAAAGTTACATTTTCAAAATACTTTCCAAAAACACATCTCACAAACACACCTTTGAACAATTTTCGAAACAAACACTTTGTAGGCGTTCTTATAGAAACGAGAACCATTACGAAGTTCCATTTTCAAAAATACTTATAAAACACACACCACAAGCACATTCAAACAAAAGAAATTGATCTAGCAAGTAACTAAGAGCCCATGGAAAACCATGGATGAAAAGGGTGCTAATACCTTCCCTTTTCATAATCTACCCCCCGAACTCAAGAAACAATCTCAAAGGTCTTTCCTGTGCTGTTTCACCTTTCCTTTTGGATAAAAGAAAAGTCGGTGGCGACTCTTGCTAACCGCAACATTTGCGATAAAATGAAAAACAACCAAGTCAGTTCTCCCACCATATCACAGGGTGCATTACTGATTTTCCAGGCCCAAGATTCATAAGCCCGACCAATTGTTTGGATCCAGTGAGGGCCACGCTTGAGTGTGCACCATGTGTCTGCTTGCTTGACGTGTCAGATCTGGCAGGAGATTGATCCAATGGATGGATTTGAGGTGCATGATAGGTGCTTGGAACATGAGGCGTATATGATCCTGCAAAGCATGTTAGGAAAATAATAAAATGCATGGACCTGGGATCGAACCCAGGTCCTTCCACTTATACGCTTGCCTGCTTTACCGTCTGGGTTGGATGGTTTTTTGATAATAATAATGAATAACAAGTATTATATTTAACAATGAGTCAGTGTTATAAGAAAAACGCGTGAAATTCAAACTATCCAACCACGCCTTGACACGCCTTCATCTTCTTCAAGGAAGTTGCTGTTTTAGGTAAGGACCTTTACCTACGGACACCAACTGTAACTATAACCCTGCAAATCTCAAAAATCAATACCAAGCAAGATAAATCAAATTCATACATACAGATCAACTCGTTTTGATCTCGTGAGTATGACGGCATACGTCAATAGGTCTAATTTTCCATGCATCTCAAAGCCCTAAAACGGAGGTTAAAAACCAAACAATGGCAAATTCGCATTTATGCATCAAAACTGGAAATTAAGTGTACATAAAGCTTCTAGGAATCCATATGAACACAAATATGCAATCAAAATATACTAACAACGTAATAATACACAGATACGAATTTACAAAAAATGTCAAACTGTGATGATGTTATGCGATGATTCCTGGAGCTTTGATGCGTGCAGAGGATGCTGTTAGCTTCAGGAGGTTCCCATGAGTGGATTGATGGCTTTGAAATTGTTTGAATCGCCCTCTAAATCAGAATTCGAACCACACTTTTTTAAGTCAAAAATTGAGTTTTGTTCTTGTGATTTTAACGACTCAATCCTTGTTTTTTTTGCTTTGGCTACGTTGTGGACATATATGGGACTGATTTAGTTTAACAAGTATGGAAAAATCCAAAGAATAAAGGCATGGCTTTAAAAGGAAATCAAATCTTGAAAAATTTTCAAATGTGTATATTTCCTCCCTTTCCAAGCTTGCACGAATCTTTGGTATTATACAACATATTTGGATTGTGATTCTCTTCAAAATCAAATCAAAACAAGTCTTCATTATTTTCATATCATTTATTTGATTTAATTTGATTTTTAAATGATTAAAATTAAAATATATTAAATAAATAAATCCAAAAATGCATGGAAAGGTGTTTGGGTCGTGGACCAGGCTAGGAGTGTGTTTCAAACATAAAAAGTTGGGCCCATTTGAAGAAAATGCATTTTGGGCATGGTTGACTTTGTGCAAATTTCCAAAACAAATGACCAACTTTGACAATGCACATATATCTCAATTTTGACCCTAAGAGGTTGTTCTTGGACTTTTTAGAAATATTAGGATGTCCTCTAAACAACCCTTTTGGTTTCATCTCAATTGGATCTTCCATGTTCATGTAAGAAGCTTTGACCTAAAAGGTGTTTTTGTTGACTTTTTGAAATGACCTATAATGTCTGAATTCATATCTTTCCATGAGTGCATTTTTTAAACTTGAGGGCTGAAGTTTAGTTGTAGGGAATTGGATTCTCTTCAAAATTAGCCTTGGATGAGAAATTTCTAATAAAATATGCGAAATTTATGCATGGTCAAAGTTTGGTTGACTTTTCCTATAGGAACCCTAATTTAGCAACTTTTGAGTTTTGATGAATTAGGAGCATTCCTTGAGGAATCATGATCAAACCTTGATCAAATGATGGATATCACTTCAAAATGTTGATGTTGACAACAAATCTTGAAGTTTGACTATATGTGGGTCACAATTGACTTTTGACCTAGTATAGTTGATTTTCAGGCATTTGAGCAGTTGACTGAGCAAACTTCTTGTGCAAGGCATGAAACTTAACATGGATGATCTTGAGAACATATTAGGGAAATGGAAACCATTTAGGACCCTTGGAAATCAACCATCTTGCTTGAAATTGCAACCCTAGTTTGAGGCTTATTGTCTTAGGAGGAGGATTTGTCTGGTCAACCCTTAGACATCCTTGGGCAAATTGAGGACCTCAATGAGTATGTTTTGAGTAAAATGAGAGGGAAAATTTTGGGGTACAACACATTGAAACTTGATTTTTCAATAAAATCACATGTTGAGCTTAACATGTAATTTTGAATTTTGATCAACTTGAGCATTCCAAACCTCTTCTCTATAAATAGAGACACTATTTACCAGCCAAGACACAAATTAAATAGCCATCAAACTCACTCAAACTCCCTAAAACTCAGAATTGCACACAAACCTCCATTGTTCGCATTCCAGACCAAAAACTTCAAACACTCAAATCCCTCGTGCGTTTTTAATTCTAATCATTTACAGAGCATCTATACATCATAAACAACTCATCCTCACCTCTGTTTCATAACTGTAACATCATATTCCTCATCTTCCAAACTTAAAAACAGAACTCTGCACATTGACTTCTCAAGCATGATTCAGGCACTTTCAATACAAAGTAAGATTTGCATCGGCTTCTTAGGACTGCAGTGAAGCTATCCAAATCATCACAACACTTCCAAGGGTGCTCAAACTCCATAGACAATTTCCCGATTTGAGGTAAGTTTTCTCAACTTTGAACTCTCTCTACAAGCGTCATTAATGGTTACTTTGTGAATAAAAAATGTAGACAACATAGTCCTGAAGCTAACCATGCCCTTAGTTTTCATCTACGTTTCCCGAGTGATGCAAATTTCCAAGATGAACTTTCTGAAAAAATTAGGTTTTTATTTGGTACCAGTAAAATTCCCATTCATCTTTGATTTATAGCTCATGAAATTTATATGGTTTAATTTGTATTGAAAAATGGAGAAAGTTTCATGTTTACATTTTCTGATTTGGTTGAGAAATGAGGAAGTTACAAAATTCAAAAATGGTGTTGGAGATGTTGGCGCGAGGTTAGGGATGAAGTTCCATTAGGAAGAGGTTTATTTTAAATTTATTGCAAGTTGTATTATTAATGGATGAAACAGCCACCCCAGTGGCAGAGGAAGCGCGCATAAGGCATTACCCTATAGGGACCTGGGTTCGATCCCCAGTGGTACCCTTGTGTATTTTTTTCATGTTTTCCTTGCAGATTCAGCGTGTTTTCCTTCCTTGAGATTATCGTGGACCCTCATCCCTTCACCATAGGATCATCATAAGGTCTCATCCCATGCTTCATGATGCAAGCTCATGGTGCACCTCAAAAAATCAACAACACATGATCAAAATAGGCGTTGGGCTGGAGATGTTTGGGCCTTTTTGTTTTTGATTTCATACACTCTCCATACAACTTTCAGCAACCAAGCCCATACCATTTTTTCTTTTATTTTTTTCTGATTTCCAACAAAGAATTGTTTTGGGCCCAACGCTCCATTTTTCTTTTTAACCCCCATTTTGCTTTTCAAACACCCCAACCCATTTATTTTATATTTTCATTATTTTCATTTATCTATCTATTTATTTAAACCAAAAATACAAAAAAAAAATTTCTTGAATACTCGATTTTAAATATTTTTATTCAATTATTTTTATTTTATTTCATTTATTTCACATCATTTTTCAAACAAATAAGACAACAAAAATTACTATTTTCTAAATAATTAAGTTAGACTTATTTTTATTTCAATTAACTTAGATTTTAGGTTTTGATTAAATAATTAATTAACTTCTTTTGTAAATAAAATTAATTAGTCTAATTAGGTTAAAACATCAAACTTTTTCTCCATCAAAAAAACCCTAAAAAACAATTTCTTTTTGCTTCTTTATCTTTACATTTCTGTATTATTATTGTAATTCATATCCAATGGTTTGTAATAGTAATTAGGACTTTATTGCTTACCTCCCCTCATTTACAAAATTGTACCCCCCGTTCCCAAGGAATTGTAATAGTGTAGGACATTTAAATTTCACAATTTATCACTTTCCTTATTATTGCTAGTAATTAGGGTTTGCATGACAAGACTAAAATCAAACCTTAGCAAAACCCTAAATTCAAAGATAAAAATACTTGAAAACAAAACACTTTACACAGATGCACCTCTAGGGTAACTCTCACTTGTTGCCTCAGATTAAAACAGACATGTCCCTCGAATGTGGGATGATTTAGCAAAGACCCTTGATTAAAAGATCGTAGTCCCTCGATGACCCTTTAATGTTGCCTTTGATAAACTATGTTAGTCCCTTACAAAAATTGCTAAAACATCTTACAAGTTTCCTTCTATGACTGTACAATGACCCGTGCCTATCCTTCACATC
The DNA here is from genome assembly GCA_948472305.1 of Vicia faba. NCBI lineage: Eukaryota > Viridiplantae > Streptophyta > Magnoliopsida > Fabales > Fabaceae > Vicia > Vicia faba. The sequence continues at coordinate 457,535,819 of OX451735.1, read as the reverse complement.
CAATGATATGGCTCTCTACCAACCAACGGTAAAATAGAACTATCTAAAGGAGGAGGAAAAGAATATAGACTTTTTTGAGTAGGTAGATTGCTCATAATTGCTTGCTCACAAACTAAAACCATTTCCACACCTCACACTTTCAAAAACAAACATCTTTTCAAACACTTCCTTTCAACAAATATTTTCAAAACCAACACTTTTTATACATTCTCAACGATACGAGAATCATTATAAAGTTTGTCGTACTAAGGTGTTTTCAAAATATTTCCAAAAAACAAAAAATTTGTATACATTCTCAACGATGCGAGAATCATTACAAAATTACCATTTTTCAAAACATCTTTAAATTTTTTTTAAACATACATAAAACAAAAAGAATTTGTAAGTGATCAAGCAATTAAGAGCCCATAGATAAATACGGATGAAAAGGGTGCTAACACCTTCCCTTTTCATAACCTACCCCCCTAATTCAAGAAAATTCTCAAAAGGTCTTTCCTGTTCTTTTCACCATTTCCTTTATTGGATAAAAGAAAAGTCAGTGGTGACTCTTGCTATCCGTAACATTTGCGATAAAACGCAAAACACCAAGTCAGTTCTCCCACCGTATGACAGATCTGGCGACTATGCTAGGGAAATAAACTAAAAATGGGGTTACCTTAAGAGTTAGATCATCTTTATTGCTTTACCTTGTTTGCCTTGTTTTCTTTACATTTGTGGGTTATGGTTGGGTTTCTTTCTTGTATAGATCCTATACCCAGATCTGGGGCATGTTAGGTAAGTAGCAATAGATCGTGGGGACTATGCGACATGGTTGAAGCAATGGCTATGTTATTATGACACATTTGCTGGTACCGGTGTCCCTTGAGTCCAATCAAGGAGAATACGGGGCTGCTGTGTGGTGTCGTGAAGCACTAACAGACCGTAGAACCTTAGTTGAAAAACTTGGCCATTAGAAAGTAGTGAGATAGTTGGCTTTGGTGCAAGACTAAAGTTGGTTGATACTCGATAATACATTCATTGAGATTGGACTTTTGGGATATTTTGGCTGCAATTTGGATGCTTGAGCTAAAACAATGCCCAATGAAGAAAGATCAATGATATTGTTTACCGTGGTTATTGGTAAACAACCGCTGATCCTCCAAATGGTTACTTATTTGGTTACTCGCAGGATCGATCAGATTGATCCTAGGACATAGGTTGATTTTGAGGTTTTGATTAAATTGGATAATGGTTAAATGACAATAAAATAAAGAGGCTTTAAATAAATTGCATGAAGAAGTAGGCTTGGTAAAATAAATGAAGGCTTAAAGTAAAGGATTTCGACAGGAAAGTAAAGAAGAAAGCAAGTAAAGTTTCTGGAAAAGTAAATGACTTTGATTAATAAAGTTGGTGTTTCACACATACATTTCTCAACAATTCTTTCTCACACGCTGGGTACTCGAATCTATATGAGTGACTTTGTATATAATTGTGAACACACGCGAGAAACTGCGTGAACTACTACTATTTATACTAAAACATCCCAAGTAACCGTCGGGAAGTTACACTGCTTCGAGATGATCCCACTTGGCACGTTCTCAATGTTCGACGCTCCAGATCTTTGCACGTTGCACTTGATAACCGCTGGAAACCGCTTTCCCTCCAAACGCTTGAACTTCAAACTGTTCCACTCTGAACCATCGAACACCTTCGTCGAGAAGCATCTTCGACGAGAAACACCTTCGACGTCGAAGGCAACCAACTTCTCCCTTGGAAGAAATCTTCTAAGTACATTGCCATCTTTCGATGGGCATTTCGACGGACCTAGCTGGTCGAAAACATCCCTCAGCCTTAATGGCTGACATTAATGAAACAAGGGTGTCGAATTTAGGAGCCAACAAATTGCCCCCCAAGAATGCCTTATTTCGACTCTGAAAGAAAAAGGCATTCTTTGAAACGCCATTTGACACCTGTCTTTTCATTCTTAGTCACAAATTAAATTGTGCACTTTCTGTTGTCTTCTACCAACCACTGACAATCCCAAGAAAAACCATCATTTATCCGTACCTAAGACGTCACCTCAGTACGGCGTGCAGTGTGCCAAACGTCACTTCACAAATTGTCATCATGACAATTCCCAAAAACGAGGGCGCACGCTGCACCCTTCCATTTCTGCAGAACGGCTAAAACCACAGGGAGACGCCACGTGTCCCACTACCTTCTGCAACATTAAATGGCATTTAATGTCCTCGAATTTGGGGATTTCCCCCACTACTATAAATAGCAGTAATCACCCATTGTGGGACTTTTTACGCAACCTTGCTTTCAGAATTCCTCATTTGCATTCAAACTTGTCAACTTTGCAAACCTCTTTTCCTTCACTTCGTCTTCAACCTCACTACCAACAATGGCATCTGGTTCTTCCAATTCTCCTAGCGCCAACGTACCATCTGGAAACGTCAAACCTAGGGTTTTCTCGACCGCTCCAGTAGTAACTCCCACGGGCCAACGAAGGGTCCCTGAACCTTTGGACATCGTTGTACGTGATGCTTACTCACGCCACCTTATGATCCCGGTTGGATATTCCAACCAGATCTTTGCTATGTCTGGCCCATTGTACCCAAGCATTGCTGAGGCCATGAAGATCAAGAGTTATTTTCCGGTAGTTGAGAGACTCAAACCGGTTGCATGCTCCAAGAAAGATGCAGAGGATAATGAAGACCCTGCTAAAGAGAAAATCGACCTCCGTTTCTTCAACAAAGGTGTTAGGGCTTTCAGGTCTGGCCCTAGCCTTACTCTTGATTATAGTGCTTGGCTGGAAAAAATGGAGAAACGCCAGGCTTCGATCTGGAAAGACATGGGGATTTTCGACCTGGTTATGCTGTCGAAGACAGGTCTTAACTATTCCCCAGAGATGTTGATAACTTCTCTACTCTTCTGGGACTACACCCATTTCACCTTCCATCTTCCCTGTGGAATGCTGACTCCCACACTCTTCGATGTGGCCGCCATCACTGGCCTTCGACCCACCGGGGACTACTTTGACCCGGAGGAGATGTCGGAGGATCAGATTGGATTCTCTGCCACAAAACCAACCTACACCACCTTCATCAATCACTACCACGATAGGTCGACAGATGTTGTGTCGGATGTCGAACATATTGCGTTTCTATCCTTATGGCTGACACGCTTCGTGTTTTGTTCCAAGTCCTTACAGGTGACCAAGAAGATGGTCACTCTCGCCACTCAACTCCATCATGGCCAAAATATCTGTTTGGCAGAATTGATTTTGGCTAGCTTGTATGAGTCGATTAGTAATGGAGCGACTCTTCTGAAGATTATCGAGAACAGGGCCAGTCTGCTGCTTGTTGGACCTTTTTGGCTGCTTCAACTGTGGCTCAATGCCACCTTCGAATCTTTCTTACCTAAGAAGATTCAAATAAATGAGCAGGCTCCAGAAATAGCAAACAGACGCGTCGAAGGCACTAGATTGGCTCTGTTGACTCCAATGGAAGATGGGCTGGAGCTTCAACAAACTTTTACAAACTTCGTTTTGATGTTTGCTAAAAGGAAAGAGTTTGTTTCGACTATGGCTCCGTTTGCTCGACGGAAGGTTGGCCCAGAGTGGTTCACAAGGCCACATCCTAGGACGTCGAGTGGTCCTCAGGTTGACGAACATACAACAATGTGGGAGGCGTTCCTCACACCAAGAATCATGCCTCTTCGATTCAGGAGCTCTAAGACTCACTTGAGTCTGATTGCATATCAACCAAACCTGGTGTCTCGCCAGTTTGGTATTATTCAAACACTACCTTCTCCAATTTTTCCAAGGGAGAAGTCTATGTTGTACTTCTGCAGCGACTACACCGAAGAAGCTGCCACTAAGCATATCGGCAGATATGCTGGTCGAACAGTTCTTTCGTTGTTTGACTACCAGCTTAACTTTCTTTGCTCACCATCCTTCGAGGAGTGGTGGAAAAGTTATTACGCTGAGGAGTTTTTCAACGAGAAGGACTTCGTGGATGAGCTTCAGAAATCTTTTGTCCTTGTCTTGGACAAAATAAAGAAATGTAAGTTCATCCTTTCAAATTACTTTGTCTTTCTCTTTCGACTGCTAGCCTGTTAATTATTTTATCTGCTTTCAGTTGTTCGAAAGCCTGCAGCCAAGAAGGCTGCAGAAGGCCAACAGGGAGGAGGCCCCTTAACAAAACCTCCACCGCCGGCGAAGACTATAGCGCCGGCGAAGACCACAACAAACCAACAGGGGGAAGGCCCTTCGAAAAAGGCTTCTGCACCGGTAACCAGACTTTCATTATTTTCTTCCGGCTTTAATTTTTTAACTTTCGATGCAACTGCTAAATCGAATTCCCATTGGTTTTTTTTAGGCACCTTCGCCCAAAAAACGGCCAGCACTGATGGTCGAATCCGGGAGCGACGAAGAAGATGATTCTCCCCCTGCTCCTCTAAAAAGGCGAAAGCTGAAGAAGGACGTTCCTCTTCCTGAGGCTGCTGGTCGAACAATTAGAATAAAGGTTGCTGGGAGAAAACCCAGGCCACCTCCAGTAATCATTGAGGAGCCAACGGAGGAGGAATTAAACGTTCTTCTCAATAAGCCTGTCGAAAGCGACAATTCCAGCCCTGGGGCTGAAGCTAATTTACAGGTAATCTCTTAGATCTATTTGTAACTCAGGTGTAGATACCTACATTCGACTATGTCTCTTTCGAATTTAGAAGATTCTTCTTCTTCTCTTTTCAGGACACCACTGAAAGCTCACCGCCAAGGACTTCTGAAACATTGGAGTCTGCTGAACTCAGCAGGCCACAAGAAAAAGACTTGGCGAACGATGAAGCCCATACTGAAATAAATGAGGCCAATGCTGAGATGGCAGAAAGACCAGCAAAAGATCCACAAGCAGAAGAGCAACAACCAAAAGAGATTCAGGTGGTGGATCTGTCGGAAGAGAATCGTGACGAAGGGGACCACGGCAACGCTGGCGAAGAGGATCAAGGTGTCGCTGGTGAAGAGAACCACGGTGACTCTGGCGAAGGGAACCAAGGTGACGCTGGCGAAAGACACCATGATGACGCTGGTACTGCCGCAGTCCGAGTCGAAGGGAATCAAGTCGAGGCAAATGTCACTCAACAGCCTCAAACCCAAGACAATGTTGTTGCAAGGGCTGTTACCTCAACAAAGCACAGGTCGAAAGAGGACTTAGAACTCTTGAAGCAAACTGATCCTGTTAGCTATCTGAACGCCATCATCGAGAGCAAGAGTTCGTCTGACGCTAGCCAGGAGGTTCCTACCCTGTCGGGGAAGTCCACTGAAACTTCTCCTCTCGATGAGGCTTTGACGAAGGTTAAGGCTCAGTTTTTCAAGAAGGACTTGATGAAAGCTTTGGAGGGGGACCCTACTGCCCCATCATATTTGGGGGCTGTTTTGAATGCCGTAGACTTGTTAGCTGTGCCTCCAGAAGTCTCAGGCTTTATCATGGAGTTACACTCCATCATTGATCAGGTCTCAGCAGATTATCGGCGACAAAGGGGCTTTAATAGCCAGCTTGAAGTGTTATATGGCAAAAGCTCTTCTGCATGGACTGCTGTAGCAGAGACAACTTCTCGAATTGCGGAGTTGTCGAAGCAAAAAGCATCTAAACAAGAAGAAGTGGATGCCATCGATCGAGAGAATGCTTCCTTCATGGCGCAAATCGAAGAAATAGAGGCTAAGATAAATCCAATACTAAGCGCAAGGAGGAACTTCTCTCGACCGTCCCAGACACCGAAAGTCAAACTGAAATCACACAAGGCCTAGAATTTGCTGAGAAGGCTCAAGGCTTCGACGATCAGATTGCCAAGCTTGTGCAGGCGAATGCCTGGTGCAACAAAAGATTGGAGCTGCAGCAAATCAAATACCTTCGACTCAAGGACTCTATTCCCTTCTGATTGATTCAGCTTTTTAACCATATTTTGTAATATGTATTCGACAACATTGCCATCTTGGCTAAATTATAAAAATTTTCCATTTTGGCTTTTTTTTATGGTTAATTTAGTCATTACTTGTTATTTTATTTTTATCTCTTGGAGTGTAGGTTTGTACTTTTTCAAATATTTACCATTTACTCTCAAGAGCCTTTTATCTTCACCTAGCTCTTCGACTTCATAGGCTCCACCAGAAAAAATCTGGATAACTCTGAATGGTCCTTCCCATTTGGGTGACCATTTTCCCATGCTTCGATCCCTTCGATCCATGGGAAGAATCACCTTCCAAACTAGTTCTTCAGGCGAAAATACCTTAGGTTTCACCTTTTTATTATAAGAGTCTTCTACTCTTTTCTTCTGAAGCCTGAGTAGGTCAAGAGCGCGCAATCTCTCTTCGTCTAAATCCACTAGTTCGTCTAACATCATATCCCAATAAATTTCAGAGGGAATATCATAATGTCTCTGAACCCTTGCAGATTGAAGACAAATTTCTGCTGGCAACACTGCATCATGGCCAAAAGTTAGCCTATATGGTGTTGTACCTATGGCTTCTTTGGGGGACGTTCGACAAGCCCACAAAATCTGGTCTAACATCTTATGCCAATTTTTTGGTTTCTTCCCAACATGCTTTTTTATCAAGCCAATCACTACTTTGTTCGCTGCTTCGACTTGACCATTTGCCTGTGCATAATAAGGCGTTGATGTTAGGAGTTTGAAACCTGTTTCCTGAGCGAATTCCTGCATCTTTCGACCAGTGAAAACTGATCCTTGATCAGTAGTTATAGTCTCAGGGATTCCATACCTAAAGATAATGTTCTTTTGAATAAATTCAATGACATTTTCTTGGTCTACATTGACTAAAGGGATAGCTTCGATCCACTTAGTAAAATAATCAATGCCTACCAGTATATAATTCTGACTCTTTGATGATGCTGGTCGAATCTCTCCAATGAGGTCCAACGCCCATCCTCTAAAGGGCCAAGGTTTCACTATCGAGTGAAGTTCGCTTGCTGGTACATGTTGGATGCCTGTATGGACTTGACATTCTTGGCAACCTTTGGCGAACTCAACACAATCTTTCAGCATAGTGGGCCAGTATAGTCCTTGTCGAAACAACAACCATTTCATCTTATGGCCTGCTTGGTGAGCCCCACATGCCCCAGTGTGCATAGTCGAAAGGGCTATGTATGCCTCAGTTTCACTTAAACATTTTAGCAATACCCCTTCAGGCGTCTTCTTGAATAACTCATTACCCATGAGTACATAACTCAACGCCCTGTACTTTGTTTTTCGTTCTGTCGAAGCTCCTGGATTTTGAAGATAATCCACAATGGGTTTCCTCCAATCTTGCTCTGACAAATTATCTATGAACGAAATTTCGAAGTTACTTTGATCAGCATATCCTAGTTGTCGATTCCAAGTCTGTTGGTGATAGACAAGTTGCTTTTATCTTTTCTCGAACTTCGATTTCTCTTTGTAATCTCGTTTTTGAAATCTTGTACCCAGATGCAATTTGTGCCAAGTCGTTGGCTATTTGATTTTCCACTCTGGGTATGTGTCGAATATTGACCATTTCAAATTTTTTCAATAAACGATTTGCTATCACAAAGTACATAATGAGATTTTCTCTTATGCATTTATATTCTTTTGTGACTTTCTTAATGACTAACTCTGAGTCTCCCATTATTTCGACTCGAGTTGCCCCCAATTCCAACAATATTTCAAGGCCAGTAATTAGAGCTTCATACTCAGCCTCATTGTTCGAACAAGAACCTGATATCTTGTACTTGAATGTTGTTGGAATTTTTTCTGGAGAAATGATCAAGACCCCTACTCCCGTTCCATCTTTATGGCTGGAACCATCGAAGTAGAATTTCCAAGGTTCTATCTCCACATAATTAATATCCTCAACTTGAATTGAGTGGTCGACTATAAAGTCTGCAACCACTTGTCCTTTCACTGCCTTAAGAGGCATAAAGGTCAAGGAGTATTCAGTTAATGCGAGTGCCCACTTGCCAATTCGACTGTGCAAGATAGGTTTCGACAACATATACTTGAAAACATCAAAATGAGACGAAACATACACATCAACTGGTTTTATATATTGCTTGAGTTTTGTACAAGAGAAATACAGACATAGACACAATTTTTCAACTTCGCTATATCTAGTTTCTGCATCGTTCAAAACTCTACTAAGATAGTAAATGGGTCTTTCGACTCCATTCTCATCTTCTTGGGCTAACATGCTTCCCAAAGTTTTGTCGGATGCAGCTATGTACAATCTGATACTCCTATTGCTACAAGGAGGCACCAAAATAGGTGGCTTAGTGAGGTACCCTTTGATTTTGTCGAAGGCTTCTTGTTGCTCTTGCCCCCATTCGAACCCCTCTTTATTCAGTCGAAGTAAGGGTGAAAAGGCCTGAGCTTTCCCACTTAGGTTAGATATAAATCTCCTTAAGAAATTTATCTTGCCTAACAGAGATTGCAGTTCCTTCTTACTCGATGGCGCTTTCGCTTCCAGAATTGCCTTCGTCTTGTTCTGGTTGATTTCGATTCCTTTCTTGTGGACAACAAAGCCCAAGAAATCTCCAGCTTTCACACAGAATGCACACTTCAAAGGGTTCATCTTCAGACCATGTTCCCTCATTCTTTCGAACGATTGTCGAAGGTGGTCAATATGATTCTTCCTGGAACCAGATTTTATAACAATGTCATCAATATATACTTGCATAAAAGTGTTAATAAAATCATGGAAGATAGTATTCATTGCTCGCTGGTATGTTGCCCCAGCGTTCTTTAGGCCAAAAGGCATCACTACCCATTCGTAAGTGCCTAGGGCCCCAGGGCATCGAAAAGCTGTTTTCGACACATCCTCTTCCGCAATGAATATTTGATTATATCCTGAATAACCATCGAGCATACTCAGGTATTCATAGCCAGCGGCAGAATCGACTAGCATTTCCGCCACAGGCATAGGATATTCATCTTTGGGCGTAGCAGCATTCAAATCTCTGAAATCTATGCACACCCTTAATGTACCATTTTTCTTAATCACTGGCACAATGTTTGCAATCCATTCGACATACCTTGTAACGCGTATGAATTTGCATTTCAGAAGTCTTTCGACTTCCGTTTTGATCTTCGACAGTATTTCTGGAGCGAAGCGTCTTGGACTTTGCTTGATTGGCTTCTTCCCAGGTTTGATTGGCAACTGAAGTTCTACCAATCCTCTGTCGAGACCAGGCATTTCGTCGTAATCCCATGCAAAACAGTCCTTGAACTCTTTCAACAATTGGATTACTTCCAACCTAAGTTCTGGGTCAATTTTGGCGCTGATGTAAGTTGGCCTTTTCTCTAACCCTTCGCCTAAGTTGATTTCTTCTAAAGGATCTTGCGCTAACATTTTAATGTTGTTCGCCAAGGGGTCCTTTTCGAAGCCCAAAGGCTCATCGTCATAGATGGCGTCGAGCCTCTGTTCCTGCATTTCTTCTGGCATGATATCAGGGGGTTTTGGATCGAAATCCTTTCCTGGACCTGCAGCAGATAACTGTTGATCATTGGCTTATGTGGCCATGTACTTTACTTCGGCTTCGAGAGCCGTTATCATCTTTGTTTCGGCTACATAAGCCGAAATTCGCTTCAAAGATTGTGACTCAGTCATTATCACTGAATTCACTTCCCCAACCAGTTGGTTGGATATCAGTTAACCCACTGAAGTCTATGTGGGACAAGTCTTCTCTGTCCCATTGGAAACCATGCTCAGGATGCAGGTATAGGGAACAAAAAGTGTTTGGCGCTGGCGCCAAGTTGAAGTCAGGTGTTGGACATGGCCCTATGTGAGCCAAGTTCTTGTCGAAATCTGCCAACCCTAGATGATTCACTTCGCCCAGGTAATAGCTTTGATCTGCCTCTATGTTTTCGACCATCCCATCTGGACGCCATAGCAGCAGTCTCTGGTGCATCGATGATGGCACAACACCAACACCATGAATCCATTCACGACCCAACAAAAGATTGTAGTTAGGTTTGGCCGATATGACCATAAACATTGTTGGTCGAAGGATAGACCCTACTTTGATATCTAGTTGGATCACTCCCATAGTGGTCCCTATACCGCCCTCATAGTTCGACAAGACCATGTTGTGAGGCTTAATGTCCTCATCCCTTTTGCCAATTTTCCTTAGCATAGAGTGAGGAATAATGTTGATGGTTACCCCACAATCCACCAATATTTTATTCACTGTAGTTTCTTCGAGTTTAGCCCTTATAAATAAAGGCTTGAGGTGATTTTTCATCGCCTCTGTAGGTGGCTCGAAGAACCCATTTTGTTCCTCAGTAGTGCCATTGTCCATGACGAAATAGCACACTGGCCTGTGTTTGGCCATTTCTTGCTCCACTTCCCAGTCACTTGCTTCGACCTCCACCTGTCGGTTGAATTCTCTGGGCAGCACTGAGACTATATTCACCATTATGTCCAAAGTATCATCAGACTCAGAATCGTCTTCGTCCTCGACTTCACCTTGGTTAGGCCAAACTAGCCTGTTGGTTACTGGCTCTCTTTCTAGAGGTTTCCTTTGCTTCCTTAGAGGAACATTTGAACTGGTTTCTGCCTTTGGTTCATTGGCAGCCTCCCTCTCAGCTTTTCGTCTCCTTTGGTATCTCCTCCATTGAGATCGAGACATGGGATTTTTCCCTTTGTAGTTGCTTGACACTTGTGCAACTTTAGGTGCAGCAACTTGAGGCTCTTTCTTTTGTGTTAAAGATGAACCCCTTGGCACGTCAAAAGAGTGTCATCTCTCCTCACTTGGCCTTTTTCGACCAGAGGTTTTGTACTAGGTATCTACCGGCACATTTGTTGGAGGCCTGAAAGTCAATGGCCTCTTTTCTTGGTTTGAACCTCTTTGGGAGGCTCTTCTGGGGTCATGTCGAAGATCAACATTTTCCCTTCTCTTATTCGCTGCTCTTACGCCTTGAATGTGCTCAGCGGCTTTTTTGTCAAAGATCGAACTGCATCTTGGACACAGCATCACCTCTGGCTTCTTTTTCTAGCATCTTTGCAGGAAATCTGCCAGATTTTCATTTTCCCGAGGGAAAGCAGTCTTATTAGCTTGTTCTTGCCTCATGGCCTCTTCTGATGCTTTTGGGTCAGAGAGTTCGACCATGTTGATATTCATTGTATCTTTGTTGGCAAGAGTTAACTGCTTCATTTGTATCTCTAAATTCTCCGTCTGGCCTTGAATTGTGGCCAAGTGAGAACTGGGTTTTGGTCCAGTTTTTTGTGCTTCAACGGTTTCCAGCTTTGGGCTTTCGACCGCTTTCTGAACTGCTTCAATTGTCTTTCTGGATAAATTCCCAGAAAAACTGCCAAAGATTGGCATGTTGATATGGTCCTTTGAGACTTCGACCATTGTGATTCCTGGCCTCTCCGACTGGCTCTTGGTTGCCTCGATCACGTTCACCTCAGAAGGCTCAGCATAATGGGCTTCAGCCTGCAATGGATTTGAGTCGACAGCCATGGGGGTCTTGTCAGCAAACTTCAACCTCCCTTCTTCGCGTCTTGCACAAGATTCCTGAAAAGAAAACATTGAGAAGTTTTATGGCCCAAAAAATTATGATATTTGCAAAAGCCTCTCTTCTTTCTTTGATCAAGAGGAGGCACTTTTACCCCTGGGGGTACTATCATTTGGCCATCTTTTACAAGCAAGTCAAATATTTCATCACATTTTGTGATGTCAAAACTATAAGTCTTTTTGGGGAACCTATCGTTGGTCCTCTCTGGACCAATGGGATTTTTCCCACTTGAAGGGACTAACAGTTTGCAAGAATATGGTGGCCCTTGTTTTAGTTCTGCCAAATCGACTTCACCTTCTTCAACAGTTATAGTATCGTCGAAGGATTCTGGATCCTCGTCATCCATCTCAACATACGCTATCCTTTCTCTCTTATGAGTTTTCGTTGCCTTTGCTTTTTCAGCTTTGAGGCGTTCTACCTGTCGAACTCTATCGGCCAGTTGGGCCATGTCTCTCAGGTATTGGGTGTCTAACTTCTTCCTAATGGAATAATCTAAACCGCCTGCGGCTATTTCGACTAACTCATGTTCCGGGACTTGTGTAAAACATCTCGCCTTGAGCAACCTAAACCTATTTAGATATTCGTCTATAGGTTCAGTGAAACGTCTCTTTACACTGGCCAATTCTTTCAGGCTTATCTTGGTTTGCCCCATGTAGAATTGTTCATGGAACAATCTTTCCAACTGGGTCCAATGATGGATCGAATTGGGGGGGAGAGTTGTAAACCAAGTAAAAGCGTTCTTTGTTAAAGAACTTGGGAAGTACTTAATCCTCAGGTTTTCGTTATTCGAAATATCTCCTGCTTCGATCAAGTATCTCGCCACATGTTCGACAGTAGATTATGTCGTGTCCCCAGAGAACTTAGTGAATTTGGGGACTTTGCATCTAGGAGGTAAGTCTGTTTGTAACACGTATTCTGACAATGGGGATGTAAAGTTGGGCCTTCGAAAGCCCATGTTCATCCCATTTTGAGTCATGATCCTTTCGATCATGGTTGCCAGATTGTTTTCCAAACCCATGTTTTGGTATTGGATATGCTGAACTACTTCGTCAGCATTTTGGTTTCTGTTAACTAACCTTACCTCTGGGGTTATTACCCTAGGTTCCTCGACAGGTTGCTCCAATCGTGCCCTAAGGTTTTCTTCGACAGGCTGTTGAACCTGGTTGATGGTGGTTTCTTCCTCTAAGAATATACCCTGGTTTCCCCTTATCAGCGCCCTTTGGGGCTGTCGAATAGGTTGGGGTACTCCAAAGAAATCAGCCAAACGCGTCATTTGCGTTGTCATCTGCTGATTCGATTGAGTAGTGTTTTGTATTAGAGGGTTCAGCACTGTACTTAAAGTTTGTACCAACATTTGCACCATATCATGGTTGCTTTCGTCCATTTGTTGCCTCAAGACTGCTGTCGAGGCATTTGTAAGGCCATGGGCTACTTGGGACGTTCCTCCTAAGAGTTGGGTCCTATTTCTATTCGCCATACCTACTCCAGAGCCTTGGAGTGGCGAAGAGGCACTCACTAAAGGGTCTGAAAAAGTGGACGCAACATTCGTCAGACTAGCTAAATCAGAAGTTGGCATGCCATAGAGTGGTTCTCGATTATGACCGCCTGTCATAAATCCTGGGGGAACAAAAGGCCTTGTGCCTAAATTTCCCCTTGGTGGGGGAGTTCCCAAAGGCGCTCTGGGGCCTGTGAACGGAGGTAATGGCCCCGTTGCTGTGACCGTTACTGCTGGTGTCGAACCAGCGGTTATCGCTTCACTTACGGTCGGGATAACCGTTGCTCCCACATTCGTTTGTGGGATTTCGTTATTGTTTGGCGGATTCGCCATCTCTTCCCTTCTTCTGGCAGTATTGTTATCGTTAGTGTATATTCTACCACTTCTCAATAACATACAACGCTCCTCGAAAAGATGAGATTATTTTCAACAATCAACACACGGTCCCACCGGGTGTGCCAATTTGTTTACCGTGGTTATTGGTAAACAACCGCTGATCCTCCAAATGGTTACTTATTTGGTTACTCGCAGGATCGATCAGATTGATCCTAGGACATAGGTTGATTTTGAGGTTTTGATTAAATTGGATAATGGTTAAATGACAATAAAATAAAGAGGCTTTAAATAAATTGCATGAAGAAGTAGGCTTGGTAAAATAAATGAAGGCTTAAAGTAAAGGATTTCGACAGGAAAGTAAAGAAGAAAGCAAGTAAAGTTTCTGGAAAAGTAAATGACTTTGATTAATAAAGTTGGTGTTTCACACATACATTTCTCAACAATTCTTTCTCACACGCTGGGTACTCGAATCTATATGAGTGACTTTGTATATAATTGTGAACACACGCGAGAAACTGCGTGAACTACTACTATTTATACTAAAACATCCCAAGTAACCGTCGGGCAGTTACACTGCTTCGAGATGATCCCACTTGGCACGTTCTCAACGTTCGACGCTCCAGATCTTTGCACATTGCACTTGATAACCGCTGGAAACCGCTTTCCCTCCAAACGCTTGAACTTTAAACCGTTCCACTCTGAACCATCGAACACCTTCGTCGAGAAGCATCTTCGACGAGAAACACCTTCGACGTCGAAGGCAACCAACTTCTCCCTTGGAAGAAATCTTCTAAGTACATTGCCATCTTTCGATGGGCATTTCGACGGACCTAGCTGGTCGAAAACATCCCTCAGCCTTAATGGCTGACATTAATGAAACAAGGGTGTCGAATTTAGGAGCCAACAGATATTGAGATTCCTTATAACTCGATTACTTTCTTTTAGGACAGGTTGAACCAACTAAACTTCGAGAGGGTACTTACCTATAAACCTTATGCAATCCTAAGCCTAATGTCTTGTATGCTTTGTGTGTATATGATTATTTGTTCATAACATCATAAAAATCATGACATCATGCCATAGCATTTTCACTAACCATTTCAAGGACCTAGGGATTTACCTTTGTTCTGTTTTGTAGGATATGGCTTCCACTCACAGAAATACCATCTGAATCAACTTCGTAAGGGTGCCTCCTCAACTCAAAGAGTTAGCGTCAAGGGTTCCTGACAATTCTATGTTCACCAAAAGATATGGTCGACTTCTCAATCTAGTTACCTCAAGCTTTAAAGAAGACATGATGACAGTGTCCTTTATGTTCTTTGACCCTGTACATCATTATTTCACCTTTCCCGATTATCAATTAGTGCTCATGATAAAAGAATTCTCTTAACTATTGGGAGTACCAGTCCTTGATCAAATACCATTCATCGGTTTAGAGGAAACTCCCAATCCTGAATTTATTTCCAAGGCCTTACATTTGAAGAGTTCTGACATTGTAGCTAATTGGGAGACAAGAAGTGGGGTCAAAGGCTTTTTGGCTAAATTCCTGATGGAGAAGGCTCGACTATTTTGGGATGCGATGAATTTACAAGATTTTGAGGAGATCTTGGCTATTCTAATCAATGGGTTGGTGCTTTTTCCTAACCCTGACTAACTTATAAATGTGAATAGTGTCAATTTTTTCCTTACTCGGAACCCTGTGCCTACATTTCTTGGAGACATTTTGCATACTCTTCACACTCGTACCATGAGGAAGAGAGGGGCTCTTATATGTTGCATATTGTTTCTATCTAGGTGGTTTATTTCTCACCTTCCCTGATTAGTATTGAAGAATGAGCAAGGCTTGAGGTGGTCTCAAAGGTTGATGTTGCTCTCTCATTTGGATATCCATTGGTGCTCTCGATCTTAAGAGGACATTACTATTATTGACCATTATGGGGAGTTTCCTAATGTTCCACTCTTGGGAATTAGGGGGTAATACTTATAACCCTTTTGGCTCTACGGCAATTTGGCTATTCTCGAAGAGATGGTCCCCATGATGCACTCATTCAAGGTGTTGTATTCGACTACGAGAATGATGTTCAAGGTTATCATATAAGGTTTGTACATGCTTGGGGCATGGTAAGCAAGGTTGATAGCAAGAATTTGGGGCATAATAATTTCGTACCTCTTGAGCCTTATCTCAAATGGGTACGAGCTCGTGCTCAAAGTCTCATGATGCCATATCTAGCCATTATACCTATGATCATGGAACCAGTTGCCGAAGGGGACGTTCCTTATACCATTCTCCATCCTAACATGCCTACCGACCTCTAAGAATTGTAGAAATCGTGGATTCAACTCAAGGGGGAATCAGACACCTTTAAAGCTCGATTTTATGCAAGCGAGAAGAAAGTGTTGGAGCTCACAAGGCAACTTCATAAGGAGCGAAGCCTGAATGCATACATTGCACCAAAAAGGAAGCACCCATGGGAGAGTTGAGTCTTTTGTTTTAGGAGCCTATTTTGTTGTCTCTTTGAGACCTTTTTGCTTTTTCATTGTAAGTCCAAGGGGCGATTGTAATCTTTGAAATTATTAATACAATTGTTGTGTTTATTTCATTTTTGGCTAGAAAATTTAAATTCCTTAAAGGTCCTTGAAAACGTTACATCCGCATAGCATGCATCATATCATAAGCAGGTTTTCTGATACAGGTGTCCTCATCCTTTTACTATTTATTTCGGTATAAGATGGCTCTAGAGCAAACCGTCAAAGATATGCAGACTCAGCATGCACTGTTCCAAGAGACTCTTCTCAACTTGGCTAAGGGACAACAAGAGATGATGGCACTTCTTGCCACCAAGAAGAAGACTAAGAAGCATGCTGAAATTCTCAACATGGAAAGAAGGTTCAAGGGGCCCGCCCGACTGGCTCAAATAGGAGAGGCTTCTTCTGAAGAAGAAAACAATCAAGACGAGGATGTTAGGAGCACCAAAGCTGGGGGTGGAAATAACCAGATTACTGAGGACGAAGACTATTACAAAGAGTAGTATCCACCGATGGATGACAAATACAAACATCTAGAAGACCAACTTAAAGCTGTAGAGATCCAAACAGTACCTGGTTTGGACTTTGGAGACTTAGGTTTGGTCTCTGGGGTGGTCATTCCCTACAAATTCAAGGTCCCTGTCTTCGCCAAGTATGATGGGATCTCTTGTCCAAAGATGCATCTGAGGTCTTACGTCTGTAAGATTTAACCACACACCACCGATAGGAAGTTATGGGTGCACTTCTTCCAAGAAAGCTTATCTGGGACACAGTTGGAATGGTTCTATCAACTAGAAGGGACTAATATCCACACATGGGAGGATCTAGTTACGGCATTATACAAACAATACCAATACAATGTTGATCTTGCACCAACCCGCGTGCAACGTAATATGATTATGGGTTGAAATGAAGGCTTTAAAGAGTATGCTCAAAAGTGGAGGAACCTGGATGGAAGGGTGAAACCCCCATTGACTGGCCAATAATTAGTGGACATGTATATGGGCACCTTGTCTGGTCCATTCTTTAACTTGCTGATTGGGAGTTGTTTTTCAGGGTTTACTGAGTTGATTTTGACTGGAGAGCAAGTTGAAAGTGGAATCAAAAGCGGAAAGATCCCAATGGCCTCAACCTCTAATGCTGTGAAAAAACCATTCATTGGTAAGAAGGAAACTAATGTTGTTTATGGACAAAGGAGCCATATCAAGAATGATAATCATCAGTTAGTAGGAGTTGTGTTGATTTCAAACCGACCCCAGTTCAACGACCACAACAATCTAACAATCAACAAAAGCCTGATTCCCTAAGGAGGCAATTCACTAAAATCAACATGCCACTGTCTTAAGCTTTACAACATCTGTTGAAGGCGGATTTAGTAACACTGTGGAATCCTCCTTAAAACCCCAATACTTCATCTCCAAAATACATCCTGAATGCAAAATATGCATATCATTCCAATAGCTCTGGGCACGATACCAATGAATTTTGGGACTTAAAGAGCAATATCCAAGATTTGATTAATAATAAAGTGATTGAGTTTGACCCTCCACAAACCCCTAATGTCATTACTGTTCCCATTTCCAGACACGGTAAATGTGTCAATGCTATTGACGATGCCTAATTTGTCTCCACTGTTGATGATTTAACTACTCCATTATTGATTGTTAAGAAGAATCTGCTGAGAGCCGATTTATTTCCTGGCTTCCTTGAAAATTGTTACCATTGTGCTTCCCAAACTAATGGTTGTATGTGGCTTAAGAATGGTATCCAACACCTGATTGACAGCCATGAAATTTTGTTTGAGAAAACTTCGTCCATGAAGAATTTACCTGAAAGTATACCTCAAGATGTTTCCATAATCATAATTTCCAATACTCCTATTAGGATCACCTCTAAAGGCCCTATAAGGATTCTTATTGAGCCAAGAGTGGCTCCCCTAATTATCACTACACCGGGGCCAGTCCCCGATTCCTCCGACAAAGTTGTGCCTGGGAACTATGGGGAAAAAGTTTATTATCATGGTGTCAAGCAAGAGCCATGGATTATTGAAAATGAAGAACCTGGAATTACAAACATTGTCGAAACTAGTAAGGTCACTAGGACATGAAGGATCTTCTCTTTGAAGATCTCTCCTCCAACCACTACAATAACACATGTTCGTATTCTTGGTGTTGGGCCAACTGCCAATGCCTGAGGTAAAGAGAAAGTAACTAAGCCTGCCCTGATGGAGGCATCCTTAAAAGATGTTAAAATTGAAGACCCATCAAGACAAGAGATGGAAGAGATTCTGAAGATCATTCGAAAAAGTGACTACAAAATAGTTGAACAACTGGGGCAGATGCCCTCAAAATATCCATGTTCTCCTTGTTATTATGCTCTGAAGCACATGCCCAAGCTTTGTTGAAATTTCTAAAGAATGCCCATGTACCATAAGAGACCACTGTTGATCAATTTGAGAATTGTGTTGCAAGCCTAACTGTTGATAATGGCTTGAGATTTTCTGATGCAGATTTAACTCCAGCAGGGAAGAATCATAACAAGGCTCTGCATATCTCTATTGAATGCAAAGGCACCGCCATGGCGCATGTGTTAGTAGATACTGGGTCGTCCCTAAATGTTTTACCCAAAGGTGCTTTGGATAGATTGGATTATGATGGGCTGGTGCTGAAACCCAGTGATATTGTGGTAAGAGCCTTTGATGTGCCGAAGAGAATGGTCCACGGAGAGGTTGATCTTCCGATCAAGGTGGAATCTTAAGTATTCAATTGAACATTTTATGTAATGGATATCTGTCTGGCCTATTCATGCTTGCTCGGAAGCCCATGGATTCATGGGGTGGGTGCGTCACCTCTACATTGCATCAAAAGTTAAAATACCCAGTGAAAGGGAAGCTTGTCACAATCTGTAGAGAGGAAGAATATATGGTCAGTCATTTGAATTCTTTCAAATATGTTGAAATGGATGGAGAATTCATTGAAACCCCTTGTCAAGCATTTGAGGTAATCCCTCCGAAGATTGTTGTTGCTAAAGCTACTATTCCCGAGGTTTCTAAAAACCCACCAAGAATGGCTTCCTTAAAGGATGCAAGGGTTGTGGTAGAAGATGGAGGTTGCACTATCTGGGGACAACTTCCTGATATCCCCTACAAATCCGACAAATTTGGGTTGGGTTTCACTTCAAGGGCTCAGAAAGAGTTTCTTCGTGTTCGTGTTGGGGGACCACCTCTCAGTATTAGCAACAATGAAGTCAACACTCTAGAGGACACTGATAGTGATGGTGACTTGGACGACTGGATATTCCCAACTGCTGACGATGGACTCAACAACTGTAAGGACAGAGACTTCATCTCAATCTCCTTCAGTCAGGAGTAATTGGTATTTTCTATTTTTATTGCTTTAAGAAGTTTGTCTGTATAATTTCCTTTAAAACAATGAATTTAAACCATGTGCCTTGCCTGGGGCACAATGGTCCATTTGTTAAGGGTTTGTCATTTCATATATCATATTCTCATTTAATGAAAACATTAGACGATTTTGCATTCAAATTTTGTGCTCCTTGTCTTTCTTTTACTTTACTGCATTTTCAAAAATAGTTATGTGATCTTACATGCACACACATACACACACACACACATTTGAAGATCCACATCCATTCTGGATCTCATTGACAACAATTCTGTGATTGTCGTTTATGACTTTGAAAATCCAATCTATCAAGCCGAAGACGAATGAAAAGAATATTGTGAGATACCTGGAGAACTCTCTAGACTCCTGATACAAGAGGAAAATTCTATCCAACCGCATGAAGAACTGGTTAAAGTGATAAACTTGGGTACAGAGGCAGATAAGAAAGAAGTCAAGATTTGTGACAACTTGAAAGACAGTGTCAAAAGTAGATTGGTTTAGATGTTGCATGACTATGTTGAGGTATTCGCTTGGTCATATGAAGACATGCCAGGGCTCGATATTGATATTGTGGTTCATCATCTGTCAATGAAAGAAGGTTGTTCTCTGATCAAACAAAAGGTTCGACGCATGCGTCCTAATATGTCTGAGAAAATCAAGGCTGAGGTAATGAAACAGTTCAATGCAGGGTTCTTGGAAGTGACGTCATATCCCCAATGGGTTGCAAATGTGGTTCCAGTGCCGAAGAAAGACGATAAGGTTCGTATGTGTGTAGACTACAGGGATCTAAATAGGGCAAGCCCCAAAGACGACTTCCCACTACCGCATATTGATGTCTTAGTTGACAACACAGCTTAACACAAGGTGTTCTCCTTCATGGATGGCTTCTACGGGTACAACTAAATCAAAATGGCACCTGAGGACATGGAAAAAACTTCTTTTGTCGCACAGGGGGGGACTTTCTGTTATAAGGTCGTGTCATTCGGGATGAAGAATGCAAGCACAACTTACCAACGGGCTATGGTGTCTTTATTTCATGACATGATTCATCATGAGATAGAAGTCTATGTTAATGACATGATAGTGAGATCACAAAATAAGGAAGAACATCTTGATCATCTGCACAAGCTGTTTGAAAGGCTGGAGAAATACAAGCTGAGGTTGAATCCCAACAAATAAATCTTCGGGGTAAGATCTGGAAAAATCTTAGGTTTCGTCGTCAGTGGCAAAGGAATTGAAGTCGATCCTGTAAAGGTCAAAGCAATCTAATAAATTCCAGCTCCCCGTACTGAGAAGGAGGTTAGAGGTTTCTTGGGACGTCTAAACTACATTTCCCGATTCATCTCTCACCTAACTGCTACTTGTGAGCCAATCTTCAAACTGTTGAAGAAAGATCAAGTGGTAAGATGGAATGATGACTGTCAAATTGCTTTTGACAAAATCAAGTAGTACTTGCAAGAACCTCCAATTATGATGCCACCAGTTGAAGGAAGACCTCTGATCATGTACTTAATTGTTTTAGAGAATTCAATAGGGGTGTGTGATGGGGCAGCATGACGAGTCTGGTCGAAAAGAGCATGCAATATACTACCTTAGCAAAAAGTTTACCGACTGTGAAACAAGATATTCACTGCTCGAGAAAACTTTGTGCGCTTTGGCATGGGCTGATCGCCGACTAAGATAATATATGTTGACTCATACCACTCTACGGATCTCTAAGATGGATCCCATCAAGTACATCTTTGAGAAGCCTGCTCTCTCTGGAAGGATAGCCCGATGGTAAATGATCTTAACTGAATACGACATTCAGTACACTACACAAAAATCAATCAAAGGAAGTGTATTGGTAGATCATTTGGCGCATCAAGCTGTAGATGACTACCAATCTATGAACTTTGAATTCCCAGACGAGAATATCATGATGATCACAGATTGTGAAAGACCTGGCCCGTATGAATGACCTGAACAAGGATCCAGATGGACTATGGTTTTTGATGGAGCTTCCAACGCACTGGGTAACATAATTGGTGATGTGATCATTTCCCCCGAAGGTTAACATATGCCTTTCACTGCCAGACACTTCTTTGACTGTACCAATAATATGGCTGAGTACGAAGCATGCATCTTGGGTCTTAAGTCTGCTATTGACCTAAGAATCAAATTCTTAAGTGTATATGGAGACTCTGCTTTGGTGGCCAGTCAAGTTAAAGGAGAGTGGGATACAAAACATCCAAATCTTATCCCATACAAAGAACTTGTGTTAACCTTGATCCTGTACTTTGAGAAGATTACCTTTGAACATATCCGAAGGGAAGAAAATCAGCTAGAAGATACTTTAGCTACCATGTCATCCATGTTCAAGGTCAAATGGGACAATGAAGCTCCCCGAATTACTGTCAAAATATTTGATGAACCAGCACATTGCTTTGAGATTGATACTGATGGATTGGAAGAGAAGCCTTGGTTTGACGAAGTAAAAAGGTATCTCGAAGCTCAAGAATACCCTGAAGGGGCATCAATCAATGATAAGAAATTCCTACGAAGGTTCTCATCCAAGTTCTTCTTGAGCAAAAAAATTTTATACAAGCGCAACCATGATTCAATTCTGCTTAGTTGTATGGACAAGAAGGAAGTAGAGAAGATGATAGAGGATACTCATGAATGTATCTTTGGAACTCACTCTAGTGGACATACTATGGCCAAGAAGATTCTGAGAGCTAGTTATTATTGGTCAACCATGGAAACTGATTGTCATCACCACTCGAGGACTTGCCATAAGTGCCAAATTTATGCTGATAAGGTTTGCGTGCCTCCAATACCTTTGAATGTCATGACTTCCCCTTGGCCATTTGCAATGTGGGGAATCGATATGATTGGAGAAATCAAGCCTACTACCTCTAATGGACATTGTTTCATTCTTGACTCCATTGACTACTTTACCAAATGGGTTGAAGCAACTTCATTTTCCTCAATTACCAAGAACGTCGTGGCCCAGATCATCAAGCATAGCCTCATCTGTCAGTATGGCATCCCTGAGAGGATCTTCACTAATAATGGTATCAATCTCAACAACTCCATGATCGCTTGACTATGCACACTGTTCAAAATTAAGCATCACAATTATTCTCCATACATACCTAAGATGAATGGAACAATGGAAGCTGCCAACAAAAACATAAAGAAGATTGTGCAAAAGATGGTGGTGACCTACAAAGACTGGCATGAGATGCTACAATTTGCTCTTCATGGCTATCGTACTTTGGCGCAAACATTAACTAGGGCAACCTCATTCTCTCTAGTCTATGGCATGAAGTTTTCCTACCTGTCGAAGTTCAAATACCTTTTCTAAGGATTATGAAAGAAGCAGACTTAGACGAAGACAAATGGATTCAGATAAGGTTAGATCAGTTAAATTTGATTGACGAGAAAAGGCTGGTTGCTGTCTGTCATGGTCAAATGTATCAAAAATTTATGATCAAGGCATTCAACAAGAAGATCAAGGATCGAGTATACCAAGATGGTGACTTAGTAATAAAGCGCATCATTCTACCACAAGGTGATCCCATGGGAAATGGACTCCCACTTACGAAGGGCCATTTATTGTCAAGAAAGTATTCTCAGGCGGTGCTATGATGCTAACCACTATGGACGACAAAGATTTCCTGCACCCTGTGAACGCGGACATAGTCAAAAAATAATACGCATAAAAATGACCCGCTAGGTTGACACACCTAGGCAAAAATAAGAGCATCCCAGTGAACCAAAAGGGTTTGGGCAAAAATAAGGGATATATACAAAAGATTGTACACCCGGTAAGTCGAAAACCTAAAAGAGCGGCTTGGGTAAATAATGGGTATCCTGGTGGACTAAAAAACCCAAAGGGAGGTCCAGGAAAAAGTTAGGGATTAAAGCATATGACTATGTCCCTTTGGATCACTTACAACCAGCTTTATTACCAAGATCAAAAGTTCAAATGGTGCAAGATCATTGCAATCAACTTCTTCTAACAACAAGAGATGAGATGTTTGAAGACATAAGGGCAATAGCGAAGTTGGAATCCAATGAGATCACTTTCATGTGGCTATATACACTTATTTTCACTTTGTACTCTTTTCATTCCATGACGACTTCCTCTTACTAGTATTTCCGTCTCTCTGTACAAACTCGCCTATTTATAGGAAAACTATTAATACAAATATACTTCAAAATCCAAACTTTTTGTTTTTCTGTTTTGTTTAAAAAACGTCAAATGACTAAATTGAATGAACATATGCATATGAACATGATTAAATATTAATAAATATATGCATAAGAACAGGACTAAACATTTACTCAAAACGCTAGGGGTTGGGATGACACTCAAGCTGTCTGTAAATCCCCATAGAGTCCCTTTCATAAGATTATCCCCAGTGAAGTCGCCAGAGCCACTTCTATGAGGTTATGCCCATAGAGTAATCTTCACAAATAGGGGTACATTCCCTGCAATCTCCCCGGAAGATCGCTCTAGCAAATAAAGGAGTATAATCTCTTTCCCGACAATATTACCAACCTACAGAGTTTCGACCAGTACGCTTCTCGAAAGTTCTCTTCCCTAGCTGAGTTTGGTCCTCCAAAATTGAAAAAGAAACTTGTAGAATTCTTCTCTTTAGAAAATACAATTCCCCTAAGAGAGTTGGTTTCCTGAGCAGAGCGCTTCTCCATCAACAGGGTTTATTTCCCCAACAGCCTATGGTTTCCCCAACTCGAGTCTATTCCTCAAACTATTACAAATCACTGACAAAAATCCTTCTCCCCAGTAAAATTACCACTATCCCCAGAAAGTTACTGCAAAGCCTGAAACCTGACCAAATACCAGTTAATTCTATTCTCCCCAGACAAGTAGGAAGTTAAACAATATCTTTTATCCCCAGTCGGGATATATAAGAAATGAATTCTTTAGTAAAGCAACAGACGATAGAGGTTCCTAAACTCTACTCCCTAAACAAAAATCAATACATCCCCTGCAGAGTTTCCTCGAACAAGTAAGCAGGAATCCCCAGCGGAAGCATTCTAGACAAGATTGAAGATACACATACTCTTTATCCCCTACAATAGTTGGGGATTTATTTTCCCAGACAAAATATAACATGGGCTTACAAATACATTTTACATTCATACATCATAGCATATGCATACGAAACGCATATAGCACAATCTCATTTATTTTGAGAACATCATTACGCAATGCATTTCATACATCATGACATTGCATACAACTAACTCTTTACCTTTTCAGGAAAGAATCAATCGACAAGCCGATAATCATCAACAAATCCTCAAAACAGATTGTAGGTCATTTCCTGAAAAAAAGACAAGGCAAATATCTACATGATGGACACCATATTCAAACATCTTCGGGCTCAGATTAAATCGGCCAAAGATTTATTCTGATACTTCTCTCAGTAAACCCTTTTTCTGGATCAAATTAAATCGACCAAAGATTTATTCTGATACTTCTCTCAGTTAAAGATTTAAAGACATCTGCTGACTCATATTAAATCGACCAAAGATTTATTCTGATACTTATCTCAGTAGACCATTTTTCTGGCTCAGATTAAATCGACCAAAGATTATTTCGGATACTTCTCTCAGTTAAAGATTTAAAGACATCTGTTGGCTCAGATTAAATCGACCAAAGATTTATTCTGATACTTCTCTTAGTAGACCTTTTTCTGGCTCAGATTAAATCGACCAAACATTTATTATGATACTTCTCTCAGTTAAAGATTTAAAGACATCTGCTGGCTCTGATTAAATCGACCAAAGATTTATTCTGATACTTCTCTTAGTAGACCCTTTTTCTGGCTCAGATTAAATCGACCAAAGATTTATTCTGATACTTCTCTCAGTTGAAGATTTAAAGACATATGCTGGCTCAGATTAAATCGACCAAATATTTATTCTTATACTTCTCTCAGTTAAAGATTTAAAGACAATTGTTGGCTCAGATTAAATCGACCAAAGATTTATTGTGATACTTCTCTAAGTAGACCTTTTTCTGGCTCAGATTAAATCAACCAAAGATTTATTCTGATACTTCTCTCAGTTAAAGATTTAAAGACATATGTTGGATCAGATTAAATTGACCAAAGATTTATTTTGATACTTCTCTCAGTAGACCTTTTATGGCTCAGATTAAATCGACCAAAGATTTATTCTGATACTTCTCCCAGTTAAAGATTTAAAGACCTCTTTTGGCTAAGATTAAATCGATCAAATATTTATTTTGATACTTCTTCTAGTAGACATTTTCTGGTTCAGATTAAATCAACCAAAGATTTATTCTGATACATCTCCTAGTTATATATTTAAATACCTCTGTTGGCTCATATTAAATCGACCAAAGGTCTATTCTGATACTTCTTCTAGTAGACATTTCCTGGCTCAGATTAAATCAACCAAAGATTTATTTTGATACTTCTTCTAGTTAAAGATTTAAAGACCTCTGTTGGCTCAAATTAAATCGACCAAAGGTTTATTCTGATACTTCTTCTAGTAGACATTTCCTAGCTCAGATTAAATCGACCAAAAACTTATTCTGATACTTCTACCAGTTAAAGATTTAAAGACCTCTGTCGGCTCAGATTAAATCGACCAAAGATTTATTCTGATACTTCTTCCCGTATACATTTTCTGGCTCAGATTAAATAGACCAAAAATTTATTCTGATACTTCTTCCAATTAAAGATTTAAAGACCTCTACTGGCTCAGACTAAATAACCAAAGATTTATTCTGATACTTCTCTCAGTAGACCTTTTCTGGTTCAGATTAAATCGACTAAAGATTTATTCTGATGTTTCTCCCAGTTAAAGTCAAGCGTAGACTTAGTCTAATTTCTCTATCAACAGATACTTTTGATGGAATTTGTAAGCCCATCTCCGACAATATTAGGTAACTCTCCAAATGGCATCTTTAAGCCCATTCCCGGTGTAATTAACCAACAACATTACTTCGTGCACAAGCGAGTGCAAATTTCTGGGCATTTAAGTGTTCAATCATCTTCTACCTTCAAGTTGCGAATGCAGGATGAGCCAATATAACTCTTCAGGTTTAAGAAGATTGAACCGGGGCAGTTGTTGTACCCCAAAATTTTCCCTCTCTAGTCTCAAGACATTTATCACAAAAGATCTCAAATGCTCAAGGATTCTCAAGAATTGATCAGACAAGCTTACCTCTTAAGCATTGGGTCCAAAATTAGGGTTTTGGTTTTCTCAAGGATAAATGGACTTTTAATTCCTCAAGTGACTTTCGTGGTTCATTATAGGTCTTCAATATTGATCATACCAAGTTTCAAGCCTTGTATCATAAATTTGCTCAGTCAATTGCTCAGATGACTGAAAATCAATTGTATTGGGTAAAAAGTCAATTATGGTCAATATACAATCAAACTTCATGATTTTTGGCAAACATCGACATTTTGAAGTGATATTTATCAATTTACCAAGGTTTTATCACAATGCCTCAATAAAAGCACTCAAATCATCAAAGGAGCAAATTTGTCAAAATTAGGGTTTTGACCGAGAAGGACTGATCAATGACTTTTGACCTAGTACATGACCTAATGGCTTGAAACATAATCTCAAGGACTCAAGCACAACATGTTTACATAATTTCATGGCTAAAATCATTTCTCAATATCAATGGATTGATAGTTGAATTTTTTATCAATTGATGAAAAGTCAACTGATACACAAAAAGTCAAACTTTGACTTTTTAGTCAACATTGAATTTCAAAGATCAAGATTCACTAAGACATTCAAAAATATCAAACTTCATCATAAAGAATCAAGAAAGTCAAGAAAGTCCATAAAAAGTCAAAGTTTTCAAGACTTAAAATTTTTTAAGTATTTTTTAACCATGATAATCTCATTACTTCATGACAATTTTTCACCAAGATGCAAGATGATTCAAGGAAAACTTTCAACATGAAAGTTGTAAATATTTATGAATTCTAAAACTTTGTCCCTTAGGGTTGATGTCCAAAAAAATCTTATATTTGAAGATATAAGCTCATAAAGTCATGACATTTTTCATAAAATACTTAGTGAAAATTTTAGCAAGTTTAGGCAGATTTTTGTCCTAACTTCTTGGCCAATTTTTAAAAAGCTCCAAGATGATTTATCAAAAGTGGTCAACAATAAAATGTTTCAAGCTTTTCAAAATGTCCAAAAACTTGAAGAGATCATTTTTGAGCTAGGAGATTCGAAGAGATGAAGTTGGGCATCCATTCTTGAATTACAAGTCATTTTCTTGATGAACACATAATCCAATCTCAATGTTATGTTGCATAATATTTCTTTGCATGCCTTTTAACTTGTGTATCTACCCATAATTAATGGATCACACAAACTATTGAGCTATGATCCAAGTGGTTTAAGCATTGTCCAAGTCAATTTTCCATTTTGGGGAGAAAGTTAACATTGCCATTCTTGAAAAGTAAGCTTTATGCACAAAGTCAATTATTGAGCCTCTCACTTGTTCCCTCTGATCACACTCCATCTACAAGGTCAAAAGAATGGTGATTAAAGTGTTTAACCACTCTATGATCAAAGGTACAAGGCATTGAAACTTGATTTTTCAAGAAAACCCCATGTTGAGCCTAACATGTGATTTTGAATTCTAATCAACTTGAGCATTTCAAACCTCTTCTCTATAAATAGAGACACTATTTACAAGCCAAGACACATATTAAATATCCCTCAAACTAACTCAAACTCCCAAAAAATCGGAATTGCACACAAACCTCCATTGTTGGCATTCCTGACCAAAAACTTCAAACACTCAAATCTCTCGTGCGTTTTCACTTCTAATCATTTATAAAGCATCTATACATCATAAATAAATCATCCCCACCCATGTTTTACAACTGTAACATCATCTTCCTCATCTTCCAAACTCAAAAATAGAACTCTGCACATTGACTTCTCCAACACGATTCAGGCACTTTCAACACAAAGTAAGATTTGCATTAGCTTCCTAGGACTGCAATGAAGCTATCTATATCATCACAACACTTCCAGGGGTGCTCAAACTCCATACACGATTTCCAGTTTTGAGGTAAGTTTTCTCAACTTTGAACTCTCTCTACAAGCATCATTAATGGTTACTTTGTGAATAAAAAATGTAGACATCATAGATCTGAAGCTAAACATGCCCTTAGTTTTCATTTATGCTACCCGAGTGATGCGAATTTCCAAGATGAACTTTCTGGAAAAAATTAGATTTTTATTTGATACCAGTAAAATTCTCATTCATCTTTGAATTATAGCTCATGAAATTTATATGGTTGAATTCGTATTGAAAAACAGAGCAAGTTTCATGTTTATATTTTCTGATTTGGTTGAGAAATGAGGAAGTTGCAAAATTCAAAAATGGTGTTGGAGATGTTGGTGTGAGGTTAGAGATGAAGTGTCATTAGGAAGAGGTTTATTTTAAATTTATTGCAAGTTGTATTATTAACGGATGAAACAGCCACCCCAGTGGCAGAGGAAGTATGCGTAAGGCATTACCCTATAAGGACCTAGGTTCGAATCCCAGTGGTACCCTTTTGTATTTTTTTCATGTTTTTCTTACAGATTCAGCGCGTTTGGCTTCCTTGAGACTATCATGGACCCTCATCTCTTCACCATAGGATCATCATAAGGTATCATCCCATGCTCCATGATGCAAGCTCATGGTGCACCTCAAAAAATCAGCAGCACATGATCAAAATAGGCATTGGACCAGAGATGTTTAGGCCTTTTTGTTTTTGATTTCATACACTCTCCATACTACTTTCAGCAACCAAACACATACCATTTTTAAATTTTTTTTTCTGATTTCCAACAAAAAACAGTTTTGGGCCCAGTGCCTCATTTTGCTTTTTAACCCTCATTTTGCTTTTCAAACACCCCAACCCATTTCTTTCTATTTCTTTTATATTTTTATTATTTTTATTTATCTATCTATTTATTTAAACCAAAAAATATATATTTTTCTTGAATACTAGATTTTAAATATTTTTATTCAATTCTTTTTATTTTATTTCACATCATTTAATTCACATCATTTTTCAAAACAAATAAGACAACAAAAATTACTATTTTCTAAACAATTAAGTTAGACTTATTTTTATTTCAATTAACTTCGATTTTAGGTTTTGATTAAATAATTAATTAATTTCTTTTGTAAATAAAATTAATTAGTCTAATTAGGTTAAAACGTCAAACTTTTTCTCCATCAAAAAAACCGTAAAAAACTATTTCTTTTTGCTTCTTCATCTTTACATTTATGTATTATTATTGTAATTCATATCCAATGGTTTGTAATAGTAATTAGGGCTTTATTATTTTCCTCCCCTCATTTATAAGCTTGTATCCCCCATTCCCGGCATTGTAATAGTGTAGAACATTTAAATTTCACAATTTATCGCTTTCTTTATTATTGCTAGTAATTAGGGTTTGCATGACAAGATTAAAATCAAACCTTAGCAAAACCCTAAAATCAAAGATAAAAATACTTGAAAATAAAACACTTTGCACACATGCACCTCTAGGCTAACTCACATTTGTTGCCTCAGATTAAAACAGTCATGTCCCTCGAATGTGGGATGTTTTAGCAAAGACCCTCGATTAAAAGATTGTAGTCCCTCGATGACCCTTCGATGTTGCCTTCGATAAACGATCTTAGTACCTTATGACAATTGCTAAAATATATTACAAGTTTCCTTCTATGATTGTACGATGACCTGCGCCTGTCCCTCACATCCAATGATATGGCTCTCTACCAACCAATGGTAAAATAGCACTATCTAAAGGAGGAGGAAAACAACATAGACTTTTTTTGAGTAGGTAGATTGCTCGTAATTGCTTGCTCACAAACTAAAACCATTTCCACACCTCACACTTTCAAAAACAAACATCTTTTCAAACACTTCCTTTCAACAAATATTTTCAAAACCAACACTTTGTATACATTCTCAACGATACGAGAATCATTATAAAAGTTTCCGTACTAAGGCGTTTTCAAAATATTTCCAAAGAACAAACATTTTGTATACATTCTCAACGATGCGAGAATCATTACAAAATTACCATTTTTAAAACATCTTCAAAACATTTTCAAACATACACAAAACACAAAGCATTTTTAAGTGATCAAGCAATTAAAAGCCCGTAGATAACTACAGATGAAAAGGGTTCTAACACCTTCCCTTTTCATAACCTACCCCCCGAACTCAAGAAAATGCTCAAAATGTCTTTCCTATTCTTTTCACCCTTTCCTTTATTAGATAAAAGAAAAGTCGGTGGTGACTCTTACTATCCACAACATTTGCGATAAAATGCAAAACACCAAGTCGGTTCACCTACCATATTACAGGGTGCCATCTAGACGAGGTTAGATAACGTCCAATTAGATTCTTGTGTAGCCGAGAATATTGGGTTGAGATTTACAGGGGTCTTCATCCGGAAAAACTGTGAGTTTGTCCTCCAAGACCATTGATTGATTTAGGGGTTTTTGTTCAAGACATTAAAAAGAGGATTGCGGCCAAGTGAAGCTCTTTGGAGATAAAGAATGCAAATGATCCTTGGAGATAAAGAATACAAAGGAAGTAGTGAGACAACGAAGAATCAAATTGAAGTCTTGTGTTGCAATAGTTGTAATTGGTGGTGCGCGAAAGTTTTGGAGATAAAGAATGCAAAGGAGTAGCAAGATCCAGATAGTCAATTGGAAATCTATTGTGTGCTTGATCTTGTTGAAGATCAAAAGAAGAGAAGGGGTTGAATCAATATCAAACGGTTATGGTTTGTAGGGTTGCTCTTGAACACTTCTCTTATAATTATACTTTTTGCAAAGTAAAAAGTATCCTAATTCCATATTGGAATTGGCCGCAGACGTACCCACATGCAAGGACGGAAGTGGGAAACTGTGTAGAAAAATCATTGTGTCGCTCTCTATCATCTCTTTACTCGTTTTTGTTTTTCATTGCGTAATTTGTCGAATATCATTGTTTAATCGATTGAGTCGTGAGAATTTTTCTGCAATTGTTTTGTTTAAAGTGGTGTGTTGATTAACTTATAATCACTTAGATTATAAGTGGTTTTCATATCAATATAACTCAAAGAAATTTTTTAAAAAGTCGAACGCACACCAAATGTTTGACAAATTGAGATGTTCTATCTCTTACTCTCATTTACTATCTATATGCAATTTGTTGAATGTGTTATTTGATCGATCGATTCGTATAGAATTTCTCTTTGATTGTTAAAGTTTAAATTGCTTTGTTGATTAACTTATAATCACTTTGATTGTAAGTGTTTTTTCATATCAACAAAGCTCAAAGAAAATTCTGAAAAATTGATTGCGCGCGACATGTTCGATAAAGTGTCAAGTTATGTTTTTAATATGATTTCATTGGAAATAGAAAACCGTTGTGTTTGATATTAAACTATTAATTGAGATATTATTATGTTGATTGATTTTATCATTATCTTAATTTCATATAACTTGTACATATCCAATTTTCTAATAATTAGATTCGTTTTGACTACTTTATTCTAGGCCAAAAATTTTCCGCTCAATATTATTTTTCAAATAAATTTTAAAGTAACTATTTTAAAAAATAATTTTTTTTATTTGAGATCTATTCACCCTCCTTTAAATAAATTATCGTAGTCTTACAACTTTGCGCGGCCATTATCTATGTGTTCGGATCATAAAATTATTTTTGAGAAGCAAAAGAGAAATTACATACACGTTTCACTCCTTTCTTATCTATTTTTTTCACCTTCGTACATTCCTTAGGGGAAATCAAGCCCGGTGCTAGGGATAGGCAATCTAGGGCTTTGTCTAGTGCCTCTAAATTTCAAATTTATTTACCTCTTATATATTAGCAATTTGTGTAAAAGGTACTTAAACACGTAACATTTATTTATTATTATTAACGTTACTTTTCTGGCCCTTCTAATAAAGTGTCAATAAATTAGTTTAAATATAATGTCTCCTAACTCCATTAGTGTTGCATCTCTATGCAATTAGTAGTAGTATTATTTTATATCATCAATTTATATAAATCTCTTTCTTATCCATTAACTATGTTATTTTATACTATTAATTTGTATGAATCTTCTATATCCATTATCTGTGATACTGATGCGTCAATAAATTCACCTATTACTTTGTACAAATATATTATTCTTAAACTGATTATTGTAAAAAAAATTGATACCTCTCACACAATTTATATAAGAGAAATGTTAACGAGTGCTTTTGAGGCATTGATTAACAGATTAAAAATATATTTTAAATATTTTATAATAGATAAAAAATATAAGATATTTTTAAAAATGTATTAATTATATTAAAAATATAAATATTTCATTTTTTACAAAATATTATATATATTTAATATATTTAATATATAATTTTTTTCTTTATTTAAAATTCTTAACCAATACTCTGAATATTAATATATAATAAGAGTACTGATTAGCATGACTATTTATATAAACTATTAATTTATGTATAGATATAATTTGGAGACATAAATAATTTAATGAGATTATTATCAACAAAGTTATAAAAGTTTTTAAAAATTAGACAAAACAATACTTCATTCTATAGCAGGTTTGAACAATGTAATAATACTTTTTATTTTATAATAAATATTAAAATATAAAAATCCTCTGACATTGAAAATAAAAATATTTGTATTTAAGTCATTCAAATTGATAAATATAACTAAAATTTTTAAGAATAATAATATAAATACCAAATTAATATACCAATTAATATAATTTTTGAAATATTAAGCATAAGAGAAACACACTTAATTATATAAAAATATTTGATTATTTTAAAAATATTTAATTATTTATAGAATAATGTTGACAATTTCTTCTATAACGGTTGCGTAGAAGTTTTTTAAAAATAAAGTTCATAAAATTTTTTTAAATCAACAATGTTTTTTGAATAATATTAAATTATGAATAGGTTTTTTTTAAATAAAAATATTACTTTCATAACTTTTATTATTATTAATAATTAAAAAAGTTATTATAAATTTTGTTTTAGACCTCAATATTTGTTGGACCGACCCTGAAGTCGAAACATAGAGATTTGGGGTTAGAAATCAATAGAATACTGAAAGACGCGATCAACAATCCAAATTCGACCTCAAATTTATGATGACATTCGAGTACACTCAAATACTCTAAGAGCTTCTCCTGCATACGCTAGATGCGTAGGTTCATATAGAAGGCCTCCTCAAAGTGATGTCACGGTGACATGACAAACATTTAGTGCGAGTGTTTCTAAGGTCACATACTACCACTCACCATAAAACCAATCTCTCCCCTTTGCCTGGATAGCTCTTACAATGGTCACATAATGTCAAAACAGAATCCTCTTGAGGCCATTCTAGACAATTTTACAACAACAATCTTAATTTCAGATGCAATAGCAAAGACTCGGGGAAATTGTTTCAGATCGTCCAAAGAGTCTAACATGATTGACCCAATATAAAGGCCTAATCCAAGACTCCACCCACTTATACAGACGAACAAGTGCACCTTCGCTAGGAGGCCCCGACTGAAGCCAACCACCAAACTCAATCCATCCAACGATCCCCTGTACGGAGCATCGCGTTCACCGAGAGCAATTTTAACCGTCACTCATATATAAGCATGACTCTGCATCATGCCAATGTACAACTCATTATACAATTGTAAGTTTCATCCCTCTGATATCACTTATATAAGCGTTGGAATACTAACTGATCATACCTGACCATAAGGGATTGCCAAAGCCCACAAGCTTCGAGACGAGCAGTGGTTGAATGTGAAGTGGGGGGCGAGGGGGCACCTGTAAGATACTCCGATGCCAAAATGAAGTTCAGACCTATGCAAGCAAGTGTGAGAGTAAGAATGAGAGATTGAATACCTGACCCTCTCAAATGAGAGAGTATTTATAGCCCCCAGTATTGGGCCAAGATCTTCATCGTTGGGCTGTGAAAACAGGCCCAAAATGGAGACTGTCAGGTCCTACATGCGTAGTGGGGGCCAGAACATGGTCCCCAACTTGGACGGACTCCTCCAAACTATCAGGAGGATATATATGCAGTCTTTTTGGGACCAAGAGGACTCCGTGATATTCGAAGGTGTTGAGAGTCATCCCTACAAGGAGGATGCTCGCGAGGTCCTTCTGTCCATCGTGGACCATCCTCGACAGCTATGAAATTGTCCTCGGAGGACTTATCTTGGTCAACGAGAAGAGTGGAGGATGCTCGTGAGGTCCTCCTGGCCGTCATCGGCCCTCTTCGCCATTCATGGGGTTATCCTCATAGGACAAAACCATGTCGACCAGAAGAGTGAGGTTACTGCCCGACCCAGTCGAGGGCAGACTCCGTCAGCATGCTTTCTCGTGTAGCGCAGTCAGATTGAGCCTCGTGTGCTATTTGGGCCAAGTGCAGACCCAATCTAGAACAGGAGCCCCCAAGTCGTTGCTCCTGATGAAGGAGTTGTGACTTAAAACCAACTTATCCTCACGGAGAGCATAACTTAGCCGGGGGTCTTTCATTGCATCGAAAGAGGGGGCATCGATATGCATGGTTACTAAAGCAGGGGTTGGAATTGGCTTCACGATGAACATTTTAGTTGCTCCTCGACTCGCGGGAAGAGGAAAGTTTGCAGGATGTGGCCATGTGGCATGGCCTTTGGAATAGAAATGATGTCTTAGGGAGTAAGGGTCATTATAACCTGAGTGCGTAGGCGGCGAAGAGAAGGGCGGTTGGTGCGCTGCCTGACGTGACGCTTCGTATTCCATGTTAGCTCTATAAACAGGGCCCCAGGGCTCATTTGCTACATTCTAACTCTCACTCTCTCCCTTCTCTCTACCGCCTTCAGTTTTACATTGTCTGCTATCTTCTCCAACTGCCAATGCCGTTGCACCGCGGACTTCCCACATCCTTTGATCAAGTAAGTGTTTTCCAGTATTGATTGATATTTCTGATTGGCTTTTTGATAAATCTTTGATGAATTTGACTACTAGGGGAATTTTTACTCGGGGTATTCATACACCCCTTTGTAATAATCACGGATGGGCCCGTAAAATCCGTCTGTTCCCTGCAGAACTCGTGAATTTTCTCATGAGATTCATATGCTCCCCGCAGAATTCTTGAATTTTCTCGTGAGATTCATATGCTCCCCGCAGAATTCTTGAATTCTCCCGTGAGATTCATCTGTTCTCTGTGGACTTCATGAGTTTTCCCATGAGATTCATCTGTTCCTCATGAAATTCGTGAATTTTCCCGCGAGATTCATCTAGTCCTCGCAAAATTCGTAAATTTTTCTGTGAGATTCATCTGTTCCTCGCGGAATTCGTGAATTCACTCGGAAAATTCACCTGTTTCCCGCATAATTCATGAACTTTCCCTGAGGGTTTATCCCATACCCGCGACACTCATGAATATTTATTCTGTCTTCGTCACCGTCGTACAGTTGTTTGAGGCGCGCATAAGCTTCCGTGGTGCTCATGAGTTGTATTTGTTTCTCACTGCATGAGGGTTTGTCGACCTTGTTTGGTTGCAGTAGTCCCCTTTCACTTGTGTTATAGTGGAAGAGTGGATTTAATTTAGCTGTCGAATTCACTGGTTTCCTATGCTTTACAGGTGAAATGGCTGAAACCCCCGAGTCGTCCGAGTAGGTCAAGGTGGAAGAGACAAGCGTAGCCGACGAGGGCGTCCATTTGGTCGATACGATCAACGACCCATCATTGTCCTAGGTTGGGCCAGAACCCCAAGGGATATCCTCGATCTTCAGTTACACTAGAGGGGAAGCGTACACCATTGTTGAGTATGGCAGGGATCAAGAGGGATTTCGTCGGAACTTCACGATCCTGCGATTGACGCCTATGGCCAGGATATGCTCGGAACTCGAGGAGAATCGTTTCCCTATGTACGAGGTCGTTTTCAAGGATTTGGGGCTTCGTCTTCCCTTCAATGACTTCCAGATGGGTTTTTTTAATCACTTGAACTTGGCACCTTCTCAACTACCCCCCAATGCGATCTCTTTCATCTGAGCTTTCGAAATTACTTGCCGATTTTTTAGGATCAGGGCGACGATTCCCTTGTTCTTCAAAGTTTTTCATCTCCAAAGTCAGTTCAGGGGAGGTAAACATAGATGGGTTTCCTTCAAACATTCAAAGAGGATATTTCAGATGTATATGGATTCTGTTCGTGGATTTAAGGATAAGTGGTACGTCATCCAACCTTCGTCTCAAGATGCCATGGACGCGATGTTCGATCTTGTTTCTCTCGTGGACAAGAACAAGGAAGTGTGCTACGATGGGGATGGGAACCCATAGATTGGGAGACTCTCGAAATTTCCTATCCACTAGTGTTCCGGCCACTACGAGCATATTCCTGGCCATTACCATACCCCCACCGACAACATGAGTGTCGAGGACGAAGAGGCCTTCGGCGTTCTCAATCGGTTCATCAACGGGTTCCTTACCTCGAGGTGGGCCACGAGGGAAGGAAATGACATTCTTTATGAAGACGAGGAACCTACGGGCAAGCTGTGAACCATATAGGTTTCTTACCATGTGATCCTATTGTATTTTTACTTCTTGATTTATTTTGGGTATATTCTTCTAACGATACTGACTCGAGCATTTTGTTTTTATTTTTGTAGGTAACATGGCCAAACTTCGTGAGCGTCTTCTGAAGTTGACTCAAGAAAAGAAAAACCACAAAAGGTTGGTGAAGCCTAACCAGCCTACACACCTTGGTCCAATTGGTGAGCCGGCCAGGGAAGGATCTAGCGGCACGTTCGATCCTCGTGTGGCTGTGACGGGGAAAAAAGAGAGGTTTCCCCAAAAGTGGGCTTGCAGACACGATCAACAAGGGTTCATCTGCTCGGGACTTCCTCATTTCTCCTTATTTTGTGGAGAAGGACTTCTTCGAGGGTTTTCCCTTGACTG
The DNA here is from genome assembly GCA_948472305.1 of Vicia faba. NCBI lineage: Eukaryota > Viridiplantae > Streptophyta > Magnoliopsida > Fabales > Fabaceae > Vicia > Vicia faba. The sequence continues at coordinate 457,498,534 of OX451735.1, read as the reverse complement.
TGTCTGATAATGAATCCGGCGTCATCAGGCGTCTTGATAAGGAAGGCCGGAGGCGGCATCTGGCCTCAGACATGACATGTCTGGTGAAGGTTACAGAGATGAATGTTGTCCTCGCGGGTGAAGGCGCCAGTTCCTCTGCACTGGCGAACAAATTGGAGTTGGAGAAGGCGGACCTCCAGGAAAAGGTGCAGAAGCTGAAGGCTACCCTCGATCAAAGTGAGCAAAAGTTTCGGGGGGCAGGATGAGGAGTTAGAAGGAGAGAAAGAGAAGCTGGTTAAAGCCTTCGAGGAAAGCGACTCTTTGCTGCTCGAGATGGAACACTTGAAGAAGGAGGCTGCTGACTCACATGCCATCATACTGCCCGTGAAAGATGAACCCGAGGGAATTGGAAACCTGAAGACTCGTGCCAAACTAGTCTCTCGAATTCAGGTACTCGAGTCGGACTACGTGGATGCCTTAACTGACAGTTTCGAGACCGTGATGGTTCAGTTGTCCGTGCAGAACCCGAGGCTCAACACTAAAGGTGTCGGGGTTCTGTCTCAGATAATCAATGGCAAGGTGGTCCCTCCTCCTGATTCTCCCGAGGTAGATAGTGAATTGGGTACTCCGTGAAACAGTTAATAGTTTTCTTAATGATTTATTTGTTTGTATTTGGAGCCTGCGTGCCTGTAATCTTTGTAATATTCAGACAACATCGGCTCTCGTGGTCGGCATTTATACATACTTTTACTTTTCTTTTATGCCTTTATGCTTTCTTTGATGCTTGTTAAATATTTGTTTGTCGTTGTGTTTGACTTGTTTATTTTATGAAAGTTGGTACTTCCATGAGTGGAGATTTGTGCTCGACCTTGGTTATGGTCGACACATGTTAGGGTGTATCGAGCAGGCGGTGTAGGAATCCGCGGGACAAAATCAAGATCACGGTCGGGATCTTGACTTCGTGGCGTGAACTGCCCATCACGAGCTGGGTGTTTTTCCTGTTGGATACTTTGACAACAGAGCTCGATTGAGGTGTCCCTGTCGGGCTAAGGTTCTGCTCGAGAAATGAACAACAAAACCCACCTTTCGTTGTTTGGAGGCTATGTTCGTACCTCGACATGCCTCTATGGCCGAGCGTGTCTTGTCGTCTGTTGGAGAGGACCAGTCAACTACTAATGCCTGTCGCTTGAGAAGGACTTAGCTGTAATATTGTTTCAACTTTGTAGCGTTCCATGGTCGAGGCAGCGGTTCTCTGTTTAGGTGTTCGAGGTAGTATGCCCCAGTGCCCATAGCTCCATGGATGCGGTACGATCCTTCCCAGTTCGCGGCCAGCTTCCCTTCACGAGAATCTTTCTGATTTCTCCACAAGACTAGGCTGCCGACTTGAAATTCGCATTTTATGACTTTGTTGTCATAGTGAAGGGCTATCTACTGTTTCAGTGTGGCTTCACAAAGAGCTGCTCCTGATCGAATTTCCTCAACTAGGTCAATCTATTCTCTTAGGGCCTCATCATTTAGCTCCTCGTCAAGTGGGACTTCAGTTCACCTGGATGGCTCTATGATTTCCACGGGGATGACTGCTTCGATGCCATAAGTTAGCCAAAATGGGGTCTCACTGGTCATCGAGTGCGGTGTTGTTCGGTATGCCCATAGGAAACTATGAAGTTCTTTGACCCACCCTCTTTTGGCCTCGCCTAGCCTGCACTTGAATCCTTGCAAGATGACTTTATTCACGGCTTCAGCTTGCCCGTTGGTTTGAGGGTGTTTGACCAAGGTGAAATGTTGCTTGGTGCCGAGCTTGGCGACTAAGTCTTGGAAACCTTGATCGATGAACTGTGTCCCATTGTCGATGATGAGCAATTGTGTTATCCTGAAATGGGAAAGTATGTTTAGCTTGTAGAAACGAATGATATTTTGTGAAGTAATTCTGGCAAGGGCTTCGGTTTCTATCCACTTCGTGAAATAGTCGATGGCCACGATCAAAAATTTATTTTGATACGAACCTTGCACAAAGGGTCCGAGGATGTCCATTCCCCACCAGGCGAACAACCATGGGGACAAAAGTTTTTTGAGCTCGTGCGAGGTGCATGTCCGCATGTCTCTAACACTTGTCGCATTTTTTGATGTGTTCCTTTGCATCTTACTGCATGGTGGGCCAGTAATAGCCTGCTCGCAGCGCCTTTCATGCCATGGATCTTCTGCCGAAGTGTTGGGCGTTGATTCCTTCGTGAATTTTCCATAATATTTCAGAAATTTTGGATTCCTCGATGAAACTACGCGGCCGGAACCTGTCATTTGGATGTTAATGAAACATCAATGAAGTCGCCACTGAACGTCTTTTATCCCGCCGAAAGGAAAAGGTAAACATCGAGAAAACCTAGAAAGGGAGAAATCACGGTCTTTCGACCGAGAGATCGGCTAAGGGAGTCTATTACGCAAGGGGAAGGTGCTAGCACCCTACACGCCCGTAGTACTCTATGATATCCACTCTTGTTGTCTAATCTGATAGGTGTGGTCAAATCCTATGTCTATGGCTTACAACTGAAAAGGGAATGCATGCGAAAGAAAAAGAAAATAATGTAGGGAAAACAAAAGATGTGCTCGGTTGAGCCCTACCCCAATGCCTACGTATCCCTTTTAAGGAATCAGAGCAGCCGTAGTTCGGCTTATGTGTTTTGGTTGGTTTGTGTTTTTTAATTAAGACAACAAAAACAGTCAAGATGGCAAAACATCAAACGAAACAACAGACAAATGAGATGATAAAAACATTGGCTAAATAATAACAAAGTAACATGTCAAAGATGGCGAGACATCAAATGGTAAAATAACGCACCTAACAGTGACATTGAGAGTCAGAGTTAGATAATCAAACATGTGTGATGGCGAAACACCGGCTTCAAACAAATGTGCGATGGCGAAACATCGGCTAAGAGGTAATAAAGATATCATGGTAGAGATGGCAAAACATCAATAGAACAGATGACAAAGCATCATACCTAACAATGATATTGAAAATCAAAGTAGGATAACAAACATGTGCGATGGAGAAACATCGGCTTCGAAAAAATGTGCGATGGAGAAACATCGGCTAAGAGGTAACAAAGATATCATGGTAGAGATGGCAAAACATCAATAAAACAGATGACAAAACAACACACCTAACAATGATATTGAGAATCAAAGTAGGATAACAAACATGTGCGATGGCGAAACATCAGCTTCGAGTGAATGTGCGATGGCGAAACATCAGCTAAGAGGTAACAAAGATATCATGGTAGAGATGGAAAAACATCAATAAAACAGATGACAAATAAACACACCTAACAATGATATTGAGAATCAAAGTAGGATAACAAACATGTGCGATGGAGAAACATCGGCTTCGAGTAAATGTGCGATGGCGAAACATCGGCTAAGAGGTAACAAAGATATCATGGTAGAGATGGCAAAACATCAATAAAACATATGACAGAGCATCACACCTAACAATGATATTGAGAATCAAAGTAGGATAACAAACATGTGCGATGGCGAAACATCGGCTTCGAGTAAATGTGCGATGGCGAAACATCGGCTAAGAGATGACAAAGACAAAGTAAAATTGGTTTGTATCTTTCACTTTGAAGAAGGGTTTGAGTTCATTAGAAATGTCTTATGATTTGCCAAGAAACAAATTTTTGTTTTAAGATGCAAAATGCAAAGAAAGGAAAAAAACAACTAAGGGAAACTAGCCTAGCACTATCCCTAGTGTTATCATACAATGGTTGATCCTAAGGTTGAGGATAAAGGGAAAATCCTACCCCAATTTACATGTTAAAGGGGCTTAACAAAACTATCCTATAGGGAACATGCAATGAGAGCGAAGTCGTGATCTCAATTTCTAAATTGAGTGACTCATCGATCAACAATTAAAGAAGAAAAGCAATAAACATCCTATAGGGAACATGCAATGAGAGCGAAGTCGTGATCTCAATTTCTAAATTGAGTGACTCATCGATCAACAATTAAAGAAGAAAAGCAATAAACATCCTATAGGGAACATGCAATGAGAGCGAAGTCGTGATCTCAATTTCTAAATTGAGTGACTCATCGATCAAAAACAAACACAACACTTACAATCAAACAAAAAACCAGAGGGCCTCCTGACATATATCAACAACAGAGGTCCCATCATGCAGTCAAAGAATTATGCAAAATGAAAATGGGAGAAAGGAAGTAGTACAATACCAAACAGATAACTATCTATAGCAATCAAGCAAGAATAAAAGAAACCCAGAGAAACTTCAAGCAAGTTGGCATCAGTAGACAAATCGAGTAAGAAATTACACCATTAGGATGTAAGCAATTCACCAGATATGAAAAAATCCCATGGGAAATGTATGGCATTCACAGTCATAGGTATGTATATCCTGCATAAACCATCAAGCATACCAAACACAAAAATAATGCCAATATAATAAATTGTGTTCCACAAATAAAGTGAAACACAAAAGCCTCAAGCCAAAAGTGGTAACTTTCTCAGAGTACCTCGCACTTCCAACAACCAAGTTAGTATTCCATATGGTGAAAAGGTGAGAATAACATGGTGGCAATTATCAAATATTATACATTATAGGCAAGAGGAAACAAGCATATGTACAAATTAGGTCAAAAGAATCAGAGGAATGTTGCTCCTTTCTATCACCATGTTGAATTGACAATTGAATATCAATCAAGGATCATAAGAGCTTGAGAATAATATGAACAAATACCATGAAGGTCAGTAGCAAACACATTTTAATCATGCACAATTAATTCAATCACAACTTCATGAACACAAAAGGAGAGGAATTCAACACTATGCATTAAAAGGTTCAAACAATCAAGCATGAGGCTTCTTAGTGAAATGGCTTGAGCTAACATGGACAATCAGAAACAACATGATCATTAGATTCCCAATTATAGGCCTCACTCAAGTTCATTGGCCATCAAACAAATTGCAACAAGATATGCAAACATAATTGGGTACCTTCACTTTAAAATTACATCAAAAATGGAAATAAAGCTCCATAATTCAAACCAAAAACATATTAGCATCCTTGAAAGGTAGAGAAGTCAGAATGTAAGCCCTAAATTCATGAATGATTGAGGAGAAGACCAAGTGAAGTCTAAATTTCAAGACTAGTTGGCAAAACTACCAAACTAGACAAGTTTTCAAAATTATTTGTGAAAAAATGTCAAACCAAGTCAAATAATTCAAGAAAAAATGGTTTTCAAATCCCCAACACATTCATGAACCATAATCAAGACCTGAACTTCAATAAAAGTCCAAGGCACAAGGGTTTTGAACATGAAACTTGCACCATGAGCAACAAAACCCTAGATTTTGACTTTTAATCCTAAATATTAATTAAATAGGATCAAAACTCAAAAAAATTAAACCAAGGTCATACAAAACATCAAGAATCCCTAAATGTCAGAAAATGTATTTTTCATATTTTTTTGAAATAGGAAAAGTCATGAAATTAAATTAAATTCAAACAAAGATTCAATTAACAAATATTATCATATCAAAATAATATTTAAATAAAAAAGTCAAGAAAATGGCCAACCAAAATTATATTCAAATATTAGAGCTAAAAACACACATCCATGATTTTTTGTGAATTTTTTTAATTAAAGAAAAATATTAAAAATAAAAAATACAAACAATTAACAATTAAACTATTATTTAAGGGCAAAAAATTCAAACCCTAACCAAAAATCATGAAAAGGTCAAAATAAAAATATATTCAAATTTTATGAATAAAAACAAGACTACATGATTTTTTTGAGAATTTTTGAATCAAAGGAAGTATTAAAAGAAAAATTACAAAGCAAAAATCCAAAATAAACTTCTCAAATTAAAATTCTAAACAAAAATGGAAAATATGCTAGACCAATTTCAGAATTAAATTTTACATTATTTTGTGAGTCTAGAATATTTTTTGTGGAATTTTTTTTGGATCAAAGAAATATTAAAATAAAAATTATCTTCAAATAATCAACTAATCAAACCTATGAATTTTTTAACCAATCAAATTATTTTAAAAAAATCCAAAAAAAAATGACAAATACTAGAAAATAATATTGACCTATGGTAATTGTTTTGTGATTTTTGAAAGTGTTTTGATCAGAAAACAAAATTAAACAAAATGTCAAATGAAACAAAAATTCAAATAAGCCAAAAAATTCAAACGGACCAATCATGATGTGCCACCACATCATCTTCAATCTCTGGACAGTTCAAAAACGCGCGCAACATCCAGGTCTAGTGCTCACTTTCAGATCATCATAACATACTCAATTCACATCATTTTTCATAAAATCAAAGGCAAATCAAAGCTAGCATTTCATACTTCAAATTGCAATTAGAATCAAATCGAATCATCAACCACAATGTCCACAATCAAGTCATGAATATGAATAAAATCATCCTGAATCGCGAGTTTCAGAGTATCCAATCATGCATAATTCACCAAATTAAATGCTATAAAGCTTCAAAAACATTCTATTAACATCATTGAACACAAATCCAAGCTCAAACATCTCAATAAACAAGCGCATCTCATAAATTGAAGTTTGGAATCATTACCTCAAGGCGAAAAGTGTTCTACTGTCTCCTTCACTCCAGATGCAAACAAATGGTGCTAGCTTGATCTACTCACTTTGCTGAAGCTGAATCCACAAGAATTTTGAAGAAAACACCAAGGAATCGAGAGAATCGAATCAAGTTGCAGAAAAAGAAGGAAAATATCAGATCTGGAATTCTTTCAAATGGCGTGTTCCCTCTCTCTATCTTTGCTTGCTTACTCTTATATAGAGTTTGTAGAGAAGGTTAGAAGTGGAAATCTGACTTTCAAACCGTTGGAGGGCAGGATTGGGAATTTTGGCCAAAAATGGAGTGTGTACTCAATCAGGTCATTTTCCTGTGCGTTCTCTTGCCTCTTATGCATTTTGTGAGCCAAATAACTTCAGAAGATCGTGCTTAGGATCTTGGACTTTAATTCCATCTGATCAAAGAGTGTTAGAGTTTTTGCAACTTTGAGCAATTTTTGCATTTTTCATTCAAGCAAGCACCAAGGTCCATAGAACACGAAACGGCTGATATTATGGACCTTAGAAAATCACAAATAGGTCATGGGCTAGGTTAGGAACAAAGAGAATGGCTGAGACTTGAGTTTTCATGAATTGGCCATTTTGCATATTTGCCAAATTTCAATAAAATGCTCCAAAATTCTAAAACTCATAACTTCCTCATACTTTTGAATTTTGGCACAAATGAGCACAATTTGGAAAGATATTGAAAATATCTACAAGCCCTTAGTTTATAGTTTTTGAAAATTAATCCATTAAGGCTCTAAAAATTTATCTTGAAATTCACTAATTTTGAAAAATGACCTATAATTTTGTGACTTCAAAAGGCCATAACTCTTGATTGCTCGCCAATTTGGATATGAGACCAAAAGGAGGTGAAAGATCCTTCTCTTAGATTTCCAAGCATATTTCATTTGTATCTTCTTGATCAAGGGTGAATAAAATATGATTTTTTGAAATTAGGTCCTTATTTTCCAAAATTAGTAACTTTTAGGGTTTCTTCAAGAACAAGCTTCAACCCAAACCTCAATCTCTTTGATCCAATGACCAAAATGGACTTGAAATATGAAAAGTACATCCTTGAATTGATGTTTGGCCAAAAATTCACTTGGTCAACCTTGACTTTGACTGATTTTGACCAAAATGACCATTTTGCCCCTCTGAATCAATTGATCCATTTCCCTTCAAAATTGATGATCAAAACTTCAGACATATAATCTTCCAAATATATAGAGGCCATGTACAAAGTTTCACTTCAAAATTCTCAAAGAAACCTGATAAAAACTCAAACCCTAGTTTTGGTCAACACCTCAGGAGACTGATGAATCATCTTCAAAACTTCAAACCCTTTGGGCATCATAACCAAATCCTTGTGCAAAGACCTTTTAAATAACAAAGAGATGCTATAGCTCCCTAAATTAATACTTGTACATTGGCCAATAGCCTTGCTCAAACAATCCCTAATTTGACTGGTGAATCCAAAGAGTGATTCTCCTTGTAACCAAACACAAACTCCAATCCTCTGATGATCCAAAGAGATGTATAAAATTTCTTGAGCTATGCCATAATTTTTGAGCTTGAAAAGATCTAGAGGTTTAGATAATAAGATTCTACTTGAGCAACTTGCCAATGCAATCAGCCTTCAAAGCTTGGGGAAAACTTGACAACCAAAGTACTTTGATCCTATCACAATGTATGAATGCAATGCACTATGATGTTCATGATGAAACATAAGCCTAAGTCAAGAGGGTAAATTTTGGGGTGCAACACTCGACACATTTCAGGAGAGGAATGGAGAATCCTCGCTGATAAAGTTTGTATTCGAGCACCACGTACGAGCAAGTTCGTCGTTTGGTGGCAGCTGCCTCCCTTTGGTCAACGGACAATTCCCCCTTTGTCATAAAATTAAACACCGGGGGTCGTATAACATGCATTATCCCTGATGGCATTCACCTCGGGTGGTATAATAGATTTTTCAATGCTCAGGAGAGAAAGGGATTCTCGGATGACAGATTTGTTCCCACCTTTCTTCTTTGTGCTTGCAAGCTTTGAAAGTATGTCTTCTCGTGTGGTCTGTTTGCGAGGTACATGTTTGATTCTGCCCAGTTAAACCTCTTCATTTGTTCTATGACTAGGTTCAAATATTAGACGAGGATATTGTTCTTAGCCTGATATCCTTCTTGTACTTGAGAGGCGGCGAGTTGGGAGTCTGTGAAAATTTGTATTTCTCGGGCATCCAGATCCTCGGCCAGCCTTAATCATGTAAGCAAGGCCTCGTATTCAGCTTGATTGTTTGACATTGGAAATGAGAGGGTGAGGGAGTGTGCGATCATGACGCCTTTTTCATTCTCGAGGAGGATTCCCACTCCGCTCCCCGTCGAGCTGGAAGCTCTGTCTACAAAGATGGTCCACTTATGATTCTTCCCTATGGGGGAATCGTGCATGGTCATCTCCGTGACGAAATCGGCCATTGCTTGGCCTTTAAGGGCCTTCCTTCTCTCGTATTAGACGTCAAACTCTGAGAGTTCTAGGGACCATTTCAGCATTCGACCGGCCATATCTGGTCGGTACAGGAGCTGTCTCACGGGTTGGTTTCTCCATATGATGATTGTGTGGGCCAGGAAGTAGTGTCCAAGTCTCCTCGCTGTGTTGATGAGGGATAAGGATACTTTTTAAATTTTTTGACACCTAACCTCGGGCCTTTGTAATGCTTTGCTCGTAAAATATATTGTTTTTTGTCCATTTGGAGTCTCGCAAATGAGGGCCACACTTACTACCTCGGTGGAGACGGCCAGGTAAAGGAAAAAAGTTTCCCAGTTCTCTGGCCGTGACAACACATGCGGTTGTGACAGGCTTTCCTTGAGGTGGATGAGGGCTTGGTTGCATTCCTCGATCCACTCAAAAGCCGCTTATTTATGCAGAAGTTTGAAAAATGGTAGTGTGTATTGCACGGACTTCGCCATGAAGCGGGAAAGTGAGGTGAGCATACCGTTTATGACTTGTATGGATTTCTTTGAACTAGGCGTTGGAAGTTCGGAGAATGCTCAACACTTGTCGGGGTTTGCTTTAATCCCCTGTTCGGTTAGATAGAAAATGGGGAATTTGCCTGCCTTAACCCAGAAGGTGCATTTCTCTGGATTGAATCTCATTTTGCACTGTCTCACTTGAGTGAAAAATCTTTTGAGATGAGAAGCATGGTCGGTTTATATTCGATATTTAACCATTATTTCGTCCATATACACCTTGAGCATGTCTCCGATCTTGTTGCGAAAGACTTTGTTCATCATCCGCTGGTACGTTGCTCCTGCGTTTTTTAGGCCAAAGGACATTACGTTGTAGAAGTAGTTGCCCGAGCCGGTCATGAAAGAGGTGAAATGTTTGTCTCTCATCGCCATTGGAATTTGGTTATAGCCCGAGTAGGCATCCATAAATGATAGAATTTTGTAGCTGACCAAGTTGTCGACCAATATATCAATGTTAGGTAAAGGAAAAGCATCTTTGGGACATGTCCGATGAAGTTCAGTATAATCAACACACATTCTCCATTTTCTATTATTCTTTTTGACAAGTACAATTTTTGAGAGCCAGGTTGAATACAGGGCCTCAAAAATAAAATTTGCCTCTAGGAGGTCTTTTACAACTTTTTCAGCAGCCTCCGCTTTCTCGGGAGACTGCATATGCCTACATTGCACTACTGCCCTAGCGGCTAGATCAATGGCAAGTCGGTGATAGGAGACCTCAGGGTCGATTCCGGGCATCTCCACAGCACTCCATGCGAACAAGTCCGTGTTATCCCTTAAGCAAGCTTTGAGCTACTTCTTCGCCAGGTCGGGGAGTTCAGTGCCAATCTTCACGCTGTCGTGAGGGTCTTCACCGAGGGGGAAGAACTCAAAGTCTCCATATGGGATGGGTCAGATAAGATCCCGTTTGCCGTTAGAGGCTTCAACTTCATCTTTGTCGAATCGAGTGTCGAGGGAGATGGAGTCGACCTTTGGTGGAGCCTTTTTTTCTTTGATCTGAGCAGGCTTCGATCCAGGTCGAGCAGTGGTTTCCTTTTTAGCGGGGTCGCGCTCCAGTGTCGACCATGCTATGTCCTTTGGAGGCTGCTTAAAAACATCTCCTGGTTGCTGAGATGTCTCTGTCGATGGTGGCGATGCGTCCACTCCTGGTGTAAAACTTCATTTTCAGATGGACGGTGGAGGGTACGGCAGTCAGCTCGGAAAATGTCGGTCTCCCCAAGATGCAGTTGTAGAGAGACGGGCAGTCAATCATCAGAAATTTCATCTTGACTTGTCGGGATGCGGTTTCTTCCCTGAAGGTGACAAAGAGTTCCACGTAATCCCACGGCTTAGAGGTCGAGCCATTGAATCCTTGCAGGTAGGACCCCACGTATGGTGACAGGTGGGCATCCTCGAGCTGTAGGGTTCTGAATAAATGATTGTACATGACGTCGTTGGAACTCCCCTCATCGACCAAAACATGATGGACGTCAAAGTTGGCCATCCTTGCCCTCACCAATAGAGTAATGCTCGAGTTTGGGGCTCGGCCAGACAACTCCTCTAGGTAAAAGGTGATTGGTTCAGATTTTCCTTCGAAACTTTTGAGCATTAGAACCTGAATCAAGGTTGCGTCCACCAACTCGTCGAGCTTCCTCTTTGCCGAGTTCACTATAATGTTGTTGAATACCCCGCCAGATATGACCACGGAAGAGGGGAATTTCTCCCATCTACTGTGCGCAGACAAGGGTTCATCCTCGTAGCTGTCGGGGACGTGGAAGTCTTTCGGCCTTGTCACGGAGAAAGCCACCTGGACGGGGCCCGATTCATCAAACGGTCAGGTTTCTTCCTTGACATCTTTCGCCCCGTGGGTGTCTCAGTGAGAGGTGTCACTGCGTCTATATTTCCCAAGTCTCCCACCTTTAATGAGAGTCTCGATGGCGTCCTTGAGGTGGACATGGTCTTTGGTCAAGTGCCGGTAGCTGCGATGGTACTGATAGTATTTTGTTCTATCAGCCTCAGGCTTTGCGGGGGAGGATCGAGGACGTCTAACGCCGCCATCCTTGAACTCGGTATTAGAGCACTCCATAAGGATACACTTGCGGGAAGTGGTTATCAGAGTGTACTCTGTGAACCGCCCTGCTGATCCTCTATGCTCGCGGGGATCGTGAAGTTTCTCTTCCCTTCTCTTCTCCACAGTCCGTCGAGAAGGCCCCATGTCCTGGTGCCGTGGGATGTTAGCTGGTCAGTGGTTCCTCAAATCGCGAGCTTTGTTGGCCGCCTCCTTCTCCTCGTAGTCCGTATATGCCCTGGCCTTTTCGAGGAGAGCATCGAAATACCTGGGGGCTCAATACCGATAGCCTTCCTGAATTCAGTGCCCAGAAAAAGTCCTCTTTCGAGCATGTACCTTTTCATGTGTTCGGCTTACGGGACCTGAATGGCCTCGCGGTTGAATCGATCATTGTATTCCCTGAGGGTCTCATCACTTCTCTGGACGATTTCCTCAAGGGCGGCCTCAGTCTTTGAATATCAATGAGACGCGGTAAATGAGCTGATGAACTGGTTCTTGAGGTTCCTCCAGGAGGTGATTGACCCTGGGGCAAGGTTCTTGTACCAGTCCATAGTTGTTTTTCTCAAGGTCATGGGGAACAACCATTGTAGTAATGGAGCATTACTTAAAACCCGTTGATGTGGTTGACACATTCTGCAATGCCATCGTACTCCTTTAGTAGGGGCGGCTTCTTCATTCCCCTAGGAATGAGAGCCTCCGTGATTGCTTGGGACAATGGACCGCGAGGGTCATCTTCATCACTTCTGTCTGGATAGAAGGAAGGGGACCGGTTGTAGTGGCGGTCATTGCGATGACCTTGGCCGCGGGGAGGATCCATTGGTCGAGGTTGTCCTTCTTTATTTCCCCTGTTTCTATTGTTTCCAGGGGACCTTCGCTCCTTGCGCGGTGGGGTATGACCGTGCCTCCCCGTAGCTTCAGGCTGGATCCTCTCTAACACATGACGTCTACCAGCTCGTCGCGAAGAAGGGATGCGTGAGATATCCCACCCGCATCTTCGCGGGGGAGATTGGGGAAAGTCTTCGTTGTACCAGGGAGGAGGAGTGTCAGGTCTTTTGTGCCTTTTAAGGGCTCAACGAGTTTGTTCGAGTACTCTCAGCCGCTCACCCTGTGAGAAGATCAGATAGTTGGTTTGGTTGATGGCCGCGAGTAGAGCTATGGTCGTGGCATTTGCACCAGATGGAACGGGGACCTCTTGGAATACATTTGGTTCGTAGTTCTGGGGAGGACGATAATCGTCCCCGCGCGATTGCGAGTGGGATGATGAAGAGGCGGTCAGTCCATCTCTATAGTTTTGCTTGGGATCGGGCATGTTGATGTCATTATCGATGTTGTTGTTACCGACACTATTATCACCGACGTTGTTGTTGTTGGGGTCGGCGATGTGAGCGTTTCAGTTATCGTTGACAACTTGGTCAGCCATGACAATCGTACAGTTTTATGAAAAGTTACTTTGGTCTTGAGAAGAAGACGGAGAAGCTGGTTTCCACAGACGGCGCCACTGATCGTACCTGATCAGAAGGGTTTGTCAAGGTCCACGACCTTCAAATCGAGCAGTGATTGAATGTGAAGTGGAGGGGATACCTATAAGACACTCTGATGCCGAAGTAAGGTTCAAAGTAAGTGCAAGTAAGTGTGAGAGTATGAGTGAATGAATCAATATCTGACCCTCTCAAGTGAGAGAGTATTTATAGCCCCTAGCGCTGGGTCAAAGTCCTCATTGTTGGACTGATAAAACAGACCCAAAATGGAGATTGTTATGTCCTACGTGTGTAGTGGAGGCCAGCACGTGGTCCCCAACCTGAATGGACTTCTCTGAATTATCAAGAGGACGTGGACGCGATCTTTTCAGGACCAAGAGGACTCCATGATATTCAAAGGTGTTGAGAGTCAGCCTTATGAGGAGGATGCTCGTGAGGTCCTTCTGTCCGTCGTTGACCATCCCCGTCAGCTGTGAGGTTGTCCCCGGAGGACTTATCTTGGTCGACGAGAAGAGTGGAGGATGCTCATGAGGTCCTCCTGACCGTCATCGGTCCTTCTCGCCATTCATGAAGTTATCTTCATAGGACAAAATTATGTCGACCAGAAGAGTGAAGTTACTGCCCGACCTAATCGATAACAGACTCGACCAACATACTTTCTCGTGTAGCGCCGCCGAATTGGGTCTCATGCGCTATTTAGACCAAATACAAATTTAATCCAGAACACTAACCTTACAAATACACCCTCCCTCTATCTACCATAAACTTTTACCACCTTATCAGAAGTCTTTCACGGCAGGTTTCACCAACCAAATATTAATTTCTTATTTGATGTCCAAATACAGCTAACAAGAAGGTTAACTTATAAACACATAGCTTTTCGAGATGACTTGTGTGAACTAAGTCAAAGTACGAAAGAAAAGGCAAAGAAATAAATGTCTTATAACTCAAAATTAGTTTTCTAGAATTGATATGAACGAATTAAACAGCTTAATAGTTAATTCCCAATTGCCGATTTTTCGGAAGCGGATTGAACTTGGCTTATCCTAATCCTAATTTAAGGATAAGAACTAGCATATGCAAGTGCAAGAAAATCAAATGATCAATAATTTTATTTATTAATTTACTTATAAAAAGAGTAAAAAATAAAAGATAAATGAAGACACTTTTGGTAAAGGACCCACCATCCAAATTGTTGTTAATATTCGATGGTGTAGAAATTATGACCTCCATCAAGTAGATACCATAACATGCTTTTGCCACACACACACAAAATTAGTGTCTTAAGATGTCCCATGTTGAAAAGTTAACAATGCTTTGCTATAAATTAAAAGCTCATTGTCCTTACCACAAAGGTTGATATATTATTATTACTATTATTATATATGTATAGGGTGTAAAATATGCTGATTTAGATTATCAGTGTGCATCATGATAAAAGTCATCCATATTCCTTCCAAGGCATATACAAGATTCTTTTCACATAGCTTTACTTTGTGGAGAGACACATCATGAAGAATCTACAAGTTAATGGAATTTGTTTGGCGATAATAGTTTGCAAATAGTGTAAAGCCAATTGTGCAAGTTATTAATTGCTCAAATAAATAATACTAGCTTGCAAGTTATTAATTTCAAGACTGAGTTTGAGTTTGGGTTTTAATTTATGAATCGTTTAAATATGTAGTATCCCTAAAGAGCATATGGTGTTCATTCTTTATTGATAGTTAATAAAATAAGTTTGACATGATTAATTAATTGTCACTGCTAGTAAAAAGATAAATAACGAGTAGTGATGAAAATATAAATAATTTAACTTATTTATTAGTGTAATTTAAAAATAATTAAAGTTGTTAAAGTAGTTAAACTACTTGTTATTCTGTTATACAAATAACTAATTAATTATTAGCAACGGGAAGTTCAGGTCATGTATTGTATAAGTAAGCAGCATGTTCATGACTAATGTGTAATAAAGTGAACAATCAATCCACTCTAAATTTTGTGTTTTTCATCTATGTTTATGTTTATTAAATTCTAAGTTTAATTACGGTTAGGATACCTTGACATAAGATAATAAAAATAAAGAGGGATACATGAATTTAAAGTGAGTTAGAATGAAATTAGAGCAAAGAGGATATTTATTGGAATGATTTGAATGTGTTACAGAAGATATAGAAAGTATATGTAGTCAAAGAATCAACTAACTAATGAACTTATTAAATTTGGAATGATTTGAATGTGTTACAAAAGATATAGAAAATAATAGTTAAATAATCTACTAACCGACTGATGCACTTATTAAATTGTCAAGTTGTGACAATTAGTTTGTGTAGTAAGTCACTTACTTGCAATACAATCAAATTGCTATAATAGTTGAATTACATCGCCAATACTCCTCTTGATTTATATCACTTAGTCTTTTCATTTCCATCAATCCTTTGAGACTTTCAACCCTTACTTTCTTCGATGGCTTGGTTAGAATATTTGTTAATTGTAGTCCAATCTTGCAATATTCAATGTCCAACTTCTCTTTGCCAATTTGATCTCTTAGGAAATGATATCTTTTTTTTACATGTTTTCTCCTGTAGATTTGTTTTTAACTAACAACTTGATCTTCACTTTGCTAACATTGCACTCTTTCAATAGCATTTCAATCGACAATGTTTAAGAAATTGCAACATATTCTGTTTCACATGATGATAAAGCAACTTTTCCTTGCATATTTGAGCTCCATGAAAATGCAACTTCTCTAATCATGAATAAGTAATCAATTGTACTATTCTTGTCATCTTGATCTTCTTCCTAATCTGAATCAGAATGGCCATATGTCATTGTCTCCCTTCTTGATGTATCTGAGCATTCTTTTAGCTGCAAGTAAATTGAATGATCTTGGTCCGTTTATGCATATACTTACCAAGCTCACACTAAGAAAAATATCAGGTCTAATGTTGCATGAGTAACTTTGTAAACTAATGACATGCTTGTATAAGGTTCCATCTACATGTTCATCATTGAAATCATTCTTCAATTTGATTTCCATGAGAGTCATTGTAGGTTTACAATTGCTCATCTTGAACTTCTCAAGATATCTTTTGCATATTTCTTTTAGTGCAAAAGAAAACACCATGTTGTGTTTACAAACTTCATACATTGAAAACAATCCAAGTCTCATAGGTCTAACATCTCAAATTAATTCTTCATTTCGGTTTTGAACTTTGTCCCTTCAGTTTCATTTGATCCTTTTATCAATCGATCATCCACATATAGGTATAAGATGATTTAATCATATTCACTCGATCCTTTCATGTATGCTTTGATGTAAATTTGTTGAATCCTATCTTTATTAGAAATTTGTCAGTTAATTTGTTCCATGCTCTAGGTGTCTATTTTAATCCTTACAATTCCTTTCTTAGCCTGTACATGTTCGCTCTTGCCCTTTGATCTCAAAAACTGGCGGTTTCTTGACATATACCTTTTCCTCCAGTGGTCTATTGAGAAAAGATGAATTCACATCCAACTAATGCATCTTCTACCATTTTAATGCTGTTGTTGTACCCCAAAATTTTCCCTCTACTTTCTCAAGACATTTCTCCCAAAATATCTCAAATGCTCAAAGAGTTTCAAGAGTTGACCAGACAAGCTCACCTCCTAAGCATTGAGCCCATAAATTAGGGTTTTGGTTTTATCAAGGATAAATGGACTTTTAATGCCTCAATTTACTTTCATGGTTCATTATAAGTCTTCAATATTTCTCATACCAAGTTTCAAGCCTTGCATCACAAATTTGCTTAGTCAATTGCGCAGATGACTGAAAATCAGTTGTATTGTGTAAAAAGTCAATTATGGTCAATATATAGTCGAACTTCATTATTTTTGGCCAACATCAACATTTTGAGGTTATATTCATCAATTGATCAAGGGTTGATCACAATTCCTCAAGAAAAGCACTCAAATCACCAAAGGGGCAAAATTGTCAAAATTAGGGTTTTGACTAAGAATGACTGATCAACGACTTTTGACCTAGTACCTGACCTAATGGCTTGAAGCATGATCTCAAGTACTCAAACACAATATCTTGACCTAATTTCATGTCTCAAATCATTTCTCAAAATTAATGGATTGATAGTTGAAATTTGGATCAACTGATGAAAAGTCAACTGATACACAAAAAATCTAACTTTGACTTTTTGGTCAACATTGAATTTCAAAGATCAAAATTCATCAAGACATTCAAAAATATCAAAATTTATCATTAATAATCAAGAAAGTTAAGAAAGTCCACAAAAAGTCAAAGTTTCTAATACTTAGAAAAATTCTAAGTGTTTTTAACCTTGATAATTTCACTACTTCATGACAATTTGTCACCATGATGCAAGATGATTCAAGGAAAATTTTAAACATGAAAGTTGTAGATCTTTATGAATTCTAAAACTTTGTCCTTTAGGGTTGATGTCCAAAAAAAAATTAGATTTGAAGATATAGGCTCATGAAGTCATGACATTTTTACTAAAACACTTAGTGAAATTTTCATCAAGTTAGGTAGATTTTTTGTCCCAACTTCTTAGAAAATTTTCACCAAGTTCTAAGTTGATTTAGCCAAAGTGGTCAATATGAAGGTTGTAGACAATGTTTCAAGCTTTCCAAAATGTATAATAACTTGAATAGATCATTTTTGAGCTAGGAGAATCGAAGATAAGAAGTTGGACATCCATTATTGAATTTTAGGTCATTTTTATGAAGAACATTATGATCAATCTTCAAGCATGCTTCACAATCTTGTTTTGCAGGCCTTCAAACATGCAAGTCACTCAATAATTTAATATTTAAACAATTTTTTGATCCATTGTCCAAGTGATTCAAGCATTGTCCAAGTTGACTTGCCATTTAAGGAAGAAAGTTCACACTTCCATTTTGGAAAAGTGGCTTTAATAACAAAGTCCACTCTCCTTGAGCCTTGCAGTTGTTTCTTCTGAGCTTACACAATCTCAAAGCCATAATTAACACATCTACAAGCCTGGAAACCATCTTACAAGCCTTTTACTATGCATTGGAACACGGTTATCTCAACGTTTCTTTAAAACTAAGCCACCTAGCCATAACTTTGTGACTTACAAACCTGGTGCTCTCCTCCCCTCCAACCTTTCCCTATAAATAAAGACACTATTTTGCAAGCCAAACACAAGTGAACAAGCCTTGAAACTCTCTCATGCTCCCTCAAACCAGAATTTGCACAAAAAACTCCATAACTTGTCATTTCTGACTTTGAACACCAAACTCCTAATTCCCTCGTGTTTTTTCACTCTAAGTCAATCACAAAACTTCCATACATCATTTACAACTCATCCCCACACTTTCTACACAACTATAACTTCATTTACACCATCCTCCATTTCAAAAAACTCAACTCTGCAACTTGACTTCTCCAGCACGATTTAGGCACTTTCAGTACAAAGTAAGAGTTGCATTAGCTTCCTAGGATTCTAGTGAAGCTATCCAGATCATCACCATACTTCCAGGGGTGCTCAAACTCCATACACGATTTCCAGTTCTGAGGTAAGTTTTCTCAACTTTGAACTCTCTCTACAAGCATTATTAATGGTTACTTTGTGAATGAAAAATGTAGACATCATTGTCCTGAAGCTAACCATGCCTTTAGTTTTCATTTCTGTTGCCTGAGTGATGTAAATTTTGAAGTTGAACTTTCTGAAAAAATTAGGTTTTATTTGGTACCAAACAAAATTCGTGTTCATCTTTGATTTATAGTTTTAGTTATTTACATGTTTGAATTCGTGTTGAAAAATGGAGCAACTTTCATGTTTACATTTTTGAAAATAATTGAGAAATGAGCAAGTTCAGAAATTTGAAAATGTAACAATGGAAGCTGGCGCGAGGAAGAAGATGAAGTTGTGTTCAGGAACGAGTTTATTTTAAATGTATTGCAACTTGTATTATTAACGGATGAAACAACCACCCCAGTGGCAGAAGAAGTGCGCGTAAGACATTGTTCTATAGGGACCTGGGTTCGAGCCCCAGTGGTACCCTTTTATTTGTTTCACATTTATTTTTTTCAGATTCAGTGCATACAAGCCACATGCGCCTACCATGGACTTCATATCAACACCATATGTTCATTGGACAAGCATATCCAACGCATCACATGAGCAAGCCCATGATGCATCTCAGAAGGTCATCCCCACAAGATCATCAAGCGCTTGGAATTTGTTTCTGGGCCTTTGACTGGATTTCTTCCTAATACCCCCTTTTTTACTCCCACTTTTTTTTTTCTGATTCAAAACAAAAACTAAATTGGGTCTGTTTGCTACTTTTAAACCCCCATTTTTCTTTTGACACCCAGGCCCAATTATTTTTATTTATTTTATATTTTCTTTATTTTCATTTATTTATTCATTTTATCTAAACCAAAAAATACCAAAAAATATATTTTCTTAATTAAATTTAAAATGTTTTAATTTAGGCATTTTATTTCATTAAATTGAATTTTATTTTCTTTTACAAATTAGTATTAACATTAAAATTATTTTCTTAACAAATAAAATTGGACTTAGGTTTTATTTTAATTAACTTAGATTTTAGATTTTGATTAAATAATTAATTAACTTTTCTTGTAATTAAAATCAATGAGTTGATTAGGTTAATCTTTAAACCTTTCTATCAAAAACCCCAAAAAATCATTTTTTTCCTCTTTACATTTTGTACATTATATTATTATTCATATTCAATGGTTTGTAATAGATAATTAGGGCTTTATTACTTTGCTCCCTCTATTCACAAACTTGTACCCCCCATTCCCAAAGCATTGTAGTAATAGCGTAGGACATTTAAATTCCGCAATTTATCGCTTTCCTTATTATTGCTAGTAATTAGGATTTGCATGACAAGATTAAAACTAAACCATAGAAAACCCTAATTCAAAGATAAAATACTTAAAATAAACACACTTTGCACACATGCACCTCTAGGGTAATCCATACCTGTTGCCTCAGATAAAATAGTCATGTCCCTCGAATGTGAGATGTTTTAGCAAAGACCCTCGATTAAAATATTGTAGTCCTTTGATGACCCTTCAACGTTGCCTTTGGTAAATGGTCTTAGTCCCTTAGAAAAATTGCTAAAACATCTTACAAGTTGCCTTCTATGACTATACGATGACCCACGCCTGTCCATCACATCCAATGATATGGCTTCCTACTAACTAATGGTAGACAAGCACTATTTAAAGGATGAGGAAAAGAACAAATATTTTTTGAGTAGGTAGATTGCTCGTAATTTCTTGCTCACAAATTAAAACAATCTTTACACCTCACACTTTCAAAAACAAATATCTTTTCAAACACTCTCTTTTCAAACAAAAATTTTCAAAACAAAAATTTTGTATACATTCTCAATGATACGATAATCATTGTAAAATTGTCGCACTAAGGCATTTTTCAAAATATTTCCAAAAACAAACATTTTGTATACATTCTCAACGACACGAGAATCATTGCAAAATTACCACTTTCAAAATATCTTCAAAAACATCTTTCAACATACACAAACACAAAGCATTTTTAAGTGATCAAGCAATTAAGAGCTCGTAGACAACTACGGATGAAAAGGGTGCTAACACCTTCCCTTTTCATAACATACCCCCTGAACTCAAGAAAAATTCTCAAAGGTTTTTCCTGTTCTTTTCACTCTTTCCTTTATTAGATAAAAGAAAAGTCAGTGGCGACTCTTTCTATCCGCAACATTTGCGATAAAACGCAAAACAACCAAGTCAGTTCTCCCACCATATTACAACTACAATTACCGTCACAATTATTATTGTTTCAAGTGTGGAAACTAGTTCATAGACCTCATTGAAGTCAATTTTAAGACTTTGAAGGAATCCCTTTATAACCAGCCTTGATTTGTACTTGGAAATATCACCATTTGGATTGAGCTTCAACTTGTAATACATCTATAGATTTCTCTCATGAATGTTTGACCAATTACCAATTCTGATTCTTTTTAATTTCCTTGAGTTATTTCTTCATATCATCTTGCCAATTTCATCCTTCATAGCTTGACTGATGTCACCTGGCTTACATTGAACAATCATTTCTTTTTCAATTAGGTCACCATCTCTACCTATAGCTTGGTCAGGAAATCTTTCATAGTCAATTAACCTGATTGATTGAGTTATGACCCTTGTTGATCTTCTAACCTCCTAAGTTTTTTCCACTTCTTTTACTTGGTCATCTTGTAAGGTAATGTTGATATGATTTATTTTTTCAACATTTTGCATTAGATTATTTGAAACTTTCAACCAGTATTATCCCTCGTTATCGTTAAACTACATATCTCTACTTATGTTCACATTATTTTCAATTAGTGAGAATAATTTGTATGAACATGTTGAGTGATAGCCTATTAAAAATCATAACTTAACTTCTATCATCTAGTTTCCTTCTAAGTTGCTCTGGTATGTGCATGTAGAAGAGTGAGCCAAAGATCTTGAAGTGTCTAAAACTTGGTTTCAGGCCAATCCATGTTTCATAAGGTGTCTTGTTGCTCAACGTATTTGTTGGACATTCATTGATGATGTGATTTGTAGTTGAGGTTGCCTCCTCCAGAAATGGACAGGAAAATGTCTTGCCTTGATAAATCACCTTTCCCTATTTGATATACTTTTGTTATTTCTTTCAATAATACCATTGTCTTGAGGGGTGTAAGGAGTTATTATCTCATGATCAATTCCTTGTTTCTCTAAAAAAATTGCAATTTCAGTTGAGGTATATTCACCACCTCCATCATTTCTCAACCTCTTAATGTCACATTCAGCTGACATTTCAACTAGCAACTTAAATATCTTGAAATTTATGATCACTTATTTTTCTTCTCAATCAAGTAAATCCACGCATGCCTAGTGAATTCATCTATAAAGATTAAGAAATAACAGTTACCTTCCATTTACTTTACTTCAAATGGTCTAGTTGCATCTGAGTGAATAATATCCAAATTCTTCTTTGAATTCATAGGCAAGTCACACTTGAATAACTTCCTTGTATACTTGGCTGCACAACATTATTCACATATCTCCTTTGTAATTTTGATTTGAGTCAACCCATACACCATTTTCTCGATGTGCATAAAAATAAGAATCCTGAAATTTAGATGACCATATCTCTGGTGCCAAATCATGTTTTGGTCCTTAGTTATGTTTGATGTAAGGCGTTGATAGTCAAACATGTTGATCGTGATTTTGAATGTTTTGTTGTTTGACATAGGTGCCTTCAATATTAGTATAAAACTTGCATCAAACATCCTCAACTCCTTATCTTATAACCTCATGGTATATTTCTTGTCAAGTTACTTGCCATTGAAGGAACATATCACACATGATCCATGATTGCTTCTTGTTCATCCTTTCTATTCACCAAAATATTTCCTAGACCTCAGATATAATAGTGTTATTATATACAAATTTAATAGAACTTCTCACTAATTTATCAAGCTTGATAAGCTAGTGTTTGTTGCTCATCATGTGGGCATTGTAGCTTGTGTAAAGATACCATACATTAGTATGATTTTGTGCCAAATGTGTATTAGTCATCAATAAAACCTTCTCAAAATCACTTTTGCCAGCGTGTGCAAATTATACTTCTTCTTTGTCACTACCATTGTATTCATTATTGTAGAATTCTCTTGCATAATGACCAAACTTTTGATAGCAATGAAATTTCACTTCCTATATTATTCTTGAATTTTTTGTTGTTAAACAAAACATACTTACTTGTCTCTCCTTTAAACCTTTGAATTATTGAGAGAACCTTCATCATCCAACATATTATTCTTCTTATTCTTATTCCATTTTTATTTCCATTTATTGATCTTTGAGGCATCTTCTCTCATCTTCTTGAAGAACTTAACTTGCAAGGCTTGTTCTTCGGCCTTCACTGAATTCATATATTGCAAACTTAAATCAAGAGCCTCTAAGTATTCATAAAATTACTCAAGATTTATCTCAGTCAACTCTTTTAGTTCTTCAATTTCCACAACAATGTAATTGAATTTGGCAGCAAAAGCTCTCAACAACTTCTCAACTTTCTGCAGTTCACTTATCTTTTCAGCGTAATGTGGAACCATGTTTTGTAGGTAATTAAAAAAGCTCTCGATAATGTTCTTTTGATTATGAAAACTAAAAAGTGTACATGTAATCTATGAGGATTCAAACATCACAAGCAGTTAAAGATACAAGCAGACAAGTTAAAGTTTTGTGATCACAAACATCCTCTGATGATGGTACTCAATTGGAATAAATCTAAAACCTCATTTCCATGAAGATTCAATAAAGTTTCTATCTGATTGGTTTACTTGAAAAATATTGAAGCTTCAAAGTGTGAAAGATAGGAAGTGTAAAAGCTTGTCATGTCGCGTCTTAGTGAACTGTATTTTGTTAAAATACAAGGGCTTTTTTGTAAAGTTATACGACTACATCAAACACACACACATACTAAAACAAGTTCTCAAAGCCTCAATTTCTCAAGAAAATATCCCAAAAAATGTTTTGGAGACATGCCAGTTGAATTAGGGACTGTCAGGACAATTTTTGACAAAATTTATACCGTTCAATCACTTGACACTTATACCCAATCGATAGGGTTAGTGCAAAAGTTTCCCTTAAACGTTTGTGATAGTGTATTAATGAAAATAAATTTCTTTGTTACTTTTATTTTCATTTTAATATGTCATAATCATTTATTTTTGGGCCATCCAATCAATTGGAGCAAGGTGCCAATCGATTGACACATTAATTTTGGTCGATGGAAATTTCCTTTTTTGTGCCAACCTCTAGCCTATAAATAGGGGCTCTTCCTTCACAATCTCACATCCAAAAACTTTAGCATTCTATCTCATCCTTTACTCTCTCTAAAATATTTTAAACTTTATCTCACATAATATTAGCCACAATTCTCTGAGAAAGTGCTTTTGATTAGTGAATGTTGTACCTCAAAATTTTCCCTCTCACTTATCAATTATTTTCTCACAAAGATCTCTCTTGGTTCAAGACTGCACTAGGATTGATCAACTCAAGACACCTCCTTAAGCACTGATGACTAAAATTAGGGTTTGAGATTGCACAAGGATAACTGAACTTTCAATTCCTCATATGACTTTCATGGATAATTATGGACCCCTAAGATTACTCATGTCAAGTTTCAAGCCTTGGATCACACTTTTGCTCAGTCAATTGAGCAGTTGACATAAAAATCAACTGTATTGGGGAAAAAGTCAACTATGGCCAATTTACAGTCAAACTTTATACTTTTTTATCCACATCAACATTATAAACTCACATGTATCATTTGATCAAGTTTGGACCATAATTCCTCAATAAATTTGATCAAATCATCAAAAGGGCAAAATGGTCAAAATTTAGGGTTTTGACTGAGAAAGGGCAATTTCTGATTTTTGACCTAGCAAATGGTCAATTGGTTTAAATTATGATTTCAAGAGTTCAATTGCATCTTTTTTACCTAATGGCATGACCTAAAACATTGCTCAAGATCAATTGGATTAATAGTGAATTTTCAGTCAACTGATCAAAAGTTAACTGTACACTAAAAAGTCAAACTTTGACTTTTTGGGCAAAATCCAATGTCAAGGATCACAATTCATCAAAGCATGTCAAAATATGAAAATTATTCATCAAGAAATGAAAAATTCAAGATTTCATAATGAAAAGTCAAAGTTTTCTAACTTAGAAATTTTTCTAAGTGTTTAAAACTTCATGTTTTTTCATAACTTTGAGCCAATTTTTCACCATGATGCAAAAAGATTCAAAAGAAATTTTCAACATGAAAGTTGTAGATATACATGATATCTACAAAATTGATTTACACAACTTCCACTAAAAATTCTTGGATATCAAGTTATCAATTCATAAAGTCATGGTCTTAAAATTAAACACTTAGTGAAATTTTGCCCTAGTTTTGGTCAGGATTTTGACCTAACTTCTGACCCAAGTTTCATATAGTTCCATTTAAATTTTGCAAAAGTGATTCAAATAGGGGTTGTATAGAACATTACAAGCTTTCTGAAATGTCAAATAACTCCTTGAGATCATTTCTAAGAAAGGAGAACCGAAGGTCAGAAGTTGGGGTTTCAAGTTGTTTTACAAGGCAGAATTTGTGATGCACAATGGACTAAATCACATAGCCATGCTGCATAATCTCACTTTGCAGGCTTATAACTTATAATTCACTCCTTAATTAAATGTTTACACAACATATGGAGCCATTGTCCAAGCATTTGAACCATTATCCAAGTTGCATTTCCATTTTTGGAAGAAAGGCACCATTGCTATTCTTGAAAAGTGGCTTTAATCACAAAGTCCACTCCCCTTGAGCATTGAACTTATTCTTTATGCACACATAAATCCTATAAACCAAAAGCAAGTATGTCCAAAGTACTAACCACTCTATGCAGCCCTGTACTTTGTCTTGGAACAAGATGTTTCAACTTTGCTTCAAAAACAAGAAAGATGCTACAACATTTGATTTTCAAATTCTGACTTGTTATAAGACATAAAACCTCATGCCTATAAATACATACACTATTTGCAAGATAACCCAATCATACACAAGCCCTGAAAACTCCAAAAACCCAGAACTGCATCACAAACCACCATTGTTGCATATTCTGACCAAGAACTTTAAACTTCCATTTCACTCGTGCGTTTTCTGGCCTTTTGCTTCCAAAAGCTTCCAAACATCATACATAAGCCATATGTATCCCTGTTACACGACTGTAACACCATATTCATCCATTTCCAAGTTCAAAAACAGAGCATCACAGTTGGACTTCTCCAGACCATTCCAGCCACCCTCAGCTCAAGCCAACCATTGCATTAGCTTCCCAGAGGTCAAAGGAAGCTAACCTGATCATCAACACTGCCTGAAACAAGCTCAAATCCATTTCACGATTTCCAGCTTTGAGGTATTTTTCTTGAACTTCTATCTTCATATTTAGGCATTGTTAGGCTTGCATATGTGAAGATAAAATGTAGACATCATTTCTCTGAAACTATACATGTCCATAGATTTCATTTATTTTGATTGAGCTAGGAGAATTTTGAGTTTGAACTTTATGAAATAATTAGGTCAAAATTTGGTACTTTTCGAAATTCCCATTCATATTTGATTTATAGCTTATGATATTTATATGGTTGAATTCGTGTGACAAAATGGAGCAATTTTCATGTTTACATTTTTGCAAATGGTTGAGAAATGAGCAAGTTACAGATCCTTTGGTTGGAGGTTGAAGATGAAGTATAATCAGAGCACGTTTTGTGTTATGTATTTATCCTTTCACACAAGTTAACGGATGTATCACCACCCCAGTGGTTAAAGCGCACGCTTGTCACCCTTAGGTCCTGGGTTCAAGCTCCAGTGTGACCTTTTGCATATTTTTTCATTATTTTTGACATTTTTGAGTTTTTTTGCAGGGCCTGGGCCTTTGTGCTGGGCCTCCATTTTTTGCTGACTCCTAACCTTGATTTACTTCAGCACCCCCTAGCCCATTTTTTTATAAATTATTTCATTTTTCTGTTTTTATTTTATTTTATTATATTTTATTTTCTTTAATATTTTTATTAATTATTATTATTATTAATATTATTATTATTTTTATTAATAAAAATCTAAAAATTATTTTTATTTATTATTCATACTTATATATTTTATTTTCTCCATAAAACAAAAAGATTAAAAAATATTTTCTTAAATAAATTAATTTCTTTTTTCTTAAATAATTAATATTTTGACTTAGGTTTAATTATTATTTTATTTTCTTTTATTTAAAATTAATTTAGAACTTAGGTTTATTTTAGTTAATTAATATTCATATTATTTTTATTAAGTTAAAACCTTTTCATAAATAAAAGCCTAAAATACATTTTTAACTTAATTTTCTTATTAATTAATTTATGTTTAAATTTTTGTTCATTAATCATCTCTCTTAATTAGGTTAAAACCCCTTTCATAAAAACAACAAAAATCATTTCTTTTTCCATTTATATTCTTGCATTTTATTTTCAATTTTGTACAATATTCAATATGGTTGTAATAGATAATTAGGTTTAATTTTCTTGCAATCCCCATTTGTAAATTTATACACCCCCTCCCCTAATGATGTAATAGCGTATTTACTTTTTGCAATTTATCGCTTTATATAAATGCTAGTAATTAGGGTTTGTATGAGAAGATAAAATCAACAAGTAGCAAACCCTAATCAAAGACTAAACAAAGCATGAAAATCAATACACTTGCACATAAGCACCCCTAGGATAAAATCCACTTGGTTGCCTTATAAAAATGTCCATATTATGCATGTGAGGTATCTTAGCAAAAACAAGCAAAAATACAAGATCATAGTCCCTCGATGACTCTATCTATGTTGCCTTTTCAAAATGATCTTAGTCCCTAAAGAAAAATGCTAAGATACCTTGCAACATTGCTAATCATGGTTATACGATGACCCATGCCCGTCCCGTTTACATCCAAAGATAGGGTTACTTACCAAATCAATGGTAAGATAACAATGTCAAAGGAAAAAGGAAATGAACATGAAATACTTTTGAGTAGGTAGAATGTTCCTAGTTACTTGATCACTTTCAAAACAAAACATCCTTTCTATTTTCAAAACAAACACCTACACTTTCAAAACATCTTACAAACTTGAAAATGTTTTCAAAAGATCAACATCTTTGTATACATTCTTACAAACGAGAATCATTACAAAGTTTGCCTAAACAATTGCCTCTTTACAAAATACTTTCAAAAACCACCCAAAGCACAATTTCAAATAAAAGAAAGTGATCTAGCAAATAACTAAGAGCCCATGGGAAACCATGGATGAAAAGGGTGATAATACCTTCCCTTTTCATAATCTACCCCCCGAACTCAAGAAATAATCTCAAAGGTCTTTCCTGTGCTTTTTCACCTTTCCTTTTGGATAAAAGAAAAGTCGGTGGCGACTCTTGCTAACCACAACATTTGCAATAAAACGCAAAAACACCCAAGTCAGTTCTCCCACCGTATCACAGAACTGGCGACTCTGCTGAGGAAGATTCTAAAAGTGGGGTTACCTTAGGGTTAGATCATATTTACTTGCTTTCTTTATTTGACTTGTATGCTTTACATTATGGTTCTTTGTTTGGGTTTGAATCATCTACCCGGATTTGGTATACCTTATAGGTAAGTAGCAATACATTGTGGAAACTATGTGGGGTATACCAACATGTCTAAGCAATAGCTACGTTAGTGCGACATATTTGTGGGTACCGGTAGCCCTTGAGTAGTCATGGAGAATACGGGGCCACTGAGTGATGTCATGAAGCACTAATGAACTTTTTAGAACCTTTACTTGACCAACTTGGCCATTAGGACGTAGTGAGATGATCGGCTTTGGTGCAGTCCGAAGTTGGTAGATACTCGATACTACACTCTGAGGTTTGGTTTTTTGGGATATTTCAGTCGCCATTAAAGAGGCTTACGCTGAAACAATGACCAAAGAAACAAATCGGTGATATTTAGCTCCTTAGAACTCGGTTACTACTACTAGGACAGGTTTGAGCCAACTAAGCTTCAAGAGGGTACTTACCAATGAGACTCCATGAAAGCCTAAACCTAAGGATTTGTTTGCTTTGTTTGTGTATATCTACTTGTACATAACATCATAAACATCATAACATCATACTCATATTCACTAACCATTTCAAGGATCTTGGGATTTATCTTTGTTCTGTTTTGTAGGACATGGATTCTATTCGCATGAAAACTATTCAAGTCAATCTCGTAAGGATCCCTCCTCAACTTAAAGAGCTAGCATCAAGGATTCCTGAAAATTCTCCATTCACCGAAAGACATGGTCGCCTACTAAACTTGGTCACCTCCAACATTGATGAAGACATGATGAAGGTGCTCTTTCAGTTCTTTGATCCCTTACACCATTGCTTCACATTTCCCGATTATCAACTTGTACCGACTTTGGAAGAATTCTACCAAATCTTGAGGATTCCAATTCTCAATCAACTACCTTTCAATGGTACGGAAAGAGACCCAAAGCCAGAAGAGATTTCTCAAGCTCTACACTTGCAACCATCTGATACCACAACTAATTGGGAAACAAGGAGTGGTGTCAAAGGTTTCCTAGCAAAGTTCTTGTTTGAGAAAGCCCAAAGCTGTTGGAACTCTTTGGATTTGCAAGATTTTGAGGAAATTATGGCTCTCCTCATATATGGGATGGTTTTGTTTCCAAATCCTGACCAACTCATAGATGTGAACGCCGTCAAAATCTTCATGTCTCGTAACCTGGTGCCTACTTTGCTAGGGGACATCCTACATTCCTTTCACACCCGCACTATGAGGAAAAGAGGTATCCTTATGTGTTATAATCATTTCTTGGAAATATGGTTTATTTTGCATCTTCCCCAATCTGTATTGAAGAACGAGCAAGGTTCAAGGTGGTCACATAGGTTGATGACGCTCAAACATTCAGACATTCACTGGTGTTCCCGATCCATAGAGAATGTTAGTATTGTCGACCGTTGTGGAAAATTCCCTAATGTCCCTTTACTTGGAATTAGGGGAGGTATCACCTACAACCCTTGCTTAGCCTTAAGACAGTTTGGTTATGCCCGAAGGGATGGCCCCAATGAGATGCTCATTCAAGGTTTGGTATTTGACTACGAGAACGACGATAAAGGTCATCGTCAGAGGTTTATCCGAGCTTGGAGGAAGTTGAACAAGGTATATAGTAAGACATTGGGGCATACTAATTCCATCCCTCTTGAGCCTTACCTCAAATGGGTACGAGCTCGTGCTCAAAGCCTTATGATGCCTTACCCCTCCATTCTCCCAGTAATCATAGAGCCTGTTGTGGAAGGAGATGTTCCATACACTGTCCTGCATCCTGACATGCCCACCTCTCTTGAAGACTTACAAAGGGATTGGATACAGCTTAAGGGGGAGCGAGACACTTTCGAGTCCCAATTCTACGCCAGCGAGAAGAAGGTTTTGGAACTCACTAAGCAACTTCATGAGGAGTGGAGCCTGAATGCCTGCATCGCGCCAAAGAGGATGCGTATAACTTCTTTATCTTAGAGTTTTTGTACTTCTTTGTAAGCCTAAAAGCGGGATGATTTACTCAAGCTCCAGTTTATTAATATGACATGTGTTCTCTTTTTGGTCTAAAGCAATTTTAAATCTCTAAGTTCCTTGAAATAATTGCATATGCATTTACCATTCATCATAACATAAGCAGGTTTCTTACGACAAGTCTCCTCATCTTTCTACTGTTTATTTCAGTAAGATGGATCTCGAGCAGACGGTAAAAGACCTCCAAGCACAAAATGCTCAGTTTCAGCAGTTGTTCTTAACTCTAGCCAAAGGATAAGAAGATCTGAAAACCTTGTTGATTGAAGAAAAGAAGAAGAAAAAGAAAGTAACCGGAGTTCTGAATATGGGAAGAAGATTCCAAGGACAAGTAAGAAGGACCCTAGACTTTGCAACGACATCTGGTGAAAAAGACAATCAAGACGGGAAAGGCGAGGAAGAAGTTGTCCAACAAGAGTTTGAAGAGGAAGAAGAAGAGGATTACTCTGAAGAGCAATATCCCCTGACGGACGACAAATACAAGCATCTGGAAGAACGACTAAGCGCAATGGAAATCCATAAAGTTCCTGGGCTAGAATTTGAGGAGCTAGGTATGGTGTCTGGGATTATCATTCCACCAAAATTCAAGGCGTCGATATTTGCTAAATATGATGGAGTTTCGTGCCCCAAAATGCATCTCTGGTCCTATGTGAGGAAGATACAGCCTCACACTGCGGACAGAGATTTATGGGTCCACTTTTTCCAAGACAGTCTATTCAGAACTCAACTTGATTGGTTCTATCAACTAGAAAGGGCCAACATCCACAATTGGGAAGATCTTGTCGTTGCTTTCTATAAACAATATCAGTACAACACAGACCTTGATCCTACCCGTACTCAACTCTAGAGTATGGCCATGGTTTCAAATAAAGGTTTCAAAGACTATGCTCAGAAATGGAGGGACTTAGCAGGAAGAGTCCAGCCTCCCCTTTCTGAAAGAGAACTAGTAGACATGTTTTTGGATACCCTGTCTGGTCCTTTCTTTAATCATTTAATTGGAAGCTCCTCAGCAGGCTTCACTGAACTAATATTGATCGGAGAAAGAGTGGAAGTTGGGATTAAGAGTGGGAAGATCCAGAAAGATGCATCCTCCACCGTTGTAAGAAAACCATATATTAGGAAGAAAGAAGTTGGTGTTGTTTATCCTCAAAGGAATCAAGAAAGAAATGAACACTGTCCAATGATGGGGGCTGTCATGATCCCTGCCTGTGACTACTCAATAAAGGAACGATCAACCTAGAACAGAAAGACCAGTAAGACAATTTACCCTGATTAATATGACACTATCTCAAGTACTGCCACATTTGTTGAGATCCAATCTGGTAACTTTGAAAGAAGCTCCAAAGAATCCTAACACCACATCTCCTCACTACCATCCTAATGCCCGCTGTGCATACCATTCGGAAATCCCAGGCCATGACACTAACAAGTGTTGGGCTTTGAAAAACAAGGTGCAAGACCTCCTTGAAGCAAAAGAAATTGAGTTTGATGCTCCAGAAATCCTGAATGTTATCACCGCTCCTATGCCCAAGCATGGTCGCGGTGTTAACGCTGTTGAAGATGATATGTTTGTTTCTACTGTTGATTAACTTGTTACTCCTCTCCTCACCGTCAAGAAAAACCTTTTAAAAGCTGGTTTATTTCCGAGTTGTGATGAAAGCTTCCACCTCTGTTACTCCCTACCTACCAGTTGTCATTTATTGAAAGCAGGTGTTCAACGCCTAATGGATGACAAAGAGATTTTGTTTGAAAAAACTCTTGTTCCAACTGTTTCTTACAAATATGTTTCAATAGTAACCATTTCTGCCAATCCTTCCAGGGTCTCCACCAAAAGAGCCGTTAGGATTACATCAGTTCCTAAAGTAGTTCCATTGGTGATCACTATGCCAGGTCCAATCCCGTACTCATCAGATAAAACTGTCCCATGGAACTATAGGGGAGACATCTACTATCACAGTGTCAAGCAAGATTGGCTGGCTGGTGGAGACTCAATTTTTGAGAAGGCTGACCCCGACATCAATAATATTGCGGGAACCTGTAAGATAACTTGAAGTGGCAGAGTATTCTCTCCCGAGATTGCTCCTCCAAAGACTGTTACCGGCCCTGTAATCATCCATGTTCCTGTTCCTGCTAACACTACTACTACAATCCCTTTGATTACCCCTGTTGACACTACTACTACCACAATTCCTATAGTTACACCTGCTGACACTCCTACCACCGAGTCGACCGAGGCTCGGGGAAAAGGAATTCTGGTTGAGCCTGTCCGAATGAAGGCGCAAACAATATCTATCCTTGAGGCCTCCAAAAAGGAGATGGAAGAAATTCTGAAGATTATAAAGAGGAGCGACTACAACGTAGTCGAGCAGCTAGGGCAGACTCCGTCAAAGATTTCCATGTTGTATTTATTGTTGTGTTCCGAGGCTCATGCAAAGGCCTTGGTGAAATTCCTTAAAACTGCCCATGTATCACAAGAAACCTCTACTGATCAGTTCCAACACTATGTGGCCAGCTTGATCGCGGATAATGGTTTAGGATTTTCTGATGCTGACTTGACACCTAGAGGGAGGAAGCACAACGAGGCATTGCATATCTCTGTCGAATGTCGGAGCACAACTTTATCCCATGTCTTGGTGGATACCGATTCGTCTTTGAATGTGCTGCCTAAGAAGGCTCTTGATAGACTCGACTGTGAAGGTTTGACCTTAAAACCCAGCAACATGGGGGTAAGGGCCTTCGACGGTCCAAAGAGAATGGTGCATGGGGAGGTGGACATCCCTATAAAAGTTGGAACCCAAACCTTTGATTCAACTTTTTATGTGATGGACATTCGCCCTTCCTACTCTTGCTTATTAGGCCGACCATGAATTCATAATGCTGGTGTTGTCACCTCTACATTACATCAAATGCTGAAATACACAACTGTTGTACCCCAAAAATTTTCCCTCCTCTTTTTCCACAAGAAATCACAGCTTCGGGCTTTTCCTGATTTTTCAAATTGGCGTAAGAATCAGTCAAACAAATTTTTTCTTATCAGTCTATACAAAATTAGGGTTTTCATGGCTCTGGAACAGTTTAAGCAAATTGCTAGGGTTTTGTTTGAGTTTGGCTCAAAGTTTGATCAGACAGGCGTTTCTCCAGTGTTAAGTCAAAAATCAGGGTTTTGTGCACATATCTCAGAAAGAATTAATTCTATCAGTTCTTTTCAGTTTGCTCTGAGATTTGGATTGAGGCATTTGAATTGAGGACTTGCAGTGCTTGGTATAATCAGTAAAGGAAAAAGAATAGGGATGTTTGTTTGATTCGACTGTGCCATGTTTATGGCTATCTGAAACGCCGGGTTTGTTATTGATTCATGCTAAATGGCAAGCCCACAGTGTTCATTAATTGTTTTTTTTCTAAGTCAGAATAATTGGATTTACTTCCAGTTATTTTAATTTAAGGAATTCAAATAATTAAATGAACAATGAATTGAAAGAAGAATTAACTGATAAAAAAAGGGATGTTTATTTATTTTGAATTGTTTGTTACAGATATTATTTAAATACTGTAAATTTATTTACAGTTATTTACATTAATACTATTACAAATAATTAAAATGGAAACAAAGCTATGTCTTAAAAGTCTTCAAATCTTCATCTTCTACTGCTACTTCTCTTTTGCTCCATTGATTTTTATCTGCAAAACAAGAAAAGAAGAAAAGTCAAATGCAGATAAATAAAATTAAAGAGCAGACAGATAAAAAATGGATTCATCATTAAAAGCGACTGGCCATAATCAGTTTACCCTCTCTGCAAATCACAAGATTTCTCTTGGTTCACAAAGAGGGATAGGAGATGCTTGCAATGAAACATGAAGTGCACAAAGTTATAATTTTGCACAAATTCAAATTGTCAACCAACTGCACAGTTTCAAAACAAACAGCATGTACAAGTATAAAGGCAAACTGAACAGTTACTGATTATGCCAAAAGAACAATGCAAGTCCCAATTTCAAACTAAGTCCAAAGTCAACTAGAGCTGCCCAAAGCCAAAGATATCAAAAGTTGTCCAAAAGGATACGGGAAGATATCAAAGTACAAAATGCTGTCAACAAAGTATGCAGGAAAGCAGGAATCATGCAGAGCTAAGCAACTAATGCAAGCAAGGTTCAAATTCATCATGTTCAAGGCCAGTCACCTTTTCAGAAATAGTACACTTCTAAGAAATATTTTATGCTTTTAAAACTGTAGAGAGAGAAAAAGAGAGAAGAGAAAAGGCTTACAGGTTTAGGCTTGAAGAAAAGATATAAAACAATCATACCAATACAGTACAAAGGGGGGGGGGGGGGGCAGAAAATACCAAAGAAGCAAAAAAGCTCTCAAACTGTAACACAAACTGAAGCAAGCCTTGAGCTGCCTTCAAAACTATTTCAAGTCTGCAAACCTGCTAAGCCACAAAAACCTTAAGCCTGGCCAAGCCAAAAAATCCTAAACTTGTGTCAAGCTTAAACAAACAAGCTCAACCTTCAAACCACTTTTCAAAACCTGCTAAAGCCTAAACATGTCCAAGCTTTAACCTGCATCAAGCCTGTAACCTGTGTCAAGCCTCAAACAGTCCTGCCTCCAACACAAAGAAAAACACATAACCTGTCAAGCCTCCAAACTGTATCAAAACAGGCCAAGCCTCAAAGCTCCAAGCCATAAAAAGTCTTGCAAACCTGTTAATGCTTCAAGCCTAACCTGCATCAAAAGCCTTAAAGCAAGACCCTGTAACAAAAAGCCTAAACCTGTCCAAAGCTTAAACCAACATATCAAGCCCTGTAAAACCAGTATCAAAAGCCTCTAAAAAACCAGAAGCATACAACAAGCTCAAGCTTCAACTGATAACCAAACCTAAACCTGTCAAGCCATCAAACTGCTCAAACATAGCAGCAAAACCATGTCAAAAATTACAAGCCCTCAAAGCCTAACCTGTTTTCAAATATACAAAACTTGATTCAAAAACCTAAAAATCCAACCAAAGCCTAAAAATCCAAGCATCTCAGAGGCATCAGATATCAGAACCAAAGAGACCCTCAAAACTGTGTTCATCACAGGGTCCAGCATACAAAGTAATATTCAAGATCAATACCAATAAGCATCTCAGGGGTAAGAAGAGGAAAAGCAGGCAAACACCTAAACTCTCAGAACTAAAGAAGTTCATCATCGAGTAATACGAATCAAGGGCCATCATACAAGCATACAGGGGCAAGTGTTCACATAGACAGAAGATGAAAAGAGAGTTGAGCTAGGTTTTCGGAATCGTCATTATAAAACCACAAAGAATGAAATACGAGTACCAGAATTTCCAGAGCCAGCTCAACACCACGCGCGCTCGCCCTTGGCCGCCCACAGCGCCTCCCAATCCGCCTCCTCCTCCGTCTCCAAGGGTCAAGGTATTATCTCTTCTTTTCTTTCCTTTCATGCACCTCAACAGAAACAAACAACAATACATGAAATTAGAATCTATAAAATCAAAACATGCATGAACAGAAACCCTAAAAAATGTGCTAAGACGAAATCAAACCTTGTGTAACCACTGCTTGAGCAATCCATGGAGGGAGAAGGAGGAAGCGATGGCGCTGGTTGGCCTTAGGCGAAGAGTAAGCTTTATTCAGTGGCTATGGCATGAGAAAACGAAGACGAAGAAAGAAGTGATGAACGGCGCCTCTGTTACAAACCCTAATTCCCAAAGTGACACAAAACAAATGCAACCCTAAAACAATTTGTGAAATGTACGTTGGGCCTTGCCCTTTCTAAAACACTAAAGCCCATTCTAGGCGCGCACCCCCCTTTCTCCTTATTTGTTCCTTTTTTGTTTTATTTTGTTTGGGCCAGCATGAACACCCTACAAGCCCATTTGCTCTTTAATTCATTTTTTTCTATTCATTTTTCTATTTTATTCAAACTAAATAATTTTGTTTATTTTCTTTTTATATAACACTATTTATTTTGTAAATAAAATAATATGTTAAACTCTTTTATATAAATTCTTCTTAAAATACTTTTTATTAGTATAATTAAAAATACATAGTAATATTTTATTTTAAGTTAAGTAAAACCCTTTGTACATAAAAACAATAAAACATATAAAAATATAATTAAACTTTTACTTTCTTTTAATTAAAACTTTGTATATAAAAGAAAACACATAAAACATTAATTTTTCCTAAAACATTTCTTTTTCTTTAATTAAAATCTTTGTACATAATTAACAAAATACAAAAGAATAAACAATACTTAATTATTGCATTAAGTTAACATTATCACTTGTAAATAAATCATACACTTACACAAATACATTGATACATTTACATTATAAATTTGCTTATCTTTGTACATTGATACATTTTACATTTGAGATCGCAATTCGATTTGGTTGTAAATTTATTTGGACACTACTCTCCTATTAAAGTCTCATCCCCATTTGTAAATGTTTGTACCCCCACTCCCGGATACTTATTTGTAATAGCGTAGACTTTAAATTCTCGCAATTTATCGCTTTCAAATATACCATGGTTAGACCTAGGGTTTGTATGTAAATAAAATCAAACGCTAGATAACCTAATACAAGACAAATGCATGACAATCAATACACAATTCACACTTGCACCCCTAGGGTAATCCCGCTTGTTGCCTTCCAAAATGGGCCATGCTTGCACGTTGAGTATCTTTGGCAAAACAAAACAAATCAAAATGTTCATAGTCCCTCGATGACGCTTTCGAAAGTTGCCTATCAAAATGATCAAGTCCCTTCAAGCAAATTGCCAAAGATACTTGGCACCATTTCATTCATGGTCCATACGATGACCCACGCCCGTCCCGTTAACATCCTAACGCAAGATTGTCCATCAAATACAATGGTGGAACAAAATTGTTAAAAGGGTTAAAACATTAGAAAAAACCTTTGAGTAAATTTAGGGGTAGACAACTCTCAGTTACTTGATCAAACTTGCAAAAACACTTGCCTACTTTTTAAAACCCACTTCACAATACACTTTTAAAAACAACTTCCAAAAACATTTGAAACATCTTTTCGAAAAGATACACACCTTTGTATATACTCAAACACGAGTCATTACAATGGTTGCCTAGACAAGGCCTATTTTTCAAAACATTTTCAAAACACACACACACCACAATTTCAAGCAATTGAAAATCAAGGCAAGTGATCTAAAAACAAGTAACTAAGAGCCCATGGATAACCATGGATGAAAAGGGTGCTAATACCTTCCCTTTTCATAATCTACCCCCCGAACCCACGAAACATCTCAAAAGGTTTTTCCTGTGCTTTTTAAACCTTTCCTTTAGGATAAATTAAAAAGTCGGTGGCGACTCTTGCTAAACCGAACAAGTGCGAATACGAACCCAAAACCTCAAGTCAGTTCTCCCACCATATCACAGAACTGGCGACTCTGCTGGGGAATTACTCTGTGGGGTTACCTTAGGGTTTAGATCACCTTTACTTTCTTGCTTTGATTGCCTTGATTGCTTTATATTTTGGGTCCTTGTTTGGGTTTGTTGTAAATCCTACACCCGGATTTGGGGGCACCTTTTTAGGTAAATAGCAAAAAAACTGCGAGGGAACTGTGCGGGGTATACCGACATGGTTGAAGCAGTAAGATATGTTAGTGTGACATATTTGTGAGTACCGGTAACCCTTGAGTTCAATCAAGGAGAGTACGGGGCCGCTGAGTGATGTCGTGAAGCACTAACGAACTCTTAGAACCTTACTTGACCATCCTAGCCTTTTTAGGGGTAGTGAGATGACCGACTTTGGTGCAGTCCGAAGTTGGTAGATACTCGATACTACATTCATTGAGGGTTGTTTTCTTGGAATATTTTGGTTTCCAGTTAAGTGGCTAAACCAAAACAATGAAGACAGAAAACAACCCAATGATATTGAGCTCCTTAGAACCCGTTTTCTATTTCTAGGACAGGATGAGCCAACTAACTTCAAGAGGGTACTTACCTATAAACCCCATGCAAGCCTAAACCTAAGGACTTGTTTGCTTTGTGTGAATATGTTTGTCTGTATATACACTTACTTGCTTTCGCATACATGTACATAACATCATAACATCATACCATAGCATTTTCACTAACCATTTCAAGGATCTCGAGGGTTCTTTTGGTGCAGGGTTACGTTGAACCAGATGTCTACCAAAGGGAAAGAGGTTTCTCCTCTAAATCAAATGCCATCAAAGATCAAGTGCAACAACTTGAATCAGGGGCTATGACCCACTTGACATGGTGAGCTTGATTCTCGTGGAAAGACATCCACCAGTGCAAAGTTCTCCAATCAAAGATCGAAGTTCAACCTCTAACATTTTCTTGTGTTTACCCCAAGAGATCCTTGAAAGCATGCATCCACATATCATGCATTGCATCATGACAGTTTTTCCTTTTCAGGCTTCCTTACTCTCCTACTGTTTATTTCAGTAGAGATGTGTGGTCGGTGGATTTAGAACTGACTGTTTTTAGCTGGTTTCGCAAAATGTCGCGGAAGTAAGAGTCGCCACCGTCTTTTATTTTCTCCAACATGGACAGGACAAAAGCACAGCAAAATTCCTTATGAGAACGTTTCTCGGTTCGGGAGGTAGATTTATAGAAAGGGAAGGTGTTAGCACCCTTTCTATCCATGGTTATCCATGGGCTCTTAGATACTTGCTCATTGTGTTTTCAAAAGATGTTTGCTTTTCAACTGTGAGTGGGTTTGAAAAAGTTTCGTTTAAAGATTTCGGAATAACTCTTGTATCAGTCCTCAAGAGTGTTTGAAAAATTGTTTTGAAAGCTTTTTGAAAGTGTCGGTGTGAAAAGAGTTTTGATTTGTTTTTTAATAGAGCAAGTATTTATGAGTCATCTACCCACCCTAAGGAATTAGGCTGTGTAAATGTCCTTAAGGTAGTGCCATCCCACCATTGAGAGGTAGGTAGCACCACCGTTGGAGGTGTTCGGGTCAATTCGAGTGTAGGGACAGTGTGGTTACCAGAGCAACAGTAGGACACCTTAGAAGCTACCCTTATGCCATTGATCCTTTTTTAATTCGAGGCAACCATTTCGAGGCAACTATTCCGAGGCAACCGTTTCGAGGCAACTTTTCTGAGGCAACCGGATCAATGGACATAAGGACTTACTAAGACGTCCTATACTTGACGACCACGTTTCAAAGGTAAGGCAACAGTGAAGCGCACCCTAGAAGTGGTGTGTGAATTTGTGTGTTATTTTCATGTTAAGTTTATCTTTGATCATGGCACGGTGAGCTACGCTTGTTTTTTTAATTAGCATGCATTCTTTCATACAAGTTAACAGTTAAAGGGGGTGCAGAAAGTAAATTGCGGAAACGTAAATCCTACGCTATTACAAGGTGCGAGTCTATACATCGCCAAAAATTACAAAGATCCGTTTTTTTAGTAAATGAATACGGAAAGTAAATAAAAACAGTAAAAGTCCTAATTACTATTACATATCCGGAGCAATTACATAATAATCAAATAAAGTAAATGCGCACGAAAGAAGAATCGGGAATGTCTAAGGGTGTTGACCCTTTTTAGAAAAGAAAATTGATTTTTGGTCTTTTTTGTAATTAAAATGAAATGGAAACTAATTAATAACTAATTAATTTAATTTAATTAAAAGAAAATATTTTTTGTTTTTTTTTATGTTTTTTATGAAATAGAATAAAATAAAAAGAAACAAAGATTAAACGTTAACCTAAATCTAAGCTATTTTAGTTATTTTAAGAAAAAAATTTAAAATGGCCTAATTATAATTAATTTATTTGATATTTATTTACAAAAATAAAATAATAATAATAAAAATAATATTAGTTCAATTTTTGGGTTTTTTATGAAAATGGTTAATTGATTAATTACTAATAATAAATAAATAAAAAATAAAAAAAAGGGTTAGAAATTAAATTGAAAAATAAAATGAAAAGAAAATAAAATGAAAAGAAAATAATAAACCAAATGGAGGGGGTGCTGGGCCAGGAATGGGGGTGTGATGTTGAATCTTGGCCCATTAGCAGGAAGCCTCGTTTGACTTTTTTAATCACCTATGCCCGCGTTGACTCCAGAGTATGGTGTGCTGGCCTTCTGAACCTTCGGATCTGCATGGAAAGACACATGGCTGCTTGGATCTTGGAGTCACATGGTGGCCTGTTTTGACTATGCTGCATGGAATCAAGTTGAACAAAATAATAGAAATTATTTGGGGGGACCTGGGATTCGAACCCAGGTCCCAAGGATGGCATGACACGTTCCCAACCACTGAGGCACTCAAACACATTCGTTAGTAATATGGAAAAGAAAAATTATATAGAATAAAAACGTTATATGCTAACAAACAAAAAAACGCGCGTGGAATTTTGAATGGTCCAATGCCCGGTTGCCACGCCATCGTCTTCAAGCTTTTCTGCAAATGTAAAAATACATAGCGGGGGTTTTAAACCCCCACAAAATACAGGAAATATAAAAATAGCGATTAGCTCCTCACACCATATAAAAAGGGCGCGAATAGTTCATTAGATTCGTCTTGCCATGCTGAGTTTAACCATAGTCGTTTGAGGTTCCAATTTTACAGTATGGGGAAATCCCCAATTTGAAGCTTGAAAAAAACCTCAAATGCTTCAATGGTGAATCATGATTTAACGCGTTAGAATGCAATTGGATTATCCTATTAGCTTCAGAAAGCCCCTAACAATATAAAATGATCAAAAAAATGGATCAAATGCTTATGGAATGTGATATACAGTTTTGAGAAATGGAGCAAACCGAATGAGGTCTAAGGCACGATTTCTTGAGTGATTGTGCTTGGTTCTGATTGCCAAAGGTTCCTAGGGATACCAGGAGTGTGTTTTGATTGAAAGGGAGGTTTAAAACGTGCTGCAAATAGGTTTACAGATTTGCTTTTTTCTTGAAAATTTGAAATTTGTTTGGCCGTTTTGGGTGTTCCTTAGGTCGTGAATCCTTCTGTGATAGCTTGCACATATGTTATGTAAAGAGTTTCAATCAGAATTAAGAGCCTTGAAGCCTTGCATTCATGTTTAAGATTTTGCCATAACCTCCATTGAAACCACTTTCCATTTTTGTGTCAAATTTGAATTCTTGCTTGGTATAGCCCCTTGCACGAATTTGGAATGTGCATGATGGTGTATCAAAGCATTTCAATACAAAATATATCCCCTAATTATTTTATTTTATTTTTATTTGATTTTAAAAGATTTAAAATGAATTAAATCAAATAAAATTAAATAAAAATGGAAAAATTAATTTTAAATCTTGAAATAATTTGTGGGACACGTGGGAAGCACTGCCAAGCTGAAACAAGTGGAAAAAGTGGGCCCCTTTTGTCAAAAATGAAGTTTCAAGGATAATTGACTTTGGCCATTTCACAAAAATTTCCCAACTTCTCCAATGCATATGTTGCTCAATTTTGAAGCTATGAACATGTTCTTGGACATTTTGGAAAGGTCTTGAAGTCCTCTAACCAATGTCTTTGGTCCCATGTCATTTTGGTTTACCAATCTCAAGTTATGGTCTTTGACTTAAAGTACCTTTTTGTTGACTTTTGAAAATGACCTATAATGTTGAAATTGATAACTTTTTGTGAGAGCATTTCTTGGACTTGGAATGTGAAGATGAGTTGTAGGAAATATCTTCCCCTTCAAGATGAGCATTGGATGGGGTTTTTCTGATGAACCATGAAAAAGTTATGCCTTGGTCAAGTTACAGTTGACTTTTCAGCTGTCCAAAAATAGAAACTTTTGCATCTTGATGATTTTTGAGCCATGCTTTGAGAATCATGACCAAGACTTGATCAAATGATGATTGTGGCTTCAAAATAAGATGTTGACCAAAATTTTTGACTTTTGACTGCCAAATGACCATTTTTCCCCTGCAGTTGACTGTGGAGCAATTAGGGTTTTTGACTGTGCAACTTGACCTTGTGAGCCTTGAAACTTGACATGTAGGTGCTTGAAAATGTGTATGAGCATATGGGATTTGATTGAGCCCTTGAAAACTTCAGCTTCCTTGCAAGAACCAAAACCCTAATTTGACTGGCTTTAGGAGAATGGTTGACTGTGTAGCCCTTGAGAGATTTTGAACCATGATCTTGGAAAATCTTGAAGAATATGGGAGGGAAAA
This sequence comes from Vicia faba, assembly GCA_948472305.1. Classification (NCBI taxonomy): domain Eukaryota; kingdom Viridiplantae; phylum Streptophyta; class Magnoliopsida; order Fabales; family Fabaceae; genus Vicia; species Vicia faba. Next base: position 457,456,029 of record OX451735.1, on the reverse strand, counting down.
TTTTGGGGTACAACAAGATGGCTCTAGAGAGAACTGTCAAGGATATCCAGGACCAGACTGCCCAGCTTCAGGAAATGTTCTTGAACCTGTCTCTGGGGAAAGAAGAAATAAAAGCTCTCCTCACAAAGGGCTTGGTCCGGGAGAATTCAAACAATGCCAGGAGTGATCAGCTGGGGGAACTACAGTTTGATTTGGCAACATTGAGGATCCAAGTGATGGGACAACTAGTGGGCCAGATGGCTCTCATCCAGGACTTGTCTCAAAGACAAGAGGAACTCAGATTTCTCGTCAACCAACTGCTGCGGAACAACCAACTAGGGCAAACATCTGAGGTTGAAGGGCAATTCACCACTCAACCCCCATCCAGACAAGAAGACAAGGGGAAGGCTCCTCTGCTTGCTTCAGGGTCACAAGCCCAACAACAACCTCGCCAGCGTCAACGGGGTAATCGGTGTAATCAAAATACGTCGGGAAGACAGTTCACTGAGACTGACATACCGTCATCCCTAATACTGGAGCGCTTGTTAGAAGTCAATCTGACTGCTTTAAGGGACCCTATTCGGAAGCCCAATACCTCCGCTCCTAACTATCATCCCGACGCATTTTGTGTGTACCACTCCTATAGCGCGGGGCATGACACCGACGACTGTTGTGCCTTGAAGAACAAGATTCAAGATCTGATTGACATTGGAGTGCTGAGGTTCATGCCAGACGGCGAGATGAAAATCTTCCGTTAAGGAGTTCTCCACCTGAAGTGACAAAGCTCAAACTGAGAGACTTTTGCTTCATTTGAATTTTCAAAGTTGTAATTTCTTTTGTTATTCAAACAATTAACTGTTAATGTCAAACTCTGTTTCATTAATGCATTGCATATGTTTGTCTTGAATTTATCCATTCGTTTTCACTACTCTTATGCTTTCTTTATGATATTTGACTCTTGATAAAAAGCTGCAAGCCTTTAGAGGGAGGATGACGAAACAATACCGTAATCTCATACAGTATGCTTTGAACAGACTGTGCTGATGATGTACATGCATTTCTTTCAATTCCCAAACACTGGAGTTATAAGAAAGATAATCCCTAGTCAACCCCTTCGAGCCAAAGAAGTAGGAGTTTTCTGTTCTAAACAAATCAAAACCTTTGATATAAACCCGGGGGCAGGGTAGTCTCTCAGTTAATTCAAATAAGGTGCGCATTAAAGTCGCAAACTCTCAGTTCGTAATACAACGAACGACGACAAAGGAAAGCATTCCTCTGGAATCAAAAGACAATGATGGTTCCCTATCTCATAGGCAGTCAATCTCTCAACAAAAAAAAAGAGAGAAAAGCCCACTAAGTCAAAACCTATAAAGGAGGCTTAAGAAAGCTGGGGCATCCCGCTGACTGTAATCTCAAAAATAGGAACAGTCAGGCAAAAGTTAGGGATAACAAATCAAAATCAAAATAAAGAGGTCATTATAAATCCTCAACAACATGAAAAATGTTGCAAAAGAAAAAGGAGATGATGACTGTCTCCTAAATTCAATTGGTGAACCATCACCCAAAAGGTCGTTCCAAACTCAAATAGAGTGCGACACACAATTAACTGAGCTTAGGATTGAAGAACACCACGAAAAGCGGGTGGGTACAAATATACATTGAGCCTTTATCCTTTGTTTCTTAAACCGTGAACCAAGCCACGTTACAACCCTTCAAAAGTCCTAATTGAAGCATGAGTTAGTTCGAAAGCATATTGTTCAAAAGGTATCCTGACTCCTGTAAGGCTTTGCTCTAAAATCTTGTGTTGAATTTGTCTTATAAAAAGTTTTCTGCTAAAAAACGCATTCTTCAAAACCTCGAGACAAACATAAACTTTGCATTGCTTAAATATCACTGTTTGCATTTGGCTATTTGTTTGACAGCAAAGAAATTCATACAGCAAATGTTCGGAGGAATGAAAACTCTCTTAGTGAACAAAAATCACTTCAAGAGGATGACACTTCCGTTACAAATCTCCTATCAACAAGGGGCATGACATGTCACTATCCAGCACGCCTGGGGCAGTCCGGTCAAGGTTTCAACAGATCTTTCAAAGTTCAGTTAACTTGGGGCAGTCCAGTCAAGATTTCAACAAATCTCTCAAAAGTTCAGTGAACTTGGGGCAAGTCTCCTTCATCACCACTTGGGGCATTCGAATGTCAAAAGTGTTCAACAATTCCTTCATCACCTGTTGGAAGATACAGTCCAAATATGCTCCAGACACGGTTTCCATTCTGTCACCTTTCTTAAGTTCCGGATTAATACCTGTAGCAAGCCAGGAAAATATCTGTGGACGACTGATTGTGGATTAACACCTGTAACAAGCCAGGAAATCATCTACATGAAGGGATTGAAGATCAATACCTGAAACAAGCCAGGAAAACTATCTTACTTTCTCAGGTCAGAGACCAACACCTGAAACCAGCCAGGACAGTATCTCCTTGACCAACCTTTCTTAAGTTCCGGATTAATACCTGTAACAAGCCAGGAAAATATCTGTGGACGACTGATTGTGGATCAACACCTGTAACAAGCCAGGAAATTATCTACATACAAAGTCTCCTTCATCACCACTTGGGGAATTCGAATGTCAAAAGTGTTCAACAATTCCTTCATCACCTGTTGGAAGATGCAGTTTCAGATACGCTCCAGACACGGTAGCCATTCTGTCACTCATTCAGATCCTAGTTACAGTTTCAGATACACTCCAGACACGGAAGTCATTTTGCTACTCATACAGATCTGAACTCTAAGATACAGTTTCATATACGCTCCAGACACGGTAGCCATTCTGTCACTCATTCAGATCCTAGTTACAGTTTCAGATACACTCCAGACACGGAAGTCATTCTGCTACTCATACAGATCTCAACTCCAAGATACAGTTTCAGATACGCTCCAGACACGGTAGCCATTCTGTCACTCATTCAGATCCTAGTTACAGTTTCAGATACACTCCAGACACGGAAGTCATTCTGCTACTCATACAGATCTCAAATCCAAGATGTAGTTTTACACGGACTCATCATGAAGCTACCCTACACAGGTTCCTTCTCAAACTCAAAAGATTCTTGTAATCCCCAACCAGAGAGCCTTACAGAATCTAATTCCCCTCAGAGTCAAGTTTCAATATCCCCAGCGGAGCTAAAACTTCCAACTATCAATCCCTAAGCAGAGTGAAGACTCTCATTTTCAGTTCCTCACAGAATATTCGAATATTCTCCAGTGAAGATCTCCTCAAGACAGGAATCCCCAGTAGATTGGTATACAACCCAAGCTCCCGATTCTCCAACGGTAGTCAACGGAGATGTCTCCTCTTCAGCAATCAAAGATTCTTGCCGTCCCCTGCAGCAGTCAAGGACTCACTTTCCCTGGCAGCAGTCAAGATTATTTTATCTTCAGCCATCCAGGATTCATCTATCCTCAGAAAGATAGCTCATCATCTTACATGCGCATTCATCCCATTCATATCATAAACATTGATATAGCATACATTGCATCATGCATCATGACATTGCATACAATTAACTCTTTACCTTTTCAGGAAAGATCAGTCAACAGACAAAGATCATCGTCTTCCAAGATTCTTTCTAGAAATAGTTCAGATGTGACCCAGACATGGCGACATTTTGATACTTATTCCAGCTTCATCCAGAGATAGTTCAGATGTGACCTAGACATGGCGACATTCTGATACTTATTCCAGATTCACCCAGAGATAGTTCAGATGTGACCCAGACATGGCGACATCCTGATACGTATTCCAGATGCAGTTTTACACGGACTCATCATCAGGAAACCCTACACCGGTTCCTCCTCCACTTCAAGACTTTTGAAAACAGTTTACGGACATTTCCCAACAACGGATGCTGCTCTATTGCTTATTCAACGTCAAGACTTCTGAAAATAGTTCCCGGGTTCTCCAAGTAATGGATGTTGACCTATCGCTTGTTCAGATGCAACTTTTGAAAACAGTTTACGGACGCTTCCCAACAACGGATGCTGCTCTATTGCTTATTCAACTTCAAGACTTCTGAAAATAGTTTACGGAAGATTCCCAACAACGGATGCTGCTCTATTGCTTATTCAACGTCAAGACTTCTGAAAACAGTTCACGGGTTCTCCAAGTAACGGATGTTGACCTATCGCTTGTTCAGATGCAACTTTTGAAAATAGTTTACAAACGCTTCCCAACAACGGATGCTGCTCTATTGCTTATTCAACTTCAAGACTTCTGAAAACAGTTTACGGACGCTTCCCAACAACGGATGCTACTCTATTGCTTATTCAACTTCAAGACTTCTGAAAACAGTTTACGGATTCTTCCCAACAATGGATGTTAATTTATCGCTTGTTCAGATGCAAATTTTGAAAACAGTTTACGGATTTTTCCCAACAACGGATGTTAATCTATTGCTTATTCAACTCCAACTCCTGAAAACAGTTTACGGATTCTCCAAACATGGATGTCAATCTATTGCTTATTCAGATCCCCAGTTCAGAGATGTTCCAAAGCATGGATACCTTTCTGATACTCGTCCACTCACCAATGACATACAGTTCAATAATCACCTTCTGATGGCATCTATAAGCCCATCCTCCTACCAACATTTCCAGATGGCATCTCTAAGCCCATCCCCCGACAAGACTCTGTCACACTTCCAGATGGCATATTTAAGCCCGTCACCAAATGGAATCTGTAAGCCCATTCCCTATACCATCACATCACCGAGTGCAAATTTTTTGGGCACTAGGGTCCAATCTCATTTTACCTTCGAGTCACGAAAGGAAAGCTTGCCAATCTAACTCTTCAGGTTCAAGAAGATTGAACAGGGGCAACTGTTGTACCCCAAAAATTTTCCCTCCTCTTTTTCCACAAGAAATCACAGCTTCGGGCTTTTCCTGATTTTTCAAATTGGTGTAAGAATCAGTCAAACAGATTTTTTCTTATCAGTCTATACAAAATTAGGGTTTTCATGGCTCTGGAACAGTTTAAGCAAATTGCTAGGGTTTTGTTTGAGTTTGGCTCAAAGTTTGATCAGACAGGCGTTTCCCCAGTGTTAAGTCAAAAATCAGGGTTTTATGCGCATATTTCTCAGAAAGAATTAATTCTATCAGTTCTTTTCAGTTTGCTCTGAGATTTGGATTGAGGCATTTGAATTGAGGACTTGCAGTGCTTGGTATAATCAGTAAAGGCAAAAGAATAGGGATGTTTGTTTGATTCGACTGTGCCATGTTTATGGCTATCTGAAACGTCGGGTTTGTTATTGATTCATGCTAAATGGCAAGCCCACAATGTTCATTAATTATTTTTTTTCTAAGTCAGAATAATTGGATTTACTTCCAGTTATTTTAATTTAAGGAATTCAAATAATTAAATGAACAATGAATTGAAAGTAGAATTAACTGATAAAAAAAGGGATGTTTATTTATTTTGAATTGTTTGTTACAGATATTATTTAAATACTGTAAATTTATTTACAGTTATTTACATTAATACTATTACAAATAATTAAAATGGAAACAACGCTATGTTTTAAAAGTCTTCAAATCTTCATCTTCTACTGCTACTCCTCTTTTGCTCCATTGATTTTTATCTGCAAAACAAGAAAAGAAGAAAAGTCAAATGCAGATAAATAAAATTAAAGAGCAGACTGATAAAAAATGGATTCATCATTAAAAGCGACTGGCCGGAATCAGTTTACCCTCTCTGCAAATCACAAGATTTCTCTTGGTTCACAAAGAGGGATAGAAGATGCTTGCAATGAAACATGAAGTGCACAAAGTTATAATTTTGCACAAATTCAAATTGTCAACCAACTGCACAGTTTCAAAACAAATAGCATGTACAAGTATAAAGGCAAACTGAACAGTTACAGATTATGCCAAAAGAACAATGCAAGTCACAATTTCAAACTAAGTCCAAAGTCAACTAGAGCTGCCCAAAGCCAAAGATATCAAAAGCTGTCCAAAAGAATATGGAAAGATATCAAAGTACAAAATGCTGTCAACAAAGTATGCAGGAAAGCAGGAATCATGCAAGCAAGGTTCAAATTCATCATGTTCAAGGCCAGTCACCTTTTCAGAAATAGTACAGTTCTAAGCAATATTTTATGCTTTTAAAACTGTAGAGAGAGAAAAAGAGAGAAGAGAAAAGGCTTACAGGTTTAGGCTTGAAGAAAAGATATAACACAATCATACCAACACAGTACAAAGGGGGGGGGGGGGGGGGCAGAAAATACCAAAGAAGCAAAAAAGCTCTCAAACTGTAACACAAACTGAAGCAAGCCTTGAGCTGCCTTCAAAACTATTTCAAGTCTCCAAACCTGCTAAGCCACAAAAACCTTAAGCCTGGCCAAGCCAAAAAAGCCTAAACCTGTGTCAAGCTTAAACAAACAAGCTCAACCTTCAAACCACTTTTCAAAACCTGCTAAAGCCTAAACCTATCCAAGCTTTAACCTGCATCAAGCCTGTAACCTGTGTCAAGCCTCAAACAGTCCTGCCTCCAACACAAAGAAAAACACATAACCTGACAAGCCTCCAAACTGTATTAAAACAGGCCAAGCCTCAAAGCTCCAAGCCATAAAAAGTCTTGCAAACCTGTTAATGCTTCAAGCCTAACCTGCATCAAAAGCCTTAAAGCAAGACCCTGTAACAAAAAGCCTAAACCTGTCCAAAGCTTAAACCAACATATCAAGCCCTGTAAAACCAGTATCAAAAGCCTCTAAAAAACCAGAAGCATACAACAAGATCAAGCTTCAACTGACAACCAAACCTAAACCTGTCAAGCCATCAAACTGCTCAGACATAGCAGCGAAACCATGTCAAAAATTACAAGCCCTCAAAGCCTAACCTGTTTTCAAATATACAAAACTTGATTCAAAAACCTCAAAATCCAACCAAAGCCTAAAAAGCCAAGCATCTCAGAGGCATCAGATATCAGAACCAAAGAGACCCTCAGAACTGTGTTCATCACAGGGTCCAGCATACAAAGTAATATTCAAGATCAATACCAATAAGCATCTCAGGGGTAAGAAGAGGAAAAGCAAGCAAACACCTAAACTCTCAGAACTAAAGAAGTTCATCATCGAGTAATATGAATCAAGGGCCATCATACAAGCATACAGGGGCAAGTGTTCACATAGACAGAAGAGGAAAAGAGAGTTGAGCTAGGTTTTCGGAATCATCATCATAAAACCACAAAGAATAAAATACGAGTACCAGAATTTCCAGAGCCAGCTCAACACCATGCGCGCTCGCCCTTGGCCGCCCACAGTACCTCCCAATCTGCCTCCTCCTCCATCTCCAAGGGTCAAGGTAGTATCTCTTCTTTTCTTTCCTTTCATGCACCTCAACAGAAACAAACAACAATACATGAAATTAGAATCTATAAAATCAAAACATGCATGAACAGAAACCCTCAAAAATGTGCTAAGACGAAATCAAACCTTGTGTAACCACTGCTTGAGCGATCCATGGAGGGAGAAGGAGGTAGCGATGGCGCTGGTTGGCCTTAGGCGAAGAGTAAGCTTTATTCAGTGGCTATGGCATGAGAAAACGAAGACGAAGAAAGAAGTGATGAACGACGCCTCTGTTATAAACCCTAATTCCCAAAGTGACACAAAACAAATGCAACCCTAAAACAATTTGTGAAATGTACGTTGGGCCTTGCCCTTTCTAAAACACTAAAGCCCATTCTAGGCGCGCACCCCCCTTTCTCCTTATTTGTTCCTTTTTTGTTTTATTTTGTTTGGGCCAGCATGAACACCCTACAGGCCCATTTGCTCTTTAATTCGTTTTTTTCTATTCATTTTTCTATTGTATTCAAACTAAATATTTTTGTTTATTTTCTTTTTATATAACACTATTTATTTTGTAACTAAAATAATATGTTAAACTCTTTTATATAAATTCTTCTTAAAATACTTTTTATTAGTATAATTAAAAATACATAGTAATATTTTATTTTATGTTAAGTAAAACCCTTTGTACATAAAAACAATAAAACATATAAAAATATAATTAAACTTTTACTTTATTTTAATTAAAACTTTGTATATAAAAGAAAACACATAAAACATTAATTTTTCCTAAAACATTTCTTTTTCTTTAATTAAAATCTTTGTACATAATTAACAAAATACAAAAGAATAAACAATACTTAATTATTGCATTAAGTTAACATTCTCACTTGTAAATAAATCATACACTTACACAAATACATTGATACATTTACATTATACATTTGCTTATCTTTGTACATTGATACATTTTACATTTGAGATCGCAATTCGATTTGGTTGTAAATTTATTTGGACACTACTCTCCTATTAAAGTCTTATCCCCATTTGTAAATGTTTGTACCCCCACTCCCGGATACTTATTTGTAATAGCGTAGACTTTAAATTCTCGCAATTTATCGCTTTCAAATATACCATGGTTAGACCTAGGGTTTGTATGTAAATAAAATCAAACGCTAGATAACCTAATACAAGACAAATGCATGACAATCAATACACAATTCACACTTACACCCCTAGGGTAATCCCGCTTGTTGCCTTCCAAAATGGGCCATGCTTGCACGTTGAGTATCTTTGGCAAAACAAAACAAATCAAAATGATCATAGTCCCTCGATGACGCTTTTGAAAGTTGCCTATCAAAATGATCAAGTCCCTTCAAGCAAATTGCCAAAGATACTTGGCACCATTGCATTCATGGTCCATACGATGACCCGCGCCCGTCCCGTTAACATCCTAACGCAAGATTGTCCACCAAATACAATGGTGGAACAAAATTGTTAAAAGGGTTAAAACATAAGAAAAAACCTTTGAGTAAACTTAGGGGTAGACAACTCTCAGTTACTTGATCAAACTTGCAAAAACACTTGCCTACTTTTCAAAACCCACTTCACAATACACTTCCAAAAACATTTGAAACATCTTTTCGAAAAGATACACACCTTTGTATATACTCAAACACGAGTCATTACAATGGTTGCCTAGACAAGTCCTCTTTTTCAAAACATTTTCAAAACACACACACACACCACAATTTCAAGCAATTGAAAATCAAGGCAAGTGATCTAAAAACAAGTAACTAAGAGCCCATGGATAACCATGGATGAAAAGGGTGCTAATACCTTCCCTTTTCATAATCTACCCCCCGAACCCACGAAACATCTCAAAAGGTTTTTCCTGTGCTTTTTAAACCTTTCCTTTAGGATAAAATAAAAAGTTGGTGGCGACTCTTGCTAAACCGAACAAGTGCGAATACGAACGCAAAACCTCAAGTTAGTTCTCCCACCATATCACAACAACCAAGGGGAAGATCATTATTGTCCATGGAGAAGAGGAATATATCGTCAGTCATTTAAACTCCTTCAGATACGTGGAATTGGACAGCGAATTCATTGAAACTCCATTTTAGCATTTCGAGGAAGTCCCACCAACCGTGGCAGTAACCAAAGTTGTTTCCCAAATCCCAAAGATTACAAGACCTCCGCTAAAGATGTCTTCTCTGAAAGATGCCAAGCCAGTGATAGAAGAAGGTGGGTGCACTATTTGGGGCCAACTCCCGGATATCCCATACAAGTCTGACAAATTTGGTTTAGGGTTCACTTAAGGAGCCCAGAAAGTTGTACGCCGTACTCGCGCTAGGGGGCCCCCTTTGAATATCAGCAACCACGAATTCAACGCAGTGGAGGATGATGAGGACAACTACGACCTGGAGGAATGGATTTTCCCAACTATCAATCGAGGACTCAACAACTGGGAAGCTAAAGATTTTATCCCAATTACTTTTATCCAACAGTAATTGTCTTTAAATTTTGTCGGATCTATAATAATTAAACAATTCAGACTTTTAAAGCCTTGTGTCTTACCCGAGGCACAACGGTCCATTTGTAAGGGTTGTTATCTCATTTTCATATGTCATCAATGAATCATGGACGTTTTTGCATATAAACTTTGTGTTCTTTGTCTTTATTGTTTCACATTTTTTATTTCTTTCAAAGATAGTTATACTCTTACACACACTCAAATTCAAAATGCAGATCTACATCCATTCGGGATCCCATGGGTAACGATTCTACTATGGCCTTTTGTGACTCTGAATATCTAATCTACCAAGCTGAAGACGAAGGTGAGGAAGATTGTGAAGTGCCAGGGGAACTGGAAAGGTTACTACAACAAGAAGAGAGGACCACTCAGCCCCACGAAGAACCAGTGGACACAGTTAACCTAGGTACCGAAGAGGACAAGAAAGAAGTCAAGGTGGGTGCCAACCTGGAACCTAGTGTCAAGAAACATTTGATTCAGTTGCTACATGATTATGTTGAGGTCTTTGCCTGGTCGTATGAAGACATGCCAGGACTTGATGCAGATATCGTGGTACATCGTCTACCAACAAAAGAAGATTGCCCACCGATAAAACAAAAGGTCTGTTGCATGCGACCAGACATGTCAGAGAAGATCAAAGCGGAAGTCATGAAACAATTCAACACCGGATTATTGGCCGTCACCTCCTATCCGCAATGGGTCGCCAATGTTGTTCCCGTGCCTAAAAAGGATGGAAAAGTATGAATGTGCATGGACTGCAGAGATTTGAATAGGGCAAGCCCTAAGGATGATTTCCCACTTCCCCATATCAATATTTTGGTTGACAATACAGCATAGCATAAGGTGTTTTCCTTCATGGACAGTTTCTCAGGCTACAACCAAATCATAATGGCGCCTGAGGACATGGAAAAAACAACCTTTGTCACACAGTGGGGCATACCCTGCTATAAGGTTATGCCTTTTGGGTTGAAGAACGCTGGGGCAACCTATCAGCGTGCCATGGTAGCTCTATTTCATGACATGGTACATCACGAAATAGAGGTCTATGTGGACGACATGATAGCCAGATATCAAACTAAAGGAGAACATCTTGACCATTTGCAGAAGCTGTTTGAGAGATTAAAGAAATACAAGCTGAGGTTGAAGCCAAATAAATGCACATTTGGGGTGAGGTCCGGTAAACTCCTAGGCTTTATCGTCAGCGGTAAAGGTATTGAAGTGGATCCTGCCAAGGTGAAAGCAATACAAAAAATGCATGCTCCTCGTACTGAAAAGGAAGTTAGAGGGTTCTTGGGACGATTAAACTACATTGCCAGATTCATTTCTCACCTAACAGCTACTTGTGAACCAATCTTCAAATTGCTGAAGAAAGATCAAGTAGTCAAATGGAATGATAAATGCAAAACTGCCTTCGACAAGATCAAAGAGTACCTATAAGAGCCTCATGTTTTAATGCCACCAGTCGAGGGAAGACCATTGATCATGTATCTAACTGTTTTGGATAATTCAATGGTGTGTGTGCTGGGGAAGCATGACGAGTCTGGCCAAAAAGAGCATGTTATTTATTACCTGAGCAAAAAGTTTACCGACTGTGAAACAAGATATTCACTGCTCGAGAAAACTTGCTACGCTCTGACATGGGATGCTCGCCGGCTAAGACAGTATATGCTGACCCGTAATACCTTATTGATATCTAAAATGGATCCAATAAAATACATCTTTGAAAAGCCTGCCCTCTCTGGGAGAATAGCGAGATGGAAGATGATCTTGACAGAATATGACATACAGTATACTACCCAGAAAGCAATAAAGGGAAGTATACTAGCTGATCACCTTGCTCATCAAGATGTGGATGACTACCAGTCCATGAAGTTCGAATTCCCAGATGAAGACATCATGATGGTAAACAACTGTGAAGAATTCAGACCATATGACGGACCTGAACAAGGGTCCCGATGGACCCTGGTTTTTGATGGGGCATCCAACTCAATCGACAATGGTATAGGTGTTGTACTCATATCTCCTGAAGGATGTCACACTCCCTTCACGGCAAGACTCAGCTTCAATTGTATAAATAACATGGCAGAATACAAAGCGTGCATTTTTGGTCTCAAATCTGCCATAGATTTGGGGATCAAATCCTTAAATGTATTAGGAGATTCAACTTTGGTCATCAACCAGATCAAAGGGGAATGGGACATCAAACACCCTAACCTTATCCCCTACAAATAACATGTGTTGACATTGATCCCACATTTTGAGAAGATTACCTTCGAGCATTTCTGCGAGAAGAAAATCAGCTAGCAGACGCGCTAGCCACAATGTCATTCATGTTTAAACTTAAATGGGATAACGAGGCTCCCCAGATCACCATTGAATGAATGGATGAACCAACTCACTGTCACGAGATTAATACTGAAGAAGTAGTGGAACAGCCTTGGTTTCACGAAGTCAAGAGGTATCTCGAGGCTCAAGAATATCCGGAAGGAGCTTCAGTAAATGATAAGAAGTTCTTAAGGATATTCTCTGCTAAGTTCTTCCTTAGTAATGGCATTCTCTACAAACGCAACCATGACTCTGTTTTTCTCCGTTGCATAGACAAGGTTGAGGCAGAAAAGATCATGGCTGATCTACATGAGGGCACTTTTGGCACTCATTCCAGTGGGCATACGATGGTAAAGAAAATCCTACGGGCAGGTTATTATTGGTCTACCATGGAAGTAAATTGCTATCAACATTCTCGAACCTGCCACAAGTGTCAGATCTATGCTGACAAGGTGCACGTACCTCTGGTTCCTCTGAATGTCTTGACGGCTCCCTGACCCTTTTTTATGTGGGGCATCGACATGATTGGAGAAATCAAGCCAACCGCCTCTAATGGACACCGCTTCATTTTGCTGGCCATTGACTATTTCACAAAGTGGGTTGAGGTGGCTTCTTTCGCTTTCGTTGCCAAGAATGTTGTCGCCTGGTTCATCAAGCAGAATCTCATATGTCATTACGGTATCCTGGAGAGGATCATCACAGACAATGGTACGAATCTCAACAACACTATGATCACTGCACTGTGTGCACAATTCAAGATCCAACACCACAATTATTCCCCTTACCGACCAAAGATGAATGGTGTTGTCGAAGCCGCAAATAAGAACATAAAAAAGATCATACAAAAAATGATAGTCACGTGCAAAGACTGGCATGAGATGCTACCATTCGCTCTCCACGGTTATCATACCACGGCACGCACGTCAACTGAGGAAACACCCTACTCTCTGGTATACGACATGGAGGCTATCTTGCCTATTGAGGTCCAGATCCCCTCTCTTAGAATTATGAAGGATGCAGGGCTGAATGAAGAAGATTGTATCCAAACTCGTTTTGATCAACTGAACTTGATTGATGAGAAAAGGCTTACTATTGTCTGTCATGGTCAAATGTATCAGAAACGGATGATCAAGGCTTTCAACAAAAAGGTCAGACGACAAGTGTATTAAGTCGGGGATTTGGTGATCAAGCGCATCATACTGCCGCAAGGTGATCCCAGGGGAAAATAGACTCCTACATACGAAGGACCGTTTATGATCAAAAGCATATTCTCTGGTGGAGCAATGATCTTAACCACTATGGATGGCGACGATCTTCCACACCCTGTGAATGCACACATAGTCAAAAGATACTACGCATAAGAGACCCGCTAAGTCGACACACCTAGGAAAAACAGGGGCATCCCGGAGAACCAAAAAGGTTCGAGCAAAAATTAGGGACAAAACAAAAAAATCTGTACACCCGGCAAGTTGAAAACCAGAAAGGGCGACTTGGGCAAAAAAGTGTATCCCGGTGGACTAAAAACCCGAAAGGGCGGTCTAGGCAAAAGTTAGGGAATTAAAGCGTACGAATATGTCTCGTTGGATCACCTTTGCGGATAACCTTTGGCTTTGACTGACAAACTTAGCGATTCTGATCAATCCAATCAATTTGGACAAGGCAGCAAATGGACAAGATGCTCAGAGGCACGAAGGCTATAGCAGAATGGGAACCCCATGGGATTATTGCACATAACTATCTTTTCTTTGTATCAAATTTTCATTTTTTACGACGAAATTCTCTTACTAGGATGTTCGTCTCATTGTACAAAATACTTATTCAAGCAAATACAAAGATTTCCTTTGAAAGTGCAAAACTATATGTTTTTTCTTTAAATTCTGTGTTTTGTTTACAAAAACGTTCAATGTTTTATTTTTGAGCATATGCATTTGAACATAACTACTGTTTACAAATGAGAAAAATAGAAGACAATCACAAATGGCTTTAATAAATAGGATGATATCTTTATACTATTCCATAAAATTTCCCAAAGTGTGCAGCTTAATGATACCAAGCTCTCTCGTATCCCCAGCGGAACAAAATTTCCAATTATCACTCCCCGGTAGAAGTCGACGAATTTCTCAAGATTCCCCAACAAGATTTCACAAAGCCATACACGACGTTTACCTTACAACGAATTTTATTTCTCTAACAAATAAGAGCTCATCAACTCATCAACACTTCAAAACATGAAGACTTACACTCCACGGCCCCAACAACAGTCAGGGATTTATTTCCCCTAAATCCAACAGTGTTACAGCAACATAGCTTACATACCCATACATCACATCCTTACGTCATGACATTGACAACACGAACACATACAACATAATCTCATTCATTTTATTGAGAACATCATTATACAATGCATTTCATACAATCATGACATTGCATACAACTAATCTTTTGTCTCTTCAGGAAAGATCAGTCAGCTGATGTTTATCATCAACAATTCACAAAAGGTTAGAGGTTAATACCTCAAAAAAGACAGGAAAATTATCTACACGGCCAGATAAAGCAATCCTACACGGGTTTCTTCTGGCTCAATTTCCAGATACAGTTCAGATACGCTCCAGACACGGACGCCATTCTAATACTCATTCAGATTCAACTTTCAGATACAGTTCAGATATGCTCCAGACACGGACGCCATTCTGATACTCATTCAGATTGAACTCTCAGATACAGTTCAGATACGCTCTAGACACAAATTCCATTCTGATACTCATTCAGATTATCTCTCAGATACAGTTTATTTACGCTCCAGACGCGGACGCCATTCTGATACTCATTCAGATTCAGCTCTCAGATACGCTCTAGACACGGATGTCATTCTGATACTCATTCAGATTCTCTCTCAGATACAGTTTAAATACACTCCAGACACAGATGCCATTCTGATACTCGTTCATATTCAGCCTTCAGATACAGTTCAGATACGCTCCAGACATGGACGTTATTCTGATACTCATTCAGATTCTCTTTCAGATACAGTCCAAAAATCATTTTGGATGGCATCTGCAATCCCATCTCTGATAACTTCTCATCTCCTCTCCAAATGGCATCTTTAATCTCATTCCCTATACTATCAACCATCACATCATCGAGTGCAAATTTCTGGGCACTTTAGTGTCCAATCCTCTTCCACCTTCAAGTCACGAATGGCAAATCCGCCAATCTAACTCTTCAGGTTTAAGAATATTGAACAGGGGAAATTGTTGTACCCAAAAATTTTCCCTCTCACATATCAATTATTTTCTCACAAATATCTCTCTTGGTTCAAGACTGCACTAGGATTGATCAACTCAAGACACCTCCTTAAGCACTGATGACCAAAATTAGGATTGAGATTGCACAAGGATAACTGAACTTTCAATTCCTCATATGACTTTCATAGATCCTTATGGACCCCCAAGATTACTCATGTCAAGTTTCAAGCCTTGGATCACACTTTTGCTCAGTCAATTGAGCAGTTGACCTAAAATCAACTCTATTGGGGAAAAAGTCAACTATGGCCAATTTACAGTCAAACTTCATAATTTTTTATCCACATCAAAATTATAAACTCATATGTATAATTTGATCAAGTTTGGACCATAATTCCTCAATAAATTTGATCAAATCATCAAAAGGGCAAAATGGTCAAAATAGGGTTTTGATTGAGAAAGGGCAATTTCTGATTTTTGACCTAGCAAATGGTCAATTGGTTTGAAGAATGTTTTCAAGAGTTCAATTTCATATTTTTGACCTAATGGCATGACCTAAAACATTGCTCAAGATCAATTGGATTAATAGTGAATTTTCAGTCAACTGATCAAAAGTCAATTGTACACTGAAAAGTCAAACTTTGACTTTTTGGTCAAAATCCAATGTCAAAGATCACAATTCATCAAAACATGTCAAAATATGAAACTTATTCATCAAGAAATCAAAAAGTCAAGATTTCATTTTGAAAAGTCAAAGTTTTCTAACTTAGAAATTTTTCTAAGTGTTTAAAACTTCATGTTTTTTCATAACTTTGAGCCAGTTTTTCTCCATGATGCAAGATGATTCAAAAGAAACTTTCAACATGAAAATTGTATATCTACATTATATCTACAACATTTATTTACACCAATTCTACTAAAAATTCTTGGATCTCAAGTTATCAATTCATAAAGTCATGGTCTTGAAATTAAACACTTAGTGAAATTTTGCCCTAGTTTTGGTCAGGATTTTGACCTAGCTTCTGACCCAAGTTTCACATAGTTACTTTTGGATTTTGCAAAAGTGATTCAAAGAGGGGTTGTAGAGCACACTATAATCTTTCCAAAATGTCCAAGAACTCCTTGAGATCATTTGTGAGCAAGGAGAATCGAAGGTCAGAAGTTGGGGTTTCAAGTTGTTTTACAAGGCAGAATTTGTGATGCACAATGGACCAAATCACATAGCCATGCTGAATAATCTAACTTTGCAGGCTTCTAACTTGCAATTAACTCCTTAATTAAATGTTTACACAACATATGGATCCATTGTCCAAGCATTTCAACCAGTATCCAAGTTGCATTTCCATTTTTAGAAGAAAGACACCATTGTTATTCTTGAAAAGTGGCTTTAATCACAAAGTCCACTCTCCTTGAGCATTGAACTTGTTCTTTCCGCACACACAAACCCTATAAACCAAAACAAGCATGTCCAAAGTACTAACCACTCTATGCAGCCCTGTACTTTGCCTTGGAACAAGATGTTTCAACTTTGCTTCAAAAACAAGAAAGATGGTACAACATTTGATTTTCAAATTCTGACTTATTATAAGACATAAAACCTCTTGCCTATAAATACATACACTATTTGCAAGATAACCCATGCATACACAAGCCCTGAAAACTACAAAAACCCAGAACTGCATCAGAAACCACCATTGTTGCATATTCTGACCAATAACTTCAAACTTCCATTTCACTCGTGCGTTTTCTGGCCTTTTGCTTCCAAAAGCTTCCAAACATCATACATAAGCCATCCATATCCCTGTTACACGACTGTAACACCATCTTCATCCATTTCCAAGTTCAAAAACAGAGCATCACAATTGGACTTCTCCAGACCATTCCAGCCACCCTTAGCTCAAGCCAGCCATTGCATTAGCTTCCTAGAGGTCCAAGGAAGCTAACCTGATCATCAGCACTTCCTGAAACAAGCTCAAATCCATTTCACGATTTCCAGCTTTGAGGTATTTTTCTTGAACTTCTATCTTCATATTTAGGCATTGTTAGGCTTGCATTTGTGAAGATAAAATGTAGACACCATTGCCCTGAAACTATACATGTCCAAAGATTTCATTTATTTTGGTTAAGCTAGGATAATTTTGAGTTTGAACTTTCTGAAATATTTAGGTCAGAATTTGGTACTTTTAGAAATTCCCATTCATCTTTGATTTATAGCTTATGATATTTATATGGTTGAATTCGTGTGATAAAATGGAGAAATTTTCATGTTTACATTTTTTCAAATGGTTGAGAAATGAGCAAGTTATAGATCCTTTGGCTGGAGGTTGAAGATGAAGTGTAATCAGGGCACGTTTTGTGTTATGTATCTATCCTTTCACACAAGTTAACAGATGTATCACCACCCCAATGGTTAAAGCGCGCGCCTGTCACCCTTAGGTCCTAGGTTCAAGCCCCAACGTGACCTTTTGCATATTTTTTCATTATTTTTGACATTTTTGAGTTTTTTTGCAGCGCCTGGGCCTTTGTGTTGGGCCTCCCATTTTTTGCCGACTCCTAACCTTGATTTACTTCAGCACCCCCTGGCCCTTTTTTTATTATTATTTCATTTTTCTGTTTTTTTATTATTTTATTATATTTTATTTTCTTTAATATTTTTATTATTTATTATTATTAATATTATTATTATTTTTATTATTATCATTTTTATTAATAAAAATCCAAAAAAATATTTTTATTTATTATTCATACTTATATATATTTTATTTTCTCCATAAAACAAAAAGATTAAAAAACATTTTCTTAAACAAATTAATTTCTTTTTTCTTAAATAATTAATATTTTGACTTAGGTTTAATTATTATTTTATTTTCTTTTATTTAAAATTAATTTAGAACTTAGGTTTATTTTATTTAATTAATATTCATATTATTTTTATTAAGTTAAAACCTTTTCATAAATAAAACCCTAAAATGCCTTTTTAACTTAATTTCCTTCTTAATTAATTTATGTTTAAATTTTTGTTCATTAATCATCTCTCTTAATTAGGTTAAAACCCCTTTCATAAAAACAACAAAAATCATTTCTTTTTCCATTTATATTCTTGCATTTTATTTTCAATTTTGTACAATATTCAATATGGTTGTAATAGATAATTAGGTTTAATTTTCTTGCAATCCCCATTTGTAAATTTGTACACCCCCTCCCCTAATGATGTAATAACGTAGTAATTTTACTTTTCGCAATTTATCGCTTTATGTAAATGCTAGAAATTAGGGTTTGTATGAGAAGATAAAATCAACAAGTAGTAAACCCTAATCAAAGACTAAACAAAGCATGAAAATCAATACACTTGCACACAAGCACCCCTAGGGTAAAATCCACTTGGTTGCCTTATAAAAATGGTCATATTATGCATGTTAGGTATCTTAGTAAAAACAAGCAAAAATACAAGATCATAGTCCCTCGATGACGCTATCTATGTTGCCTTTTCAAAATGATCTTAGTCCCTAAAGAAAAATGCTAATATACCTTACAACATTGCTAATCATGGTTATACGATGACCCACGCCCGTCCGGTTTACATCCAAAGATAGAGTTACTTACCAAATCAATGGTAAGATAACAATGTCAAAGGAAAAAGGAAATGAACATGAAAGACTTTTGAGTAGGTAGAATGTTCCTAGTTACTTTCTCACTTTCAAAACAAAACATCCTTTCTATTTTCAAAACAAACACCTACACTTTCAAAACATCTTACAAACTTGAAAACATTTTCAAAAGATCAACATCTTTGTATACATTCTTACGAACGAGAATCATTACAAACTTTTCCTAAACAATGGCCTCTTTACAAAATACTTTCAAAAACCACACAAAGCATAATTTCAAACAAAAGCAAGTGATATAGCAAATAACTAAGAGCCCATGGAAAACCATGGATGAAAAGGGTGCTAATACCTTCCCTTTGGTTCATGAGTTAAGCCCAATTTAAAGATTCATTGTGGTTCAAAATAAGCCTGATTTAAAATCTCATCTTGGTTCATGGTTAGCCTAGTCAAAACCTTGGTTCGATTCCTATGTTTAACCCAGTCAAAACCTCATCTTGGTTTGATATAAGTCTATAGAAAATCTATGTTTAGCTTAAAGACTAACCACTTCAAATTCGTGTTTGGACGAAAGACTAATCTCTTTAGTCTGTTATTTGCAAAAAAGAATAACCGCTTTAATCCACAGTTTTGAAGGAAAACTATCTCTTATCTGCGCAAGTTCGTGTTTAGAAGGAAGACTGTAAGGCTTCCCACGATTTAATTTTGCTTCTCTCTCTTCTAGCTCAGAATCTTATAGTGAGCTGATTTAGCCTTACTATCTTCCTAGAATATTTTATAACTATTCAACAACTCTAAAAACTCGTGGATCTATTGATATCCAATAGCTTGCTTAATCCTAGGATGCAACCCATTCTTAAACTTAATACGCTTCAAGAACTCAGTAGTTGTCTCACTATAATATGGATAGAACTTCACAAGTTCCATGAACTTGGCAGCGTACTCAGTAATAGATGAAATCCATTGCTTCAGTTCTAGGAATTCAATCTCCTTCTACCCTTGAACATCTTCCGAAAAATACTTCTTCAGAAACACTATGCTAAATACAACCCAAGTGACAAATTCACATGCAGCTTCCAACACCTGTCGGGTGTTGACCCACCAATCATCAGCCTTCTCAGCTAGCATATGTGTATCAAACTGTACCTTCTGCGCTTTGGAGCAGTCCATCACACGGAAGATATTCTCAATATCTTTGAGCCAAGCCTGTGCTCCATCAGGATCATACCTACCCTTAAACGTAGGCAGATTGTTCCTCTGAAACTTTCCCAGATTACAGAACTCATTGTTCCCACCAACATTAGGTTGATTCTGCATATCCTGAGCCATAGCATGCACAACAACAACAATTGCATTATCGTTTCTTCCAGCCATTTTCTGTTTCACACTAATAACAATAATCAATGTTGGAAAAAACTATCTCGACAATATTTAACTGTCACAACCTACAAATTATACAACTTGGCCGGATGGACCAACCTGTTTTAATACCACTGTGTAACCCCTAATTCCTCAGAGTAATTTATAAATAAAAATCAAAGCAAATTAAAAGATTAAGCAATTAAGATGCTACTTTCATCAACAAACTACTCATACAATAGGATATATAACACACATGTTTATAAATTAAAACATAATTCCAAAGATTATTCAAGTCTGAACTCCAATATTTTATTAGCAGCGGAAAAGCATCAACAACAATTAGTTTTATTCCTCAAACATGAGTTATAATAACAATAACTCATATAGATTTATCAATATAAAAATTATCCAACAATGGAGGTATACATATTGTTTTCCTTCCAACATAAACAAAACAACCGTCGACCCCCAGTGTTACACATCGGAGCAGACATCGACTAAAAAAATCATAAATAAGAGCAACCTCTTCCACTAACTTCCACGCATGTACTCCTGAGTATATGTACGTTACCCACGTGGAGGAAACATTCAAACAGAAGGGGTGAGATTCATAATTATTAAAGTAACGCATAATAATATGTAAGCATACAATTATCTTACACAATCACCCATTCAACAAATCCACACATCACACACTTCAACATAGTAATACATTACACAAGTATACTCCATGACATCCAAACATTATAATAAATGATATATGCAATGCAAAGGAACTCAAATCCATGACTCAATGCATGTGGTACCAATCATAAAACTCTCAAGTTCATCTCGCTCCTGATCCCCACCATAGGATCAGAGCATACTAAAAATCATTACCATTACCATAGGTAACGCTTCACCAATTCTCACCTGGAACTAGCTACTCGCACTCAATTCCCACCATAGAATTAAGGCTCACCAAAAAAGGACCACCGTCCAAACACCATGATGCATAATTCATCAATGACATGCAACAACAACAAATATTTACAATGATATTCACCTTAATCTATATAATTACCAGCACCAGCCAACAAACACAAAAACAAAGGTTACCATGCATTCAACATTAGTATTATATTAACACATCACATATCATAATATAATCCATACACTAATGTCACACAACTATACACCATATAACACAATTACACATCATTTAAATCATTCCATAAATTGAAACTATTTTAAAATGAAAGTACATATATTAGCTTCCTAACACTTTGAACAACACCTCAATCGGACTCCCGAAGCTCAAGTTATGAATTTATTTATTTTTTAGCACACACAGTGGTAACCTGTTACATCGACTTACAATAGCCTGGATACTCAGTTCTTCGCAGCAGTAACCGGTTATTCCAAAAGTGGTAACCGGTTACACCCCTCCTAGAAACCCCAGTTTTCACATAATTTGATTATGTAACCGGTTACACCAAAACTAGTAACCGATTACTCTCACGAAAAATCCAATTTTTAAAAAGCATGTCCTCAGCTGTAACCGATTACACCAAATCCCATAACTGGTTGCCACCACGGCTCAGTAGCATATTTTTCTATAATTTCAGTGTACGAAAATCAGTCCCACTACATTTCCCAAAACCCTAATTTTCATGAAAAATTATATATCCAGGTTTTACAGGTTCAGTCCCATAAACATACAACATTCTAATTAGTGGCAGAGCCAACGCCCGGCCAGGTAGGGGAGCTGCCAGGCTACGCCCACAACCTGCTTCCACAACTGATACCTTCTTTCAATAACCACACACTTGCTTCCACTCCTCTGATGCGTTTCTCAACCACAAACAGATTTCAACAAAAACATCCACCACACTAACTAAACACCGGCTGAACCATCTTCATTTATTCCCACAGATATAAGACCAACACTACAGTCTACACCTCCGTTCTTCTTCGTTCTTCAAATCTCGATAACCACACTCGAACACATTTGCAACACATTATAAATGCCACCACCACACTTATATCTCAAACCAATCCATCACCATCAAAAACACAATATTGTTGTGTAACTTATGTTGTGTTGTTATTTGTTATTGTTGCAGGTTGTCATTGATGAATTGGTGGAGAATTAGTTTCGAGTTTATCGTTTCGCGCTATGTCCACTAAGTGTTCGGTAAAAGTTCTGAATCGAGTTTCTTCTTCCTTTATCTTGTTTTTACTTTGCTGGATTTTTGATAATTAAACCTTGCTTTGCTGGATTATGGAAACTGGATGAAGTAGTAACTAATGTTTTCATGGCATAATACTAGTTAAAGTTTGCAGATGTGTTTCCTTGACTTAAATATTTGTTAGATTGATTCCCTACATGTTACTAGGAACTGCAAAATTCTCAATTTTTATATGCATGTACTAATTCCTTTTGGATATGATGAGTCCACTTTTTGAAAGGGGTGGTAGATAGCTTAGCAAGTTCTATTATTTTATTTCATTGAATTATTATTTTGAGTTTTGAAATTGAAATTATATGATTAATTTAAGTCTAGTTAAGTTTATTTGTTGATTATTGATGCTAAATTTTGAACTTGAATTGCAGAGGGGGGAATAATGCAGACAACTAGAAAACGGTAAGAAACATGCTTCTTTTATATTATGCCTATATCAATTGTATGCCTACTTTACTGATCTTGATTAGAAACACCTCATATGGTAGATCAAAAGTTGAGTGTGTATAGTCATAATAATGTTGTTTTAACACACCTATAACCCCCTATTACAACTTGTAATTCGTTAATTAAATTTAAATTGTGTTAGGATAATGACTACCATTAGTATCGAAGAAAAAAATTAAGATTTGATCTACATTGATTACATGCTTTTAAATAAAATAAGGACATTCATATACTGCATGGTGATCATAGATAGTTAGAAACTCAACTAAATTAGAAATAATAGGGACTTTATAAGTTTTATATGTTTAACCCCCAGAAAAAAGATAAAGTAACCTATGTATAATGTATGTATTTATGTACAATGTACCTTTCAATTTTATTCTAAATTAGGTCTTATGACTTCAGTGATATTTTTGGGACAAGAATCTTGGAATGTACGCGATAAAACTAGCACAATAATGGTGAATTAATAGGTGAGTTTTGATTTTAATTTATGATATTGGGAATGTTTTGAAGCCGACATTGCCAATTATGTACCAGCTGGTGAAGAGGCTCTGAAAATTGCTTCACCAACTTTCAGTGAGGCTTCTAGGAAGGCTCAAGAAGCACTTCAAAGTTTCAGTGTTGATACTCAACCTATTCTTACTGCTTGTAAGGCTTACTTAATTAATTGAATCTTTCTATGTTATTTGAGACCAATTATCCCTGGATTGATGATGTCTACTCACATGTTGCATGTCATGTTAGTTAACATTTAGGGGGTTATAAGGTTTTGCAATGTTGAATTTGCTTCCTATTTATCAATAATATGCTAATTGACATTTTAGGTTACAAATACATTCTC